>JABSTQ010009624.1:465000-1212796 GCA_013358835.2 Ixodes persulcatus
TTATTTATTTCAATACCCTCAGGGCCAACGGCATTACAGAAGGAAGTGGGTTGTATTCAACAAGAAAAATTATACAATGAATAACTTAAAGGCAAAGCACATATTAGTTATGAACAATAGAAATTAGAAACAGCAGTTTTAAACAAATCATCCGCCTGGATTATGGCGATGGAGGAGGGAAGGCGGTTCCAATCCAAAGAAGTTTTGGGAATGAAAGATTGTTGAAATGTGTTCGTGCTAGATAGTGGTACACCTACTTTATGAGAATGATCAAGACGGGATGAAACATCGAAAGGTGGTGTGAGGACAGACGTTGACTGAGGAATGAGTTAGGGTGAAATACTTTATGGAAGAGACACAAGCGGGCTACCTTTCGGCGTCAGGCAAGACCAGGCAAAGATAAGTAAGATTTCATAGACGTGACACTTGTAGTGCGTTGATAATTACTGAGGATAAAACGAGCAGTACGATTTTGAACAGCTTCTAGGGGGCTAACCAAATTAATACCCGTGCCACACGGGCAACTCGAATGGCATTTACAACGAATGACATTTGAGCGGACGGCCAATCAGCGCGCGACACTCCGGGCGTAGCGCATTCCACACGCGATAGATTGTGAGCTGATTCGCCAATCACACAAATGTCATTCGTTGTAAATGGCATTCGAGTTGCCCATGTGGCACGGGTATTAAAAGGCTCGGGTCCCAGATACACGACGCGTATAAGAGCTAATTTAAAAAAAAAAGGGAGCTAAAGAAAAATTACGTTTTAAATAGTCAAGCCTGCGATTAGCATTACTAATAACGTATCCAATATGTATTTTCCAGGAAAGCTCAGATGTTATGTGTACGCCCAGGTACTTGTAAGACGATACAGAAAGTAAACGAACATTGTTAAGACAGTAGCAGGGAGAAACTGAATGGTTACGAAACACTCTCATTACTTTGCACTTAGTTGTGTTAAGCTCCATATGCCAACTTTCACACCAATGAATAACGTTAATGTCTGGCTGGAGCTTGATAACATCTGAATCATCATCAATTTCACGGTGAATGACAGTATGATGGAAGAATATACACTTGTGTTTTTTAAAGATTTGGAGTTAATATTATCGACACCAGCACTGGATGATATATTAAGGTTATCGAGTATTCGAACAGTGCCAATAGGATCAATTTCGAAATGTTCCATAGGCATAAAGTTGCACTGAGGTAATGAACAAGGTGACATGTTGTTTACACTGGAAAAAGATTTAACAAATCCGCGTTTAAAATTTCAGCACAGTCTTCACTATGTATAACACAATCAGCCACCCTGATTGAGATTTCGTTCGAATTTTTATCACCAATAATGTTCCAGAACTGCTTAGGATTAGTAGACAACATCTTCAGCAAAATCTGATTAAAATACACAAGCTTCGCATCGTGAATAGCAGATTTGTAATCCTCATATGCGTTCTGATAAGCCTCCCAACGTTTCGAGCAGCCTGTGGCATTTGCAGAGCGAAACAATCTTTTGTTTTGTAAGAAAGCCTTTTTAGTGTCACATTAAACAAGGTGAATGAGTGTATGATCTTATCGAACGGAGAGGAATGAATTTATCCGTGAGCAGCGCCACTTGATTCTTAAACAAGGTCCAGTTTTCCTGAATGGTGTGTTCAGAAAAGTTAATTATGAAGACATCTTGAAAAAGGGCTAAGTGGTTATAAATAGCTTCAAAGTTCGCTTTGTTATAGTCGCGAATGCGTTTAGTCACTTTAGAGGAGTTTTGCTTAGGAACCGTTAGAGATATGTATAACGAACTATGATCACTGAGACCTGGTCAATGAGATACTAAAGAAACAAGATCTGGCGCACTAGTTAAAACGAGATCAAGGATATTGGCTGACGTAGCTGTGACTCGTGTGGGTTCAGTGACGAATTAATAGTAGACGTCGATGCCCGCCTCGAAGATGAAGATAACCAGTGAGTTTAGTGTCGTTTTTCTTGATTTGTCACCGGAACCTGGTGGGTGAGTCCACCCCTCCAGTGCGATGATTTTCGTCGGTTCGTGTTTTTGTTTTTTTGTTTTTGCATGCCTCTAGTCCGGGACAGTCCCATATGAGGTGTGTTTGGTCGGTCTTCTTCGTGTTGTCGTTGCAGAAATTGCATCGGCCTTGGTTTGAAGAGGATGGTGATCGCGACCATGAGGCTATTCGCGCTGGCGTACATGTTTTGTTTGTTTGTATTCTCGTTAGAATAATTCTTTCTCTTTGGCCGAAACCTCGAGTAATTGTTGCCGGTGCGTCTGGGAGGAGCTCTCCGAGTTTCTTCCTACACTCGAGCGTGACAAGTTGCCGCTCTTCTTCCGGGTCATATTCAGTTTCCATTCCTCTGGCACGGTGTGCCTCTATCGGAGGCCGTGCGTAGTCGTGGTTTGTTAAGTGTGGAATCTCACGTCTGGACTTGCGGAGGAGAAACAGAAGAGACGCGCGAGCCAGTGCGTGAGCATTCTCGTTGTCCTCGATTTTTCATATATGCGGGAACCCAGAATATCTTTGTATTGGTGCCCAGCTGTCGAAGTTCACCGATCAATTTCTAGACCAGCTTCCCCTTTCTACTTGCGCTGGATCTTTTTTCGCATTCCGAAATAGCCTTAGCTGAATCCGCGAAGATGATGATGTCTTGCTCCGTTGCTGCTTGTGATTTCCGTAGGTCCCTGATAGTTTCGAGTGCTAGGGGAATTGCGGAGAGCTCCCCACCCTTAACAGTTGTCCCCTTGGGAAGGAGTTTGGATAGCGTCTTGCAGAGTCTGGGTAGGGGGGGATCGGTGGCCGAGTGGTCTAGCGCACACCACCTCGAAGCACGTGGAGCGAAAAGCTCGCGCTGCAGAACCCAGGGATCCTGGGTTCAATCCCCACCCTTGCCCGTTTCGATCTGGATGAGCATCGTACCGGCGTGCGGTCGTGTATCACTACTGCGTGGTGCACGTTAAAGACCCCAGGCTAGCGGTTGTACTGCACTGGCTAAATTGCTCATCTACAGCAAGTGACTCGTCGCAACTTTAGATGGCTGACCAACTACACGCTGTATAAATACACCCCCCCCCCCCCCAGAGTCTGGGTAGACTACTGCAGCACGTGTCACATTAGCACGGGCATCATGGCTTGTAGATATCGATGATGACGTCACGACGCCACTGGCAGATAAAGGGCGGCAGCGACGTTCCCCGCATGTAATTGGTGCACTTTGTTTCTGAAATAAAAGCTGCTTACGCGAAATTCTGCCCAATTTCAGTGCGATAACTGAATGCGGAAGACAAAATGCTACAAAAGGCCAAACCTAACTCGTTCCTTTTTTTTTCATTTTTTAAGTGTTTCAGTTTTCCACTAAGGCCAACAAGGCATGGGACAAACCATAGCCTCCTCTATACTGACAAAGCCTGGCAGATCGTCAGGTGACGCGGCCGCCGAAAGTGAAAAGGTAGAGCGGCAGACAAGAGGCATGTAACGGGCGCCCCGCTGCGGCGAGACGCCGAAACACACTTGTCCCGAGCGATGGAGTGTCCGCTCGTGCTTCTCGCGTTCCTCGGGCTACACGCTTCTTTTGTCGTCGGGTTTGAAAACCATGTTTCGGGTCCTCGCCGCTGCAAAGACCGTGCGCTGAATACCAGACTCTCCGAGAAATGCTCTGTGCTACCAGATCCTCGCGCTCCATTTCTGCGACCGGGCACTCTATGGCTCCGTCATCGAACTGCCAGGCTTTGCGAGTATAGAGGAGGCTATGGGGAAACACGCGCCGCAGGACCCAGGGATCCCGAGTTCAATACCCACCCCTGCCCACAGGCACGTAGCCAGGATTTGGTTTCGGGGGGGTGGGGGGGGGGGGGGGGGGGGGGGTATTGAACAAAATGCTGTATGAGGGGTAGAAGGAGAGGAGGTCCCAGCAAAATGGAAGATTTCGGGGGGGGCCCGGGCCCATGGGCCTCCCCCCTGGATACGTGCCTGCCTGCCCATATCGATCTAGGTGAGCATATTGTACCGCCGGGGCTGCGTGATGCACGTTAAAGACCCCAGGCGCTAGCAGTCGTATTGCACTGGCTAAATATTGTATCTACAGTGGGTAACAATGTCACCATGCGCGGGCAGTCTAAACACCCGCTGTATAAACAACTATACTTCGTTTCGGCTTAAGTCCAGACGCAGCCGACGCTACGAGCTGATAGGGACCAATAAGAGAGCGTCAAAAGCTCACCATCATGGTGTTCACCAGTCGTAAACAGAAAAGGCTCGGTGACTTGCGCTTTTAACGCTGCTTCCTTGGCTCCATTAACTCGTAGCATCGGCTGTATCTGCTGGACTTGAACTAAAACGATGTATAAAGATTTGTATTTTTTGTGAGGAAAAAAACAATTGTCGTTATTCTGAAGAAAGGTTTCACTAGTTCGCATTTCTGCCACCTGAAATCACAAAAGCAATAGTTTCGGCAGCTTTACCGATCAACGAAATTGTTTTTTCCAGAGCTTCGTGGGACAGATGGGCTTTGTTTCTCTTTCTTTCTCCCTCTCTTTCCCCCTCTCTCGCTCTCTCTCTCTCTTTCTCTTTGCTTTTTCCAACAAGCCTTAATATTCTTAGTCGTGACACCACAAAGAGGGGAAGAATTTGCCGATTCAAATGAAATATGTATGAAGCATTTTATTTTACTTTTAAATTAAAAAGGGGAGAAGCCGATCTTAAATCGAAATGCAACTTCCGGCGTCCAGTGATCGACGTGCTGTGTAGATAAAGCTTGGAAAAAAAAATAAAAAAAAAAATATATATATATATATATATATCGAAAAAGAAGTCTTCTTGTTCTCGTACTAAGAGAAGAAAGAAAAAAAAAAAGAGGAAACAGTCAGAAGTGTGTTTTGTTTCTTTCCTTTTACCTTTTTCTCTATCTTTTGCTTTCTCTATCCCTGCAGCCGTTTCCGTTGAACGAAGACCAATTCGTCAGACTCCATTGTTCGAGGATTACCCTCTCGTTCTGAAAATAGTAAACCCAATGTTTCCTTTTTTGTTTCTTTTTTTTTTTTTCTCGAGTAGAGCACTCATTATTCAACGACTTCTGTTTCAAAGAAACGTGCGCAGCCGGTATTGTGTTCCACCTAATTACAGTTTCTCGGGCTCCGTTATTTGTTTTCTTTCTGTCCTTATATTTCCTGATGGCACTTTATTCGTCTAAATCTCTGCTTCTTGATGGCGCGTTGAGATATGACCCAGCGATGGCGTTTCGAGCTGCGTGGCAGACCGAATATCCGAGCTGGAACGTCCCAAAAGTTCGCCCTATCCCGAGTGGGCAACATGTGCCGGTTGTTTTTTTAAACGAGACGTTGTTGGGCTAGTTGGAGCATAACTCATGCAACTTGTGAGCGCAAACAGAGACGGACGCAGGGAAAGGGGACACGAACAAGCCCTTCTTGTCTGCCTCCCGGTCTCTGTTCGCGCACACAAGTTTCCTGGGCATGTGTTGTTTTTTTGTGGCAAGAACTGGACTGTACAAAGAACAACATCGAACTCTATATTGTAAAGAATAGCAAAGGCACATTGTTCATTGTTGCCTTTAGCAACGAACCATTTGCACACGTAAGTCCAGCCACTCCGTCCTGAGTCTGTTTGTCACCCTAAAGCCGCAGCCACACACTGCTCATACATCGGGCAAGAGACGGGCTGTCCGCTGCAGACGTGACGACAGCGTTTTCTGCATACAAGGGACAGTTGCGTTTTTTGGCTTTATTAAAATATACGTGACTCTAATAAAGAAGTTAAAAAAAAACATTTTGGGGGAGTTAATGTCTCTCTGCAGACTGCCTTTTGTAGGTCGGGTTAGCAGCAATTGGCGGAGTGGCGGCGCGGCCCAATGGATGCATGGTACGACTATTCCCACAACCATAGCAATACAGCGAAGGAAGCCTAGTGCAGGCAAGCTAGAATGACTTCGTTACCAAGAGCCATACGCAGCCTCCAGTTGATGAACTTATTAAACTTACTGGGACAAGGCATTACAGTGGACTTATTGGGACAAGCATTACTGAACACTTAATTTCTCAATCTCCACATCGACTCGCGCTATGGTTCGTATTGTTTGTCCTTTAATCGGGTTAAACATGTCAATAATGCCCCCCCCCCCCCCATAAAAAAAAGGACTTTTTGTGTTGATGTTGACGAACAAGTCGGTTCAAGCTGAATTATATTGGGCTTTATAACGGTTCCGAAGAAACTAAACCCCATAACCAAGCGTCCACAAGCCATTTTGAAGTATTCTGTGGAGTTTCTTTTCATGATAATCTTCAATTATTATTTTTATTCGTTTTAATGGAGCCCTCACTTGCTTACAGTGTGTTTATTTTTTTATTATTGTTATTCTTAACCTTGAAAATCGTGGCGAAGGAAGAAGGAAAACCAAATGAACAGAAAGTTTCATACTTCATAAGTTTTTGCAGCCAGAAGCTGTTGCAGCCGTCCGAGCCTAGAGCCACTCTATATGGCAGCGTAGCTGCTAGAGTAGCGACACGATGAAAAATTATCTAGATGCACGACGTCAGAAGCGCGAGGTTGCCATGGCAACCGTACTTCTAACGACGCCGGGCGGCAAACCTTTATCTAGCTGATGTCTCAATTCGTTCATTGAAAGGTGGTAAAAGACCTAAAAGACGCATTGCATGGCGGTACGGCACGGGCCTCTGGAGGAGCGGTTGCCTGTTTCTTCTGTGAATTGAGACGATTTGCAGCCCGGGGACTGTCGGGCGACGAGAGCTGCTAAGTATCGTAGGTGCACGGACAAGGCGAGTGGTTTTGCGCGCCGCCGGGATGGCGGCCGCTTCGTGGACGAACGTACCGTCCTTGTACTTTCGGACTTCGCTCCTGTGGAACAAAATCCGATTAAGCCGGCCACGACAGGACGATTGCCTTGGGACATGACTGCTGCTCGACTGCCCTATAGTAAGAGAATGTATGCTTAGCACCATGCTTCTTCAAGACCCGATCATTCATTCAAGATGAGATTATCTCACGACTGGCGAGGAGCGACGTCGACGACGGTATCACCCTTGTTTTGGGCGATGAACAGTCGACAGGGTTGAACCAAGGACAGCACGGGGGTCTACAGAGGATTGTTAACGCAATCAAAAGAGACGGACGCCGGAGATGAGGTGTTCTTGCCGACAGGCAAAGTGGTCGTCCGGAAGTTTACCGGAATGCAAAAAGTCAATATTTTTATCTGGTATAGCACGCATACCCGTCTTAAGGGGCCATGAAATCATTTTTTAACTTCTTCTTCCTTAGCTTTAATCCTCAACCTCAAGAGAGAACAGTGGAATCACGCGGTCGTGACATGCTAGGGCACCGGTGTGATGACCCCACTCTTCCACCGTGCTTTTAAGTACACCATAGAACTTGCATTCGCAAGTGCACTCATTGGCCACGAACGCGAATTTAAATATTCGTCGACGAACTGATTGTTTACGAGCGCATACGTCCGAGTGACGCAGTTTTCGTGTCGAATGCGTGAGGTGGGGTCGACTGACCTCATTTTGGCTTTTGTAGGCATCGCAAGGAGGATATTTAGAACCATGCACATATGATGATAACATCATAGCACACGGACATTAACGAGCACAAAACGGGCCCAGCTACAGAAAATAACTATTACACTCGTAAAAAATAATTGTCTGTAACTTGTTAATTACAAAGACGAACACACCTCCGAGCATATAAGTTTATTAGTATGTGTTGATGAATTGTTATAGAGCAGGTCATTTCATATACGTCATTTGAGCAAACGCCAGCTTGTCACTTGAAAAAAACAAACCAAAAAACACTGCGATCAAGTGCAAGCTATTGCAACGAAAGCACGTTTATCAAAGTCTTAAGAACTGTCAATTCGTAAAATCGTCGATTAGTACAAAAGGTTAAAGATCGCAGGCGCTTCCTCGCTTAAAGTTGCTGTGGTTATTCGGTGACCCAGGGCTGAAACAACTTCCCCTGGGCCCTACACATGCCGTATACCTTTCGTTTCGATTCTCAAAAATTCCAACATTCAAAGGAAGCTAGAAAATGTGCAAATGTTATCCTAAACGCTATATGATAAAATCGTTGATTAGTACAAAACGTAAAGATCGCAGGAGCTTTCCTCGCTAAAAGTTTCTGTGATTACGCGGTTACCTGGGGCAGAAACAACTTCCCCAAGGTCCAACATGCGACGCATACAATTCGCATCGATTCTCAGACATTCCAACGTTCAAACAAGGCTAGGAGTATGCGAAAATTGCATGCAAAAAGTCTTATCGATCCTTGAACACATCCGGGAATTAGAGCACCGCTACGGCGATATGACTGATGCTGTCGCACAGGTGCTAATATCCAGAGCGGTCTTGCACAGAAGAGGTATAAAGTCTCATTCTTTCAGATCTTCACGTTATACCTGCGTCAGAGAGCACGAAGAAGTCTGAAATCGTCGGCAAGCAGCGGCACATTACGACAACCGCGCACCGAACAAACTCGTATCCACCAGCTCTGGGCGCTGCCATCTTACCGGTGACATCACGGCTCTTGCGAGGTCACGTGACGAGTAGTCACTCGGTTGCTAAGGGAACCGAGCCAGCTCAGCTCGTTGCTATGGTACCGCGTGTGACCAATCACGGTGAGAGGCGACACAGGGAAAAGCGTGGCGCTACTCTGGCAGCTACGCTGCCATATAGACGCTTTACAGCAGCTGTGCATGGGCGCCGCCATAACTGACCTTCAGTTTTTGTTCCCTCTTATTCCGTTCGCTTGACTTCATCATTTCCTCAGAAGGACAGGTTATTGCCATTTTAAGTGTTACTGTGTCCTTCTCCCCAGCATAGGCCGTTGTGGAGACTCGTCAACGCCCGCTTCAGTGGCTCGACATCTCAGTAAGACAGAGGAAGGGCGGCTATGGCGGCTCAATCTGGCGCTGTGTAAAGCGTCTATACATGGGTTGCACGTGACGTCATATCCTTCCTCCTTTCTGGTGGCCAAAACCTGCTGTTATACTTCGTTTCACCTTATGTGCGAGCGAAGGCAAAGCTGGAAGCGCGAGCACGAAAGCTCCGTGCCTTCAGGCTTTGCTCGAGCGCGCGAGCTGGGCAGAAACGCAAAAAGCGCTAGTCTCGCGCTTCTAGCTTTGGCTTCGCTCGCAGATAAAGTGAAACAAAGTATAATGAAGCGTGCTCACTCGTTTGCGCTCGCTCGCGACGCTCGTGTACTGCTCGTAGAATATGCACAGTAAAGGCTACGCTCGAGGAAGTTCGGCCACCAGAAAGGAGGACCAAATTACGTCAGTGCTACCTATGTATAGAGTGCTCTATCCGAGCCTGCTCAAAATGCTGGCACGTGCGCACCCCATCCTTAACCTTTTTTGGACATCAACGCCTCGACGAATGTACTAAAATGATAATTTCAACTGAATAATTTCAACTGAACAGAAACAAACATAGCACTGTTCCCCGGGATTATTTTAGATGACAGTCAAGAAATATCATTAAACAGTAATAAAACTTTTGAACGTGGAGAGTTTTTATTCCACGGCTCCACAATTTTTTTTTTCATTGAATCCAATGCGGAGCGCAAGTTCGTCTGCTTCTTTTGCAGGGGTTGTGGTTACGTCAGAATGCCAAGCTCTGATTGGGTCTGATCGAAGGATAGTGGTAGACCTCAAGGCAGCTAGCATTGAGGTCTACCCACTATCCTTTCATCAGAGTCAATCAGAGCTCGGCGTTCTGACGTAAGTGCAACCCCTGCAAAAGAAGCAGACGAACTTGTGCTCCGCATAGGTTACATTCACAAAATATCAAAATCTGCTTTACTTGACAAAAGATCGTAATGTCCCCGAGGACTGCAATTTACTGGGTATCATAGAATGCAAATCAATTAGAATTTTGATATTTCCTTGAAAACCTTTCATTCCACTGAATGTCCCAGAAAGTTGGCCGTGCAATAATTGCTGCGCACGTCTAGGTGACCGCTCTTTCACGACAATCTGTTTTTACCGCTTCTGACACCAGTCAGCCGAGAGCACCTCCCTGTATCTCACTTCGGATCAGCCCTACTATGTATAATAATAAAAGGTCGACCGCAGCTGTGTGCGCACCAGTTTTGAAAATTTCACAAGAAAGTTTGCGAGGATAAATGTTCACGCTCAAAGAACCTCGGAGCGTTTTCCATCCGAATGGTTTCACCCTAATCGGCCTCGCCGTCTTCTCGCCGTCTTCTCCCCGTCGACGCGAAACGAGGCTCCGGTCTGGTGGGATTCCTTACGGCGTTGTGAGGAAGTCTGGCGCCTGCATTGTTGTTCGAGGACCTTACTTGCGCGGGGCTCCGACGGAAGCACCACTAACCCCACAATCCGAATTATTCGTTAAAAGTCAACTTCGCTAAATTTTCTTGATTCTGAGGTCACGACTGTTCTTATTGAAGTGAGCGTCCCAGAAATAAAGGATTATATTTTTTTTTCTTCCGGTCGTCAGTATAGACGTAAAATTTATGGAAATTTTAATGGCCAAAAACAAACGCTTTCTTAGTTGTTTCAGTTGTTGTTTTTATTAAGAAAAAGTGGAAGGTCGGCGCCATTAAACATGTTTATTTTCTTGGTATATTCTAACCACTTAAGTATATGTTCCTTTACCCATGCCTCCTTGACGTCTTGCGGGCACTTTGTGCAGGACAGGAGAGCAGCCCGCGATGCCTCCAGAAGGGAGGAGAACCTGTACAGCAAGCGGTCGAGGAATATCAAGGCCGAACCTGCTGAAGTTCTCGGGTGTGTGAAGGGGGCGCTGCGGTCGAACAAACTGACACCGCCCTGAAAGCACTTACTGGAATGGTCTATAAAAACGAACATTGGCGGTTACAGGAGTTAAATAAAATAAATGCTTTGGTTTCGATTCCTTTTGTTTTATTCTTTCCGTCACGTGTACACAGCGCGGCACTGTTAGCACAAACAAGCGGTCACCGGTTTTTCCCTTAAAATTAAACGGCTGTCGTAAAATGTGTGGTGGACAGTCTTCACTCAGGGTAGCAACTTAAGTGCTGACATGCTTTCTAGATCAAAGGGGGCTATGACAGAGGCTAAGAGCGCGAGTCCGTTGATCTGAACAACGGGTTCATTGCGCGAGCGTGCGTACACGGCAGGCAAGCGCAAAGCGCGGCTCTCGCTTTTGCAATTTTCGCTCTCACTTTGGTGAAACCAGAGAACGACGCCACAGGAAAAAACGATTAATTTCGTCTCAGCTTTATTGCGAGGATCAGGTGCCTCAACTATGTTCAAATTCGAGGGGAAGGAAGAGGCGTGAACCCGTGCGCTGCAATAACCTTTTAGCAGCCATGCATAATCGGATTAGACCGGTGCTTTCAACACGAACGTTAAGACCGGCTGACTTTGTATTTTGACCTCAGCTACGCCAAGGGGGAAACGTTTGAGATGGAAACTGGTCGTATCAGTGAGGAGTCGTTGCGCAGCCTCCAGATGACGTTACCCCCTTTGCCTTTCGATAAACTCTACCTCTCTCTCTCTCTCTCTCTCTCTCTCTCTCTCTCTCTCTCGTTCTCTCTCTCTCTCTCATGCCATTTTATTCCAGTCCCAACCTTTCCCTTTCCAGTCCCAACCTATATCAATCCCTTTCCTTCAGTCCCTTTCCAGTCCCAACCTATATCAATATTTGTTTTCCAAGTACTGAAAACGTTCGGATAAACCTGCAGCATGTTTCTCGAATGTCGCAGACCGAAGAGTCATTTTGAAGAAGGAAACTACGTGTTCACAAAAGCGAAAACAAGGCAGGGGCCACTTGTCACCTAAACTAAAAATAAAAATGAAAAAGACAGCAACAATCGATATTCCGAATTATTTCTCGAATGGCGTCTCGGTGGCCTGCTGCGCCGCATTTTCCCGCGGCGGAGCGGATGAAGCCAGGGGCTGGCGGCATCTTTGCCTGCAACAGCGTCACGTCAATAATGGGGGACAACCATATAGAGACTTTGGAACTGGCCTCACCCCCTCGCCCCTTACTTTCGGCACAAAGATACGGAGAGTAACAAAAATGCAGAGAAGAAAACAGAACGTCGCGACGCTTACTAACGTGAACCAAGAGAGAGCCGAGGGCTTAGGGGAGAAGAAACAGATAGAGAGAGCAAGCGGAAAAAAAGAGACCGTCCCATAAGCACAGCCGGCCGAAGGAGATCCTGCCGCTGACGCCTTTTCGATTAGTTCTTCACGGCGGTCAGTGTCTCGCTCCATCTCGCAGGGTGTGTGCGGCTGCGCCTCTCGGGGGGGCGCCCGCGTTTTCCTCCACCACGAATGTATCCCGGCGTTAGAGCCGCTGTCTCGGAGCTAATTCGTCGTTCAATCTTGCGACGCACTCTTCCAACGCCGGCTCGCTTCGAGGTTGCGGCCGAGCGCCTCGCGCGACGGCCCCCCTCGTCTCCGATTTCGGAGCCGCTGGTAACCTAAGCGCCTTTCTTCGTCTTTCTCCTGCCATCTTGGGATAGGCTCACGAGGACAGCTCGCCGAGATTGAGCGGGCTCCGGGCTATCGTTTTCGATCGTTACGTTGAAGGCGCATGGCGGCCGCCGCGGATCGTGTCTCTGGAAAGCACACCCCGACTTCCTGCGTCTCGTTATAACTTATGACATTACGTGGCAACTGGGCCATTGTAGCACGAGAAAAGCGAAAAAGGAAAAGCAACGAACGACCTCGTTTTAGTGAAAGAAAACAGTCGCTCTCTTCATTTGTACGTTCGTTTGGTATGGGATGAAAAACTTTACACGGTTTTGATTTCGTGTGTATGCTGATGCACCTTTTCTTTTTTTCGAGAGGATAGAAGGTTGGGCAAGTTGGTGACTGTTCGTGGTACATAAAAAGAGTGCGAGTAAAACGAGGACACAAGAAGAGATAGAGACAAGATCCAGCACCCTTCTTAGTTTGAGACAACGTTACTAGAACCACTCAGTTGGGAAACTGCTCTGAAAAAGTGGCACCGACTCCCGCAGCGGCCACTCGGGGAACTGCACGGCTGCTTAGTTCGGGAGTATAGCATGTGATAGCGTCCGCTGTGACTGTTCTATTTTGGCTTTAATCGGCCACTTTCGCGCCAAGGGGTTTCAGAAATGCCAAAATAGCATCCTTGAAACCTCGGTAGTAATCTACCGAGGTTATGATGCACCCAGGTCGGGACGCGCTACCGGAAATCAGCGGTAAAGCATGGTTGTATAAAAACAGTATTAGTTGTGCCGCCAAACCTTGTAAAGTAAAGATTTTAGAAAACATCACGCGCCTGCCGTTTTGTATTAAACTTTAATAAAAGTTCCTACAAAAACAGTTTTTTTCCCGTTTGCTTTTACGCAAAAACATGCTTTCTAAAAGCTCAAGGTAACCAGAGTAAAGAAAACAGATTCAGCCGCCATCTTGGCACCTCGAGCCTGGGAGTTTCGGTACTCTGGGAACATTCAGTGACTCTATCAGTAGCCATATAGGGCAACTTTCATGTTTCCACTAGTCGCTAAAGGGTGGCGCTGTTATCGTGTTTAGCTCGGTCTCGGTGAACGCCAGCGGCCCAGGGTTCAACGGTGAGTTTCCCAACTCAGTGCTCTAGCGGTTGGTTTGAGAGCTCGCGATAGACTCTATGCGCTGACTTTGTGAGCGTAAAATTCAGATTCCCCGAGACACGTGGGTCGACATCGGTCACCCAACGCTTTCTTTCACACAGCGTGGACACTAGCTGCGGCGGCCACGAAGGAAAGTCCGAAGCGGCATTATGTCAACAAAAAATTATCGTGCGCAAAAAAAAAAAAAGAACAATGATATAGTTTGAAGTTTTCGTACATTGAACGACAGAACTCGGAAACATTAAAATTGCTATAGGGTATACATTGGGGCAAAACTTACGCTCACCGTCCTCGTGAAACGTCGAGCTCGGCGCGGTGACCTCGAATATCTGCAAGGTGTTCCAGACAGTTACGCCTGCAACCTACATGTGACACCCGCTTGACGTGCATTCAGGCAAGAAATTAGGAGCGCTTGATGGCTTGCGCTCGATCTAAAGTCGGTGACAGGCTAAGAATTCGGTAGAAGCTCAAAGGCAGAAAGCTCGCGCTGGAGGCGGCGCATCTTTTGAATTCTTAACCTGTCACCGAGTATATAGTGCTGACGTCACGTGGAAGCCTTCCAACGCTACCGTCACGCACATAATGCATGTGTTTGCACGGATGGGGCACCTACATAAGTGCGATGTAACAGAAGTTATAAGAGCGAGCTCCGAACTTTGAAGGATCCCGCCGTGCACGTGCGGTGTATTCGCTGAATGCCATTGGAGCATGCGTTGCTGCTTTGCGCTTGGCGCAAAAGGCAAAAGGACAAGGCGCTAAAAACAACCGACACAAGGAAGAAGACACACACACACAGTAGCCACTTACAACTATATTTGAAAAGTGTAGAAAAAAAAAGAAATACATATTTCGTAACCTTCATCAACCTTAGCACGTCAACTTTAGCATATCTCGTCACCTCCATCGAATACACACATCCGCTTGACCGGGGTATACAGGCTGTGAATGGGAGATAAAGTGTGTATCCCCCACAGTAAAGGGCATGCGTGGACGTGATGAAGATGACGAAATAAGTATTTCTTTCTTTTCTGCTTTTTTAAAAAATATAGCTGTGAGTGGCACCTGTTTATGGGTGCGTCTTCTTCCTTGCGTCCGTTGCTTTCTTGTGCCTTGCACCATGCTTGTGAATGGGAGATAAAACGCTTATCCCCCGGCCAAGCGCATGCGTGGACGTGATGAAAGTGACGACATGTGGATTTCGTTTCTGCACTTTTCACATACAGTTGTGAGTGTTGCGGCTGTGTGTGTCTTCTTCCATGCGTCCGTTGTTTTTTGCGCATTGCACCATGCTTCATATCGTTCACCAACCAGCCCAATAACAAGTTATTCTACAGATCAGAACTGTTGTTCGCAACGGATATGATAAGATGATCTACCCACAGTTAGCGTCAATGACCTCGTCTGAATACCTACATCTGTAAGTTACATATAATCGGTGACAGGTTAAGAACCCAGGGCGAGAGAAAGGAAGGCTGGGGAGGAGGAAGCAGATGGAATGCTGGAGAGAGGAGAGGAAGAAACATCACCCTCTCTCCAGCATTCCCGCCTGCTTCCTTTTCCCCGTTCTTTCTTCCCGTCGCCCAGGGTTCTTAACCTGTCAACGACTATACACGCGCAAGCTGCACGAGCTTGGACGGATGATGCACCAGCCGGGATCACACGCTTACAGCGGAGGTGCGAAGGTTACAGGCGCGAGTGTGTAGCTCTGGTTAGTATACTTCCGCTGCACGAGCGTTCCTGGAACCAAGACAATTTTAAAAGTGAGAAACTTGTGCTTATGGCCTTCCCCGTTGCACGTGAGAAAGAGCACAGCAGCATCTAGCGAAACCCCGTCGCTGTAGGCGGCCTCGGCTCTAAAGTGTCTGTTGACGCCGCCTGGCTCACGGGCTCCCCTGCTTGGATGGCTGCCTCCTGATCGAGTTAGGGCCCAGGCACGCGCGAGCGGCTGCTCTTCGCCGTTTATGCATTCACCAGCATCGGGCCATCACAGCCTTGTTTCGTTGGATGCCTCCCAAAATCACGCTGCTCTCTCTCCGTCTCCCCCTTTCTCTCTCTCTCTCTCTCTCTCTCTGTCTGTCTGTCTACATTGTTGGCGTTCTTCTCCCGTTCAGAGAAAGCAAACAAGAATTTTCGCGTTGACGGTGCGAACCCAACTGTTCCAAACCTTTCTACTATGACTTCAAACAAATGACAAAATAAATAGGGTGGGTTTCTTGAATACATGCTAAACTGATCTGACAAGCAGACACACGTCCTCGCTCTCCAGTGTATAGAATGTAACAGTGTGTGTGTGTGGGGGGGGGGGGGGGGGGTGTTTGTGTGTCTTAGAAACATACGATATGGTGCAATCCACATTCGGAGTGGAGCTATTGGCTCTGCTTGCATGTGTCTATCGTTCTGGGCGAATTTCCAAATCCTCAGTATAGCCTTGAGCCTCGTGTAAATGACGCCAGATTGTTTCCTATTCAGGATGATTCGAACTTCTTTGTCTCATACTGACAACCTATAGACGAGAGAACACAAAGAGGCCCGGATGAACACGATACAGTCTAAGCATTCAAATGGTGGAGTGTTTGCCCCCTTTTCCCCCTCTTGTCCTTTTGTTTGTTTGTTCGATTGTATCTTCGTTCGTTTTTGTTTTGCTTGTTTGCGGGTTTTGTTTAGAATAACAACTCACCAGTCCGCCTGCGCACTAACTCTTATTTTATCCATCCCCGCGTTTGTTTACTCCAACTTTTAGCGTCGTTGCTTATCGATTGTCCACGGGGAGAATGAAGCCACCTATTCACCTTATGGGCACGCCGACGAGCAAATATTTACCCGGTGACACTCCCACTCGATCCTAGATTCGTACTGCGCGCATAGCCTCAGAGAGCTGTAAATGCATTAAACGGTGACGGTGCCTGAAAACATGTCGGCCAGTGCCAGCACGCGCTTTCCGAAGTGTGGCCCGATCCGAACGGTTGTGCAGTAATCCCCCGGTGATTTTACCCAACTCGGTACGTCCGTGTTTGCATAGTGCGCCTTGTCCCTGTTTTCCTGCGGGCTTCATGCACGCGTCCCATGGTTTATTGAATTTGTCCCCACGTTGTGCCCCCGGCGATTTCTGCGAAGTCCGCGTATTTCAATGAGCATATTTCGTGAGTGAGCATCATCTGAGCATTTCCGGCCCTACGTGCGCCGCTCTGCGGACGGCATCCAGAGTGTTGCACCGGTGGGATTACTCGTACCGCCCACTTAGAGCGAACGAAAATCTCGAGTATGTAGGAAACGAAAAAAGAAGAAAAAGACGAATCTCGCGAAGCTGCTCCGTTTCATCGCCAGTTTTCCAGAGGCCGGAGTTTGACTCCCGCATAGTGGCGCTTTTCCTATACGCGGACTTAATCGCGCACGGATGCCCCGTAAGAACGCTTCAACTGGCAAACAAGCACGGTTGGAGTTCTGGTCCCGTATATATACATCTCAATGCAGCGTCTCAGCTCGGAACCTCGAGGCTGTGTCGTTCTCGGTGCCGTCTGTGTCTCACGGGACCGGAAGGACTGACCCTTGCCGGACCCATCCTGCTTGCGTCTAGACCAGAAAGGGGGGAGGGGGGGGGGGGATGTTTCGCGCCAGTTTGCTTCTCTTCGGGGGTGACCTTCGAGAAATTGTTTTTTGCTTGCTTGTTTTCCCGTATCTTGCTTTTATATTATTCAGAATTCAAACCCAGCTGATTAAGGGATGTTTACCGAGGGATGTTTAAACGAACCAAGGGACCAAGGGATGGATGTCTGAACGTAGGCTGGAATTTCATTTCACGGGTATTTTGATCCCATTCTCTCGAGAACCGGCTATTGAAAATTAAACCTTTAATGTTCCACGGTAAAATCTCCCTGGCAATTTCAATTTGACAGTCGACACTCGAAAGCGTTCAAAGATAGGAAAGACCGGTCGATTAATGTTCCTGAACATTATACGGAACAGTAGAGAGCAAGATCAAGATCTGCTGACTTCTAACTCTGTGCAAAATCTCTCTCTCTCTCTCTCTCTCTTCCTTCCTTTCTTTCTTTCTTTCTTTGGTGAGTGACGAAACACTCGGAAAAGAGCTGCCGTCCGTTGAAACGAGAAACATTTTGTCAAACTCTTTAGTTTCTGCGTAAAGGCTGAAAAGTACTTTACGGACACCTTAATCAACGCCAAAACACTTTGCCGGAGAAAACAGTAGGACGATCAATCCCGACGGCCAAAGCAAGATCATCTTCCAAGCGATATTTAACACGATTTAGAGGACGCCTCGAAGTAGACTTCTGGGGAAATTGTACAGACGTCAAGCTAGAACACGATAGACGATAGTTCCAACTTCCAAGCTGAGCTTGCGCCACTCGGATCAAAGATCGGGAGGTGCGTCGACTAAAAGCCGCTAATGGGACACGCACATTGTCCGTGCATTAAGACGCGAGGGGTGTTTAGAGCGATACCGGATAATATATTTAGAAATGCCCTTTTAGTAGTGTGTTTTTGGTTGCACTTTAAGTGCATACATTTTAGTTCTTCCCCCCAAAAATATACTGTTTGGCGCAAAAAAAAAAATAAAAAAAAGTTATGAGATGAGCTTTTTTGGCTCACCCCTCCGATGGCAAGTGGTTGCGTAATAAACCACCCCACTGTTAGAGCATTTACAAACGTCAATTGCTATGTCACAAGTTATTATTTTTAATAACATTCGCGATCTATACTTTCTTGGCACTCAATAAGGTAAACAGTTAAAATTAATCTAATTTCTTAAGGCACAGAATGGGTTTATTTGTTTTAAGCATCTATCCGTTACACGTAGGGTCAATTTACACATCTTCGACAACAATTTAAGTCGCGGTCTGACAAAGACCTAATGCGGCCACACATCAAAGCACACAACACGATGGTACTATACTCAGCTAAAGAACAATGTTTCAGACTTATCGAACCCCATGACCCTTTCTGCGACGACGGAGACCAATACTGTGGCCGCAGTTTCCCCAAGAGTTGGCTCACGCCATGGGGTTGTTTTGGTCTGCTTGCGAAAACTGTAAACTAAGTTCCACCACCAATGAGAATTGTATATGGCGGGCTTCTGGTTGCCATGTTGCGGCAACTTATCACTATATAGGTATTGTGCTCTTTCGGTACCTTTGAGCCTTCTCAGATAAGAATAATCCACCACGCAAGAAGGTAGCGAGCTGTATTCCAAAAAAGTCATGACATTCACTGGACGTCATAGTTGAGATTCTTGTTCACATCGGATACTCATAGCTTGCTCCAATTTATTGTCAGTCAAGAACTACCCCCTTGATGGTACGAAGCTCACGTCACGGAAGCATTGTGCAAACTACCATTTAGTAAGCCTTCAGTGCCGGAAGCGACGTACAGCGGTCAGAAAAGGCGGGCAGCGGTGGAGATTGGACGCAGAAATGAACCCCAGGTTCTACCACGGCCGGGCTAGAGTGGAAAGACGCGCTTTCTTACGGCCTTAAGGGGGGAAGGGGAGGGGGGGGGGATAGTTTCTCTTTGACACCGCAGCCCGATGGAGTCGCTGCAACCTCACCCCTTCTAGAGTAATTGTACATGCTCCGCTTGCCCTAACCCTTCCTACGGCGATTTAGCTCCTTTTAAGAAGGCACTCCAATTTCACCGTGTAGGTTTCTTTGCTCCGGGTTCGAGTTGGAGAAATTTAAAGATTATTGTCAAAACTGCAGCTTGGGCGAGTTGGTGGCACATGTTACCGACTTCACAGTGCACAATCAGCACGCAGACAAGACACAATATACGTACCGCGATGAACTCACAACTCTATTTTGTATTTCGTCTTTGTTTTCTTCTACGTCTATTAAAGCGATACACAAAATTGTCCGATAATATCTCCTTGGGGCCTTCTCCCCCTTCTCCCTTTCCTCTCCTTGGGGCCAGGTCACGGTGGGCCAGGTAAACCAACTCTTTTGCTGACAAGCTAAAAGATGGAGTACTAACAAACTTATCGTCAAACCTTACGATATGTTCGGCTTCAATAATCTCCCTGGTCATTTGGTTTCTATGCCTGCTTAAGATAATGAAACTATGTAGACGTGCCGCACACCCGCAATTCCGGCATGGAAGTTCTAGATGTCCAGAGTTTGCACTGTCCATGTTGTTATTGTGTTCGCGGAGTCGACGATCGTTGAGGCACCCTCCGGTCTCCTTGATGTATCGTCTTCCACAGGAAATGGGGAAGACGTACACCGCTTTTTTTTTTTTTGTGCACTGAACAAAGCTGGTGTGTTGTTTTTTAGTGCAGTTCACAGATGTGCGAAGCGGTGTTCACTATTTTTGCATACGCTGGAAAGCTTGTTTGGAGCGGTGAAAACCACTTGAACATTGACCCTATTTGGGTACTTTTTTTGAGACCATGGGAGAACTTGTAAATGTAGGGTACAACTACATGTCTAATTGCCATGTCTGTTTTTTTTAGGGGCGAAGCTCCTTAGGGGCTAGCCATGTCCGTATGTCCGTCCAGCGTCCGGCGTCCGGTGCTCGTGCTCCTGCTCGTGAGCTCACGTGCTCACGAGCACGTGAGCACGTGCTACACGAAAAAAGATGAAAAAATGTTGAAAAAATGTTTGCGCAGTGGACAGGATTCGAACCTGTGCGGGGAGACCCCAATGGATTTCTAGTCCATCGCCTTAACCAGTCGGCCACGACTGCGGGACGAGTAGGGGGCTCTGAGATGTGGTAGTAACTCAAGAGCTGGGGATGTCATAGATGAAACGTTGCATGTAGCCGCTCAACGTTTATAGACGGGAGGGCGCTGCGGTCAAATGCTCAAATGCGTATATAACCACGTTCCATACCATACATTCTCTTTCTGACATGGATGACAACGAACGAAAAGCTCGGCATGCTGCGGCTCAGCGTCTACGCCGACAAGGACCACCAGAACTTCGCCCCAATCAACATCATTCACCACGTGGAGATGCGGTCAATTTTTTTTCAACGGGTTTACTTTTCTTTTTTTTTTTTTTTTTTTTTTTTGCTTTGATGAGGTTTTCATTGATCGACGTTAGTAAAGTACTAGAGTATCCTGCTTAGGTTAACCGAGAGGTTTGCGTATCAAAGCTTTCTTGTATAGAATGTTTCCATAATTTGTTATAGGGGTACTGCATGAAACGAAATTCTGGAGCTCGTTTCTTTGCTTCAACTTGGCGTAAGTCGCAGTAGAACGAGAAAAGCAAAATATTGCTGTATTTGCGTATTTGTGCAAATAAAATCACCCCTGTTAATTTTATTTCCAACTTGATAAACGAGATGGCGACACTAGTACTAAATGCCTCAAACCGCAGATTTCTTGCTGTTGCTGTGTTGTTTTTCTCTCGAGCTCGAATTCGACCGCGATGTCTCGGTGCTCGTGGATCGGTAGCACGTGTAGCGAAAGCTCACGCTGTAAAGCTCACTGACCGTGGATTTCAATCCACCGCCTCTGCCCGTTTCAATCTGGATGAGGCATCGTACGGCGTGCTGTCATGTACCCAGTCTTGTACACGTTACTAAAAAAAACGTCATCGATTGCAATTACTATCACTTTTGGCTAAAAAGTATTCGATTAGATTACTTGATCACTCGACAGCAAAAGTAATTGGACATTACTTGAAAAAGCAACCGTTACATTTCTGATTACTTTATTGTGTGAAGGTTACATGTTTAGCGCTCATAACAATGAACTACTTCGAACCTATATTTCATATTTTCACAAGTATTGAAGAAGAAAAAACGGGTTCCCTCTTCGTGGTCGTTGCACCTTCAAATTGCGGACACAAGCATAGAATTCGTTTGAAGAAGTTTAATGATTTGGGCGTTCGCCAGTTTGGGGGGAGGGGGGGGGGGAGCGGAGGGGGTCTAGATTTTGATTGTTGCTCATTTTACTATTCACATGTGGATGAACTCGCATGTTATACAAATGAGCAGCAGCTCCAGGATTTGATACGGATCATGTGTAGTATCCATTAGCGGAAGAGATCGCCCCGACCAGTTCTCAACTCGAACCTTGCTTGTCACAAAGACCACCTAGGGGAAATAGGGAAATATTTGAACTGGCTTTGTTATACTTTGCATCCGCTTTAGACATTCTTCGGTTCTGATTCTTCTGCAGGCTGCGTGTAGGTACCGTAAGCAGGATTGTTTTTTTTTTATTATTGCTGTGTGTTTGTGCGTGAGGGGGCTAGTTTCAACGAAGGACTTACAAAGCTACATTCTGTTCCCTCAAACTTCGCCCTGAATGGCCTTTGTCAGGCATTAGGGCTTCCCTGGGCTTCCCAGTCCCAGTTACAGCGCGAAAAAAAAACACGAACATTCCACAGAAATTGTACATACAAAGGGATTGACCTCGTTTCCTACAGCTCCGCAAAAATCAGTCTTTTTTCTGTTCGAAAAAAGAAGCAAATTTTTTTTTTCTTTCAGAAAAAGAAGGTGTGTGCAGGGGGTTAGAAGTAATTTTTATTACTTCAAAAAGTAATCAGATTACTCTTGTGATTACTGCCTCATCAAAGTAATCAACTGATTACAAAATTACTTCAAAAAGTATTCTATTACAAGTAATTTGATTACTTGTAATGCGTACGGTACAAGTCTGCATGTATCACTATTGCGTGATGCACGTTTAAGATGTCAGACAAGCAGTGGTATACTGCACTGTCTTTCATCTCCAACGAAGACACCCGATGCCCTCAGAGCTGACTAACTTCCCGCTGTATAAACATAGACACAACAGAATTACAATTGATGGCTCCGTTGGTCGGCACTTTTTGAACGTTTCAAAAAAAGTGTAACTAGTCATCAACAGACTCCTAGCAAAAGGCCTGATAAGGCTGTGAAGGCGATACTTTTGTTGATTCTATTTTTTTTTTGTGCTATGTTAGCGCGCGTGGTCAAACGCTTGCATACGCTACAAGCGTGGCTCGTAAGCAGGGAACAGAGATATCTTAATATGTAGGGTGCCTCAATGTCCTTCTGCTTCGGGTGATGCCACCCTTTGTAGTACCCGATGCCCACAGCACGCGCTCACGGGTAAAATACAAATAAATCAACGAAAACAAAATGTCGCCATAGCACAGTCAGCGCCACAAACCCGTGCCGGGACACGCTCTTTCACACGCTTCTGAACCAAACAAAAAAATAAAAATAAAAGTGTGGGACAAATTGGCCAGATGTCTCCACCCTAAGCAAAGCGCACATGAAGGCACCCTACTAATATGTATTTGAAAATAAAGAAAAATAGTTGAATGAGTTGCAAAGAAGGCTGATATACTTATTCCGAACAACATTTATTTTATGAAACATTATTTCAGATATTCTCATTTTCTGTAGACCTTGTTTGGTGGCTAGTGGATATGAAAAACAAAAAAGAAGCATGAATTCTATTATTTTGAACAATTACAATATATTTTCTTAACCAACAAACAGGTGCTTACTCTGAGACACAAATTGAATTTTGACGTAGCGTTTTGGCGCCCAAAACAATTTTGTTTTTGTAAATTAACACTTGCCGGCAGCACCTTCAACTTATAGAATTTACGAAGATAACTCGAGTGCAACATGGCTTTGTGTATTTGGGTGGTTCTTTTTCGCTGACAGGCAGACAGACGGAAAGTGTCCTTTCTTGCCATACCCGTTGCCAATCTTGTTAGCTGCTGTGCACTGGGCGAGCGATTGTGGACGAGTGGTAGAGCCGAGCCACTTGCTTGGACAGAACTCCTTGGTACAGTTTACGGGTGGGAAACGGTTGCTTCTTGTTGCTTTTGACTCGACGCGCAGAAGTGTGGACCTCTTCGACGAGGTCCACACCTCTGGACGTGCAGAAGTGTGGACCTCGCCACTAAATGAGTGATGCTTAGGGTCGGCACTCTGTTCCCCAATATTGCTGTGGGCGCCGCCATCTTGGTGCTTGTACAGAGCAGACGCAACTGCCGATCGTCATGATTCAAAAGTGCAACTTCCTCGGCATTTGATTTGGTGTTAGGAAGCTCATCTAATATTGCTTTGCTCTGTCGCGAAGCGTTTAAACATTTGTGAAGGACGTAAAAGCGTTTCCCGTGATTTCAGATAAATTTTCAGATAACTGGCAGCCATGATTTTAAGCCACAATGGACAAGTGTCGTTACCTTGAAGCGTAGCTTATTTAGTGGCACTAGGGAAGATCATGGCGGAACAGTGCAGCACTGAGCTAGATTTCAGACGCCATGTTCTTCTATATATAGTGCCACTAAATAAGGTACGCTTCAGAGTAACTACACTTGTTCATATTGTCCTAGATTGTCCATATTGTCCATATTGTCATATTGTCCATATTGGCCTAGATACAATCGAAGCTCACCTGGCCCGTGTGGGAATGCAGGCGGCACCAGAAAAGACGAACTATACGGTCGTACGCAGCCCGAGAATTCGAGTAAAGGAAGACTATGCAGCGAAACTCAACCTGGTCCTGGCGGGGAAACGAATCCAGCCGTCCCCTTCGGTAAAGATCCTGGGGATCACCATCGAGGAGAACGGCAAAGGAGACGCTTGGCTCCGCGACACACTCAAACAGTGCAACTCGGTGCTCAGCATGATCCGACGGATCTGCAATGCACGTGGAGGAGCGTCACAAGACATTGCCAAAAAAATGGTCAAGGCTCTCGTAGTATCCCGGGTATGCTACGGAGCACGCCACTATTGGCTCACAGCAAGGCAATGGGAACGTCTCGAAGCTTTGAACAACCACGCTATGAGAGTTATTACTGGACTGCCCCGTTTCACTCCTCTCGTCAAACTGAGGCAGTACGCGCAGTTGAACAAATTGCACGACGTCGTGGAAGCAAGAAGGAACGCACACGACGAACGCCTTAAGACGACACCGCAAGGAAGAGGCATCATGCGACTCCTAAAAAAATCGGTAGATGGCCTCCCAGAGCTGCAGAAACAACTGCCTCCGTGGGAAGACCTCGCGGCCATCACAAGCAGCAAGCCTCTAAGGGCATACAGGAAAGGGGACACCAAACAACTGGCCCGCAGGGTAAAAGCACACAACAAAATGGTGGAGAGCTGGAAGCAAACCAAGACCGTAGTTGCTGCTTATACGGACACTGCATCGCTTGAAGGCCCCGTCACCCTCAAGTCGGCTGCCGTGGTTTTCCCAGCACTTCGACTCGAGGCGATTGAAGAATTGCCCCCTACGGTGTCGACAAAGGGAGGAGAACTGGCAGCCATCCGCCTTGCATTAGAGACGGTCGTCACTCAAGCCGCCGACCTCCCAGGGAACCTCAGGATCTTTACGGATTCACAGGAGGCGGTGAAAGAGTGTCGAAGCAAGAATAGCCCTAGCGTCCAAGTACGCAAGATCAAGAAGCTCGCCACGACACTTAGGTCGCGGGGAGTCATTATAAGAATCGAGTGGGTTCCTGGTCATGCAGGGATCCCAGGTAACGAAGAAGCCCATCAACTGGCCCGCGACGCCCTTGCTATCCCTTCCTTCCGCGGGCCCGGAGATGAAACGCTTCCACTTCAAGATCACCAATATGACGTGACCGCTCGAGATCGAGCATCCATCGTCGATTGGCAGTCACAAGAATATGACCCCGCCGAAGAAAGGGCCGGGATAAAAAATGAATACCAGGCGAAACTTGAAGAGCTCCTGCCCGAGCCGGCACATCCCCTGCTCCCTTCACGGGGATTTGGACGACGAGGGCAGGTTCTGCTCACCCGAGTGCGCACAGAAGCAACTATATCACCCGCGAGACTCGCATCGTGGAGCAAAGGCAAAAGGTCTGGCCTTTGTTCCAAGTGCGACATGAACGCTAAGGCAGACACATACCACCAAGTGTGGGTGTGCCCCAAGTATCACGCTGAAAGGGCAAAATTCCGACCTCAGAACATCGCCACTCTGGAAGGCTGGACTCATCCCCCTGGAAATGAGAACCAACAACGAAAGATCCTGCGAAGTCTCCTGGACTTCCTCCATGAGGCAAAGCTGGAATCTTTTATTTAGTGTACATATGTTTTAAATAGTATGCCGCATCCAGGCCTCTACTATTAGCCACCGATGCATTCTTACACCCCTTTCCCTGCTTATGGCATCAATAAACGCTCTTTGAACTGAACTGAACTGTTCATATTGTGGCTTAAAATCATGGTTGCCAGTTATCTAAAGAATTAACTGAAATCGCAGGAAACGCTTTTCCGTCCTCCACAAATGTTTAAGCAGTTCGCGACAGAGCAAAGCAATTTTATATGAGCTTCCTAACACCGAATCTAATGCTGAGGAAGTTGCACTTCTGAATCATGACGATCGGCAGTTGCGTCTACTCTGCACAAGCACCAAAATGCCGGCACCCACAACGATGTTGGGAAACAGAGTGCCGTTACACTAAGCGCAGCTCATTTAGTGGCTCTAGTTCTTCCCAGAAGTGGCGCACGGCACGTGTCTCTAGCATTTCCACAACAATTATTGGCGCCACTTTTCCCAGGATAGATGGGCTTTACTCCACACAACCTGAGTGCGGGTTTGCAAACCAGTATTCAGACGAAGAGCAGGCCGATTTACGACATAGGAAGTGCAAAACTGACACTTTATTTCTTTTTTGTTTTTTAGCTTTAAACTAAGCTCAATTTTTTTTTTTTTTTTTTTTTTTTTTTTGCAAAACATCGTTTGCGTTTTAAATGTGGTGGTCGAAACGGCCGCAACGCCGCACCTTGTGCTTTCGATAATTTCGACGTGGATGGAACTTCGAATTCATTCGGAAATCAGAGCTTATTCTACGTTTTGTAAGCCACTGTAATCAACGTATGTACTGGCTCGTATCTCGCGCCGCCTGTTGGCCGCTTCCTGCAGCGGCGGACGCAGAGCGAAGAAGATCTAGCTCGAGGTCGGCGGCGAACAGCCCGTGGCCCGAGCTCACCCCGAGCGCCCGACCTGCATGCGCAGCTGCGAATATGCAACTCGTTTGTTCCGGAAAAATTCTGCGCCATCTATGACGAAAAGGGTACAAATAAATAGCGGTTGAATCCCCCTTAACCACTCGGCCACGACTGCGGGACAAGTAGGGGGCTCTGAGATGTGGTAGTAACTCAAGAGCTGGGGATGTCATGGATGAAACGCTGCATGTAGCCACTCAACGTCTATACAGGAGAGGGCGCTGCAGTCAAATGCGTATATAATCGCGTTAAGCTTTGCATGCTTTGGCTCAACGTTTATAGACGGGAGGGCGTTCCATACCACACATTCTCTTTCTGACATGGATTAAAACGAACGAAAGGCTCGGCATGCTGCGGCTCAGCGTCTACGCAGACAAGCACCACCAGAGCTTCGCCCCAATCAACATCATTCACCACGTGGAGATGCGGTCAATTTTTTTCACCGGGTTTACTTCTCTTTTTTTTTTTTTTGCTTTCATGAGGTTTTCAGAGATCGACGTTAGTAAAGTACTAGGGTATCCTGCTTAGGTTAACCGAGAGGTTTGCGTATCAAAGCTTTCTTGTATAGAATTTTTCCATAATTTGTTATAGGGGTACTGCGTGAAACGAAATTCTGGAGCTCGTTTCTTTGCTTCAACTTGGCGTAAGTCGCAGTAGAACCTTAGAAACATCAATATTTAGTTGGAAAACTCAAGAAAATATATTTAAACTGGATTATACGATAAACAAACGCAACCTGGTTATGAAGCTTCAATGGAATGTCGTGACGATAGCGCCACTATAGGGGAAGTATACGCTCACTAGTACAGATTACCCAGGCCAGAACGTAATAGCGAAGATTCGGTGAAGAAAGCCAAAGCACAGTTGGCCACCTTGGATTCACTCCAACGGGATTTGCTATCTCCACAGCATCAACCGGGGGGTCACGTGACACTCCAGTGACGCCACTTCTCTGCGTCACATGTCTCTGCCGGTGAGGGTCACGCAACCTTCCCTTTCTTTGCGTTTTGTCGGTTGACGTTATCATAGAGTTATTACAATAAACGCTAGGGGCTCAGCTGGCGCTAGTGTCTGCGGGACTTCCGGTTGCAAATTGAAGCGGACAGCAACCAGTCTACTTTTCCAGTCTACCTGTGTATACCGACGGGAAAACGTACGTGATAGTTTTCTCTTCACCGGGAAATAATAGAAATCAGCGTAGTTCCTTTACTCGTAACGGTTACTATGTACCTTTATTCACATTATAAAAGTGTAATTTATTTAGTTAATAGTTTTTTTATTGCTGAGCGATGGTTAAGTTAACCAAACTTGAGGCCCAGGTCTATGTTGTATGTACAGCATGATATGCCAATGCAAGCTATCAATTCAAATAAAAAAAAACTAAAAAGTGCGTAGGGTTTATTCAAGCTGTAATAGCAGTCAGATGACAGGTGACTGCTTTATTTTGATTATTCAAACGCAGTTTGTTACTAATCCAGTACGTGTGATTTGTTCCATAACTCCATGCTTCGTTCTTGTCGTCTGTTATGATTATTTGATTTACATACATTAGCCTCCTTTTGGTGTTTCATCAAGCTGATTCACTCTGTGTGCTTCATAGCATTGACTGTTTGCGTAAATACGAGCCCTATAATAGCAGTCTGCAACGTCAACACGTATTATACATGTGTATTGGGCTATGTTAGCGCAGTGTTCGACGCCATGAACTCTACAGAAAAACGCTCTGACACATATTTTTGTACATCCGATTGTAACACGTTCCACACTTTTTATTCTGTCACAACACTAAGCAACATTTGCTCTTATAATCGAGCGCGAAGAGAAAACGCATTTTCGTTTTCCCATAGGAATGCATTACCGGAAGTCAAATTTAGACTGGTTGCTGTCTGCTTTAAAATGCACACAGCACACTAGCGCCACCTGAACATCTAGCGTTTATTGTAAATAACTCTATGGGCGTTATTTAGGTTCGTCGGGTTCGTTGGTCTAGCTGATTGCTCCGCAAGCGGGTAGGCTCGGCCGCCGCGAAGCGGCGTTTACGGGTGGTCCAAGTGGGTTAACATTTTTGTAATGAACCGTCTCAGACTGCCGCCGCGAAGCGGCGTGAACGCAGCTGGAAAAGGGGGGGGGGGGGGGGGGGGGGTTAACACGCGCCCCCGTTATAGCCGACCAAACATGAACAAAAAAAAAGACAAATAAATAAATCACGCAACTCTTACCAACAGAAATGCGTGACGCAGAGAAACGACGTCACTGGAGCATCACGTGACCCCCCGGTTGATGTTGTGCAAATAGCAACTCCCCACTCCAACAGTCCATCGATTCCACTCATTCTTTGACGTCACTGACGTCAGGGGCAGATGAACTATAATCAACGTTACTAGATTACCTCAGTTGTGGAACTCCCGCGGAGGGGGGTACCCCCCCTCAATCACCTCAATCCGCCTAGAGTCGTTCGAAGCGCCATCCATATTTTCGTTTCATAACTGTGCATTCTAAAGAGCACAGCTGAAGCGCCAAATGGCGATCACAACGCCGCCATTTCTCCCGCAGCGGTCACTCGAGGAACTGCACGTGACATCTATATTTGGCTTCAATCGGGTTACAGGAGTTCCACCCCCGTCTCCCTTGCGGACGCGCCGCAAAATACCCCCCACAGTTAAAATGCGCCTAGGTCGGGACGCGCTACCTGAAATCCCCGGTGAGGCACGGTTGTATAAAAACAATATTAATTGTGCTGCAAAACCTTGAAAACTAAAAGTTTTAGAAAACATCACCCGCCCCCCTTTTGTACTAATCTCCAATTAAAGTTACTACAAAAAGAGTTTTTTTGTTGTTTTTTACGTTTCTAGTGACGTTGAAACGAACGTATCCCGATTCAGTTACCAAAGCAGCCGTCCGGCGGCGCGTCGAGCGAATCTGGGCGAGTCGTGGTGAGTGAGGGGGGGTACTGTTCGTGCATGCAGCGTCTATGAACAGTTCCGTAACTGAGTTAATCTAATAACGTTGACTATAATGTTCAACATGGCGCGCGCTGCTTTCAACGTCGTTCTCACCGAGGGGCGCCAACCTATTGAAGTGACCCGGATTTACGTCGCAGAGCTGTGCCGGTATACGCTTTTGTGTGCGGTAATTTCTGTGCGACGATGTGAGAACTCAGCCATCGTCTCGCCGCCCAACTTAGTCGCCGTCGACGTGCTGAGTGACCCCGCCTGGACAATCGCGTAATTCCCGAGTCCCACTAGAGCGACAAACAGAAACAAACGACAGCGACAAGCCTCAAACCAGGGTCTTTCGCGGTTTGACAGGCTTCGTAGAATAAAAAAGGCTATGCTCAAACACGAGCATCATGCACGCGAGGGTATCTTTCACAGGCTTGCAATTACTCGTGCTATTAGCGGCCAGATGTTTTGGTGGCGCCCTCCTATGGTTTCCTCTCGTGACGTCATTGCCTTGCGAACAACGAGTTTGATGGTGTTTGTAATTAGCATGGTGAAAGCTTGAAATCATTGCGCTCTGAAACCAACACTGCCAACACCGTCAAAATTGATGTTCTTACATTACTCTTATTTCTGTCGATCAGAAAACCTTTGCTTACGTCATAGTCAGTATTCGGCCAATCGTGGAAGGCCGACCACAGCGACGCTTTCCATCGCGCAGGTCGCCAATACTTCATGATCACCGAACGACTAAACACCTGCCAAATGTACCATCGCGAGTATGCTGCATCTGTTTCAGGCTTGCCCCTGTCGTTTGTTTCAGTTTGTTGCTCTAGCGGGACGAAAACGGTGCCGATCGCTTCTCTTTATTCGTATAGTGTTCGCCACTGAGACAAGTCGCGTTACAAAATCGTGGCGATGCGAGCGTCGTTTCGTGGTAGCTTTTGTGCAACGATGTGGGAATTGTACAGTCTTGTTCTCTGTGATCTGTGCCACCGCTTGGAAAATCGCGTCCCGTCGAGACGGGCGCAAGCATCCTCTACGCCGATGCCTTCCCTTCGTTCGTTTGGTGTTCGCCCTCACGACAAAGAATGTCGCAGAATCGTCGTGGTGTATACGCGTTTCTTCGCCATGGTTGCGTGACAATGCTGCTGTCACACCACTATCGATGCGATACGCAGCGTGAAATGCTCGAGTGATGCCACCCCCGTGCAGCCTCACCGAACTCGGCCTGCTTCCCTGCTCGCTTTAATAAACGAAGTATACCAACCGCTATGGCCCCTTCAAAGCGATATTTATTTATTCATGCCATCTGGCGCCCTTGCCCAGCCCGGTCGTTTTGATCAGTCGGTGGTAAATCAGGTAAGCAGTGATTGTCTCGTCCTGCCGTCGCCTTAGACAACATGAGGTAGGAAATGTAGCAGCATCTCACTTCGTGCGAGATAACAAAGGCACAGACGCCTCGTGACGATGTCGTCCCGTTCAAGGAGCAGCAAACTCGCGCCCGAAACGGACGCGGCCGATGTCGCCGCATCGGCCAAGTCGCGGAGCAGACGACGTGCAAATCACGCAGTATTGGTACACGATCGCACGCCCGGTAACGGTGCTCATCCCTGCATTGGCAAAATGTCTCTTTTGCAGTAGAGACACCAGGACGGCCATTGAGGCTGTCTAACTTCCCGCCGTCTGAACATGCACACAACACAAATCAATCTCCCAGTACATATAATGAGTAGAATATTTAACTGAAAAAAGCAAACAAGAATTCGCAAAAGCAAGGTAAAGTGAAAAAGTACCATAGCGAGACCAAGCCCACTCGGGTAGTTGGAGACGGCCGTGGCAAAGCAAACATTAATTCAATTTTATTTTCTTTGCAAATAGCATGCATGTACAAGTAAAGGGGTGATTTACCATGTCCACGTCTTTATCAACTCATCAACTACAATTGTCTGAGATGCTAAAACGATGATGTATTTACTCGCAAAACGCTGCAAACAACGATCTGCTGTACGGCTTATATTTCGCGAGCTTCCGGAAGACGCGTTTTGGGATATTTCACCGGAAAGAAGTGCCCGGGTACATAGCACGGACGAACGTTGAGTGAGGTCTCGTCCATTGACCCCGTGAGTGGGACGCCACTGCTCCAAACAAATCGCTGCTATAGGGCCGTGGCTATGAACGCATACATGAGGTTGGATTTCGCTCCGAAAGAATGATCGTTCAGAAATCGGACGTGGAATTAAAACGTCTGGAAAGAATAGATATATGAAGCCTCGATCTCACACTTATCACGGCAGACATTTGCCGAGGATCGGCTGTTTCTGAAAAATTTGCGACGGCAACTTCCGGTCCTCGAGACGTCTCAAGATGTCTCCAGCAGCAGACGAAAGCATCCGGACTGACTGAAGTATGCCCTCTGCAACAGTTTAAATGGTCTGCATAATGATACGATTTTGATTTTGTATTTATTGGGAACATGGCAGGTCTAAGAAAACTCGTCAGGTTTATAAAAATGAATTGTACTTGCGTGCGATACGGGGTACTGTGACGAAAACCATCGCACGTATGGGGATCTACTAAAATATGGCGAGAGGCGAATCTGTGGTAGTGCATAATAACAAAGCAGCGTCAGGCCCTTCTTTGTTATTTCGCAGTTGACGTGCATTGTAATGAAAGACTCTAACTTTTGACTCTTGACTCTAACACGAAGGACTCTAACTTTTGACTCTAACGTGATCCGATCGAGGCCCCAAATTTCGTTTGCAGGAAAACCAGCAACCTACTCTACCAAAAAAAAAAAAATATATTTTTTTTTTGTTTGATTGAGTGAGTTATTGAGAAGACAAACTTGAGCGAATTAAAGGCGGTATATACTCCATTACTTCCTACCTTCAATAACGCTTCGGCGTCATCGCGCGCATCGAGCGAGCAAGCGACGCCAGAACACGGCAAAAGGCAGGGAGCAAGTGCGGGGTCTGGGCGTTCGAAAAGAATACACCTACTGCTAAGTTACTCAGGCATCAACGAGAATGCTGGGAATATCTACGCTCCACACGCGCTCGCCTTCCCCGTATGAAACATTCGAAGTAAAACACCCAAAATAAAGCGTTGACGAGCGCGCGTGCAAGATGCCGTTCGTTTTAGGCTTTTTGCTTTAGAACAGTTAATGCCGCAGACGCCAGCACGTGCGGCCCGTACAGACCTACATTCCCAGCATTGTCGTTGATGCTTGGGTAATTTCGCAACCTGTCTCTTCCCTGCCGGACCCCATGGGGTGCCGGCTCATGCGTGCGCCCAACCGAGCAGAGAAACTTGCAACCCGTGTGATTTCGGAAAGTCCGGTCCTAAGAACGCCAGTTTCGGTTACTGCGCGCTGAGGAAGCTTGTCCCTGTCTATGGGTATACGAAAAAATGGCGTGACAATGCTCAGAACCGTTCTCAGGAGGCGGCGCAGAAACGACAACGGTGTCACAATGGCAGTGAGTTACACAAACGCCAGGCTGCTGTTCCTGTGACACAGATTACGCAATAACGTAAACGCACTCGAATTCTTTTTTTTTTTTTTTTGCTTACGCATATTTGTAAAACAATTACCGCCGAATTCAGAAACCTCACTCAAACTACACTCACACTTAAGGGCCGCTCCACTTCCTCGAGGAAGGCGCGAGGGCCGGCGCTGGCCAATCGCGAGGACGGACCCGCCGTCGCGATTGGCCAGCGCCGGCCCTCGCGCCTTCCTCGAGGAAGTGGAGGGGCCCTTAAGTGTGAGTGTAGTTTGAGTGAGGTTTCTGAATTCGGCGGTTAATGTATATAGTCGTAGCGCAACTCTCGGTGTTTTAGGTAAATATCGAAAACATAGAAACCCTGTAAATAAAACACGTGTCGCCTTTTTTTTTTCTTTCTTTCTTTTGCGTCAAGCGTAGGAGCGGACTTTTCATCTTTACTCCGTTTCTCTGATGAAGATCGACGACTATTGCTTTGTGATGCTTTCAGTTTATTGATCGTTGAGATCAGACCTCTGCCGACAGCTAAGACGAAGGTTTATTTCTTCCTTTCATCTGACTGTATATGCCGTCGCTCCCTCTCTCTCTCTCTCACTCTCTCTTGTCGTTCCCACTTCATCTTGAACAGAGACATGTATGAAGTGTTTCGTTCTGACCTGTTAGGCTATTCACGATTTCTCCACCCAACAAAACCTCCCATAATAATAGATTGCAATTCGAATATAGGTACATCCTCAAGGCACGTTTTCAAGCGCTATTCAATATAGACATGAGAGAGAAAAATAAAAAAAGAGACGTGCCAGTCGCCGTGAAAATTGTTTCCTCGCGTACGTAATAATTTACGCATCTTGCCCTCAACACACACTCTAAGAAATAAAAGGGAACGTGGTCTATTGGGAACGGGAGCAACTTTTGCGCCCTTTTCACTAGTCCCACGTTGTTGAACTCCCAGGGACGAAATGTTGCACCCTTGAATTTAGACCCTTGGGACTAAACTGTTAATCCTCTACATTTGGTTCAGGACCACTGAGCCATTGCTGATAGTCATCTTCGACTAAAAGTTGTGCCCCACAAATTGCGCACAACTGAAGAAACAAGGCTCGCGCAAGTCTACTGGTCGCAGTGTACTGTAATCTCAGAAACAAAATGTTGCAGTTCAAGTCAAGCGTAGCTTTATTGCCTCGTGGATACACATCACATTCAAGGATGACCAAAGTGGAATTTCCTGAACGGTGGAATCCACGCTAAGGCGGAATTCCGAAGGGTGCACTTGCGTCGACGATGGCTTGGACAATGCGACGTCTGTCCAAACCGGTCGTATTTAAACACCGTTTATTGAAGCACCGGCAGCTTTTTGCCTGTTCGCGAGAGATTTGAAAATTTTGCAACACTGGCAGTGTGAAATACCCAATCGCTCGACAAACTATGATGAGGCATACACACTCATAATAGTATAACAAGTAGGCTGCGTAAGTGATGCAACGTTTCACATAAAACATGCGATTCATTGACAGCGGACAAGCGCAATATTAGAGAGTTTTAGTTCTCAGCAACTCGGTTTCAGCGATACAGGTGGTTATTTACTGTGACTGCGAGACTCCGGTGCTGAAACGCGTCTTCTACAGACTCTTAATGTTGATTAATTTGAAACAAAAAAATAAATTTGTTAGTCTTCAGAGATGTTCCGTTCGGATAAAAGCGCAGATATTTGCGCGAGCGCAAATTACATCAGTGAGACTTGTCAAATATCAACATACCATTGTTGACAAGATAATTGGGTGAATACGAGTCAAGACAATCGGTAACTCACAATCACACAACGCGCAAAGGTCAGTGTGCAATGTAATGTCTGAGCGACCGTTGCACTTTAAAAAAATTCGCCAGTTTCGTCTGAGTTTGGTCAACACTTTCAACCGTGCTCGCGCCGATCCCCAAGACGAGCGGAATATCCGCTGTCTTCCTGGCGAGCATTCCGTTTGCCTTCGGAGACTAAAACGTACAGTTGCAACCTGTCTGAGGAGGACTAATGGTTGCTTTTGTTCGCGCACACTTCTCGGTTAGTCCCAGTCGAGTACATTTAGTCCCTAGCTTTTGCGCACAGTACTTAGCTCGAACCAGATGGTCTCTTCGGGGAGCAAATGAGAGTTCAGAGGTCCAAATGCTGCCGTTAGTACTTTGAGAGCATATTTTTTTTTTATTAGTGTACAGCTCTTTGCTGCGTTTGGCTTGGCATGTAGGCGGCTAGGCGTGCGAGTTAGCCGAAGGGATGGCGACAGCTTCTCGTAGCGGCTACGGTTATTTCCGCAACAAAAAGCACCCTGCCACTCCGCTCTCGTGTTCGACAGTCAAGAATAGAAGGGAAAGGTGGGCGAGTTGGCGAGCATTCGTGTGGAAAGGAGCGCGAATGCATGGAAACGAGGAAGAAAAGAATGAAGGGACAGGACCCAGCGCTTGGTCATGCCCCTTCTTTCGTCCTCGTTTCTATTCGCACTGTTGTTTTTACCATCGACGGTCCGGAATTAATCCCATGAGACGCTGCCAGGAGTTGTTAAATGTTTGTTTCGAAGAAACGCACAGTCAGACAGCCTTACGGGCCTTGTAGTTTCGACACCCTCCCCGAGGAAGTGCAAAGGAAAGCACGAAAGCATGGTGAAAATTGGTAGAAATTTAAAAGGAACTTTCTGGCGACCTGACGAGTCAGTAGACACTCGGTTGGGAAACTTAGTTTCTTCAGGGCGGCAGATAATCATTGGGCACAACTGCAGGGATGGGCAGTATTAGAGGTACGCATTTTGTTTTCTATTTCCTGTCTAATTACAAGTTAGGCAATATATTTGTTGACTGTATATAAATACTGAAAATTCGGTATATCAAATACTACTGTAATCAAATGCAATTTTGACCACTGACCACTCTTTGCACAATGTGAGTCATATTTCAAGAGCATGAATCTTGCGGCGGTCTGAGTATAATAATCATCAAAGATACAAGCACCGTGAATGCATTGGTAGGGTAGAATTAAATTGTTGGGTTTGGGTGCTTTTATCTGAGTCCTAAAAGGCATTGCATGTTTGTTTTAGTGGTACTGAAGTTTTCTATGAACCCTGGCATTTAAGCTCACACTAGACTCAGTGGCGTCACAAGGGGGGGGCGGGGGGGCGTGGGGGGGGGGGGGGGGGGGGGGGGGCGGACCGCCCCGGGTGCAGCGCTCAGGGGGGTGTCGCGGCGGGCCACGGGGGGGGGGGGGGGGGGGGGAAGTAGCGGCGGGTCACGCGAGAGCGGTGGAGGGGGGGGGGGGGGGGGGAGGGGAGTCGCGGCGGGACACGCAAGACCGGGGCGGGGGGGGGGGGGGGGGGGGGGTGTCGGGGTGCCGCTACTAGATTTCCATACCGAAAGTGTGTGTTTGTGTTTTTGTTTTTTCTGATGCTGTACCTGCCTTTCTTACGTCAAACGAACTTTATTTTGAAAGCCGGTATTCACTTTTTATGTACTTGATTGTCATAACATTGAAACTTTGTTTTTTATTTCGACGCGGGCTTTTTCAATGCGATAGCCTTTATAGAGCCAACAAACCTTTAGATTATATTGCTAAGCCAATGCCGGGAAATGTGGAGGTAACCATGTGACTTTATTGTATGGCCATAATAGATAATTTGCCTTCACGAAAAACATTACAAAAAACTGGGGGAGAGTGGAGAAGTGTAAGACGACCTCATGACTAGTAGTAATAATAATAATAATAATAATAATAATAATAATGATGATAATAATAATAATAATAATAATAATAATAATAATAATAATAATAATAATAATAATAATAATAATAATAATAATAATAATAATAATAATAAGATTTGATTTTTCTTTAGTTCCCTCAAACAGCTGTAAAGCCTTTTGTGCGGTGCACTAGTCAGTTCGTGTTAGCACGAACACTGTTTAAAATCCACAAAAACGTGAAAATACACGAATACAAGTTTGCGGTATATCATATTAGTCATAACCATATCAAATAAATTTACGTCACGGAAAAAAATTAAAAATTACAATAAAACCATAAAAAAGAAAAGGAAACAAGTCCAAAGTCTATCACAAACCCCATGCCACGGAAGAAGACATTCTGTGTATACCTACTTTATCCGTACGATCAAAGTAAATCAAGCACATAAGTTGCAAAAAAGCAGTAGCCATACAGTGAGCATCACTGCTACGCATCTGCGTATGCCCCTTAATTAACAGGCCAGGTGACGTCAGCGCGAACCAGCTGCGCGCATAGAGTGTAGGCGCTGTGGCCTGATCTGGAAGAGGTGATGTAAGCACGTAACAGCTGCGCGCAGTGGCGTGATGTAGGAGTTCCGTTTGGAGCAGGAACAAGGATCCCAAATGATATCGCATTACATCTCCTGTAGCAGCCAGGAAAAAAATATGTTTTCCATTTGAGGTTTAAGTTTAAATTATACAAAATGTATTTGTAAATGCATTCGAAGATGGCCTCCTCGTTGTAATTGTATTTGGTAATAAAACATGTTTCTCAAAAATGAAACTGCATTTGTAAAATACTTGGACTTTGTAGAAGTACAAAAACCAAGTATTTTGTATATTTATTTGACCCGTTTTTGCGAGTATTTTGCCCATCATTGGCCATAGGAATATATGTAGAATATGGAAGCGTTGTCTTCGAGGAACTGCCTTTTGCAAATCGGTCCTTCCAAAGAAAAGGATCACCTCCCAAAGGAAGGCAATCCTTTTATTGGAAGAAGTTTTCTTCTTCCAATGTAGGAACTCCGGAACCCTCGGAAGGAACTCTGACAGGCTGTTAGACCGGGCCTCAGGCGCTCCCATTGAGTTCGTTCGTCGTGAGATTATGGTCTAAACTTTTCATTGCCTGACCTAAATGTCGTATACAAGATTGATTGGAGGGCAATCACTTGCTTCGGTGCAGAGGTATAGAAGTTTGTCGAACGCGACATTGGGTTCGCGGACAGGAATGATGGGCCTACCATTTGGATTAGCGATAATCTTAAACACTTTCGTATAATGAACATATCACTTCCGGTTATGTATATAGCAGAAATGTCAGAATACGAAAGTTGACTGTACTGGCATAAAACGCTAAATCTTATTCTAACATTTAGCAAGTTGCAGACCCTGGCTACCATCTTCTCATTTATTTCCTTCTCTGTCCCATTTGGGCTGTTTGCCACAAGAGCTCTTGAATAAAGTTAGAGCTGAAATGAAATTAGGCTATAAAAGTGCAGTTATGTTCACTGTGGCTAACGACACAGTATAAGCTCCTAGTCTCTCTCTCTCTCTCCCTCAATTCGTAAATTACAAGAAAAAGCAGGTAACCGGGACTTCCGTAATTGGCCTGCATGCGAAACCCACAATCAGGAACGTGACAGTGACCAGACAAGGCTAATTCCAGAATACGCGATGCGCGAACATTTTCGGCGGTACCTTATTCCCCGTTCCTCCTGCCTGATCGAGTTCTTCGCGCGACGCTGTCGACTAGCGCTTCCCTCTTCGTATACGCCTGCCGCAACGCCGTAAAAACAGGAAAAGCGGGAACGTTTCCAAGCGGGACACGTAGGGGGCATAAACGTGAATCTCGGCATATACTTGTCGGGCCTGGTGTCCGAGGAGGCTAGGCCTAGCGAGGCCTACTCGGCCCTTAAGCCGACCGCGGTTCGACGGCCTTTTCGGGGCACGTTCGTCCGGCCGTGAAAAAGTCCGACCCTCCAAAGTGCGCGGCTGTAAAAATAAAAGAAAAAACACTCTGGCTTGGCGCCTTTTTTTTTTTTTCATGATGCTTTTGGTTGAAGTGATTGCGCCATCACAGAGATCTTGGTATGGAAGCTCCGCCACTTTTTGTCGCCGCTGTCATCCTCCCCGTTTGAGTGTGTGAAAGACTGTTATTAGAAAGGTTTCGCTCCGCGTTTGGCGAATGAAGAACGGCGCAATCTCCTATCAAGGGTCGCGTTTTTTTTTTTTTTTTTTTTGAGGGGGGGGGGGGGGGGGGTTCGTTTTTCTTTTTAGGTTTAAATTTTCGTTTTACATTTTCTTTGCGTGAACGCATTTGTCTTTCTTTGGTTTTAAGGCGGATGCTGTTCGCCGATCCTCCCCTTGTCGTGTCCGACCCAGAGCCTTCCAACCAGTCAGGAAAGCCAAGCTGCACGTTTCCACTTCCGGAAAGCCATGTGCGGCCATGTTGGTGAACAGCGTTTGCCATTTTTCTCATTTATTCGCATTGCATGTCGGCGGCCAGTTTACGTGTCGGTGAAACCCTCAAGCATGGCGAGTGGCTCTGTCGACGACAAAACTCCAGAAATACGATCGGAGACATACTTTAGCCTCATAACCCCACGCTTTTTTTTTTTTTTTTGCCTTTTTAGAGTTTTCTTTGGCGGCCACCATCCCGGGTCATTCTGGCCGCCATCCAGCTGACTGCTCAAGCACCGGCTCGCCCTAAATCCGAATAAAGACCGATATACATATTAAAATCGAGTGCAAGTCAATCCTTCTTTACGTCGCTGACTTCTCAGTCAGGCGCAGTCCATCACTACGCGAGAGAACTCGAGCGACCTGGAAAACACCGCCTTTAGTGCATAGAAATTCGTGGGGCGAACGCTCCCGGCGTGGATTCCGGCGAGATATCGAGAAGGAACGTGACGTGGAACAGCTGACCCAAGTTTTCTACTCCATCGTCGTCGTGGCTTGCGTAACTTTTTTTTTTTTTTTTTTGCCAATGCTTTGGAAAGTTTTGCGTAGGTGGACCACCCCAAGTTTTAGACATAAATAATAACCTGGTCACCCTGGCGAAGCAAAGGAGCGTAAATCTTGAATACGTTCCGGGCGGATCTGCGAATGGCTTCGGAACCGAAAGGTTTACCATGCAATTACCACGCCCTAAAGTTTCCTTTAAAAAAAACTGCAGCATATGTATTCCAACAAGCTTTCAAATGGTGGTTATCAGGCGTAGACGGAAAGAGCCCGCTCACTTGCAACGAGCTGAGAAACAAACTTTTGCTTAAAACTCCGGATAGTGTCCCTCCTGGGCGTCACGCGGGTAAGATTTTGTCTCAGCTTGTTTCGAGCAAACCGGCTCTGAATTGTGCGCGCTGCGTATACATACAGAGCGAACCTATACACCCGTGCGGACGAAAAGCAGACCGCGACGATTACAGTCTATATAGGTGCCAGATGTGCTTTCGCGAGCACACTTATTACGATGCAGAGGAGATGCGCTGGGACAAGACGATAAAGCGGACGCTTCGGGACACAGCCGCGGGCAACCATCTCCCTAAGCGCTGTCCTGGCAAATTGTGGGGCTGTCCCTTCCGGGCGACGTGTATGCTGTAGGTCGAAGCGACAGTTCTGCGCCCTTTGTTTTGAACCGTCTCATCTTGCTTCCTTTCCCCAAGCAGCCCAGCAAGAATGTGGGACCGACAGCGAAGGAACGACGAAGCGAGAAGGAAGTGTGATCGACAGATGCAGCGTAACGTCCAAACCGCAATGGGTCTTCATTTCCATATAACGAGGGAACTACACGGTATTGACCTTGAGTGCTCGTTTGGTGGACGATGTTTGCATCGCATTGTTTATCGCTTGTGGCTATAGCTAGTTTGCTATGCTAATGATCAAGCAGAAGAGCACAATTTGCTGAAGCAACGGACGAAGTTTTAAAGGATTTTGAAATTGACTATTTTATGGCACAAACTGCCTATGCTCCCGAAGCACTCCCTCACCCCCCTACCGCGCAAAAAAAAAAAAAAAAAATGCGCGACCATTTTGCTTACATCGCAACACGCTCGTTTATTTCTGGGATAGTTATAAAAAAAGGGGGCGTGCCGCGAAGTTTTCCAATGTGTCCTGGTTTCGTCTGGCATGCTGTTGTGACCGAAGCACCACTAGCCGAAATTAGGCATGTCTCATCCTGCGTTCATCAATCTACGTTGTGGGGAAAGGGGCTTTTTCTTTGCTTGTTTGCTGCGTCTTATTGAAATGGAGGTATAAGAAACTCAAATATTGTTTAAAAGACGTTTATTACTGAAAACCTATAATTTGTTGGGAAAGAAATATAGAGATAAAAGAATACCCAAGCACGCTTTTTTTTTTTTACAATTATGGCCAGAACCGATTTTTTTTTTCTTTAAGCAGATTATCTGGGGTACCTCGATATAAATGGTAGGGCGTGAAACACGTGCCGTTTCATAACAAAACATTAAAATGGTACATTTAGTGCAGCACTGACTAATAAATGATGAAATAAGATTTTGTTTTCATAATTGTTGGAAGTCCGCATGCTCTCTCTCTCTCTCTCTCTCTCTCTCTCCTCCCTCTCCCTCCCTCCCTCCCTCTCTCTCTCTCTCTTTCTCTCTCTCCTAGTAATCTTCCATCGAATACTTCCATGTCTGTGCTAAGCAGTTTGATCTGGATATATTAATCTGCCGGCTTTATTTCATCTACAGATCACCCAGCACAGAATGCCAGTTAAAATGCACCAGTGCAACGTAAACATAACTATACATTCCAGTTTTCTAACTGTAACGGGCCGTATTCCTTTCGCACTCATGAAACTTGGAAGGGGAATTCGTTGCAAGTGTGAAAAGAAACGCGGAGCGAGTCGAATTCGTTTCTGCTTCTGAGGAACATATGTATCCCAATTGCATATTTTTCATGCCGCGGCCACAAAGGTGTCTACATCGATGGTCATTTCTGGGCCTTTCACAAGCCGAAATGATATTATCTCTCTGGACCGCACGTTAGGGTACTTTTGCACGCAAAACAACGGAGCGTGAGGCCACTGAAGCTGCCCTTCCAGTAAACGGAGCACGATACCTGCACCAGTTGCCCCCAAAATATCTACGCCCGCCAGCCTCTAGGTCGAGGAGAGGGTGCACATGTGATCCAGAGTCTAAAGTAATCGTGCGATGAGTGACCCGAAAGAAACCGGAATTTATTTTTACAAAATCGTGTCTTTATTTTTCAGTGACCCTCAAATGTCAGACACCTTCAAAGTACTCTCCGACCGATGCAATGCACTTGTCGAGACGTTTCTTCCAATCATTAAAATATCCTTTAAACTCGTCGATTTTAATGTCTTTCAGTGCTTCTGCCGCTTTTTGTTTAACACTTCATCACCAAAAGTCGAAAAAAAAATTGCACGTGGGGAAAAAAATTTGAAAGACGTTTACAAATCTCTGTAATGCAAAATTAGAGCGCAGCTCTTGAGGTATTTTGATTTTGCGATATACCGTGACGGGAGGGTACGCAGGAGGAGGGGCGAGGGTACAGAGGAGGAGAAGGGAAGGCACGGAGGACCCTTCCATCCTCCTCCTCCCACAGTTTTCCCGCTAAATTTAGCTGGAAAATCGACGCCACGTGAGCTCAACACCAATTCATTTTCTCCACTAACGCATGATTTCGTGCAACATCTCCTATGAACAAATTCAGTTTCTCCGATAGATTTAGCGGGAAAATTAACGCCACATGACCTCAACACCAATTCAATTCCCCGATAATTTAGCGGGGAAACTGAATTGGTGTTCAGGTCATGTGACGTCAGTTTTACCGCTAAATTTAGAGGAGAAACTGGATGCGCAGTGTTGCATTATGGGACGTCACATACCTACACACCAATTCAGTTTCTTCGCTAAATTTAGCGGGGGAATTGAATTGGTGTATAGGTCTTTGACGTCCAATAATGCAACGCGCGCGGTTGCGCCGACGGCGACACCGCGAAACATGGGAACGAGCGCCTAAGAGCTGCGTTCTAAAAATTACAGGAATGCATTAGCATGACCCTTGGAAACGCCACGCACATCCCCCTTTGGTAAACGCTAACGCTGACCCTTTAGCTTTTCTCGTTTGGAATTCTCTTTTGCTTCCCCTATTTGAACGCGATGGCATTTAGGAGCTCGTGTCGCAGAAAATCCGGCGTCGGCGTCGGCGGTGCAAAAAAAAGCCCATAATGCAACGCGCGCAGCCACGTGTGTACACGTGACGTCACACGCAGTTGCGCATTGCATTGTGAGATTTATCCGCTAAATTGGGCGGGAAACTTTTTTCCGATAAATTTAGCGAAACATTTTCCCGCCAAATCTAGCGGAAAATGTTCCCGCAAAGCTAGCGGGAAATTTTCCAGACAAATTTAGCGGGTCAATAGGGTCATGACGTCACAGCCTAGTGTGACGTTACGTGACACGTGACGCTATCGACTAGACCACGCACGCACGCTTGCACGGCTTAGCAACGAGCACAGGAAAATCCATCGGTGGATTCTTGGGAAATCCGTTATCATGGCCCTTGAAAAACGCCGCACACGTTTCCCATTGAATACGCGAACACTGATCCCGTGACGAGGCCAAAACATGGCAGAAAAAAAAAATAGAGAAAGCAAAAGAAAAAAGTGAATTTGTCAGCTTTAGCGTTTCCCAAAGGGGGACGTGTGTGGCGTTCCCCAAGGGTCATGCTAACGGATTCCGTAAGAATCCACCAATGCATCTTCCTGTATTTTTTTCACCCCTTTTCTGTGCTCTTCCTGTCAGAGTACTTCGACACCCTTGGTTACGCAGTCATCCATATCACTCGTGGAAAGAACCAAATCCATACCCCTCGTGGAAGGAACCACATCCATACCACTCGTGGAGGGAACCGCATCCATCATTTTAACTAGAAACACATCACAGCTCACGCGCCGCTACTACGGAAGCCCAGAGCGAAGAAGAACCGGCGACGGCAGAGCGGCAACTGAGCACGCCCGCAATCCACCGTGCCGTGGCGCAACACCTCCTAGGTAACAAAGCCGTAGTGCTGAATGAGATGGCGTCACCAGAGGAGGCCAACGCTGGCCACTGATTGGACACGACGATTGCGCCAACGTTCGGCTCAAACTTGAGTCGAAGCCCAGCGCTGACGCAGCACTCGTTTCCAATCTGTGTCCAGCGTTGGCCTTCTCTGATTAAGTCATCTCATTCAGCACTACGGCTCTGTTAACTAGGAGGTGTTGCGCGGCGCCTCCTCCTCTCTGGCTCCGCGCCAGCTGTGCGCGTGACTGACGAAAACAAAAGTGCTCATTTTAACGAAAACCCGAAGGTATCCGTCAGTTTGTCAGTGCCGGGGAGAGAGGGAGAGGTTGACGCGTGCTGACGTCAGCGCTTTGGACCAATGAGAGCGTCCCACGCGTCACTCTCTGCCCCTCCTTCTCCCTCTCTCCTCGGCGCTGACAAACGAAAGACACCGACGGGGTTTCGTCGAAACGAGCGTTCTAATGCTAACGCATTAATAATGCTAACGCATTAAAAAGTCAAATGGGGCAAGGGAGTGTGGGGCACGGGAATCGTGCCGTTTTTGGTCAAAAACTGCTGAACACCCAGCGCGGTGTGGGCAGGCGCGTTGTCATGATGAACGAACCAGTCTCGAAACCACTCGGGTTGTCATTCTGCCCACACCACGCTAAATTTACAGCAGTTCTTGACTATAAAAAAAAAATAGCTTTCGCCCCCCCCCCTTACCTACTCACTCGACCTCGCCCCGAGTGACTTCTTTGTTTTCCCAAAAGAAAAAAGTTTTCAAAATGAAACACTTTGCCAATGTAGAAGAGGTGAAACGAAAAGCAGCAGATGCACTGAAAGGCATCAAAATCGACGAGTTTAAAGGCTATTTTGAACAGTGAAACAAACGTCATGACAAGTGTATTGCATCAAGTGAAGAGGACTTTGAAAGCAACTAAAAATTCAACATGTAAAAAATACACAATTTTGTAAAAATAAATTTAGGTTTCTTTTGGGTCCCCCCTCGTATATGCTCATTTAGTTAGTCTATAGTCCTTCGTAGAAGCGTTACATCGGCACAGTGGTATTAGAACGCTCCTAGCCATACGGGTTTTAAACGAACACGGGAGACAGAAACAAACATCTCTGTTGTAGCCGCCTTGCAACACTTAGAAAAACAACAACCCTAACTTAGGTCCTTGCTCCGTTTAGTGCTTGCTCGCTCGCATTGTTATTTGCTCCTTCAGTTTGCGCAGTAATCGGATTTGCTGAAGAGAAGGCAAGGGATTTTCAGACCAACTTCGGGGCTAGAAATAAACCATCAAGGTAAGACTTTTTTTTCCTCAGACGCTATCTGAACACTCTTTCCTTTTTCTTTACTGTTCTCTTCTTGGGAATTCAGGGTCAGCACCACTCATTAAAGCCCAACACTTGTCGTAAGTTTCTCGACAGTTCTCGAAGGGACTTAATGCAACCCTGCCATGTCGCTGAGTCTCGACAATTTACAGCGAGGCTTCGCGTCACATTCGCTTGGATTTATTTGACAACTGGGGAGCAAACCTTGCAATAATGTCAAAAGATGACACTGCACTTTACGCAGAGGCTCCAGGTGTCTTCCTTGGGCTGGAGACATCCGCAAAGCCACGAGTTTGGGTTGGACTCGGCTTGACGTCTTACGTGAACGTTCACATGTTCACGTAACGCTAGCGTTATGAAAGACTGGACATGCGAGGCGAAAGAAGTCAAACATTGACTCAGCAATAGAAGAAAACGAGGTAGGATATCTTCATACTAAAAGTGTGACTTTGTACGGACGACTTCTAAAATAATTGGAATATCTACTTACGTCACCAGTCGCACCATGTGCTTATCGTCGTTATTTTTATTTCATATATTAAAGATTATATTAGATCGACCACAGCTGTGCCCATTGTAAATTGGCTTTGTCCGAATAATGAAACGTTCATTCATTCGCCGTTCCTTGGAAAACCACATTATACGATGAGAAACACAACTCAACAATAGGACAGAAAAGAACACACACGACAAACAAGCGCCCAGAATACCTGGCCGGTTATCTGGACTCTAGAGACCCGGTTTCGGATTCCGGCTTCGCCAATATTTTTTTTTTTTTTTTTTGGCTCGGCGGTTGTCCACTTTTTATTCCCATTTCATCGGTACGGTTCATCCATCTGCACATTTCAATAATTTGCGCTCTAGGGCCCCGAAAACACGACGGAAATGTATACACGCTAAAATTTCGCATGGGAAGTATACCCAAAGTCGCCCTGTCGCACGGCTATAGACGCTGCATCCAACAGAGCCCTGCCACACAAAATGGAAAATGCAATTATGGGAGCGTGACAGAGTGGAGCCCGACTGAATGTCAATTGATTAACTTAAATTAATTCAGTAACGCAATAGTTACCCTGCTCGTACATCATACAGAAGACAGTGTTTTCGCTGCAAACATGATGACATGTTTATCTGCGCGGATACGCCTGAAGCATCTTCCAAGCATATGTTTGCTTCATGTATGTTTGGAACATGTCTGCCTACAGTGTTTGTATAAACAATGTGCCCGTCATACAAGGAAGACTTCCCACGGTGTCTGCCACCCGCCTTTTGTATGATGTATTGCAGCATGACCGCGGCCTCAAGGTGAACACCAAGTAAACATAGCGAAAAAGTACGAAAGGAACAAATCCGAACGATGAGTCTTATCGTGCCGCATACAGCCAAATAGATAACACCCGAGTAAATCGAGCACAAGGAGCGCATCAATCGTTAAAAACATCCAAACGGTAATGTAATGCATATGGGCGGTTTCATTTAAATTCAGGTATAGTGGGGTACATTCGAAGTTCTCGTCTTTTTTGTTTTTCTTTACTTTTTTTCTTTTCGGTACTTCGAAACAATGTGTTTTAGGACTAACCTATTGCGTGGTGAGTATAAAACGTCAAAATAAATGCGGGCTGGGAAAATAATAAAAAATATTAATTGTTTTTATATGTCTGTAATGAACATGAACGAACTTTTTTCAGAACTTTCCCTCTTTCGTATTAAAGTGCTCAACGTCAACAAACGCTAAAAGAACTTCTTTGCCGGAAGGTAATCACATGTTCTTGCGGTATGAATTCAAACGTAATAGCGGTAAAAAATTAACTAGAAAAACATTGTTTTGAGCATTATTGTTTTTTAAGGCGTTCTTGAATATGTTTGTTAAAATTTTGGCCGCACTGCAAATTGTTTAGGTTTGAGACCGCTTCAAACGTCCGTGCCACTCACGGTCAAATACTGCCATTTGGCCGTCGCTGTTTTATATTATATTCAGAGGCTCCGCATTCCGATACTAAGCATTTACTTCTCACAAACTATGTGCAAGCTAAAAGAAAGGCATCACAAAAATAAAAAACAAAAAAATTAAGTGCTTGTTGATTGTGAACAAACTTTGAAAACGTATCATTTTACACAATTATTTATCAGTATAAAAAGAAATGCAAACATAAACTTTATAGCCGCTGGACGATAATGACATTTGTTGTAAGTCGAACCAATTTGAACGTGATACTATAAAAACTCCACCCTGAAAAAAAAACAAAAAAAAAATCGGAAGTTTCGGGCAAATTTGTTTGCAGAGGCACGTCTAGAAATTTTTACAAAACGCCATGCTATAAATACTAAACATCATTTTAAACCCTGTCGTACAATATTATCGATATATTACCTTAAAAGAGTATTGAGGATCTGTCGTTAATAACGGGGGACCGAGCGCGAATCAAAGATATCAAAGCTGACAATCGTCGAAGCCCCACCGCCGTCCCCCGCTCCTTTTGGGATTGTATTTCTTTAAAACTATACATATCTGAATGTTCAGATATAACGCGTTGTCTTTCACGCGGTATACGCGGCAGCATAACAAATTTTACGAAAAATAAACAACGAATATGTACCCCACTGTCTGAATCCGAATATAATAACATGATTAAGCTAAGCAATAAACCAACATACAATTTGAAGAAGGAAAGAAAAAATATACTCTGGCTAAGAATAAAATAAGTCGGTGCTTCGATTACAAACACGAAACGTTTCGTTGTGAACGATTATCCGAATGAGACGAAAGAAAGAGACGAGACGACCCATCTCATACGAACCAAAAGTCACTAAGCGTTCGGTCGTTTTTGGCGAAATATTCATTTAAGACATTGTCAGACACAACTTTCCAATTGTTTGTCGGTAGGCAGCATGCGACTACGAAGGTAAATCTTTACTCTCCCGAGTGCACTATAAAAGCGCGCTCTCACTAATGTCGTTAACGCCGGTACCGTTAATAAAAGCTGCACAAGCCCGACACCCTGGTTCGAGGGATTTTCAACGACTCTGTCTCCGTTGTTTCCGCGACATCTTCGCCTAAGAAAGTATCGCTGGGAGAAGTACAAGGTGTAATAAGCTTTTCTAAATCAGAATAGCTAAGTAGACTGCTGTAAGCGCCCAACGCTTCTTTGACTTCTTCCGCTGCGGATTGCCGTGCACGTACGCCAGGTTGGCCGAATCGGTTCTTTGAGTGCATTTCAGACCTTCTTGAGGTCGGTCTCTGCGTCCAGTACCACCTGACTCTGGAGCAGTGGGCGCATTCGTCTGCTTAAATCGGTTCCCTATGTTAGACCCAGCTTGAGTTCATCGTGGTGGTCGAGGCGTTTCTCTAGTCTCTTTCGTAGACTGGTGGCGCCATATAGTGGCCACAACGCTCACCGAGCCTGTCTTCGCGCGTTTTTCGCAATCCTCCAAAAAGCGCAAAAATGTGAAATGTTATTTTTTTTTCTTTTTTTACGCTAAATATTTTGGACAAGCAGTCGAACCGAAAACTGCAAGCTGGGCCCCGATCGAATTTCAAGATAAGCTTAGAAGCGCACAAAGGTTTTTGCGGTGCAGTCTCGTTGGCACACGGGCGTTTGCGCTGTGCAAAAGCTCGCTCGCGCAAACATGAGCGCAATTCAAAGGAGAGGCGGGAGAAGAGACCGAGATGTTCTACATATACGCATACTTACCCATATTAAATATATAACTATATATATATTACAGGGTGTTTCAGAGAACTCAGGCCAAATCGCTCCTGCGAAAACTAAGCATCGCACAGAAAAAAGGTTGATGCCCTGTTGGTGTCTGCCCAAGAGCCTATTTAGGAAATGTAAGATATGCGCCTGCTAGGCGCGACTGCGAGCGTACCTTCGCGTCAATGGAAGAAGACGACGAGTGACAAGGTTTGTGCTCGTGCTCGTGCAGTTCGGACCGCTGATCGAACCGCCAGTCCATCATGTACTGTCCCGAACCTGACCTGTATATATGTACAGGGTGTCACAAAAGAAAATTTACACGGTCCTTTTTACCGCAAAAATAAAGTAGGCATCGCCGAACGCTCATTCTCCGCCCAAAGGTAGAGCTAGAGGTCAAAACCAGATGCCAATATTTCAGCCCGATCCGATAACTTAATCAAAAGTTATAAGTGATTTTATGAAAATTTCAATGGGAAAATGGAGCCCATTTTTGCCCGTTTTCGGTTTCTGGTGCCACAGAGCCCCATGTGTTGGAAAACTCCGTCGGCCGCCATTTTCCCATTGAAATTTTCAGAAAATCAGTTATAACTTTTGATTAAGTTATCGGATCGGGCTGAAACTTTGGCATCTGGTTGTGACCTCTAGCGCTACCATTGGGCGGAGAATGAGCGTTCGGCGATGCCTAGTTTATTTTTGCGGTAAAAAATACCGTGTAAATTTTCTTTTGTGACACCCTGTACATAGCTTCAATGTAATTAAATGTACATAACAAACTTGGCGACGAGAAAATCGGAAAAAGCGGGCGAGACTCCGGCAACTCATCATGGTTGAAAGGACATCGCTGACGTTTGAAGCTTTCCAAGCAGGTAAGCCGGAGACATGGCCATTATACCTTCAACGGCTGGAATTCCACTTTGAAGCCCATGGGATCGCTACACCCAAGATGATGCGAGCCGTGTTCTGCAGCGTTTGCGGAGCCGAGACCTATGCAATACTGCATTCCCTCTGCGCGCCAAAGACACCTTCAGAGACGGACTACGCTAACATCATTAAGAAGTTGGGAAATCACTTTGCACCAAAGCCCTCGGAGATCGTGGAACGCTTTAAGTTTCATAAGCGGGCACAGCACAGCGACGAACCCATGGCTGCGTTCATCGCGGACTTACGCCGTATTGCAGTTACCTGCAACTTCGGAGACGCCCTCGACAGCAGTTTGCGCGACCAGATTGTCTGTGGAGTTAAAGATGAGGCCTTGCAACGACGTCTGCTGAGCGAAGCCGAGCTTACGTTGGCTCAAGCGGAGAAGTTGGCAATAGCAGCGGAATGTGCGAAGAACAATGCCATGGAGATTAGGACTACGCCTAAGGACGTCAGCCAAATCCACAGCGTGGCTAAAGATGAACCTGGACCGTCACCGCCTGCACAACATCATGCGAAGCCTAAAACCAAGCAAGCGACTTCCGTGTGCTATCGATGCAACGGGGCACACTTTCCACAGAATTGCCACTTCAAGAACGCCACATGCCTGTTCTGTGGCCGCAAGGGGCATATTGTCAAAGCCTGTCTTCAAAAAAAGGCTAAGAAAAGTCCTCCAAGAGCAAGACGGGGGAAGGCGCAAGCTGATCTTTTAGACGGCGATACCACCAAGACGTACGAGCTGTACAACCTCTCGTCCAACGAACCTGCTTTCCTCGTTGACGTCGACATCGACGGACAGCCAACAGCGATGGAGGTTGACTCAGGATGCATGTTCTCTGTCATAAGCAGGAGAACAATGGCACGACTTTATATTCCAAATCAGAGGCTGAAACCATCTACTTTTGCGCTACGCACATATACGAAGGAGCCTGTTATCGTCCTAGGAAGAGTACTCGTGGAGGTTAAACACAAAGAAAGGTCGGCAACTCTGCCACTTCTGGTGGTCAAAGGAGAGTACGCAAGCCTTCTTGGACGAAACTGGTTCAAGCATCTAGGAATCGGCCTCACAGGTGTCCATCAACTCAGGAACACCCAGGAGGGTAGCGGATTCCTGGAGGAGTTCAAGGAAATCTTCAACGCTGGTCTGGGAAAGAGTCGGGGACCACCCATCCGTGTGGAGGTCGACAGATCTGCTGCACCTAAGTTCTGCAAGTCAAGGCAAGTTCCCTATGCGATGCGTCCGAAGGTGGAGCAAGAACTAGAAAATTTGATCCAGCAGGGAATCCTTGAACCTGTAAAACACTCAAATTGGGCTACACCGATAGTCCCAATCCTGAAAAAGAGTGGTGAATTGCGGATTTGCGGTGACTATAAAAGTACCGTAAACAAGGCAGTGAAGTGGGAATCTTACCCATTGCCCACGCCAGAGCAACTCCTAAGCAATTTAGCGGGTTGCCGTCACTTTACACAGCTTGACCTTGCACAGGCCTACCAGCAGTTGACCGTCGATGATGAGTCAGCAAAGCTTTTCACCATCACGACGCACAAGGGACTTTTCAAGGTTAACCGTCTTCCATTTGGAGTATCCGTCGCCATAGCGATCTTCCAGCGTTATATGGAGGAGTTACTTGCCGGAATTGAAGGAGTACTCATTTTTTTAGATGACATCCTTATCGGCGGAGAATCCAAAGAACAGCACGATAGACGCCTGCGAGCTGTGCTGCAGCGATTCAAGGAAGGCGGGTTACGCCTTAACAAGGCAAAATGTACGTTCAACACGACGCAAGTCGTGTTTTACGGGATTCAGGATTGACAAGGACGGGGTGCGACCAACTGAAGACAAGGTCAAGGCCATTCATGAAGCTCCAGAGCCCAAGAACAAACAGGAACTACAGTCATTCCTGGGCTTGCTTAACTTCTACCATCGTTTCCTCAAGGGAGCTGCTCACACTTTGGAGCCGTTGCACAGACTGCTGGATAAGGGGGCGCGCTGGACATGGACCGTCCTCGAAGCTGAGGCTTATCGCAAGGCGAAAGAACTGCTCAAGTCAACGGCAGTTCTGGCTCACTACGATATCAACAAGCCTTTATTATTGACCTGCGATGCTTCGCCTTATGGTCTTGGAGCTGTCTTGAGTCACGTGGCCGACTCTGGGCAAGAGTCACCAATAGCTTACGGGTCCAGAACCCTAAGCAAGGCTGAGCGAAATTTCTCGCAAACTGATCGTGAGGCCCTGGCGATCATATATGGTGTCAAAAAGTTTCACCAGTACATCTATGGCCGCCCGGTGACCATAATCACAGATCATAAGCCTCTGCTAGGATTGCTGAGTCCGCACAAGGAAAATCCAGCTATGGTGTCACCAAGAGTCCTCAGGTGGAGTCTAATGCTAGCCGCATACCACTACGATCTGCAGTACCGTCCGGGAAGCAAGATAGGAAACGCTGATGCACTCAGTCGACTGCCTATACCTGCAACAGAGCTGGACGACATTCCAGTCGCAGACGTATGGATGCTAGAGACAGCTCCAGAACAGCCTTGGAACTCCGAGAAAATTGCAGCATCCACGAGAAAAGATTCCGTGCTTGCGCGAGTCCAGTGCTGGATCATGCATGGATGGCCAGATGACAAGCAACACGAACATTTCAAACCCTATACAACTAGGAAAGATGAACTATCAACTTATAAGGGATGCCTCATTTGGGGAAGCCGGCTTGTTATTCCCAAAGTGGCACAATCCACTGTACTCGACATCTTACACACAGCCCATCCAGGCATTGTAAGGATGAAGGCACTAGCGAGGAGTACAGTCTGGTGGCCTGGCATCGACCATGACATTGAAGAAAAGGCTGCAAGTTGCTCCGCATGCCAAGAACACAGACCATCAATGCCACGGGCACCAGTGCATCCCTGGGAGACGACGCAACATCCCTGGTCTCGTCTACACATTGACTTTACGGGACCTTTCAAGGGAAAGTTCTCTCTGATCGTGGTCGATTCATTCTCGAAATGGCTCGATGTATTTATTATGAATTCTATGTCTTCCTCAGCCGTCGTACAGAAACTGAGGATGTTGTTTGCCGTACATGGAGTGCCAGACGTCATTGTCAGTGATAATGGCACAGCCTTCGTTTCGGCCGAATTCAAGGAATTTACAAGCCGCAACCAGATTCGACACGTGGCAGTGGCACCTTACCACCCTTCATCGAATGGCCAGGCCGAACGAATGGTGAGAGAAACCAAGGAGGCACTCACTCACATAATTTCAGGCGACGTAAACGTCGATTTGGCGCGATTTTTGTTCCGTCAACATACACTGCCACATTCCTCAACGGGCAGGAGTCCTGCGGAACTATTGATGAACCGACGTCTGAAAACAGCATTAGATCGCCTGCATGCAGATTCTCAGTTCCATTCATCATGGAAACAAGAGGACAAGTTTCTCCAGGAAGGGAAGAAGACACGACTATTTACAGAAGGTGAACACGTTTATGCAAGAAATTACTTGTCCGGTGCCAAGTGGACCCCTGGAGTAGTCACAGCCGTGACCGGTCCACTATCCTATAGGATTGAAACCGAAGATGGACGATCTTGGCGTCGCCATGTTGACCAGCTGCGCAGAAGGCCAGCGACAACTTCCGTAGAAGACTCAGAAGATAACTCTTCAGTCGACTTGAGTTTAACTGCTCTACCTGAAGCGGTCTCCGAAGAAGCGGACGTTAGGGCCGATGCCACACCAGCAGTCCAACCATCTGGTTCAACAACAGCTTCCCCTAGCAACTCTTCGAGACCTCAAAGAGCAACACGCCGCCCTACCTTATCTTAACGACTATGTGCCTTAGTCTTGTTCGAGGCGGGGCTTAGGCCGCACGTCCGGAGGCTTCCTGGCCTTTGACGACGACCATTCCCCGAAGTGAAGAACCCAGGGGTCCAGTGGAGGTGGGAGAATTGGTAACGTAACGAACGGTTTAATTACATGGTAGCGATACAGTCGTCAAATCCAAGAGAACAACTCAGCAGCCTCACGCCCCGCCTTATATAGGGGTCCGTTTTCTCCCTCACTCTCCGCCAGGGCAGCAGGTGCGACCTCCAAGTGCGTAGCAGAAAAGCCCGCCGCGTCGTAGCCAGAAATGAGTCATAGCCATGGTTCTCCGCAGTTAGGCCAGGCCTCTCTCCCCTTCCGGAGCGCACGAACCCACACGCACACACACACACGTCCCGTTGACGTCACGGACGCGTTGAGACTCGTTTTGGGCAGGCTTCGACAGGTGGCCGGCAGTCCTGACACGTCGGGACTCGTTTCGGGACTCGTTTCCGCAGCGTTGAAACTCGGAAAAGGTTGCCGAAGGTTCCATTCTTAACAGCCTACTAGGGAGGAGTGTAAGATATGCGCCTGCTAGGCGCGACTGCGAGCGTACCTTCGCGTCAATGGAAGAAGACGACGAGTGACAAGGTTTGTGCTCGTGCTCGTGCAGTTCGGACCGCTGATCGAACCGCCAGTCCATCATGTACCTGTCCCGAACCTGACCTGTATATATGTACATAGCTTCAATGTAATTAAATGTACATAACAGAAAAAATAATAACGTTTGAAAAAAAAAAAAAAGTTTTTGTTCTGTTTTTTTTAGACATTAACTTTTTATTTGTTCATTTTAAGGCCATAGTTTCAATTTGAAACTTACTCGGCATCATCAATAACCCCTATATCAACCCTTTTTAGACAAGTAAAAAGCATGCCGAGCGTTTTACCGTGTTTTGAAAAACCCTTCAATTCTGACGCGTACCTGGTTTCGGATTCTTATCCAAGCGCATCTTGGCGGCAGCTGTCCTGCCCTCCGACGGCTGAAGCGCGAAACCAAGACCAGCCCAAAATTCAAAGCTCAATCTTGCAATGTCATGCTCTTTCAAACAGTAAGGCGTTCCTTATCGTCTGGCCACGCGCGCGCCCTACACTTCTTTGTTTTTTACGAGAGGGAAGGGAGGCGGGCGGGCGAGACTATACTTCGTTTCATCTTAGGTCCAAGCGCATCCGATGTTATGAGCCGAAGGGCCAATCAAACAGCGTAAAAAGTGCAATGTCATGGCGTGCTCTCAGCGCTTGACTAGCCGGCGGAGGAGCAGTGCACAGAGAGCAGACATGTATGTAGTACAAATTACTCAAAAAAGGTACTTAAGTTACTGAGTATTGACGCCAAATGTAATTGGAGTAGAGTAGAAAATACGCATTTGTAATAGTAATTGAGTAAACTACTAACTACTGTAAAAAGTAGCGAGTTACTTTTGCAGTTACCTTCGAAGTTAGTTTTTTATATTTTTGTGGTAGCAAAATGAACCGCAGTTATGATCCGTGAAAAACCCTGCAAGCCTAAAATAAATGCAGTCACAAGTTACGGCTTGGGTTTTCACCAAAATAGTTTATTCTCTCGCAGAAGCAATTGACTTTCAAAGTTCTTATCGGAGAGTTTTCAGCTTTTTCTCCTAAAAACGTCGCCAGCCAAGCTAAAAAGACGTTCTACTGACGTGCTGGATGGAACGGCAGCGTTGAATTTTAGAAACAGGCTGTGCAGAGTCGGGTAAGCGACTGTCGGCATCTTCGGTGTCCATGACGAAACTTGTGAGGCTTGCCTCGGCTAGAGGGTCTTTTATAACAAACTCTCCTCCTTTTTTGGTTTTTCGTTGGTAAGTTCAGATTGTTATGACTGGCCCCTCTTTATTCCCACGACGTTTGGAGAGTACGCTGAGCGAGTGAACCTGACCGTCAATGGTTCAAGTCTCGCGCCACGACGATGGCATCATCCGGACGACTGCGCGTCTGGTTGCAATGCTAGTGCTACGCTACTGAAACAAAAATTATTTTAGTTTAGCAGGAGATGAAACATATACTTCGCCGCTGACGCCGGGTCCAACAAACGCATCTCCCAAGAGTGACTCGCAATCCTCGCCGGCGACTGCGGTATCCTGACGCGCCTGACACGCCTGACAAGTAAATCGTTTTCAACAAAGAGGAGGTCTCCTTGGCGTGGAAGGTTGGAAGGACGCGAAGTTTTACGTGAACAAGCATCATCGCTCGTACAGTTGCAGCTCGAAGCGGGAACGTGCTCCCATGAACGGATTATCCGTGTCTGCGTTTGCGCGCTGGAGAGTCCGGCTTTGCAAGGAAGTATGCGCTGACGACGAGGCGACCATGGGAACAGGCGCCCAGCTGCGAGGTCATTCCTGTGGCGCCTTCCGTGGAACCTATCGCTTGAGTCAGAACTCACTAAAGGCAGGCAACATGAAAACAACAACAACCCTTGGAGTGTCCCCGTCTTTCTCGGTTGCAGCTGGAGGCGCGGCGCCTGCGTGCATTACCAGATTAGGTCAGTACCCGACCAAGACTTGTTCAGCATCTCTTCCTGCGTTCATGCGCGCCCGTGTTATGTTTTGGCTGCTCATCGCCACGGTCCACCTTGGTCCAATGACGCCTGTGATGGATGCAGTTTCTACGGCTGCCGAGTATAAGTGCGTGGGAACGGAATGTGAGGGGGCCCCTTGTTCGGGAATGCCACTTCATCTGCCGGCGTCTTATTTATTTGTGATGAGCAAAATTAGCACTAGATTTTTAAAGTAGTTAGTAATTTGAGTAGAAGTTGCCTGAAAAACGTAGTTAAATTAAACTACTAATTACCCAAATAAAGTTGTAATGAAAAGTTACCACGTTACTCGGAAAAGTAGTTAAACTAGAGTAGTTTGAGTATAGTAGTTGAAATAAGTACAAGTCTGACAGAGAGACGGCGAATACCGGCTGGTCCTATCAACTACAGAGAGCACGCCATGACGTTGTGCCTCTTTCGCTGTTTGATTGGCCCTTCGGCTCATAACATCGGCCGCGCTCGGACCTAAGCTGAAACGAAGTATAGCCAATTGTCTGGCTTTGGTTCTGCGCTTCGGCCGTCGGAGGGCAGGACAGCTGCCGGCAAGATGCGCTTGGATAAGAGTCCGAAACCAGGGCCGGCTTGCTAGAACAGCGTCTCAGCTGAGACTGGGTGAAAGAAAGCACTGCAAAGGCTGGGGCGCGCGTGCGTCTTGAGACGCAGCTTGAGTCCCGCTCAGCTCGTGCGCTGGCTTTGGCAGTGCTTTCTTTCACTCAGTCTCAGCTGAGACGCTGGTTCTAGCAAGCCGGCCCAGAGTACGCGTCAGAATTGAGCGGTTTTTCAAAACATGGTAAAATCCTCGGCATGCTTTATACTTGTCAAAAAGGGTTGATACAGGGGTTATTGATGATGCCGAGTAAGTTTCTAATTGAAACTATGGCCTTAAAATGAACCAATAAAAAGTTTCTTTCTAAAAACAAAACAAAAACTATTTTTTTCAAACGTTATTGTTTTTCCTATGCTCTTGGGCAGACACCAACACGGCATCAACCTTTTTTCTGTGCAATGCTTAGCTTTCGCAGGAGCGATTTGGCCTGAGTTCTTTGAAACACCCTATATATATATATATATATACAGGCACGTATCCAGGGGGGAGGCCCATGAGGCCCGGGCCCCCCCCCCCCCCCAAAAATCTTCCATTTTGCTGGGGCCTCCTCTCCCCCCTCCCCCTCATACAGCATTTTGTCATGGGCGGGCCCCCCCCCCCCCCCCCCCCCCCCCGAAACAAAATCCTGGCTACGTGCCTGTATTCGCGACTCCAGCAAAATGGACACCACCAAGCGGGAAAACCGGGAACCAGCCGGTCCAGGTCGCTGCTCCGCGCCCCTCCGCGTCTCTGGTGGCTTTCGCGGCGGACACGTGTTGTCGGCGCGGTGACGAACAATGTAATTTGACGAAGGTCCGAAAATTTCTTACGCTTGCCTTAGTGTTCATTAGTGTGGTGAAGCCTCAGAGATTGTTTCCTTCCATCACGTGTTTGAAAGCCCGTTCACTCCACAACACACGGTCGCGTGCTTTCGATTTCTTGGATGGGGGAGGAATCACGGAAAAACGTTTTGATTTCTTGTCTGTCTCGAATCACATTCAAAGTGACGACTACTTGGTAACTGATAAGTGGTTTCTTTATAAGGATGTAGAACAGTGAACTAAGGACGACAGGCGAGGCGTTTCACTGGAGGGAACACCAATGTTGCAGTCAAGTAAATGGGAAGGTTCGATAGCTGCTTTTCTTAAGTCTGGTTGTGTTCGATTTGCTTCAAGTTTGAGCCACCCACGCCGGTCGGTGCGTTGGCTATTCATCTTGACTGCTTTTCGCCAAAAAAGCCTCTGGACCACACTGAAGGAGTTGGGCTGATTTCGCAATTACTTGGTTCAGAAAAACCTGCTCGCTGCATATGATTAATGAGGGAAATTATCTGCTTTCAAAAGGTGGGGGATGCGTCTCGCAAAGTTAGAAACTGTCACGACATTATTAATATTATTATTATTACATAATTATTACATTAATATTATTATTATTACATAAACCAACAGCAATATACGTCTACATTGCTCAGGTTGACCGGCCACAAAAAAATACTAATTTTATTCATTCAGGATTCGAAGTCAAGTTCAATGCAGAGAGGTTCTACGTGAATCTTCGATGAAGACTCTCTTCAGTTTGTCCGCATTCGTCTTCGTGCTACCGGCTAGAACCATTTGGCTAACTTTAACAAGTAGCTCTCTCTCTGTCAAATATACTTTTATTCAGCAGCTCACCTAATAGATAGTCAACTAAGCTCATATTTCAACAAGAATAATATACTAATATCGCTTTAGTGGGACATAGTGCGTAGTATAATACGTAACCCGCTCGTCAAAATGACCTCTCGATTGCTACTAAAACCTGAATTGAAATACGAGTATCAGCTGCTTAGAGGGGCGCCAGCGGGTTAACATGCTCCTTGGCTCAAGAAGCGCTTGCTTAATTTTCATAATTTTCCTGCAGCCTGTATTGCTGACCGAGAAGACGATTGGAGCTGATTCTTAAACGCGGATACCCACAAAAGCTCGATTTCACGGTCAGATAAGTCGCATGGTCGAGGCATGCGAGTTAGCTGCAAATTGCTCTCGGTGAAACAATTCTGTAGTCATCGCCGCTTTCCTTAGATGATCAAAACTGATTAGAGTTTATTACCATCTCTCCGGAGCCCATAGTTTCGGTTTTGAACGAAATCTCCGAAACAAAAGTTTGACATGAAAATAACAAAACAAACCCGGGAAAACAAAACTATGGTCTGTCAGTTTATGTGCTCCGGTTACACTTAACCATCTCAGTTCAAATACCTATAAAATTGGGCATTAAACAAAATAAAATCTGTTAAATTGAATGCGCCACCCCTGCAGGCGGCCGGGCCGAGCCGACGCGACCTGGACTCAGCCGCCATGTTTGTTTGGTGGTGGCGCCCCCTATAGGTTGCTGGAGTCGCGGATATATATATATATATACATATACCGGGTGTTCATTTTTAATTCGAACAGATTTATTACAAAAAATCCGTAAAAGATGTACTAGTACGGTTTGTTCAAGTGAGTTATACGGCCAGGGGGACATATTATAGGGGGCTAATCGTAACAATCAGTCGGCTAATTAATTAGAATTCGTTAATTAACTTTTTAATTAATGAAAATAGACATATGGTTCCAATTAAAAACTTGCTCGGCGTCATCAAAAACCCCTAATTCAGTCATTTTCAGAAAGACTTTGAGCGCGTGAGAAGCGTAGTAGTGCACTAAAGTTACCACTCGTGGAGCAGGTACAAGGCTGGGGCTAGATAAGAGACGGAAAAATCGCACGGGCGCCTTATCGCAACCTCTAGCTTTGTACCTGCTCCACGAGCGGTAACTTCAGTTCACTACTACACTTCTCACGCGCTCAAAGTCTTTCTGAAAATGACTGATTTAGGGGTTTTCGACGACGCTGAGCAAATTTTTAATTGGAACCATATGTCTATTTTCATTAATTAAAAAGTTAATTAATGAATTTTAATTAATTATCCAACTTCTCGCAAGGATTAGCCACCCACAAAATGTCCCCCTAGCCGTATAACTCACTTGAACAAACCGTACTAGTGCATCTTTTACGGATTTTTTGTAATAAATCTGTTCAAATTAAAAATGAACACCCGGTATATATATATATATATATATAGTTACCACTCGAGGAGCAGGTACAAGGCTGGGGTTAGATAAGAGGCAGAAAAATCGCGCGGGCGCCTTACCGCAGCCGCTAGCCTTGTACCTGCTCCTCGAGTGGTAACTTTAGTGCGCTACTACTCTTCTCACGCGCTCAAAGTCTTTCTGAAAATGACTGATTTAGTGGTTTTCGATAACGCTCAGCTACTTTCTAATTGGAACCATATGTCTATTTCCAGTAATTAAAAAGTTAATTAACACATTTTAATTAATTAACTGGCTAATTAGTATGTTTTTGGCAATTCCCGACGTCCGTCGTGGCTGGTAGTTTGTTCCCGAAGACAGTTTCTTCTTTTTTTTTTTTTTTCAAACGCCCTAATTTTTAGGTGTTTTGAAGGTCTTCGCAAAAACACACGATATATAAAGCTGCAATGAACTGCGACAAAAAAAAAAAAAAGGATGACCCTAGAAATTCTTGTTCTTATTTTAAGAACTCAGCTACGGTGCTAGCCCATCATAAGGTTTTTGTTCGTCTGCATAGAGAAAAAAAAAACACGTTACCGCACTAAACTTTTGTAAGAAATGCTAAAAAGAAAAACTACAGAAAGCGCGCTTCAGCGCGCCGGGCCATTTCATTAATGGGAGTAGCTATCTCTTCATTTTACGGTCCTAGAAATCAATCCATTTTCGCCTTTTTGGGCCCTACCGGGAATCGTTCGGGATGATTAAATATCAGGGGGGCATCGGTGCCAAACCGTGGGCGAGATTACACTCCACTCGAAACTGGGTCCCACACCTCGCGTCTTGCTCAGAGAGAAGACGTACGAGAGCATGCTTATCCAAGTGCGGCAACGATCCGGGCGCCGTTGCTATTGAGCTAACCGAACCCGCAGCCAGATGGAGTATGCTGGAGAATACGAAAAATATGTCATTGTGTTGTCCCATTTTTTTCTTTATCTTCGTTTGTTCTCTTGTCTCGGGGTTTATACATTGAAGTCACATGGGCTGTGTTCCAAATCTTACCCAAATGGATCCGAGTTACTCCGGCGATCGTATCACGTGACAGCACAGATTAAAAAACGCTGGACGCGTTTAGGTTTTAGAACGCCAAGGGTACAAAACCCTTACCCTGAAGTAAGATCGAGTAAATTTTGGAACACGGCCTAAATGAGCTACGCTTAGAATATCGGCACTCGGTTCCCTGATATTGTTGTGGGCGCCGCCATATTGGTGCTTAGTACAGAGCAGACACAACTGCCTATCGTCATGATTCAAAAGCGCGACTTCCTCAGCATTCAATTCGGTCTTAGAAAGCTTATGTAATATTGATTTGCTCTGTCGCGAACTGGTTAACATTTGCGGAGGAAGGAAAAACGTTTCCTGCAATTTCAGATGAAGCTTCAGATAACTGGCAACCATGACTATGGTTGCCAGTTATCTGACACCAAGATGTGTAAGTGTCGTTATCGAGTCTGAAACGTAGCTTATTCAGTGTCACTAGTTGCGTGCAGTACAGGCGAAGGCAAGGCCAGGCGAGGAGATAAAGGGCAAGCACTAGGAAGGCTGGGGAGGAGAGAAACCGTCTCTCCTCCCCAACTAAAAATCCAACGCTTTCACCACGCAGACGTGGACAAGCACTCTTCTATGAAGGTAAACTTCGAACTGTTTATTTTTATTACCAATTTGTTTTGTATGCTTTCGACTCTTTCTCAGCCACTCCGTTGCTTACAAACATCAGTCGGTGCTATGTTACACCCATACTCTTGATTTTATTTCTTCGAACACGGAGGCATTTGTGCCGTCTGCATACTTGTTTTTTAATCGCGATCATTTTTTGTTTTGGTTTGGAATGGAGTCCCTAAAATGCCTTTTCTGCTTTCAGTTGCGCTCATAAGCCCCCGCCCCCCCCCCCCCCTTTTTTCTTGGCCCTTTGTTTTCGCGCCGTCCAGGATGCCCGCTTTTCGTGCGCAATAGTTCGCAGGATAGGCACCGGCTATGAACACTTAGCAAAGGCGGACGGCATTTTGCCGGCCTAGGCAGCCTTTAAAAGTGCCCCCCCCCCCCTCACACACACGCACGGATCATCGACATCATACAAGCGCAAATATTTAAACAGTCTGTTGTCCAAGAGAATTTTAGAGGGGGTTACGGAAAACCACTTCCGCAATGCCACTACCTACGTACACTCATTTGGGAATAGCAAAGAGAAGGTCGCCTCCTCGCTTTCTCTACAGCACACAAGTCTACCACGTCATCGACGAACGCACGGAAACGAGTGGAGACGTTTTGACTCCGTAATAACTAGGGAGCAGTGTAAGGGAGTCGATTGTTGGCTCCGTTATGATCGAGTGCATGTAATTTTTGACGCACCTCAAGGATAAGGAGGTCGATTGGAGCTGCAGTTCCCTACTGGCTTGCACTAAACTATGCGAAGTGCACAGTCAACGTTCGGGCAAAAGCCTGTGCAGTTTCTTGATATCTTTCAAAAACTTAACCCAGGTGTTCGCTGAAAGGCCGAGCTCAAAAAAAAAAACAAGGGGCGAGGGAAATGAAGGCTGGAGAGGAGGAAGCAGACGGGACGCTGGACTGGGGAGGGGGAAACCTGCTCCCCTCTCTATCATTCCCTCTGCTTCCTCTTCTCCAGCCTTCGTTTCCCTCGCCCTTTGCTCTTTGCCTGCCACTGACTGTAGTGTCGTTGAGGTTGTTCGGGTTCGTGATCTTTCTAATTTCTGTGACCACTTTGAACTTTTCGCATACTCGCTGGAACCCGTCATTCAGTCAGGACGACGCCGAAAGCTATCTCAATGAAGGCACTTTGTCATTGCAGTAGCTGCAGCTGTGTATGCTACCGATTAGAAATAGTGATTTACATGCCGTCCCCATGATGCTGTGATACTCACTTTGTTTTGTCGAATGTCTGTTCGCATTGAGACTGGAGTAGAGGTTTGCAATTTGTTGCCGTGGCAAAACATCCCTGGTATTTGGTTGATTTAAAGCTGCTGTATTTTAAGCATCTTTCCCTGGACGCTTTCGTTTCGTTTTTGTTTAATTTCGCCTTGGCATTTTTTTTTCAAATATTTAGTACCGCTGAACTTCTTTTCGTGATCCAACAGCGTTTTCCGCCCTGCAGCGTTCCCTCCGAGATCGGTGCGGAGCGAAGGCGATCGGGTGAAATTCGTCAGTTTCCCCTCCTCCATGAGGTTCAATATTAAAAGAGCGGAATTTCCTTTGTAGTCAACCAAGTGTGTATGCGTATTTACTTTCTTTATTTTGTCGTTGCGGATATTCCTGCACACAGAAAGCACTGTGCTGCTTTTCTCGTGCTGTGCGCACATGGTTAGCTTGCGAAAGGTCGTCTCTATACACTATTACTCTCCAAAATTTGTCGCCCTCGAATTCTGCCGCCCTAGGCAGCTGTTTGCTCTGCCTATTCGTGAGTACGCCTCTGATATTTAGGCATATAGTACATTCTTATAGCCTCTATATATTTAGTATGCATAAATGGTTCAAATGATTTTTGTTTGGTCGCAACACTTTTTTTCTGAGAAGCATAGTCTTGTGCCCTTTGGTGAAAAAGAAAAAACTCGAGCATAGCTTTACCGTGCTGCATATATTTATCTCGAACTACGCATGGGTGGCGCAAAAAATGGAATGTACTTATGTGCGGAATCATCATTGTTCTTTTTGGAAAAATCACGGCACTCTGTGGATTTTATATGGATTCATACACGGTAAGCATGGGCCGATGATACGAGAAGTACGAGATATGGCGGCTGCATCGCTAGCCCGTCCAACTTTCCTTAAGCCATCTCAAACTCAAGTGCTGAGCACACTGCTATCACAGATGGTTTATGCTCGGTAACACCTGACGCAACGCGACTATCACGAGTCAAATCTGAGACTGGGGCAAATAAAATAACGGACAGCACGACACAGAATCTATGTTGTGTTGTTCTTTATTTTATTTGTGGCAGTCTCAGGGATTAGATTATGTTTCCTAACCAGTTCGTCTGCGTACTTTCCCTCCTTCCAAACCTGACGTTGCCAGCATGCTCAGACGCAACTGTTCATATATCGCTTTTGATAATAACGGTTGAGAAAGAAAGAGAGATGAGTCATTTCCCTCTCCCTTTTCATTCACGAGTGCAGCGGTGATAGAGGTTTGCATTTTTTGTGACAATCAATTCCCAAATTTGCACCGCCTACATTGACATAGTTTACGTCAAATGTTTTATAATGATGTCATACTTCAATTGATCACTGAAGCTATCCCTAGTTCTTCGTACATATATATGCGCTGCAAAATCAGGTTCTTCACGTCGTCCTTCCTCTATCGTCATCACGGCCACTCCGCAATCTTTCTGGGCATAGAAAATTGCAGTGTCATCTGAAAACTGGAGGAGTTCACTTGTTAATCTGGCCTGGGCTGGACAGACTACTGTAGCTTGCGGTACGCCATGGCTGCAAGTTGAGGGCGCAAAAACAGCTCGGTTTTCTTTTCTCCAATTTATTTTGCGATTACCAGTGCGCAGTAGTCATATTTTCGCATCGGGGAGGGGGGAGGGGGGGGGGGGGGGCGGTGTGAACGCGCCTTTATCCTTCCTCGGCACGGTCGTTACGGAGTGGGTCGGTGGCGCCATCTAGTGAGGGCGTACAAATACACAGCGGTTTGTTTCATGGCGTCCGAGATCCCGAAGTGCGCGCGCGAAGGTCCGTTTCGGTGTGTGTGCGTTGTCACGAGAAAAGCTTTACATAAAAAATAACAGTGTTCAGATGATACGTCGTGTGATTTACTTTAGCCTGGCAAGATTTTCCTCACCGCGAACGACAACTGCTCGGTCACCTTTCTGTTTTCGAGCTAACACTTTCCCATTCGCGTGCCAAACAAACACGTAGCCTTACTTCTGCGCCCATTCTTTTGTTGCTGACAGAAGAGTGCGGGAGAGCCGTGTCATATTTTCACAAATGTATATGTTGTCTTTTCCTTTCTTGAGTGCCTGCCTCTTTAAGAGCCATGAATCGCGAAGCTCCTGGCTTGTGAAACGAACAATAACTCCTCGATTTTCGCCCGGTTTTGCTGGAAGTCTATGCACTTCGGGCCACAGGCGGCACATCCAGCTTTTTTGCCAGTTCATTTATTTTGTTCATCAAGTCCTCATTTTGTGTTTCTGGGATGCCATGAATTTCGACGTTCAAGCGACGACTATGCCGCTCAAGATTATCCAAATCTTGCCTAATCTGAGCAAGTTTATTGGGCGAGCCAACGTTCTCCAGCAGATTTACTCGTTTCGTCAGCTCCTCAGTGGATTTTTCCTGTTCAAGTAACCGCCGTTGGAAGTCGTCAAAAGTATCCGAGAGCACCTCAGACTTCTCAATCGCTCCGATCACACTGGGCAAAGTCATGAGCGAGTCAAGCTTGTTACTTATTCCCAGCAGCAGTAATGATTGCTAAAAACAGCTACGTTGAAATAGGCCCATTGCAAGCAAAAATTTATAAATGGTTCATCATTTCCAGTCACGCGGAAAGCGATGGAGCTTAAAAACATTGCAGCCGCACTCGCCTTGCCGGATTCCATGCAAGCTACATAGGTCCTCGGACAGTATTCGACGCTTTCTGTCGTTATTCGTGCACCCTATCACCCAGCAATGGTGTCCCGATGACCGGGGGACTGTTGCCATCAAAGCCCGTGGCTCCAATGACGTTTAGGAGTTTAAAACAGAGAAGAAAGCGCGAACGAAGTTCGGGCAATGCATGCACCCAACACCGGCGAAGCCTCTCATCCGGGACTTTCACTCTTTCTAACGCACCAGTAAGGGGGAAAGCGCCGGTAGCCCTTTCTCATCTTCGCTCACGCCCTTAAAATGGCGCTACCGACGATAAAACGGTCTATAGTTGGGGCCAGGTAAAGAAATCTGGGGAAGCTTTTCCCACCTCTTTCCACTTAAGCAGAGAATGCGCGGAAGGTCGCCTCCTCTCCAGCGTTCGCTCTTCTAAAGTGGAAAGGGGTGAGTGGAGTTTCCCCTGACCTCTTAACCTGTTACTGACAGTTTGCCCGCACAAAGCACCAAATTAAGACTGCTACATTGCTTAAACTCTGTGCAATAGCTACCCACAGAACCAGAATCTTTGACTGGCCAGTCATTTTATTTATCACTGATGAAGCGTAAGACTCCGGTACCAGTCCTATTTTGGGTTTATCAAACTCAATATCTACAACTGAAAGTAATTCTTTTGTGTTTTCCAGTCTCATGGGTTTGGTTGAAATAAACACCCCAGTGATCCAAATGAGACACCCAACCAAAAGAAAGTTGCGTATTTGTTTTAATTCTTGAGGCATTTAATTCCTCACGCTAGAAGTTTGGAAAGCCACGTCTATGACGTCATCACGTTTTTTTTCTGAAAGTCCATAAAGACTCAAACACGCGCACGAGAAAACGGCCAACCCATGTCCACTCTTTCTAATTCTGACCACATTAAAGTATGCTGAATTGGGCTCCGAAATTCTCGGAGTGCTAACTGCGCACCAGCAATCACAAAAATTTTGACGCTTCGAGTTTTTCTTCTTTTCTTTTAGATTGTGATTTGTCATTAGTTCGGGACGATTTACTCGTTTCGTTCTCACCACGTCTGCTGGAGACGCCCGCTCGTAGCGGAGGCAGCCGCTCCCTTTGCACGGGAACTGGCGCAGCCGAGGCGCGCTCTACAGAAAGCTCGCGCAGAGAGAAACCGGTGAAAGACCAGGGATGTCGATTTCAGGATGTAGAGAAATACCAACAAACACAGACACACGATTTATTGCGTTGATGTACAAGTCTGGAAGGCGATCCCACCGCCATTTGTTGGTTCAGAATCACACTAACCAAGGGTGCACGGTTGCACCTTTATTAAGCTGAAACGAAGTCGTTTCACTTCAATTCCTACCGCAGTCAATACTACAAACCGATGGAGCCAATCGCGCAGCGTCAAAAGTGCATCGTCACGGCGCCAACCGCCTTTCTGCGTTAGCTGTCACCGACTAGACCAATCACGGCCAGTAAAAGCGCGGCGATCCTGCGCTTTTTTCTGCACACTGGTGTAGCCACTGGTCTAGCCAATGATAGCGATTGGCTCCGTTGGATCGCGGGGCTCACTCAGAGCGCGGAGAGGGGAGGACGTTTTCGGTGCGCACCCATGCATGCGGCTCTATAAGGCGATCGGCTCGACTATATACGGATGGTCTCGGCAAGGGTTACGAACGTCACGCAAAAAAGCCAGATCGTATAGATGATTGTGAAGCCAGCGCAAACACCACCTGTCGTGGTAGCTGCCATTTCGATATCGGTGCTCTCGCTAGGCCCGAGATCTCCATGCGGGGAGCAAGTCGTCTGCTTCTTGCTTAGGAGTTGTGGTGACATCCGAACGACGCCGAGCTCTGATTGGCTTTGATTCAAAGGATAGTGGGTAGACCATTATTTTTTTTTTCGATCAGCCAATAAGAGCTCGGCGTTCTGACATCATCGCAACCCCTATGCAAGAAGCAGACGACACTTGCACTCCGCATATATGCGAGCTTCTCGCAAGAAACCAGCCGCAAAGCCCGCAAGACCCGCGAACGCAGACTCCCAAAGTTGCGTGCATCCGCAATACGCTCGCAGTTTTTTTTTTTTTTTTTTTTTCGTCTTTGCATGCATATTTTCGACCCGAAATGTTCTTTGCGTACGCAAAGCTTTTGCGCACGGTCCACTAAAACTGTCTACTGCCTGCGTACTGCTCCAGTCTACCTCCGCAGCGGTTGCGGATAGGCAACATAAAAGTTTCATTGTACCTCGTATGGCATCGCACATGTGCTCACAACGTATTTCTGCAGAACCTGGAAACAGTCGTGATTCCCTTGTATTCGGCATAGCGCACGGACATATCACCGAAAAGATGGCAGTAAAGTAGTCACGGGAGTAAGTTCAGTGAGAAGCAGGGCGTGAGATAAATATATAATAAGCTTCTTACAGCATTACGAATACACTTCATTATCAGTTAAATGTCTTAATCTGCGTGACAAAATCTTTATTTTCTCTCCTACCCCGAACGGCCAAGAATTAAATCGGGTGTATTGCTACTAGGCGCAAAAAAAAAAAAAAACTAAACGTCAAGTGAGAATCACTAGATTTGAAGTAATTAAAAAAATATAAATAAGCAAAAAAAAAACAGGAGAGCAGGTAGTTTAACTCTTGTAATAAAAATGGGCACGAACGACAATGTAGCGCCCACACTCGGTGTGGGCAACGTTTTTATTGTCCTACAACATAAAAACTGCAATTACAATTACCCTTGTTCTAGGAAATGCTTATTATAGGCATCAACCTCGTCGGTCATATTTAACGTTCGTTAATACTCTGCCCGAGCAAAGTACGAAAAATGCCGATGTCGTGTTGGCACTAACTGTGTCGCAACAGTTATCCTAAAGTTAACAAGGCATCATGTTCTCCGGATTTCAGAAAACAGACGTTAAAGAGTCGCTGACGCAGTGTATGCACAAAACACAAATTAATTTCAAGCCCTTGGTGAACGTAACCTAAAGGACGACAAGGCGGATGATAACCTAGATTTCTCTCGTGCCAACCAAATAAAGAGAGTCGTGCGCTCGAATATGAGCTCCACTTGTTCCCCTCAACACCGTATTGTCTAACATATGAGTTCTCAAAAATAAAGTTTGTGGCCAAAAAGGTGCGAAACGTGAGTAAGACTGCACCGACTTTGTGATCATACCCACGTCCGCTGGTTTACGACCTTTTATCGCACGTTGAAAATCACCTCAAAGAACACGCCGATGCACCTGTCATTAAAACGTATTTCCTAAGCACGCCGCTTCGAAAAACATCGGCCACGTTATATTAGTGCGTTCTCTCGATATTTTTATATAAGAAATAATTCGGGAGATCGGCGTCTTTGTGATCGATGGTAGTTCATTCTACAATGGCACACGAGAGCATGCCGAAACTTATTAATCGCCAGGTGCTTGTTCTGGTTATTATCGTCATCAGCAGCAGCGTTTTTGCGGAAAGCACCATAGGCACCACGGAATATAGGGGTAAGCGAACTTCTAATGTCATCGTAGTTGTTGTCTACGGAATTACGCAGTTTATACCAGCCTACAGGAACTACACTTGGTGCGCTGGGCCCCGAAGCCGTTCTGTTAAATATAGCGGAAGTTCCTAACATAAAACGTTAGCAATGAGGAGTTTGCATTGCAAGCTCAGGCCCTCTCAGTGAGTGTACAACCTGCAATAGGAGAAACTTTAGACAAGGAGTGGTGTCAATGTTAGATCTGACTCTAGAATAACGCCAAAGTGCACTCTTACTCAAGTTTACTCCCTAACCAAAAAATGGTATCGGAGGTGAGGATTACATTGATAAAGGTTTGAACTGCTTTGCTGTGTGTTTGGCTTACTCGCATTCCGTTACTGTCTACTATCATGTATTATTTTCTGTTTGTGCGCGTACGTAAGCACGAACTGACTGCGACTCGATACCACACGAAGAAATATTGTCTCGAGTTGCACAAGACATTGCCACGAACGCTCTTGTTTGTTTGTTTGTTTTTTCCGCGTTTCTTTGACATGAGCTTAAGAACTAAAAAAGCGCAAAGTGCATTAAACTGACGTGGCTGATTTTTACAAGTATTTGTCATTACACAGGGATGATATGCACCAAACACGGCTATAGATGCATACCCCGTGATATATGCAAAAACTGGGAATATCGGCCCTTCTATTTCGGTTGCACCGGCGAGGATGTGTGTTGTGAGAAAAGTAAGTATTGGCCGAGATAGGACCATCGCACGTGCTGCTGTAAAGAGTGGCGCTTCTTTTGTACCACGGGTACGTGGTCAAAGCGTTGGAAATCGCGGTAGCAGCAGCTTCCAAACCTAACCGAGAGCGCTCTCCTCACCTCTGCTTCACATTGGTGGATGCCTCACCTTCACGTGCCGTGTCAGTGCGAGACAATCGCCCCACAGCCTGGGTAAAAAACGGGAAAGCACGTTTCCACATTGTCCACTGCGATATGACACTGGAGGCCGATATGCCTTCAATTCCTGTCCAACTGTTTAAACACAGTTCTTCACTTCTTACGACACTCTTTTTTTTCATAGAACGTCAATCCGCCATTTTGATTTTAGTTGCTGAATCTCAGTGCGGCGATATAGGTGTAAAGGACATGTCGCGCGTGTCGCAGCTGCCAGATAAAGTCCTCTCCTTGCTTTGGTTGCAAGCGGCGCCACCAGATGGCTCCTCGATCAAAAAAAAAGTCAAAAGTTAAATTAGTCGTTAGTTGTTTATACAGCAGGAGGTTAGTCTGCCAGAACATGACGACATTGTTACCCACTGTAGATAATGTAGATAAGCAATTTAACCAGTGCAGTACGACTGCTAGCTTGGGGTCTTTAACGTGCACCACGCAGTAGCGATACACGACCGCACGCCAGTACGATGCTTATCCAGATCGAAACGGGCAGGATGGGGCTCGAACCACGGTGTAAGATACACTCTTTAAGTGAGGACACGGCGGGGCTGAATGCGCGGCGCGAGGAATCAGATAGCGTTCGTTCGACGGGCATCCGAAAGGCTGCATAATTCCGTGGCCACCGTGCCCGCGGCTGACAGTGTCGCCGGCGGCCAAACGGCGAAACTGTGTGAGAGCGAATAACATTATCTCGTTGCCATGACACCCTGGTACACCCTGGTCTTTCTGCACGTGCGACAACCTCACTAGAGCTCTGCGCGTGTGGAGCATGAGGCGGCACGAGCCGTCTTGTGCACTGCTGCCTGCCTCCTGCGTCTTACACCGTGCCCACGGGTCGACGAGTCATCTGCCGGCGCCGCTTGAAACCATAGTGAGAGAGAGAAAGAGAGAGAGTGAAAAGCGAACTTTATCGGCACGTCTCGAGGAGCGCGCTGTCCTCACCTGAAGAGTATTATCATACACCGTGGCTCGAACCCAGGATCCCTGGGTTCTGCAGCGCGAGCTTTCGCTCCACGCGCGTCGAGCTGGGTGTGCGCTTTAACCCACTTGGTCACCGCCCTCCCCCCCCGGCTCCTCGATATGCGGCTATACTCTGTTTCACCTTGTGTTGAACCGCAGGAAAGGCTACATGCGCGAGCTCCTTGCTCTAGGGCACATCTCGGCGGCACAAGCTCTCGTGCATTAAAGGCAGCTGCCAACGCTGTGAGCACGAGCTTCTAGCCTTCGCTGCGGTACAACATAAGGTGAAACGGAGTATAGTGGCAGCCTGTCGCGGGCCATTCATTGTTGTGAAAATGCTCGAGACATGTGCCGCGCGCCACTTCTGGGAAGAACATGGCGTCTGAAATCTAGCTCAGTGCTGCGCTGTGACGCCATGATCTTCCCAAGGGCTGCACGTTGCACGTGTCTCGTGCATCGACGCACGTTGCCCTTATTTTGAAACATGAAGGGGCTTCAAAGCTACTGGGGCGCGTGCCAATAGGACTTTATCTGGTCGATCGCGTCGCAGCGTTCGCCGTGCTGTGTGTCCTCACCTATATATACGAGTATCTTAAGGCCGGTTCAGACACTTGCGTTTGAGTGCGTTTGACTGCGTTGCGTCGAGAACCGAAAGCGAGTCACCGGCACATCTGTGCTTCGTATGAAGCGTGGAATCCCATTCAAGGAATCATCCTGGCACGCGATATAAGCAGCAGGGATGTCCTGGTTTCTCGAAGCCGCAACGCAGTCAAACGCAGTCAACCGCAACTGTCTGAACCAGGCTTTAAGGGCTGTTTATACTCCGACGTTGAGCGCACTGAACGCAGCGTAGCGCAGAACGCGCGCCTTTTATTGGCCGGCAACCAGGAACTCGATATCTGCAACCAATAAGTACCTGCGCGCGCTGCGCTACGCGGCGCCCGACGACGTTACGTTGGAGTATAAATGTACCTTTACACCTAGGGCGATACTTACATTATTTTGAGTGCAACAAATGAAATGGCGTATAAAAAAAATACGAAGGTCCTCTTTCCGCGCGTGCCCCGCAGTGTGAAACAAAATGCCTCGAGTAAAGGCATCCTGTTTGCTGCGAAATCCGATAGCGCGCACGACACGGTTGACAGCGCATCATGCTCTGTCTGACCAAATCTCCAGTGTCGGGATACAGCGAAGGTTACGGGCGCGAGTAAAAATGACCTAAAGAAACGTCTTCTAGAATCATAAGGCCTGCTCGCCTGCTGCGTGAGGTCAGGGTAGGCAGGTCATCGCGGGGAGGAGATACACAGTCGGCCGGGCTCTCGGCTTGGCTGAGCCCGCACGCCTTGAGCCACGAACCAGCCTGGGCTCGCTACAAACAAAGCGCACAGGCCTTGAATTTCTAGACTAAAGGCGCTGGTGGCGCGGAAGCTCGCGCATTTAAAATCGCTCTGTGGACCTTCTCTCTATTGAGTAACGTTACTGTTAATTTGCGGTAAAGCCCTGGATATTGAAGTGAGAATATAATGTAATAGCTTGCGCTATATACTAGCACCTGAATCAGATGTTCGGTTGGACCTCCATCGGCTGTTGAAGTAACTGGCACAGCGTCTGGTCAATGTGGAGAGCATCTTCCTCGAGCGCCGTCTGCCTATATCTATATTTTATAGTCTGGTTGGACGCCACCATTTAGGATTAGACAACGCAGTTGGAGTTTGTCAGATATACCGTGTTCGAACCCGTGTCGTACACGTGCAATGCCGCCTAAGCAGCCACACGATTTCGCGAACATTGTTCTGGGAGAGAATTGACCGGATATTAGGACGGTAGCCAAGGATAACGCTCAAACCATTGAAACGAGGCGATTGCGTGGTTAAATGAGAGGCGGCACCGTCTCCGCTGAGCTCCAAATCACATGATGGAGGACGTGCTTGATTCTGTATGAGTGACAGCGCCACGCAACGCGCCTTTCAGAGATAAAAACCCTGCGCATCGGAGAACTGTCCATGTATCTTTTGTTTCAGCCATTTTCAACAAGTGCGAAGGCCAGTGCAAGAGGCTGGCTGAAAACCCCAAATGCAAACGTACGCATCCCTCTCCGGATTGTCATCGCTTTGAAACCTGCTGTAGCCAGTAAACGACGGATACTGTAACCTGAAGTAAAATTATTTGTCATTTGAATGGTTCGGGAATTGCTTGCAGTGACCAGGATGTGCATGCGCGTCTTCGCTTGTTTTGATTTTGCCAGTTTGTTCGAAATTTCAAAAACAAATTCAAATTCGTTTATTTTGCCACAAACAGTACATTCGTGACAGGGGCGCTGGAATGTCAACTTGCAGCAGACGGACGAAACAAGTGCACGGGCGAAGCAAGGCAAAAGTGGCCTGCAAGCATTTGCACCGCACGACTGCGCTATGTCGCAAGCTTGCTTTTTTTTTTTTTTTTTTTTTTTTTCAGAAAGCTTACAAAGATATACACGACCGCAAAGTCGAAATCCAGCAAGGAGATAGAGCCTCGTTGAATTACACTTCATTTGTTTTTTTCGGCGATATTAGCACTACCAATATCAATTATTGACTGTATTCCATGAACACACACACAAAATTAAAGAAACGAGCGGCAGCCAGATACCGTGAGTTTAGCGCTCTGCGGAGAAACACTTCAGAAGGGAAAAGGTTTGGGCGTGTTGGTTCATCTTCACTTCGACAACAAGCGCACAATAAAAAACACGGGACGAGGAGAGGACGGGACAAGCGCTTGTCCCGTCCTCTCCTCGTCCCGTGTTTTTTATTGTGCGCTTGTTGTCGAACTGCGGAGAAAGTCACGTAGTCGCATGCGCTGCGGTCAAGCGTCCTGCTTGGTCAACGTTACTCAGGATACGTGGTGATATCGTTCGATGTAAAGCCTCTAAATTATGTAGGTAACGACCCTCCTTCGTTTTCTTCCGGCATTTCAAAACTTCTTTTTTCTTTTCTCTTTCTTCTTTTTTGCTTTCTTACATTTGCGCGCCGCCTGGAGTGTCCTAACATGCATTCCAATGATTCCAATAATCGCTACCAGGGGCGGTCTGTTAGTGACTGGAATTGACTTTTCGTAGTTGCAATGGGGGATAGCGTGACTTGGGCCGCCGGTGGGGCGCCACGAAGCGGCGTGTACGGATGGGCCAGGTGGATTAAGATTTCTTTTATGAGCCATCTGCAGACTGTCGCCCTGAAGCGGCGTAAACGGGTGGGCCGGGTGGGTTAACATGCACTCCAATGGTACACCCGCTGTCCGCCATGGCCCTCCGAAAAGTGTGACCCCTAGTGAATGCAGGTATCTCTCCCGGCGGCTAAAATCCCAGAAAGAGGGATTTTCCGGTCACATGACAGGCTTCGTGAAAACAAGGTACCTATACCCCGTGTCCCCAATAGTGGCCAGGCTCTTTAAATCGACCGCAAAAATGGGTTTCTTAACCTATCGCGTTACGATTTTGTACAGCGTTGGCCACAGGTTGTGCATTTTTTTCTATAAAATTCGCAAAAAGCGAACTCTGAGGAAAAAGTAAAAAAAGAAAAAGGCTTAACTCCTATGAAAACGCAGCGAAGCCACCGGTCTTCAAACCATAGGGCGCCCTATGGTTTGAAGACCGGTGGCTTCGCTGCGTTTCCATAGGAGTTAAGCCTTTTTCTTTTTTTTCACCTTTTCCTCAGGTAAGTTACCTCTATAACTTGGTCATCCATTTACGGTCACTTACTGATATACGGCCTAAGTGACTTTGTTAGGTGCAGTACCATCCTGCGTAAGGATTGGAGATGTTGGACTTTATGGTTCGTTTGCCTGCGTCTCTTTTCCAACGTACGCACATGACGCATCGCATCGTGTTTACGCGTTGGTTCGATAGAGGCGTTCTACGCGTCTTCTGTAAGGGTATAGGCTTTGTTAATGGTAATCCGTGTAGGAAAGGCCCCAACAGCAAGAAGCTTGAGAATGTTGAAAATTACCCAAGTAAAAGTTAAGAAATTTTGGGGGGAACTTTGAGACGTCCTTCTTCCTGTGTAATTTTTTTTCCACGATGTTTCCAATCTTTTGCCAAAGTCTCGGGTTATTTTCAACATGATCAACATCCACCAGCTCGTCTTCACACTCACCGTTTTTTTCGTAAAGCTTGAGAAGTTGTTTACGTATGATAGCTCGGAACAATTTTGAATATCTTCAAATGTGCGTCCACCGCGATATCGTATAGCATCGATTGTTTAGCACACCTGACATGAGAAATTAAAGTACTTCCTATCCATCACGCGCCGCAAGTTTTGTAATATTAATTAAGACATAAAACAGATTAAAATTACCCGAGACTGTGGTAAACGATGGGAAACGTCGTGGAAAAAAAAAGGACGCAAGAAGAAAAACGTCTCAAAGTTCCACGAAGTTTCCCATCTTTTACCACAATCTCGTGTAATTTTCAACATTCTCAAGCTTCTTGCTTTGGGGCCTTTCCTACAAAAGATTACCAATAATAAAGCCAATACCTTTACAGAAGACGCCAAGAACGCCTAGGTGTATCGACCCAACGCGTAAACACGATGTGATGCGTCTATTGCGTATGTTGGAAAATATACACCGGCAAACGAAACACAACGTCTAACGTTTCCAGTCCTCACGTTGGATGGTGCTGCGCCTATTAAAGTCACTTAGGTCGTATATCAGTAAGTAACCGTAAATGTATGACCAAGTCTACAAAATTATAAAGTGCAAACAAATTCATTTCTACCTAAACTAATGCTTCTTACCTTTAGAAAAAAAAAATCGCGATTTTGATTGACCGTGCACCGAATGTCCGTGCACCGAAAAGTCCGTGCACCAAAATGTCCGTGCACCGAAAAGTCCCACACTGAAACGTCCGTGCATCGAAACGTCCGTGCACCGAAATGTCCGTGCACCAAAAAGTCCGTGCACAGAAAAGTCCGTACACCGAAAAGTCCGTGCACCGAAAAGACCGCACCGAAACTCTCCACACCGAAACGTGCTACACTGAAATGTCCGGATCCCGATACGTCAGTGTCACCCTAGATTTAAGGCATACCTCCGCGCATGGGCGTCGGCAGGGGGGTGCAAAAGGGGCACTTGCCCCCCTTCCCCCCCCCTCCCCCCCCCCTCAAACCAGAGTGCCTACCCCCCCCCCCCCTCTCCCTTCCCCAGCTCTCTCGGGTACGGGGGATCGAATGACGTCGCGCCATAGCTTTTCTAGCAAGCGGAGAAACCGAAAGCAATCCTAAAAATAAAATCCACACACTTTTGTTTCCTTGGATCCTTCAGCAATAAACACAAAAATGAATAAGGTCTCCCCTCGGTCAGTTGCGATCAACCGTGCCCAGCTGGCAAAAAAAAAAAATAATAATAATAAACATAGGGAGGGGAATTCACTTCCGAGAACACCGCAGTCCTGTGTTGTGATGAATCACGGGCGTTCGGGTGCAAGTCAGTAAAATGCCCCAAAAACACAGCGTCTTCTAAACAGAGCGGGATTCTTCCAAAAAGCCCAACAGAACAAATCGGCGTAGCTACGAGTTGGAGAAAGTCCGCGCTCCCCCCTCGCTCCGTGCACCTCGTAAAACCGACTGCGTAAGGAGTGGAGCGAGCGGGCCCCGGGGGGGGGGGGGGGGGGGGGGGTAGCTTTGCATTTTAGGGGGTTTCGACCCCCCAAACTACCCCCCTGTCCACGCCAGTGCTCTGTTTTGTATATGTTCCCTTGGGTTTTTCTTATTTGCCCGTAGCATGTTGCGGTCACGGGAAAGGAGAAGAGGGGGGTCAAAATCGGGGCCAGGCGTCCTCTTTTGGACAAAGCAGCTCTGCGAAACTCTGTTCGCACCATGTCAACTACGATACTCCCCCGGGCCATAACTCACGCGGGAGAGGCGTGTCCAACCGTCCTCGTTGACACCACCGTGTTTACACGCGTGACAATGTCGAATATCTGTGACAGGTTGGCACACTTTGCTCTTGCTGGCTCTCTCTTCCTGGCCCAGCTGCTTGAAAGGGCCACTTTCCGCACCCAATCCCACTTCTTTATATGACCGTGGGCTGATATTTGTCGGGAGTGAAAATGGACGTCATAAGCTTTTTTAAACGGAAAGCTGACAGTGATATATGACAATCCATCTTGTGCAACGAAGAAGCACGTGACCTCAGAGCCGCGTCATGACCTGCAATCTATCGATGTACCTGCTGTCTCCGTCACTCCTGAGCATCCTCTGGCTTTAAAGAGCCAGCTGAATATTGGCTTCGCCCTCAACTCGACTCTCACAGGTATGTCAAACTCGTCTTTAACTGTGGGAGTATTCATGCAAAGCTGAGCTTGATCAGATATATAACAACCAATATAAGGATAAGATCCAGCGGGCTAAAATTTTACTCCAGTTCTGAAATGAGACAGAGCGAGCATCGGGCAAGCTAAGGGAACCCGCGTCGAGGAAATACGGAACGTTATATGGCAATGGCAACTAACCCTCCGGCGGTAGCCCCGCCGTGCTAGCTTTCCAACACAGCTAACGCAGCTTTCAGTCGACTTCCACGGACCACAACACGGGAAAAGCTTCGAATTAATATTACGAGCGAAGACAATTTTGTGCAGAAAATTAGAGTTTTAAATTTGAACATAGGCCAACTTGGGGTAGCTTTTAAAAACTTGTATAAACGTCAAATATTGTTAAATATGGAATTAAAATGGTATTGTTCATTGCTGCGACAATTTATTATGTGTGCGCGTGACTTACGTGCACTGTCTTGCTATTTTGTTGTGTACGGTACATATATGATGTCAATACTTGTCTATAAAAGCTTTGTGCTTTTTTTCTCTCTGAGATAATTATAAACTAAGTAAACCGTTTTGTTGTTTTGCCGCGTCATACACTAAATTTCTTTTCTTTTTATTTCACTGTGCCTGTTCATACCTATAAATTTTTTTTTTCACGTTAAAATTACTGATGCATTGTACTTTTTAAAATATTTGTTTTATAAAAAGTATGCGTATCTTGCAAGCTGTATTTAGCTCTTTCGTATATTACTGTGGAACCCCCTCCCCAAGACACAATCCTGCCGACGCCCATGCCTCTGCGGGCGCGATTTCGCGGATTTGGAAGCGCCTCCCAGGGAGGCCCGTACAGTCCAAGCGGGCTTGATCTCTAAACTGCAATATCGCACCCCTCCGACGCCAGAGGAGTCATTAGAGCCTGGTTGTGCTTGGATGGGACGGACCTTAGGCGCTCACGCCGATTCTCGTACACTGTACGTGGCCGTCACGGAGCGTGGGAACGGTGGAACAGTCCTACACTCTAAGAAATGCCTGCGCGTCCACTTACCCGCAAAACGCCCGAATAGCCAATCTCTGCGATCTACGAAATCAGCTCAGCGTATGATGAGGCGAAACATCCGTTTAGACTTAAAAATAAAGTCTGCGCTGTGGCATTGCGCAATGCAAGCATGACGCTTTGCATTGCGCAATTCCCACAGCGCAGACTTCATTTTTAGGTGCAAACGGATGTTCTGCATCATCATTCGCTGAGCTTATTTCGTAGATCGCAGAGGTTGGCTCTTTGAGTGTTTTGCAGGTAAGTAGACGCGCAGGCATTTCTTATGCCCGCGTCCCACTAGAGCGACAGACAGAGACAAAAGACAGCGACAAGCCTCAAACCCATGCAGCGTGCTCGCGATGGTACCTTTGGCAGGCGTTTAGTCGTTCGGTGCTCGTGAAGTAAGCACGAGCGATTGCAAGCCTGCCAAAGATACCCTCGCGTGCATGATGCTCGTGTTCGAGCATAGCCTTCCTTATTTTACAAAGCCTCTCAAATCGGGAAAGACCCCGGTTTGAGGCTTGTCGTTGTCTTTTGTTTCTGTATGTCGCTCTAGTGGGACACGGGCATTAGAGTGTACCTCGGGGTAGTCTGCAAGAAGCCCAAGTAGTCTGGAAGAAGCACACTACTCACTCTAAAAAAATCCCGTGCGTCTACTTTCCCGCACAACACTCGGAGAGCCAATCACCGTAACTTACGGAGGCAGCTCAGCGAATGACGATGCCGAAACATATGCTTAGACCAAAAAACGCTGTCTGAGTTGTGATATTAAGCAATGCAAAACGTCGCGCTTGCAATGCTTAATGTCACAACTTCACGGCCTCTGAGTTCCAGAGAACTCAGAGGCCGTGAGTTCTCTGCACAATACTCTCGAAATGACTGTAGTAACGCAATATTCAACTCAATGCCTCAGAAACCAGGCCCATTTCAAGTACTCTCATCACAATTTTAATGCCTTCACAAATAAAACTATTTACAAACTATTTACAAGAGTAGACATTTGAAATTTCTACATCAGGCCCCTTGAGTGAGGACACTACTGGGTGTATTTAGATTAGAGCACTGCACGGGTCCGGGCCAGCTCGAAAGCCCAAGCCCGGCCCGGCCCGGCCCGCGGGCCGGGCTCGGGCCGGGTAGCAGGCATTTTCTCGGGCCCGGGCTGGGCTCGGGCTTCAACAAAATATTTTTCGGGCCGTGGCTGGGCAGTCGTGTACCGCAAATTCTAAATTGTTGATATCAAAAAGTGTGCTCAGTGATCTTTTAGGTTCAATGAAAACAAACAAGCGAAATGCAAGATCACTGCAGCGCCATTGAAAAAGAAAAATAAACGTTTTGCCTTTGGAAAGTTTTCACGTGGATGAAACGAAACGTATAAATTCCACCAGCATAGGGGGAAAGTGCGGTCAAGAAAACGAGGGCACTCCAGTCGCAGGGTACAACATCAGTGTCTTTTTCCTCTGCTTTTCAAACTAAAAAAAGAAACAAGAAAAAACGTGAGCTTGACATTGCACTTTGTGCAGGGGGCCTTACTATGCCACCAAAGATAAGCTAACTACCACAGATAATTTGATGCTTATACAGCCTTTTGAAGATGCACTAGCGTGATTGTGATTGTTTCTTCACAAAAACATGTAGCGAGGAAAGTTCTCTGTGAAACGAATTGAACAACGAAAGTAGTATCTCTCTTCAAGAAATGCATAAATAAAATATTGACCAGTTTTGTTTTGTTTTTTTCTTCTCAAAATCACTTATGAAATGCATATTTCGCCCATATTCTCGAAAATACATCGTCTAAGTCGGGATATTTATCATGCCAAAAACACTCGGTTTAAGTTTAAAAGGAAATTAAATCAAATATGCTTGCTTTATGCTTAAGCAGTTTTTAGGTTAAAGCCTGCAAACGTTTTCTGGCTCATGTATATAATCTGTCGGGCTCAAACCTAAAAATTCTGTCGGGTCCGGGTCCGGCCCGGGCCGTGTCTCTTCAGGGCCGGGTCGGGCCAGGTCTAGAAATTAAATATTCTATCGGGCTCGGGCCGGGCCCGGGCAGTGCCTCTACCGGGCCGGGGCGGGCCGGGCCTAGAAATTCCGGACCGTGAAGTGCTCTAATTCAGATAAGATCGAACACGCGAGTCCGGTTCACATTTTTGTTTTTATTCATATTGTTGTATGTTACTCTCCAATGTGTGGAGAGAACGAAATCAGACATGTTTTTTGTCAAGAAAACAATTATCTCTAAAAAAATAAAAACATGACTGTTTAAAGACGGCAACGCCGTTTTCGGGCTTTGTCGGTTCTGTCAAGTTTGACTGATGTAATAGGCAAACTAAAAATACCAAAAAAACTGGATATTTTTCAAGAAGCAGTGACTTATAGTTGCTATATTCTTGAATGTTTACAGAATTCTAAAAATTATATATAGCGCGTAAACAATTCACAAATTTGGCTGCTTTAACATTTTGACCCCACATTTTTGTCACCCCTTATCATGGTATGAGTTAAGGATATTAAACTGAAACTTTTTTCATGCGTCTTTCATAAATGTGTCTCGAAAAAACACAGTCCCACCTCTCGCGCGCTCTACGAAATGGCGCCAAGCCGTGAAGCAAGTTTCTAAACTGACCCCCTTCCCCCCTAGAAACGTTGGCTGACACGATACCTCCTCACCACCCCTCTCCTCGCGACGTCATGCATGGCGCTGACAAACGGACTGACATCGGCGTGCTTTCGTGAAAACGACTGCTGCGCTGAGGAGATCGCACGCTGGGCTAAGGACTTGTAAATACTGTGTGCGCAACTGACGAGCGCTTGCTGACAGCGAGGTTCGACAGTTATTTTGCAACCTGCAATCCACACCATCAAGATTGCCGGTCTTAGCAGCCTATTATGTGAGCTCGTTCTGAGCATGCGCTCTAAAGATCGCCCTCAAATATGGCGTGCAGTCAATGACCTCTATAACGCCTCCGTTCAACGTTGCGAACTCGCTTTTCGGCCGGCAACTTTATGAATGTGTATTATTATTTGCTACAGATGTTTGATATCTACGAAGCAAAGCTGTAAAACAGCGCCTTATCATCTTACCTGAATGATCGGAACCGCTCTTGCGACTAGGACAGTCGAACATTTGGCAGTACCGCGGTACGAACGTTGCGTCACACGATGGCCATGCAGCTGATGCAAGGGTCAGTCTTGGGCAGTAACTAGTTGCTATGTAACGCGTTACCTATATAGTTACTTTTTTCAGTAATTTGTAACTGTAACTCGTTACTGCTTAGCGTAAATGACTTGTAACTGTAACAGGGTTACTATTTTTCGAAAGTAACTGTAAAGAGTAACGTCGTTACAATTACTTATCAGATTTACGTGCAAAAATATTTCAAACACGACCACCAAATCGTCTAGCAACTCGTGAGCCCCAAGTCCTGATACTGGAAGGGCACAGCAAAAACTGCTGCAGAAACCGTCTGGAGCACTAAGGGAAAAAATGAAAAGAAACTAAATTTTGGGTGACCCTGCTTGCCCAATGGCTTGGCCAAGCTGGTCCCGCCAACGGGAGGATGGGGACGTTTGTGTCTGAAGTCTGTACCCGCCGTGTATTGTACATCGTCCGCAGCGCACGCAGATCTAAGAAAGCGCGGCATCTCTAAAGCGTTTCTCTTTCCTTCGTCCGATGGAGGGAGTGAGTGCTTTTCGCGGAGGGCAGTTTTTGGTGATTGTCGCCCCAAACACCCTCAGGCTTATGGCACAACCGATTTTCCAAACCTCGTCTGTTTGCCGCCAAGCATACGTTAACTTCCCTTCTAATTTGAATCGTCCAACCCCCAGATGCACTCTTGCGGGGTCTAGACTTAGGCCCATTTTCTCTCCCACTTGTCCCCCACTGTCCTGCTTCACGGGTCCCATCACTTGAGAGAGGGTATTCCTTCCAAACGTCTGTGACGTTCTGGTTGTTTTTTTTTGTTTTTTTTTTTTGTTTTTGTTTTCTTGAAATTGAAAGACCGCCTTCAGCCCGGACTGGGGGCACTTGGCATCAGTTGATTTATAAATATTCACGTTGTGGGCTTTCCGGGTGGTCTCTTCTAGTTGGGGTGGTGAGATGGAGGAGCGCAAACGTGTCCGATCTGGTTAGGAGTGGCGGAGAAATAATCGCAACAGCCGTTCCTAATTGAAAAGGTACTTTTGGAATGTTTTCTAATATTTTCGTAAAGTAACGACGAAGTAACGGCATCACTTTAGCGAAGTAACCTGTAACTGTAACAAGTTACTCTTTCATTTTTGTAACTGTAACTGTAGCAGGGTTACTTTTTTCCCCTTAGTAAAAGTAACTGTAACACTGTTACATTTTATCACTAACGCGCCCATGACTGGCAAGGGTTGCCGTCATGCTCGAGCCGGTATATAGTTTCGGTTTCGCCGTAGACCCCCAAAACAAAACTCAAAGATATCTACAAAACCACACAAGTCATTAAAAAAAAAACGCGTAATTTAGGGACACTTTTTTTTACTCAAAACAGCCGTAACCCTAAAGTCGAGCAACCACTAAGGACGATCCTCGGGAGTCAATCAAGCATCTTCAAAAGTGCATCGTCAGGGCGGTCGTCGTCTTTGTCCAGGATATCAGTCAGATCAAACGAAGACGCCATCCGTTTGCATCGTTACTCAACGGATCGCTCTGAGGAGGTTGATGAGCAAGTCGACTTCATACACGCGCTTTCACTGTGATAACATCTCAGTCATTCTATACCGCCCGAGGCACCCTACAGCATGCCAGCCCCTACAGCATAGCGCTGAAAACGCTCCAATCACTAACATGCGTTTTTTTGTTTTGTTTGTTTGTTTGTTTTTTGCCATACTTTCACGTAAATTTATCAAATATACAACTTGATAAAAAAAATGGCCGCTAATGCAATCGGTAGAACAGGATATTCTGGAATTGAATATATCCAACAGCATCATCAATACGTTAAGAAACGTTAACGTATTGTTCCTGGAGGGCACTAGACGATAGCTTCCATGCCCGCCGGGAACACGTTTGCTAATGCAGCTCCTGATTTGCTCGCATCAAGGGTGGAACGGAGTTTAGGATACGTATCCAACTCCCCGCAGTAACTTGTGGAACGAGACGTGTTGTCCCTAGAGCCAGGCACGTAGCCAGGGGGGGGGGAGCCCATGGGGCCCGGCCCCCCCCCCTGAAATCTTCCATTTTGCTGGGGCCTCCTCTCCCCCTCCCCCTCATACAGCATTTTGCCATGGGCGGGCCCCCCCCCCCTCCCCCTCATACAGCATTTTGTCATGGGCGCCCCCCCCCCCCCCTCCGAAACAAAATCCTGGCAACGTGCCTGCCTAGAGCCCCTAAATGATCTGCGCCTAGAGTATCGGCACTCCGTTCCCCGACATTGTTGTTGGCACCGCCATTTTGGTGCTTGCGCAGAGCAGACGCAACTGCCGATCGTCATGATTCAAAAGTGCGACTTCCTCAGCATTAGATTCGGTGTTAAGAAGATCATGTAATATTGCTTTGCTCTGTCGCGAACTGTTTAAACATTTGTGGAGGGCGGAAAAACGTTTCCTGTGATTTCAGATAAAGCTTCAGATAACTGGCAACCATGATTTTAAGACACAATATGGACAAGTTCCGTTACTCTGAAGCGTAACTTATTTAGTGGCACTAGTCGTCCCGATCTCGGGAGGGAGAGGCGTCTGCACTCGAGCGCGTCGTGCGTCGGCAGAAAACGGAGGCTACACGTGCTCATTAGCGTCGCGCAAGCGACGGCTACCCGCGCCGCCCTGGGTCACGCTCCAGGTCCGGCCGCCGTCACTGAGTTCTCCCGAAAGACGCACGTGCCAAGTTCCGAAGACGATGACGACGACTTGATCGCCACCCTGGCTCCCCTCTCGTACCGCGCATTTGTGAACATTGAGAGACGCCTAGCTTGCCATAGCTGTGAAAGTATAATGACAACCGTCAACTGCACCGAGAATTTGTTTTTTCTTAAAAGGGGGGGGGGGGGGGGCAAGCGCGATGTGGTTTATATTTGAACCCAGGACATGGTTACCAAAAAGCGGACGAATAGCGTAAAATAGCGGGTCTTATTTATCCCCTCTTGTTTTACGCTAAAGGATATAAAACAATATCGCGTAGACGAATATGGCAAAAGTAGCGTCCTTTCACGGCCATCTTTGACGTGAATTATGAAAAGAAACAAAAAACATCCGTTCTTTTAACGTGTATGCTTAGATACTATTAATGACAATATAGCACCCTCTGCTTATCCCGATTTATAGTATCCGCTCACCAAGGCGTGCAGTATCGAGTGCAGACCACTGAACCAGCAATGTCTGCAGTATAAAATAAATAAAAGAAACTAACAAAACAAATTTTGTAGAAAAATAAGCCCATCTCATAAAACAATCTATCCATTAAGAAAAAACAAAGTCCATTGAAAAACTCGGCGTCCACCGGTGACTCACGCGATGGCAAGCACTTGAACACCGGCCTTAAAGACGCCATGCTAACAGACTTCCTGCAGCTCGAGTCATTGTGTATAATGGGCGAGTACGGATGGAAGGAGGTGCTGAGCTCGCCGAGCGGTTATGCAAACAACGCGAGACGTGGCCTCATTGGAGTGTCTCCATCTGCCGAAGTCAGTCGACCAGAAACCGTCTCGCACCTCACCGCTGCGCACATTCATCCGAGAGCAAGGCACCGCAGGCTCGCCAAAGATGCCCGTCCACACCGATTCCGTGCGCAGCGCCTACAACAGCGTCCTGGACGACCGTAACACGACCAACTGGTGCGTATTCTTCGGCATTATGTTGCGAGCGCTGCAAGTGTCGCGATATGCAAAACTCGAGCACATACCTTGTCCAACAAGATGCAGACAGCAAATATTATGCAACTCGTTTGGTTTCCGATTTCATGTTCGCCCGTCCCTGCGCTGCGCCACAAACATTTCTGGGCGTTGCCAGGAATGTTCGCGGCAAGCGCATCCAAGATCTGCACGACCGCGCACACTACTGCTTCAGAATACGTTCGGAATATGTCGGACTTGCGACGCAATTTCCAGTTGAAACTGTTTTTTTTTTTTCTTTCAAGCGCATATTAGCGGGTTTGCCTTGCATTTTGTCCCCCCCCCCCCCCCCCCTTTCCCGAATATTTGTGTTTTGTGTGTCGATCTTAATTGTAGTCTTTCTGTTGTCACTCGCACAAACTTTTAACGCGTGTTAACAAGGTTCATATTATAAATGTGCCGGTTTTATATATAAAAAAAAACTAAGAACACCATAGACTACACCAATCTCTGACGAGGGTAGAGACCAAAAAAAAAGTTTATATAAGATTTTTATTCACTCAAAGTGAAATCATTCAAACTTTTTAGCTTGTCCAAAATTATGTTGTTTTTAAGGGCGGACTTTTGGAACCCCTCGAAAGAACTGTCAAACTGGAAGCCATAAAAAGGTCAAACATTTCGAGCCCTTTCCAACTTGAAACGTGGGAGGGGTGCGATGTATTTCTAGACATCTTAACAAACATACAATTGACCTTAGCAGACAAGAAATGTAGTTGTAGTTACCAATCGCTAATTTGTTTTTAATCAAAACTAAAGACACTACGTTAACTGTAAAAACAAAAATGTAAAAAAAGATTTGTCACCATAATGACATGGTCGCCCTTAAATATTAGGTGCACGCCTCGCCTCCAAGAAAATGAATTGGACGTGCTTACGTGTTTCAGAAACCTTTGGATAGTACTTCATGCAGTAAAGATCACGGTTTCATTTTATATCTTCTTGGGTATCCTGAGGGTCTTAACATCTGTCCTTCAAGGTTGATCAAACTGCTCGTTTGTGACACACGTGTGATCTAACTTCCATATCCGCATATTTAATTTCAGGAGCAGTACACATCGCGACACTGTTAGCGCGAACACGACGTCGGCGCATTTTCGCATTTTACTTCTAAATAGTATTAGCGAGCACGAACTTTTATCGCTTACATTATAGAACTAAATGAGCTCTTTCCGTAGCAATAATAACTTGGATAAAATCCCTTGGTTTCAAAGAGAAAAACTGGAAAAACCGGCGATCGCTTGTTCGCGCTAACAGTGTCGCGCTCTGTACATAAGTGTATCAAATAAAGGAACCAAGAAACGTTTTGTGTGTGTGTGTGTGTGTGTGTGTGTGTGTGTGTGTGTGTGTGTGTATTTCGCTACATCCGGTGTTCCTAATGTATAAGACACCCGTTCGTTTTTGTATTGTTTTTGTGTTGTTGTTTTGTTTTTTAACTCACGTGACAGCTGCAGAAAACACCGAAACATTTCGTATAGCGTTAATAAGCCAGCTTGTTCTGCCCATGAGTTCATGGCCAGAACAAGATATCAAGTGTTCTATCGTCGACTCGTGCCGCTTATAGAGTTTTAGAATAGGGGGTCCCCAACGCTTTCCGTCTTTCGAGCAGCTTGGGGCGTCGCACAGAGTGGCACCCCAAGCTGCTTGTGGGACCCGAAGCGTTCGGGCCCCTGTTCTAAAGCTCTCTAAGAGTCATCACAGTCACGCGATCGGATAGGCAATGTCAGTAGCATGTGGAAGCGATTTTCGTCACCGCACTAATAGACCTTTCCGGAAACTCCCACAAGGCCGCTCGCCAATCCCACATCGCACAGCGCGGCGCGGGGAATCGTGGGGTCGTTCCGTAGTACGCTCAGGCCGGCTGGTACGTTTCGTATATTCTGGAAGTGACTCAATTCCTTTTCTTTTACCACTGCAAATTCAGAAGAGAAAAAAGAGAGGGAGGGAGCACCTATTAAAGTCGATATACGTACCCTGTTTTGTTATCGTCCTGCTTTCTTTGCATTCTGAAATCCCAAAATGCTAAACAAACATTACTCGCTCCTTGTATTTATGGGTACTCCTCCACACGACGTACTACATCGGATTGCCGTAGTGCGTTGAAGAGACGATTAGGCACTGCGTATTTTCGAAACGGTCTATTGGCCACGAATGCGCATCTGAATCTTCGCCGACGAATCGATTGTTACCGAGCTCAAGCCGACAGTTGACGCAGTGCTCGGGCCCAATCCGTGAGCCGCATTCGGCAGTGACGCACTCGGCCCCGTTTGAGAGAAATTTAGCCAGTGCAATAGGACGGATTGCCGGGGTCTTTGCCGCACGTACATCACAATAAATTATCAGAAAGCTTTGTGGAGCATACAAATAACGCATAGGCTCTTCATTTGCACTATTTTACAACGAAAAGCATGTTTGCTTCCTATCCTGGTGTGTTAGTTCTCTATGTGTTTTACTAAGCGACACGGAGTTAGTAAAATCCGAACACAATATCGTTTCATGGTTCCTTTAGTATACATTGAAATGCAAACCAGTAATACAAGACAAAAAGGATTGCGCGAAACTGCCAGTCAGCCTTAGTGTTGAATGAATCAATCGCTTACTGAAAGCAAGTGCTCACACTAAAAAAGAAACACTTGCAACAACGTATATTACAGGGCTATTTTCACACACGACGATGGACATCTGAAAACTGCTTCGGTCGGAGATGACTTCGCAACGCTCAAGAAAACCCTAGAAGGTAAACTACGGGTGATTTTGCTCCCCCCACTTCGAATCCTTTTGCAAAGTATGCAGAGAGACCAAACGCACACCCATTTATATTCAGTATATATGCTCAAATTGCACATACAAATATCTCAAGTCGGACAATCCACGAGTGTCCGAGGTCGGGAGACACGTTCATGTATGTCAAACGCTTCGAACAAGTTGGACTAGAATGCGCTCATACAGAACAGATTGTCGTTTCGCCACTTCAAAAATCAATAGCAGCTGCGGCAACCTTTGAAACAGGGAATGGAGTTTGTGAAACAATAGACCGAGTCACCATCATCGCAAATCCTTTCCGTACGAACTACGACAGAGAGGCGCCACCGGATTTCAAATATGCATCGTACCGACTGCAATGATGTGATTGGCCCAGATTTCTTCTGCGCACCTTTTGGAGCGCGTGTATAGATTCCGTTCTACCTGATGATAGAGAAAATGTTGCTTTTAAGCCTCCTGCGTTGGCCTGTTCAACGACTATAGGATACCGTCCTTGCTTCTCTACTTCAGCGCATCCTCTCAAACATGAACATTGGAAATTTGGAATGGCAAACAGTTTAAGTCTGCGCACCCAAAACGCTGAACTAGCTGTTTCGTTGTCTATGAAGCGCCAGAAACAACAACAAGAATGCCTTGACAAGAGAGTAGCGCCTTCTATCTAGTCTATAAAGCTCCATTAGAGCAGCTACTTTTGAAACACACTAGTATTTTCATCAATCATCTCATACCTCCGGTCCTCCGGGACTGGACGGTACATCTAACCCGTCGTCATCGCTAAACCCCCCTTTCCCCTCCTCCATGCCACATGAGGCCCAATAGGCCAGGGTATGGTTCACATAATAAACGTTTCAATCAATCAATCTTTTGAAACACACGCTGATCGATGAAGGGCCTAACAGAGGTCTGCGTGAACGGTAATCCTAGCACTGAATGGAGAAGAAACGGAATATCATTCCAGTGGAATTATCTAATGGTAATGTACAAGTCATAAAGGCTGCAAGTTGTTGATCTAACGTGCCCTCAAACAATCGTAAGCTTACGTGGAAGCGGTAAGCTAATTAGTACGTGACATCAAAATACAAAATATGTAACTGCTAGAACTCAGGAACCCTGTCGCTATATCTAAATAACTTTATCTGAAACCCCAAAAACAAAACAAAAAAGAAAGTATCCCGGCCTCTGACATACATGGCTTGTCTGGCATCACAGCGCATCCCTATATGAACTTGTGTAATAGCACTTTTTAATAGCAGAGTTGCCAAAGTGAAATCAACATTTTTTTTTTTTTTTTTTTTTTTTTGCGTACTCGCAAGAGTATACAGTTGAGCTGCGGAGAAGCAGCAGACCTGGAAGTTACTAGACGCAAATATGTAGGATCGCGCAAGTTTTACGTCAACGAAATGTTATTTTCAACTGTTGTATAAATCATACAATCCAGATTCTTTTTTTTTTCATCCATAGAAGATAATGTTATTTGTTGCAAAGTTCTATACGGTTGTTGTTAGTGTAAATAGGGAGTTTTTGTTGACCACGTTTCCACCTCCGCTAAGCCCTCCGCAAAGAAGTTGCTATGGCGCCTGCGCGCCGATAGCCTTGACTACAGAATTCCGAGTATCGTAGCGGGTTGCGGAGGGCGTTGCGGAATGGCGAAAACGGTTTATGAAAACTCCCCAATGTCGATTCAATAACGTGAACAGAACTCCCGGAGAAGCAGGTTTCGTGATTCGCCACGCGGCATGCGTGACAAGTAAAGCACGCTGCAATTCGAAGAATTAGCGTGGACTGAACGAGCCTCGCTTTCCGTGGAGTGTCCGCTCTGCGAATGTCGCTTCCCCGCCACGCACCGGTGCCACGGGGGTAGCGCGTTCAACAGCTAACCTCATCCGCTGGCCCGTCGGACTTCGAATGATAAGGAACGTATCAGAATGAGGGCACCACTGCTCGCTGGGGACGACGAATCGAATACGACGGTGTTTGAATCGATAACCAAGAGTAGCAAATATTTTTACGTATTTAGCCGGTGAAGGGAAACGCACAAAGACGACGAGCGCCAACATTTTTATATACCGGGTGTTCCATTTTAATTCGAACAGATTTATTACAAAACATTCATAATAGATGCACTAATACGGTTTGTGCAGGTGAGTTATACGGTCAGGGGAACATTATGTGGGTGCTAATCATTGCGATCAGTCGAATAATTAATTAAAATTCGTTAATTAACGCTTTTAATTAGTAAAAATAGACACAAGGTTCCAATTAGAAACTTACTGAGCGTCATCGAAAACCACTAAAACAACTCTCTTTAGAACGACTCGAAGCTCGTGGGAAACTCGGGGGTGCGCCAGAGTTACCGTTCCTGCAGCAGGCGCAAAAGTAGCAGTGGCGGAACGCGATGATAATCTAATCATCCGCGTTCCGCCACTGCTAGCTTTGCGCCTGCAGCACGAGTAATTACTTTGGTGCGCCCCCAGTTTCCCACGAGCTTCGGGTCGTTCTAAAATTGACTGTTATAGTAGTTTTCAATTATGCTCACCATGTTCCTAACTGAAACCATGATTAGTTTTTACAAATAAAAAGTTAATTAAGGAAGTTTAGCAAATTATCCAACGTATCGCAAAGATTAGCCACCTATATCATGTCCCCCTGGCCGTATAATTCACCTGCCCAAACTGTATTAGAGCATCTTTTACGGTTTTTTTTTAATAAATTTGTTTGATTTAATAAACACCCGGTATATATGTATATTCAGGTTGCTTCACGTAAGAGAGACGAAGATTCCTACAATGAGTGTATTCCAGGTAAAAGGATAATTTCGCGGGACCACATTACTCGTGGTGGCGGACGTCAGAAAATTCGCAACACTTACTATTAGTTCGCTAATGAACTAAAATCGACTAATTAACTTTTTGATTAGTGAAAATAGACATATGGTTCTAATTAGAAACTTGCTGAGCGTCATTGAAAACCCCTAAATCACTCATTTTCATAGACTTCGAGCGCGTGAGAAACGTTGTAGTGCGGCTGAAGTTACCACTCGTGGAGCAGGTACAAGGCTAGCGGTTGCGGAACGCGGATGATTAGATTATCATCGCATTCCGCAGCCTTGTACCTGCTCCACGAGTGGTAACTTCAGCCGCACTACAACGTTTCTCACGCGCTCAAAGTATATCTGAAAATAACTGATTTAGTGGTTTTCGATGACGCTCAGCAAGTTTCTAATTGGAACCATATGTCTACTTTCACTAATCAAAAAGTTAATTAACGAATTTTAATTAAGTAGCCGACTTATCGCAAAGATTAGCCACCCACATAATGTTTCCCTGGCCGTACAACTCACCTGCACAAACCGCAGCAGTGTAACTTTCACGGCTTTCTTTTTTTTTTAAACAAATCTGTTAAATAAAAAAACGGTATATATATATATATATATATATATATATATATATATATATATATATATATATATATATATATATATATATATATACCCTTTTTTCTTTTTATTTAACAGATTTGTTCTTTAAAAAAAAGAAAGCCGTGAAAGTTACACTGCTGCGGTTTGTGCAGGTGAGTTATACGGCCAGGGGGACATAGTATAGGGGGCTAATCGTTAACGATGGCGTCGTCGTCAGTGGATCCCCGACGCGCTCCAATCGGCAAACACGCTCCAGCTCGACAAGACTCGGCGCAAAGCGGCAGACGCGTTCCTCCTGGCGTCGCCGCGTTCTAGCGTTGCGCTCGCTGTGAGACGCTACAAAATGCGTTGGTGGCGACGCAGACGCGGGCTAAACGGCGCTGCGTCGATCCACTAGCGATAACGTTCCTTGTCTTCTAGGCGGCATCGATAAGGCGGGCATGCACGTCGCACTACGGACACGAGCCCAAAACATTGGAGTGCAAAGTTGCAGCCGTTCTTGTTTCCCAGGCCATGCAAGGGCCTTCGTGTACCTGCGGATCCAGTTGGGGGACGAGACGAGCAAGCGGTCCAAGTTTGTCTTCATCGCGTGGCTCACCGAAGCCGTCGGAGTGATACAGCGCGCCCGCATGAGCAGCGAGAAGGCGGAACTCAAGGAAACCATCACCGTGCGTATGCAGGCTCGTCTGTGGGCTGAGGAGCAAGGCGCCGAGAAACTGAAGGACAGGAGGAGACGAGAACGCGCGGCGACGTCAGAACGCCCAGCTGATTGGATTTGTTAGTGGGTAGACCTAAGGCTATGCGGAGCGCAAGTTCGTCTGCTTCTTGCGCAGGGGTTGCACTGACGTCAGAACGCCGAGCTCTGATTGGCTCTGATAAAGGGATAGTGGGTAGACCTCAATGCTAGCTGCCTTGAGGTCTACCCACTATCCTTCCAATCGAAGCAAATCAGAGGTGTGCGTTCTGACGACACCGCAACTCCTGCTCAAGAAGAAGACGAACTTGCGCTCCGCATAGCTGCTTTTGTCTCCACTGCACTCGTAAAACGCGTTAGAACGCGGAAAACGCCGGCGTCCGGCATTTGGCTCTCGCGTTCAAATGCGTTCGACGAGTTCAGTGGAGACAACGTTACTAAAACACTCAGTTGGGAAACTGCCATAGACTGCCCTGAAAAAGTGTCCCCGATCTGTCCTCGCGAACCGAGCTAATGGCGAACACAACGCCGCCATTTCTCCCGCAGCGGCCACTCGAGGAACCGCACGTTACTTCTATTTTGGATTTAATCGGCCATTCTGGCGCCGAAACAGATACAGTAGAAGAGCAGTAGAAGAGGTTACAGGGGTGCCACCCCCATCTCCCCGGCGGCCACGCCGCGACTTACTACCGAAGTTAAAATGCACCTAGGTCGGGACGCGCTACCTGAAAGTACCGCTGAGGCATGGTTGTATAAACACAATATTAAATATGCCGCAAAACCTTGCAAACTAAAGATTTTAAAAACATCACGCACCCTTCATTGTGTACTAAACTCCAATAAATACCATACAAAGAAAGTCTTTTCCGTTTGTTTTTTCGCAAAAAAAGGCTTTCTAAAAGCTCAAGGTGACCACAGTACAGACAAATGACAAAGAGTGGCGCTGTTGTCGCATTTAGCTCGGTCTCGGTGGACGCCAGCGGCCCAGGTTTCAATGGCGAGTTTCCCAACTGAGTGTTTTAGTAACGTTGAGTGGAGACAAAGGTGGCTATACTTCGTTTCACCTTATGTGCAAGCGAAGGCAAAACTGGAAGCGCGAGCACTGAAGCTCCGTGCGTTCAGGCTTTGCTCGAGCGCGCGAGCTGGGGAGAAATGCAAAAAGCGCTGGTCTCGCGCTTCTAGCTTTGGCTTCGCTCGCAGATAAAGTGAAACGAAGTATAGCGTTAGGTCTACCCACTAATCATTCGAGTCAGAGCTCGGCGTTCTGGCGTCCACTATCGTATCCTCCTCTCCCTTTCTCGGTGCATACTAAACGCGCAGATCATCCCGAATTGCGTATTTATTGTACTACAGGCAAAGTGGAACGTGGCCTATGACGTATGCAGTTTTAAAAATGGTACTAAATGTTGTTGTTGTTTTGTTGTTTTTTTTTCGAAAGAGCGGGGTTTGTTAGTTGCTGTGTTACCAGTTACGGTCACGGTTGACTGTAGTGGAACGCTTCACCGCATCACCGCCAAAAGGGTGATTTTGCCTTCTTATTCGAGGCATCTACTTTGACAGCACCTAGTCAACGGCTCCAGTATCTCGCGTGCTTCTACGACTTACCTGTAAACATATTATAAATTATGATTCACCCAATTGTTTTCTACGTTTCGACAAAGCAGCATGCATCCCTTTCAACAAACATCAACCTAATACTGTAAAACAAATGTAAAAACAAACCTTCTATTGCTTTTTTTTTAATTTTTGCGATGACGTTCACGGCCAAGGAATTTAGGGGGTTCGCGAGTTACTTTTCTGTAAAATTTATGAAGAACATTTATGAAATGTATTTTTACAACACTTGCAAATGCATTGCGCAATTTTTCTTCTTAAAAAAAAAAGGGGGGGGGGGGGGGGGGGGGATCCCGGAAAATGGCAGAGACGAGCTCTTCTTCCTCTCCTTGCCTTCTGCTTCTGAACTTGCTGTAATGTAAGTGACCGGGCGAAGGCTCTGTGCAGAGGCAAATTAATGGATCAGGTTCTGACGTCACGGGTAAAGCGCTGCCCAGATCTATTTTGTTGCCTAATATTTCCCATTTCACTAAAAACTAAACATTTCTTCCTAGCAAAACGCAAGTGTATGTCGTTTTGCTAGGAAAAGGTTGCTTTTGGGGCCATAGTTGTGTGCTCTGCAGTTAAGCGCGTGCTGACAGCGAAAGTCCGCAAATGCCTCTCACAACGTCAAGACTGTTCTTCGTGGCAGACGATAACTTTTCTTTACCCACAGCTCGTGATGATGGCGAAAATGATCATTCCCGACGAAAACGAAGATTGTCCGAAAACCAGAAGCACACACGTGATCATGTAACGACACATCCTTTTTGGGGCAGCAAGAAACAGCGAGGAGGTGCCCGTTCGGCGTGAAACAATCCCACCTAAAAGACATGATGATGACGTCATGCGCAGGCCTCGTCTTCTATGCTCGTTGTACCCTCAAGAAAAAAGTGACATTTTGCGCATTGTTCATACGCCGGGCGAAGTAGTTCTTAGAAGATTTGGTTTTCGGAGGAAGAAGCGATGTTTTTGGCGTTTACATACCACGTATCTAGATAACACATATCTAATCTAAAATGCACTTACATATAACTCTCTACATAAAGGGCAAATTAGTAATGCTCCGCGACGACAGACTTTTCTTTAACTACGGTTCTTGATGTGAAAACGAGTACAGGCGGTATTGCGTAAAGCCCCTTGACGAAACGCAAATTCTTTAATTTTTTTTTTTTTTTAATTACGCAGTTTTTAATTTTAAAGTTTGAAGGTAATGCTTATTATTTGCAGTCGTTCGGGACAATAAAACAAAAATGTATTTTGAATTGACAGTGTTTGTTTCTTTAAAGTTCTTTTCGCAGATGCTTTAAAAACCTACTGGCTCTTTCTCGCGCGAGTTGAAACGTGGTGGCGCCAGTGTGGAAATGGCCCCCAACCACTTCTGGTTCCGAACTAGAAGGCGGGTTTCACAGTATTGCCGGAATCAAATATACACGCTTTCTTCTGGAAGTTGCCACTTATAGCCACTGTCAGACTTAATTCACTCTTAAGATAAAAGAATGATGAGTAAAAAATTGGGAAATATATCTGAACCGGAAGTGTGCCGGGGCTACCCAATAGATGGCGCCACTGAGTTTGCTGCCAAACAAAAAAGGGGCGGATACCCAAAGTGCAATTCTTAGAACACTAAATGGGAAATTTCTTACTACTAGGGTGTGTACATACTTGTCCCTTTCACTTCTTTGCAGAATTTCTCCGTAGAACTTCTGATTGAAGATCCTGCAGAGTTCACAGAAGACCAGATAAAAGATACAGTAAGGAAAGCAGCCAGCGCGGATTATGGAACAAGCTCATAACAACCATATACTTAAAAGTCCCTAAAGTAGCAGCACTAAAAATAATTAAAGGGAAACTGAAGCGGTTCTGTATTTGAGGAACAACACTTAGTTAATCATCTTCGTTTGGCCTCCAGGATCACGAGTAACGAGATTAGTTTTCGATTTGGTGCACGGAGGCTGCAGAATATCATTTTCAAAGTACCGCTGATGCCCCTCCCTCCCGGAGCGTGACGTCATATCAGGAGTTTTCAGAATCTCCGCTCTCACTTATCTTCAGCGCCAATCAAAGGTCTGCACGCGCACTCTTGCCATTTTCAAACAGGTCAGAAAAAGACGTCACGAGTGGGGTCAGTGCGGGGGAATATACCTGGCAAGCTTGCAATTGCAAGCGCTGCCCACACGAGCGACACGCGCTTGGCGGCCCAAATACCCTAGTATGACGCAACGACTGGTCGAAGGTTTTTCGTGTTTTCTCGCGTTTAGTTACATCTTCGGGGAAAACGAACGTGATATTCAGATTCACGGGATAAAAATACGCCATATTCACCTTTAACTTGTATTTTTCAAGAACCTCTTCAGCTTCCCTTTAATAACATGTCCACAAAGCAACTTCAGAGCAGGCCATCATAGCATTCTTCAATGACAGATTATGGAAGTAAAAAACGCCTGTAGCAATATAACAGAGAAAAAAGAATGAAGTGGTCTACTATTGTTTTTTTAAATACCATTAAAAGCTGTACACCTATAAGAAATAAATTTACTGATCATACTATTGACGCTCGCAAACTTTAGCCATCACCCAGATCCCTTCATACAACGCAGAAACCAAGAAAAGGGAGGTCAGGAGAGTGTTTGGTATTCCAATAATTGACATTTATTATCAAAGCTAGTACACTAAACATAACATATTCCAATTTAAAAATGTCTGACATAAGGTAAGACACTGCACATGAAGTAAAATCCAAATTCAAACTACATCAATGAGGAAAAAACACCAGATATGTAGCGTCAAACTGAGTTTGCTTGACTTGGCATGTGTAGTATTGTCAAAACACTAAAACCTGTTTTAAAGCCAGAAAAAGCAAAAACAATTCTGTTGGCATTCATCTGTGTGCAAGATAAAAATAGAACACACTTTTCATCGCACAAGCAGAAAAAAAAAAAAAAAGCAACCTGCCCGAAGCTTACATAATCGGTACTGCATTGAATCACTACCAATCACAAAATTACAATTTTAGAACAATGTCCCGGCAGAACTAACCCCCCCCCCCCCCCCCCCCTGAAGATGTATTTCTAAAAATTTCATTTGCTTCAAGCTTAAATGTTTCAGCTGGCCTATTTGTGGAAGATAATTCATCATACAGATGCATAACAAATCAGGTTGCAATGCCTCTTTTCACACATATTTAAGTATGTAAAAACAATTAACGAATTGCAAGTTTACATACTCCAAACATCAAGCAGTGTTGAAAATGTATTAAAGGAGGTACAACCCTCTTGTTCTTTCATACAAGACATAGTAAAAGAAGTGTGTAGAAACTGTGCAGATATTAATGCAGTTATCAGGGTTTCAATTCTTAATGCAGAGGTAAAAAGGTAGTGAAAATGCCAGGTCATCCTATTTAGGTATAGCACCTGGCTTGATTTTCACATTCCATCTCCCAGGGCCACGAGGCATGATGTAATGTGTGTCCATAACCTTGAACTGGGAACTTCCTATGCCGAGTAGCAGCGTTTAGTTGGTGACTCAGCAGATCCAGCTGCCAAGAGTTGTAGTGCAGGACTGTAATTGCTGTGGCAGCGACAGTCCAAAACACTAGCCTTTTCAAGCTACCACCTTACAGTCTTCCCTGGTGCCTTCAAATGGCGTTTCTTGGCAAAAGTATTGGGGATTTCAAGGCGGCCATGAAGAATTCCAATATAATATTAACAGGTATGTTTTCTAATATACAAAATACACCAGCTTTTCTTTCAAATCACAACAAAAAAAAACAACTAATCATGAGCCCAAGAATTATAAAACTTTCATGCTTTTAATGATAAAAATTGACACTCGAGGATCCCCGATTAGTTTTAACTATGTATCTGTACAGTCCCTATGGTTAGAAAGTTGTCAGAGACCACCAGAACCAATTACACAACAGGCATGATAAATTTGAATGAAAGTCAGTTTTCAAAGCATTTATAAATGCCCATTTGTAATTTATATTTTGTTTTTAAACATGGTTTCTTCACCATTCTCACATGCTAAAAAACTTGTTTCTCCAGGGCCTAAAATAAGTAAACAAGTTGCACAAAAAGAAAGGCACCCACAAACATAAAAAACAGTGTTTAAGACCACTAGAGACCCCATACTATATTCAAACAAGGGAAAGTAAGGCAACCTAAGACGTCGAACGGAGCTGAAGTCTAATGCCCTGAGCTGTAACTCGAAGGGCTCCGACGAACAAATTTATACTTAAACAAGATATTAGCCTTAACACATATGCATTGAACGCATTGCATCAAAATCATAAAATGGAGTATGGATGACTTATCGCAAAACACAAAACAAAAACACACTATTAATCTACAATGTCAAACCATCTTTATGCAGAAAAAAAATTGGCAAGGATGCAGCTTATATTTCTTCATTTGACACTTCATAATTTTACTTCATAGAAAACTTCAAAGCGTACAGAAACCCAAAATACAAAATCTAATGCACCTGCCCCGAGACTACACTAGTCTAATCTTCTTGGTTGCACTTTCCACGTCGGTGCCATTGATGCTGCAGCAGGAAGAAAGCTCCTTCAGAAGTGGATTCTTTGAACAATGTCCAAACAGGGTCAGAAGAAGAGCGACTCCATAGCCAGTGGCCCTTTCACCCTGGAAATGTTTAGCTGTGTTAGCAAAACGCTACTGAGACACTATAAATTCCATGCAAGGAGGAGGTAAGCAGCCAACTCTTATACTGGAACTGCTTTTATGGAATTAAACCTTTATAATAAGCAAGTGTGTCCAAAGGTTACTAGTATGAAGTCCCCATGTTTGGAACATACAGCTAAACAAACGCGGAAGATATGTTTTCACACCGCCAGCCTTGCACCTGTTGCACGAGCGGTAACTTTAGTGCGCTTCCCATGCACTCCAAATCCTAAAATATACTGATTTTGTGTTTTAGAGCGCAGCTCTTAGGCACCCGTTTCCGGCTTGAGCGGCGTCGCCGTCGCCGTCGGCGTAACCGCGCAGTGCTTGATGGGTAAATTTCCCCGCTAAATTTAGCGGAAAATTTTCCCCGCTAAATCTAGCGGAAAAATTTTCCCGCTAAATCTAGCGGAAAATTTTCCCCGCTAAATCTAGCGGAAAATTTTCCCCGCTAACTTTAGCGGAAAAATTTGCCCGCTAAATCTAGCGGAAAATTTTCCCCGCTAAATCTAGCGGAAAAATTTCCCCGCTAAATCTAGCGGAAAATTTTTCCCCGCTAAATCTAGCGGAAAATTTTCCACGCTAAATTTAGCGGAAAATTTTTCCCGCTAAATCTAGCGGAAAATTTTACCCGCTAAATTTAGCGGAAAATTTTTCCCGCTAGATTTAGCGGAAAATTTTCTCCACCCCCCACCCCTCGAGGTCACGTGACCCCCAGGCCACGTGACCCCCCCCGTGCCTTCCCCTCCTCCTCAAGAGCTGCGCTCTATTTCGGCGTTACAGGGAGTTGTAAACGGCTTTCATTTTTTTTTATGACACTCGGCAAGTTTCTAACTGAAACAATACATTGATTTTCACTAATTAAAAAGCTCATCAACAAATGTTAGTTAATTATCCGACTTATCGTGACGATTAGCCCCTTATATTATTTCCCTCTGGCTGTATAACTCACTTGCACAGTCTGCATTAGTGCAGCTTTCACGGCTTTTTTAAAAACCTGTAAAGCCAAATAAACACCCTGTATATTCGCAACTCCAGCGAAATGCCAAGTAACGGCAACATAAAGAAGTTTGCCACAGCCGTCTGCTTTTGCTGCTTGACCCTTAATAACATCATTTCCTACGCTTGTTTTTAAGATCAAATAAAGAATCACTGATAAGCGATTGTCATAACGAAAAAGGGACAAATAAGGACATTGGAAAAGTTTACCAGTGTGCAACTTTTGATAAACAGCAAGATGAAAAGCAATGTCACGTTACAACACATATGTTTTCGTCGGAGCTCGTAGTGAAGATTCATTTAAATGATGTTTGGCAAAAGAGTCACCTCAGCAAAAGAGAAATATAAGTAAATGCTAAGAAGATGTCTGTTTTTACAATATTTAGTCAAAAAGGATATCAGAGCCTATGCATTTAATTCACATATTTTTTGCCGTCCGACCGACTTCAAATTAACGAGGTACTCTTGTACTCATTTTTGAGATAGCCATTTCTGAAAAGGTCAACTTAAAAGCGGCAATATACAGAAGCTTGCCAGGCAAAAACAAAGATTGGTATTGTGTTTCAAACTATTTCACACCCGATGTCTGCAAGTCATTATGCATACTATACTTTTTAAACATTGCAGAGATTTTGTCCTGCCGACGACCAAGAGCCTGAGTTTATCGGTCCCAATCTCCTGAAATTATAGAGCCAGCTGTCGCCGCATGAAAAGTCAATGCTCAAATGTAGCAGAACTTTCTTGCCACTGGCATGCCAAACAACCCCATTCGTTGGCAAGTTGGCACTGCATGCTTGTTGGATCCACAACAGAACAGGGCACGACTGTAGTATGCATTATTTTTCGTTTTTGCACAATGCCACCATCGTTAAACATGTCCAGTATTTCTTTCCATCTTTTACGATGCCTGTCAATGCACTTTTGGCAATGCCATACTTGTGTTTACCTATGCCAGTATCTCAACTTTTGTTTCAAGAAAGAGGGGCTGACACATGCTTCTTGGCATGGTAGGTTCAGCTGCTGAGTGTAGAGTTGCAACTACACCGTGATCCCACCGGCGTAGATCGTAATGAATGTTAGAGCTTTCACTAAAGCCAGTGAAAAGGGTATGTCGCCCATGCCACAACGACATTGGAACTCCAAAGCCCCAAAGTGTCGGCCGATCCGCCAAAGCCAAAAGCCTCGCGCTAAATCTTACTCAGGTAGATAAGTTCCTTTAGCGGGTCATATCGTATAGCAAAGCCGGATGTGGGTAGCTTTATCGAATGCCGAGGTACAAGACACTTACCCTGGAGCGAGACTGCGGGAATTCTAGAACATGACTGAAATCCACCCATATTTTCTCATTGGCCAATAAAAAGATGGTGCTATGGTGGGAAACTCTCCATCTTTACACTCGTGCCATTCATTCCCCGGCATCCATGCAACGCTGGCCTGTGCTGTAGCTGGCCGGTTGGCCTACTGCTTCAGTTCAGACACGACGGGTACAGGGATGAAAAGACGCTCAGGTCGCCACAGAAGTTTGAGGCTGTGTTCTAAAATTTACTCTTTGTACCTTCGCGCTCTAAAGCCAACCCGCGTCCAGCGCTTTTCAACCTGTGTTGTTGCGTGACATGACCCGCCGGAGTAACTCGGATCCATTTGGGTAAGATTTGGAACACAGACTGAATCATCCAAACTGCACGCGAAAAGTATTTCAATATAACAAAGGTTTTTTTTGTTTTTTTTATTGCATTGCATTTATAGAATACCAACCAAACGTTTACATTTCATTTGGCATAACCGAGAAGTCAGCTTAAAGGGACACTAACAGGGTATTTATGCTCACCGAGGTTTTTAGTTGTATATGACATATGAGAGCCCAACTACCCAGAACACAATTTGCGGCTCGAAATTCGGTTACTTTCCGCCCAAACAACGCCGATCAAGAACTGGCCGGTTCGAGTCTCGCTCACTCTCTTTTCCGTGGTCACGGGCCGTTTTCTAAGGTTTCAATGCGACCACCAAATTTAATCAAAGTCAATGGTCACTGAAGGCACACTTTCACTATTAAAAATAGAAAAAAAATATGACACCCATTTTTGGTGATTTCTAGAAAGCTGCAAATACACTGATTGAAAAAAAAAGTTTCACACAGAACCGGAAGCACTGTGCGTGCGTCGCTTCGCGTATCGTGGGACTCGAAGGGACGGCGATGGCAGCGGACAACGGGCGTGGGACCTCTACTTCAGAACTGTCGCTCGCGGTACCGGTGAATTCTGTCTGCCTTTAAAAGAGAAATTTGGGACTGATCAAAAGAATTGGTATTCATCCCGTACGACACACCCGACCACCAAGCCGATTTGCACGAAGACGTCGCCGAGCCGTCGCTCCCTTCTCGTGGCTGAAAACATCACTCGCGCAAACGTCAAGCACGAAGTGTGTACTTAGAGTTGAATATGCACGCGTACGATTTCTTTACTAGGTGCGTATGTCGCCAATGCGTGGTGCTTCCCGACTTCGACCCGGGAGTGCTTTTGCTTTAGGAAAATCGGCAGCAAACTTTCCAACTTGCAGTTTACCGGCTGCATTATCCTGAGGAAAGAGTTCCCCCAGTAGCTCAGTGGAAAGACATCCACTTCACACGCGACGGGACTGGGTTCGATCCCCAGTGATAGCGTACCTTTTTTTTTTCAAACATTTTGCGATGTTTACATTTCTATTTTTTTAGAATTATCACTAAAGAAACAAAAAAAAAAAATAATGTTGTGGACGAAACGTCGCTGAACTAAATGGTATGGGATTTCCTTTTTGACACCTGCGAACTCAATGTAATCACTTTCCACAAAATACAAGGAGCATTTAAATCAGGTAGCGTCCACTTTCCGAGGTGCCTGTAAATGTTCTACAGGAATTGCAGCCAGCCATTGGTCCCGATCCCGTTGATCTTTCGGAAACTCTGTCGCCCAATGCGACTTTTTTTTTTGCGGACGCAGGACATGTGAGCCAGCTCTTCACGCAACATCTTGGGTGTATTCTTTTCGGAGTCGATCACGGAAATTCACCACGGGCACTCACTACTCATCTCCAACTCCTCAATGTATAAAACAACTCATCTTAAAGTACAGAACAGCGAGCGGAACAAACGTAACTGCAAAAGAATCGCATGGCAAACAGTTCCCGCTACGCCGCCTAGCATGTCGTCTGCTACGCAAAGGGGAAAAAAAGAAAAAAAAAAAAAGCGCACGGTCTGGCGTAGCCACGTGACTTCCGCTACTCACTCTCCCCTCTCCACTTCTCCGACCTCCGCGCGCGGGTTTCGGTTTCGGGTTCGAGCAGTTGCGTCTTTTGACTTTATTAAAAATATATGCTACTCTGTTACAAAATATTAATTGGGTAGTCCTCCGACACCACAATAAAGCGCCTGGCCAAAAATAAAAAAAACATTTTGGGGGGTGTCAGTGTCCCTTTAATCGAGTCTACCGTACTCCATATGAAGAAAGCTTTTAATTAAGAGCACCCCTCTGGCAGCTCTCGTAATGCTTTCGAAAAAACCCCATGATAAATGTATTCATCTCATCATCATACTCCAAGAAAGGTAAGAAAAGAAACACAACTCACGCAGTGCACAGGATAAGCCATGTCGATGTGCATCCAGATGCCGGGAAACTCGAAGCCAAGATGAGAACAGATGAACAGGCCAGCACATGATGGCTGGGCATTGTTGCGGTCCTGGAGAGACCAAAAGTACACTAAACCAAACCAAATTTGACATTTGTGTTTATACAGCGTTAGGTCGGCCTGCTTTTGAGGTGTGCCGACACTGGTTACGTTGTAGATGAGCAATTTAGCCAGTGCTGTACGACTGCTAAAACGAAGCAAATCAGGAGAAAATAAGGAGAGGGCTAACTTTTGGTGTGCGATCAAAACAAAAAAGAAAATGCTAGTTTAAGATTCTGTGACTTGCAAAACTTGTGATTGCAGGAAGGGGCAATGAACCAAAGACGACCGTCCTCCCCAGTCAGCAATGTTCGCTTATCTCCCTACAATTACTAGAAGAGGGCAATCTTTCTGTTTTAAAAAAATAGCAAATCGTGCCAAAAATAGGCGCAGGTTATCTTTCGGGGGTGGGACATCTCTCGGGAGGTAGTGAAGTACATGACATTGCGAGCTAAAATATCCAACTGTCGGCACAGCTCATTATGGCACCATTATCATTAGTGATACAACATGCACAAAACTGAAGAGCTAGTCTAAAGTTAATGCTACAATACACAAACCACAAGCAGACACCGGTCCCAGATAACAACTCACTGTGTCACAGTGTAAACATCAATAAACCATTTGCTAAATTCCCAAGCACCAAGGAGCATGTAGAGTTTGTAGTTACACATGTTGCATGTGTCTGCAGCGGTAATTCTCTAAAGCAACTTTGCACGTGCATTTGTCATACGATACGATATGAGTTTATTTTTCACCACAGATACATGTAATGAATGGGAAGTTGGAGAAAAAAGCTGCAGAAATCCAGCTTTTTTCTCCGGACTCTTTGTCTTATCTTAGTCATTTACTTTGAATCTTCCACACAGACAAGTCAAGTGCATCTGGCATGTGTAACTACACTCAGCATGCTCCATGGAGCTTGAGAATTTTTCAAATGGCCTATTGCAGGGGTCAGCAACCGTCGGCCCGTGAGGCCATATGATACTACAGACCTTGTTTAACTGCACATATTATTTCTGAAACAGCACACCAGGGGGTTAGTTTTCTATTTATGTTCACTGTACGTACCACCTATCCACAGTTGTTGCACACCGAAGTGATGCATCGAGAAGCAATAATTAAGGGGGGACATAAGTCTAAGATTAAACATTTTTTGAAACAATTCATTTTTCAATTTTGAGGTTTTTGGTTTTAGAAACTAGTTATACACCCTTACACTAAATTTCATAATCATGCACCAAATAGTTACGTTGATATAAAATATTTTCAACACACTGTGACGCAGTAACAAAGTAAAGGAGTTCAATGTTTGAATGCATTTTTCTCAGTTCCACTTTTTGCTTCAAATTTCATACAAAGGAATCTTTTGTTCGAAGGTAAAATTATTTTGATACCACAACCAAGATGTTTCTGAACTGAAATTTACTGGGAAATTGGGCTATCTACTTTATATTGTTTTACATTAAAGTCTTCATTGAGAAAAAACTTGTGTCTTCAAAAATTGACATAGGACAGATATGCATCTCATATTTTGAGGTAATCACTTTTCCTGAAATGTTTACATTTGAGTTATAAAAACTAGATAGCCCAAAGTTCCACATCCCCCACTTTATACTCAAGCAGTTAAAATGGTGCTTAATAGCTTGATTTGCATATCATAGATTTCTCAACGAAGAGTGACACATCTTCTTATGCAGGTATGTAAAGTTGTCCTAGAGAGCTGAAAGTTTGCACAGTACACCTACATCTGAAGTTAAATCTCCCCTGCAAATTTCATTCCAATCACTTCAGTAGTTCAGAAGTTCAACCTCTAGCCAGTGTCAATCCTTAAAGTTATTGTATCCAGCATAAAGTGTTCGGAATCACGATTTTGTACCATTGTAAATTTTAACAGTTTCTGTCAAACACAGGCTTACTATGGAAATTCTGGCCGTGACTGGTCAGAATTTTAGCATAAATCTTGTAGGCCATCATTACAAAGAGCAATTGGACTAATGGCTTTTAGTTTGCCTGGCTGATTGGATGTTGTAATCATAACTGTGTGCCCTTGAAAATGATGGAGGCAGAACCTGGGCCCCAAAAGCCTCGCCAGATACAGCGTGCAGCACAAGGCATAGCAGTTCACTGTGCGTCATATCATTCTGTTCAGAAGCTGATTCCCCCCAGTTTTTCATGTGACCTGCTCCGTCTCCGTGTCACGGCGATTTGGCCCGCTGCAGCGGAAAGGTTGCTGACCCCTGGTCTTTTGCATAATGTAATAAAAAACCTGTAAGGGTACCCTATATGTTGAAGGACACCTCCAGTTAAAACAAACTTCTCCAACTCTTCTCAGCTACAACTGATAATGGGAGAAGTAGTTTTTCTGCAGTGATACTTTTGTCACACTTGGCTCCTATCATGCAACCGATTTGTGAAGATTTTTGACGGAACTGCCCTTTCAAAGCACTCTGTCCACTAGCTGCTATCACCACCGAGAACAAAACTGTCGCACTGAACACAAACTCACAGCCACTGAGTTCTTCATGTCAGCCAAGGCACTGGCGAACTCGCTGAAATGAAGCTCTGGTGCAAACGGCATGGCGTGGATCAGGTCTCCGGATACGATGCCCGAGCGCACACACAGCTCCTCCCACTCGGAGGAGTTGGTGACCACCGCCGCGTGGTACTTGCCCGTGGCTATGCCTTGGGCCCCCGTCAGCGTGGCCATGTCCACAATGATGTTCGCCTTGAGGTCCTTGTGTGCGTAAGCCACCTGCACCCATTCCACCAAGGGCCATTCGAGATGCTCACCACCACCACCCAAAATCATACCCCAATCGCCTTCACTGTTGCGACAATCCTTTCTAAGCAACTATTAATAGCCAAGAGCAGGAGCCCACAGTTGTACAGGCACCCGCCCATAGTTTTTTTTTAAAACGTCTCGAACTTCACGTATGTAATCGTATTTCAGCCAAAGCAGGAACACGACCCAGAGTTCTGTTGCATAAAGCTTTAATACTGAAAGAGCAGTTAATAGTTTTAGCGAACTAGCAACACAGTGAACAGCAGTGTTGCCAATTTAACAGTTCTCCCACTAAATTTAGCAGTTTTCATACGTCGTCTAGCGGGGGTAATTGATGTTTTGCAGGCGGCGGGATTTTTAGCGGTTTTCAAATCATGTTAGCATTTTTTTTTCTGGTAGTCTAAAATGTTCTAGAGTTTAGATTTATCAATCATAAATAGCTTAATTTCTGTGGTAAGTTAAATTCATTGGGTCATCATCTTTGCTTATTAGCCCCGTGCGCGACCGAAAGCGTCGCTGTGGTCGGCCTTCCACGATTGGCCGAACGCTGACTATGACGTCGGAAAGGGGATTTTCATCGACGGGAATAAGAGGAATGAAAGAACTTTAATTTTGACGGTGTTGGCAGTGTTCCTTTGAGAGCGCAATGATTTCAAGCTTCCACCATGCTAATAACAAACACCATCGAACTTGTTGTTTGCAAGGTAATGACGTCACAAGGGGGAACCACAGGAGGGCGCCACCAAAACTTCTCGCCGCTAATACTCTCAGCAAAATCGTCGTCGGTGAGAGTAACGCTTGCGACGCCATTAACTGTAATAACTCAATGGCAAACCTTGGAACATGCTCTCGACAGATTTGTGCATGAATGCAGAAATTCGTTTTCCAAGTCTGCCAAACGGCACAGGCCCAGTAAACTATGCACGAGAATTTGGACAACAGGGGCCGTAGAATTCCAAACTTCGAGATCGGTTACTGGAAGTTCCAAGCGACGTTAGACGAGTGAAGTTGCTCTACTGAAAAATATAACTATTCGCAAAACATATATTTTTGATCACTGAAGCAAGGAGTACTGCCAAATACTGCACTAAATATCGGACCGATGGAGGTGTACATTGGCAGGTATGGCAAACTAACACCACCGCTAACAGTCAAATCATGCAGTGGACATTGTTCTGTGCATAGAAGTGATCCAAGTCAAACAACATAGTTCCCTTCAAAGGTTTTTACAGCGGAGCTGTTAAGGGCTAGGTTCCCCAGGATCGTGTCCGGTACCAAACAAATGTCGACACCCGTGGCCGACACAACACTCTGGTTGCCGCCGTCGCTCATAGATGGAGGTAGCTGTCCAGAGTGTTGTCTTTGCCGGTTGTCTGCTTGCCATCGTCTCTCATAGATGGCGGCAACATTTCTTTGGTGGAAGAAGAGCGGGAACGGAACAAGCGGCGATGTGCGCAGCAGCGAGAATGGTTTCGCTATTGCCGCGAGGCCGCTATCGCCTAAAGTTACACTGCGTCGAGCACTTCAGACTCCCTTGCGAAAGAAGAGCAGATCGCTCGCCTGGAAAGCCACCGCCGAGAACAGAAGCTACAGCTTCGCTGCTCTTCATTCTTCACCAAAGTGGAAAGGCTGAAAGTTTTTTTTTTTATTTATTTACTGCTTTTAGACTAATTATAGAAGGAAATTGTGTTAAAAAGTCATTCTTGAATGCACCCAAACTTTAGCGATTTTTCAAGATTCCTACTGCTGGTTTTTTATTTTGGAGTTTGCAAGACCGGTGAAGAAAGAGCCAGGAAGACATCTGCATTCTAGTATCTCACACTGAACACCACACATAACTATATTGTGCTCATCTCTTATTGAATTTATGTCTTTTCTTGAAAAACATGAGTCATTGACTCAACAATGATGTTTCTGCATTATAGAGTTGCATCCCCGTGAGTGGAACCCTTAAGTAACCCTAGATTTTAAACATCTATTATGACCAATAAGACTTAAGATATTTCGATATGAGGAAGAGTTGTGTGTAAGACAAGTCTGTGCCCGATTTGCTGCTAACCAAAAGCAGTGTTTCAATTTACACCGAAGCTCAATGGCATGACTTCGAAATTTATGAAACAAGGTTAGAGTGTGCAGACATTTATAGATCTACATGCATATGGATTTTCAGGCTAGAGTCAAATGCTAATCTGATTATTTTAGACGTTGCAATTAATATTTTGTTTTACAAAACATGATAAGTGCAACAGTAAAAAATAAACCACACCGAGCTAAGTTCTACCAGAAGTTTTTCTTGCTCACTGATGCTTTTCCACTGTCTTTTAAATATATTTAGGCACTGTTACAATACCAGAATCAGCAAGTGTTTCATAAATAGTTTTCAAAATAAAAGATGTGGCAAAAATCATTGAGGCTCCTACTGTTAAGCGGGGACACATGAGCGATGAAAACGGGCGCTGCGCGGCAGTATCATAGCAACCAGTGCTGACGTCCCTACATCACTTCCGCGCAGCGCCGCGGAGCTCGGATCTGGTCGATACAAATAAAGCCGCACGGTGCACCTGTGGTCCACCTAGCGGCGAGCAGTGAGCGGTGAGCGGCACCCAGTTTCATTGCTCATGTGTTCCATGCTTTAGGGGGAAAGAAGTGGACTGAGAGACAATTACATATTTAAAAAAAACTAAAATTTTTATAAAATGTTGCTATCCTTCAAAACAATATTAACTCTTAAATATATTAGAACATCAAGTCATCGAAATCAGCAGCGTTACACTGTAACAAGTAGCCTCATGAAAATCTTGCTTGAAAGCCACTAAAGCAACTTGGTCAGAGAATCGTCTAGCACAATTTTCGAAGCCAAACGCACCCAGGGTGCCAAAAGACCTCCTGCAGGAATACTTTCCTTCTATTCAAGAACTAACAATGTGCCCTATTTTATGTCATTATAAAGAAATATGTAGCATCACAATCACACTTTTTTTTATAGCATAACCTCGAAATTTTGCCATGCATCAAACATGGAGAGGTAACAAGGGGCATCTAAAATTCATAAAATCAGTTTTTAATCATAGGAAGAGGCAAGAGAGCAAGCTACTCTAAACGTTTCTGGAGGAGAGTAAAAATAAGGAACAAACACAAGGTAGACAGACGGCACTCATGTTTGTCTGTCATGTTTGAATTGGTCCCTCATTTGTATTCGCACTCGAGTCTTCCAGAGGTTTTGACCCTGTTCAGATGCTTTTCTCTCTTCCTCAGTTTGTTTAAACTAGTGATGAATTTTGCTAACAAAATAGCCTCAGTTTACCACAACAATTTTAATCGGATGAAGGAAAACTACCTCACCCCATCACCAACTACCAGACGCCCTTCTGCATCAGTGTTGTTGATCTCAACAGTTCTGAAAGTAGGTCAAACATAAAGCAACGTCACTTGGCCGGTAAGCATTGAAAAAGACCTGCATAGCAAGCTGGTAAACCAGGCTCACAAATACAAACAATCTCTAATCTGTCATCCAGTTTAGCGAAAGATAGAAAATTGCTCTCAAAAGCACAGTTTTAAACAGTGAAAACTTAGCCTGATTAAAAATGGCATGCTTGCAACCTTGGGAAGTAATCCATTACCATTTCAAGTTATTGTGTGATTGCCAAGTACATTTGTAATTACTGTAATCTAACTACAAAATATCTGGTGCCCGTTTTCATAGCTTGCGTGTGCCTGCTTGTGCCCCGTTGAGTGCATTTCTCACCGAGCACGGGTGCACCGCAGGAAGTAACACCTGCAAAAGCAAGCTCCACGGGAGTCGGCTCTCTGCAGTGCACCGGTGCTCGGAAGGAAGCGCACTTAACGGGGTCGCAAGAACAACATGTATGAATTACACGAAAACGCCGTTCGAATTAAGCAGCTTGTGAATACATTAAAAACATAGCGGGACAACCAATTTTTTTTAATTTGTTTGAATTAACCACAAGTATGAAATATCCGAGTTTGAATTATCAGGAGCCTACTGTACATTGTTTTTCTTCTTTCTGGGGCAGGAGAATGTGCTCAGTGTCTGTGTGTGATTTTCACACCTTCACACCAATTATAGTGCTTGAAACTCTGAAACCATGAATGAACAAGCACGGACTGATCAAATCTTCATAATTATTTGATCACGTACACCGCTAGAGTCACTAACCATTTCAGTAATAGTTCATTAAACTGCAGCATATTTTGGGTGATGGCACATGACTGCGTAGAAGGCACAAGGTGAGCAAATGATAGCCCCTACTTATACCTCCCATATTTCCGCAACTTAAAGTCGAGCTTATGCATGGTGGCAAAACTGTATTTTCTGTGCACATTTTTTGTCAATACCTGAGAAAGAAGCATGGGTATAAGCGTACAGAATTCGAGAGAGCTTTGATATGTGCAAGTAGCCACAAAACCAAAGCTCTGTCCAAACATGTGCTCGTATTCGTGCCTTTTTCGGTATCTGCACACAATTTCATAGATTCGAAAAGCGCCAGAAAACAAGGACAACAGAAGGAATAGACGAAACGATGCGCTACTTTCAACTGAATTTTTATTCGGAAAAACAAACATGTTTGTTTTTGTTGTTTGCTTCTGTTGTCCTTGTTTTCTGGCGCTTTTCGAATCTAAGATGTACCAACTTGCCCAACTCCAGATTCTTCTACACAATTTCACTTTTTGTCTACATTAAATTTTTTTCTGGAACGACCACGGTAAAGTTGATCATGTGGACAATGAAAAGTAAAGTAGTACTTCAATTCCTGTTTTAAAGACACTGAATTTGTGTCTATTTATATCATGAGAAATGTGTGGGTGAAGTAACACGAAAGCTATTTGTAACGTAACAAATAAATTAATAAATGATTTTATAATAAAAGTAATTAGTAATGGTAACCAACTACATTTAAGACTGAGCAGCTTGTAGCTGCAATCCATGCTATTTTTTTCAAGTAATGAGCACAAATCTGCATGTCTGGTGTCTCTACTGCACTGTAGCAAAAGTAAACTGAAAAAAAAAAATGTAAATGAATGTTTTAGTTGGGCATTTTAGAGGGACTTGAATCCCGTGATGAGAAGAGACAAGGCCATTCCCTGTGGCAGTTTGCATGGAGGTTTGTCGCGCATGGCTGGTCACCAACTCTGCGTGTGTGAGCACAACAGCAACAGGGAAGAGAAGAGCATGAGGCCATGTCAGAGGCAGCAGGACGTAGAAGTGGAAGGCCGTTAGGCGACAGACCCAAACTTTTTCTTGCTTCCCTTTTGCCTGGTCCTAAGCTCTTGCAAGTTCTAAAACTCCGCTGAACGCTGGTGTATGTGTTCCTGGGCACCTCTGAAGACCATGGCAGCGCCATCTTCCCGAGCATGCCACCCCGGACGCCGATGGTGCCCCACTTCTACCTCAAGTCTACCAACCTCAACCTCAGCCCTCAGCTCGTCAGCACTTACTTCCATCACCCCAATACCCAGCGCCCTACAAGACAGTGAACTGGTAAGTTTCTGAGTGAACTATCAAGTTACTTTTTGGCAAGCCTTTACGGAATAATGCCTCTACTACGAGCAATCTTTATCGGAATGTTTATATGCCTGTCTCATCGTAGGGCATATCTTTTGTAATTTGCTTGCTTAATAAAAAGTGTTCTTTTTTTAGTGTGCAAGTGGCCTCGTCTCTCTCCATTACAGGAATCAAATCCCTATAAAATAGAATATAAAAGCCATGAACCTTGTATAACCCTTAAAGTCACTCTCCTGACGTGCACATATCACATACTTTTTGTATCAGCATACTAACACCTCAATAACTGCTTGCTCTCTATATAAATGGGAATACTGATGGCTCATCATGCTCAATAGACACCATCAAGCAACAGTCTCTCAGCCCTGATAGAGTGCATGATTCACCGGAGGACAAAAAAGAATAATGAAAAAGCTCTGCGGTCCCCGAGAAACCCAGCACTTAGAATCAGGAATGTGAGGATTAGTAAGTTGAATTTAGTGAGGCATTTGATATGTGGTCACTGTAGATACAATTTGAAGAAAAAGTTTCATAGCACAAGAAACTATCTATGGAAAAAGAAGAGCTGTGATGTACACTGATGCGTAATAAGAGTGCATGAAACAACGATTTTCTTTTAGCCAGTTGTCAACTAACTCGTTCTTTTCGTTCATGATTTAAGACAACCCTGAGACAGGGGAAACAAGAAGGAAAAACAAGAAGGCCCTCAGTTTGAGGCTTCGTCATGTTTCTAATCTTGTTTCCCGTCTCAGGGTTATCATAAACGTAAACGTAAAGTAATGCCTTCGGGCCCTGGGAGACATAATAAATGAAATGAAAATGAAACCAGCTCGCCTGCATCTTATCACTCATTTCAGTAATTCTTTTCATGCTTGCGGATTGGCAATTGCCTAACTGCAGCGTTGTTTGGCTAATGCAAGCACCTGCCCTTCACCCCTTCCCTAGCAATAGTTCTTAAAAACAGGTGCTTAGAATCCTGTAAAAATGGGGTACACTTGAAACAAAAACTAATACGAAAATATTTATACTCAAACTGCTAGCAAAACATGTCAATACCATTAAGGGAGTGAGTATGGTCAACAAAAATGGCAGGCCAAACATTTGACAGATACCCATCGCCTACCTTCCTGAATACATGGTGATGATGTCATCTGGTCGGATGGCATTCGGACCTACTGCATTCTCAGCCAAGCAAAAGATGGCGTGGAGGTTATCGCTGAATCCCTATAAAATGAACACAAACAGCGTCCCGACACAATAACAATAAGTCAATTGCACATTTGTCAGCGTTTATTAGTTGGAAAAACCTGCACACACTTTTTGACTCCCACTTATTCTGGGAAGATACCTAATTCACGGATTATGGAGACCAAAAATGTATTCACCTCTTGGAAAGATTCCTTTCCAAGAGGCTCATTAAAAGAATCTGATATGGGAATTTCTGTACAAATGCCTAGGTGACTGGAAATTAAAGTGGGCATCATGTGAAAATTCATGCACTGCCACGTGATATTGATTTACTGGTGATGCTTCACTTCGCATGGTCTCTACTTTCTTCAGAAATGTTGCAGGCAATCTGTATGTCTGTTTCAATAAGACCTGAATGCAAAGAAGCCGATTGTTTCCTTTCTGTGCCTCCAGAAAGCGGTCGAGGCTTCTCTGCATGCGCTCTCTGCTGGATCGAAGCAGCTTCTCGTCAACTGCGAGAAGCTCAGATCGAGAAGAGATTCTGCGAGCTACGTACGAACCGTGTCGACAGCTGCGACTGCCGCCGCAGAGGACGCTGGCGGTGGGACAGCGTTCTTTATGTTTATGCCCATTTCGTCGAGGATGGCACGCTTTTGGTTCAAGGAGAATGCTTTTTTGTCTTCCCCGTCAAGGTGCCGGCGGTGCCGGGACTCTCTATCATTGAGTGGCAATGATTCGCCGAAACGGTGCTTGAGCAAGGTTAGACTTTCGCGCAAGAGCAACCACACCAACCAGCAACGCCGACACGGAACACAAACCAAACAAAGAAGCGTGAACAGCACGAAGACAGAGTTCGCACTCAAGCTCGTCTTTCGTCGGTATAGAGCCTAGATTTAAGAGAGGAGGCAACTGCTCTATCGGGGTCACGTGGTTTGTGGGCCGCATTTGCAAAGCAAGCTGCAGCATGAGGAGTCAAAACTCAAAAGCAATCACATTCTGCAAACGTGTCCGCCTTTCCGCCCAGTTTCCTCGCCACACTGGCCACGCGACAAACAAATGCAGGCGTACCTGCACCAATCTGCCACGAGGCGTCTGCCATTAAATTGCAAATGCTCTCAATGGTTGGAGTTCCTCCCTCTCTTAAATCTTTCCTCTCTACGTCATCTCCGCCGGTATGTTGTCGCTAGCCCACCGAACGCCCCTATCGGCCTGCCACAACAGCTTCTCTGCTTGCGATGCGGTAAAGTCACTTCCCACGGAGCAGACGACGATGCAGAGCCTGCCGCCGCCGGCCTTTGCAGCATCGTCTGCGGCTTGTTCTGGGTGGCTGCTCGGCCACGGCAGCATAAGTGCGGAGGCCCGAAACTTAGTAAACTTTCCGAATTCTATTATTTTTTAAATTATTGCAAAATTTCTCTTTGCTATATCTGCCGGAACCAGTCAATTCCCTTCGCTAAAAACAGACACAAATGCATTGAAAAAAGTGCAAACGGGAATGGGAAATCGTGATCGCTTCACTGTAGCCCTTATTTTGTTATAACTGACTTCGTTATAACCAGTCTCGACAGTACATCGTTTACAGGGTATGGTCTACAAAAGGCTGGACAATACTTGACAAGCACATACACGTGGCAGCGGCTCCTGCTCTACCGCTTCTCCACGGTGTGCTTTGTGATGCAGAAAGAAAAAGTTGCCGATAAAACAAAACCGAAAAAATAAAAAAATGCACAGGTATTAAGTTGAGCAACATGGGACACCTGGGCGCCTTTAAACACGTTACCCGCTGCTGCGAGAGGAGCACTTGGACGTACAAGCCAAGCTGCTAGTTTGGTAGTTGCTGTTAGTTGATAGCAGTTGACTGGGTTGATAACACAGCCGCTAGCTAGGTGTTTTTCACTTTGCTGCAGCTCAGGTTGCATGCGGCTAACACTCGACCAGCCACGAAATTTGGCGAAGTTTTATCAAGATGGCACGGGAAATTGCCTTAGGCACAAAATGGCACATTTGGCTCAGGAGTGCAATCACTGCCCATCACTTCTGCCGGTTCAGAAGGGGTCTCCGTAAATGTCAGTGGTTGAGAATCATTGGTTTATTACAAGAAAACATACTAACAGTGTATTCTCTCTTCCTCTTTTTTTTTTCTTTCTTGACGTTTACCAAGAATTTAAAACCTGAAGCCTACACAACCTGGCCACAATGCCTCTGTGGTCACTAGCGTTCATCAAAACAGGTGGCACAGACGCATGTGACTGTGCTTTAAAAAGAAAAAATTTTTTCCCACTCCGCCACGTTACTTTGTTTCTTCCTTTTCTGCATTTTGTCATGCTGGTTAGTTCCAGAGACATAAAAGCACAAACCTCCTTTTGTGCATGAGGGTAGTTTGCCAAAAATCAATGCTCAGAAATTTGCCTGCCTCTCCCCCGCACCCCACACTCCTCTCTACCCAGCCTACTCTGCCTATAACTCTATCCCATGCGGAAGTGCAAACCACAATGCATATGACAGCCTCTGTCAACGTCAGACTTGCAGACTCACAAGCTTGACAGCTGCGTAGAAGGCCCCCAGAACTCCGGCAGCTCCACCACAGTCTCTCTTCATCCCACACATGGCAGTCTAAAATTAAGAAATTCTTTCAATCACAGGTCTTGGAATGTCTGGAAGTCATATCAATACCGTCGTCCAACATAGTTACTACGGATTTTGAACAGCACACTATATAATCTCATATTTACGCATCCTTAAAGAAGCCTTACAACTGAATATTTCATAGATAAGCATGTATCGGCGAAATGCGCGACTAAAAATTTTGCTGCGGTCAGACTTCCACGATTGAAGTTGCTGCTGAGCCTGCAATGACTACAAGCATCCACTGTGCCCTTTACAGACACCATCCCACTTGTTCATAAATGATGATGAGTAGTCAAGATTATAACCACTGAGGCAAATCCTGGCCATGACGTCCCGGGTAGGAACCATAAGGGGATGTCATCAAAATAGCTTTCCTTCAATACTGTAAGACTACTGCATAACGAAAATTAGCTAGGTTAACGAGAGTAAAATAATTGTGAAAAATAAAATTCATCATTGCAGGTCCCACATAACATATTTTCAATACTCAAAAGTTCTGCACCTCTTAATTTATCAAAAAGAATGCTCAAACACATGCAAAATGTGCACTGCTCTAACAGCAAGACTTGGTCTTGGCAAGTGCTTCGCTTCCACATTGAAAAAACGTTTTCCTTGCCACTGACAGACAAAAAAAAAAATTACACATTGCCCAATTCAAACATTCAGTTGGATGCTGCATTGATGCATGCCCATCACAGGTGTGCTCAGGTGAAACCAAGAATCATTTTCTCACCAAATTTGTAGGAATATAAGATTTTACCCAGCATATATCATGCAGCTTCTTAAAAAGAATTTGGAGTATGCTAAATGCTGAAGTGACCATCATCATCAGTGAGTGTGAAATTTGATTAACGACTCAAGTAACCACGCAGGCCACACAAAAATGCTAAAGGGTTACGAACAGCCTGTGGGCAGTGGTATCTGCAACCGTAGCAGTCATCAAGCTCGTAAATTAAGAGAAGTAGAAGCTTTCCTCCACTGTACCTTGGTCTTGATGCAAAGTCCCCCAGTGTCGTAGACAATGCCCTTGCCCACCCAGGCAATGGTGTCCTGAGAACCCTCGGGAGTGTGGCTCAAGACAACCAATGCCGGAGGATGCGTCGCAGCACGCCCCACAGAGTACATTCCTGAAAGAATATAATGGGAAAATAATGCTGCTTAGAGTTCCATTATGCCAAGTGTCAAATGGCACGCAGTCATAGGCACACATAAAAATGTTGGAAATTCTAAAGCAGAGTCATTTTGCCTTTCACTACTTACAAGAGCACTTCTACAAGAATGACAGTTCTATTCACACTTAAAAAAGGTGCAGGAATCTGTTTGCTTTCAGAAAAGGAATCAGACTTTTGCGAGAGAGCAATGCTCTTTTCTGGAAAAATAAAAATCTAAGTGCTCCACCACGTGACTATAGAGCTTTTTCACAAGGGCGCCGCCATCTTGAAATATTGTCACTTCCAATATGGGCGGAAACATTGTTTTGCCGTCACCACGCCAATAGAATGCAACTAGGACATGAGCGTAACCGTCTCCCATTCTCGTTTTGTCTCCCTCTATTTTTTTTTACTATGTCCAGGTTGAAACGTTTTAATATTTTTTCGTCGCCCATACCAGATATGCCTACTTGGTGGTCGGGGGCGAGAGTAAGCGGAAAAGGTCTATATCAGGGGTGGCCAAGCTGCGGCTTGCGAGCCGCATGCGGCTCTTTGTGTGTTAAAGTGCAGCTCGCGGCTTCCTCGCCGCCGCCGCCCCGCCCCCCCCCTCCCGGTCACACGAGCACTTCCCGAAAAGAGAAATGGAACGCGTTTTAAATCGAAAGACAGGTTGCGGTTTGGTAGTCTTGTGCTACTACTACCTTACGTACAGTTGGACTGCTTTTGAATCAGATAGATGAAAGTAGTTAGAGTTTTGTGTATTGCTCTTTACAAAAGTTTGCCCCTGCGGCTCTTGGAAGTTTTGTGGTTTTGATTGCGGCTCTTAGGCCGAGTCAGCCTGGCCACCTCTGGTCTATACATACATTACTTGATTTTCAGAAAAAATAAAATCCATTTTGTAAGAATGTCTAGGAAATCAAAAGTTGATGCTGCAAGTTTTTTTAAAGCAAAATGTATAAAGCCCTTTCTGCCCTTGGGAAACGATGTTGAATCCTTGACAAATTGAATGTTACCGGAGTCCATTTTTAAAGACAATTGAATTCACTGACCTCCAAAGCCTCTGCTGTTGAGTTCTTCTCCCTTGATGATCGTGGGCTTGAGACCCAGAGCATTGCCCACATGTTCAATTTCCTGAGAAAGAATTCATGCGAACATAAGCATCGTTCAAACTGCAAATGTATAATCTCCAAAATAACTCGACGCAGTTTACTCGCTGCAAGCAAAACTACTAACCAAATAAATTTAATCGGCCCTCCTTGAGTTCTATACCTCGATCGAATGAAAAATGAATCACAATTTGAAATAGTACGACCAAAATAGGGGGAAACACCAATTATTAGCTATTAAGAAAATAATGATTTCCAATATTTCATAGAGGCTAGGGGAGCAGCAACCCCCCCCCCTGCAAGGGTTGTGCTTCAGTCAATAATTAAAGACAATGAGAGAAAAGTAAAATTACAAGAAGGCTATCACCCAGCATAAAATGCAACAAAATCCCCCACGACTCCATACAGGACAAAACTCCATCAGCTTCATGCAGTTTTCCGCTGCAATCAGCGAGGGTGAGAAACCCTCCGGTTATCCCCGCATTAAACGATGAAAACCCTTAGACAAATCAATAAAGATGGATTGATCAAAAGGTTCCCACCAGGTTGAAGTGAACAACACAAGACAGAAGCTGGCCGTCCCTAGCATACGGACTTTCGCCCAATTTCTAGCCACGTCCCGCCGAACCCCGCCAACCGAGCCACGTGCCTTGATGAAGGCCTCAGTGTTCATGTCCTGGCACGGAGTGTCCACGATCTTGGCCGTGAGCTGGATGCCCTCGGCAGTTGCGCTGAGGCAGCGCAGCTCGGAGTCCCCGAGAGGGCGGCCCCCGCCAGAATCCACCAACAGGAACTCCACTGTCACAGTGTGTGGCTGCTGGCTCGGCCCTTGCTGCTGCTGCAAGCCGGACTTGCGGCTGAACACCGGGAAGGCCCGGGCAACGGCGCAACCGCTTGCAAACACGTCTTGCCGCTCGCACACAATCTGCGGAGGGTAACAAGAAGCGATTTGGGCAGACTCCAACCACGTGGCTGCATCTACTGGGGATAACCCTCCGGTTATCCAACAGCCACAATCTCGCCGTCTCAAAGCTACACATGCTTGCCTCCTTAGAGTTGCAAATAGCTTTGCTCGTCGTGGCAGTGTGTGTGCTAACAACAAGCTTTGGCCATGAGCCTTTCAAGTTGTTACACATGTCATTCTTTTTTTTTCTTCTTTTTATTAGACGATAAGTTACTTCATCCACACCCTGTGGCAATGACGTCATATGAATACCTACAATACTTCACCCACCTTTAAGCTGACAATGGAACAGGTTCAACAGCACGAGCTCTTTCTCCTCTAAGAATGTGCTTTAATCATGCTAACCACCACGCAGGAGGTATCCATGGCCAATTTTCCTGAACCTAGAGTGAGGCTCTATCACCTAACATGGCAGCTAATTTTTCTCGAAAAAGGCAAAGGAACTTACCACTACATACTCGTCAACACCAGCACTAAGACTCTTGACAAGCTTGGTGAGAGAATGGGCGTGCGATGGGGTGTTATGCCGAGAACATTTGGTTGGCAGGGCAGCCAATGTGGCAAGGTTCAGGTACATGGAGCAGCTATCTGTTGGAGAAGGATGCAATGAGGCCACCGCTGCCTTGAACACCTGCAAACAAAAAACACGGTGTTACAATCAAGAAATCTCAGGAGTCTTTATGAACACCTGAAAAGCTAAGAAAAGGAATACAGCCCAAGTCCCTTTTAATTTCATGGGCTCAAAAAATTTTATAGAAGAGGCAAGTAAGAAATGAGCTGGTCCATGATTTCACTAATCATGGGATGCCGCATTGATGAACCTCACTTAAAATTGTTTGCTGTAGTTCATTCAATGAAGAAAACAAGGGTTGGACCATTTCCCTTTTCCTCATCAAAGAAAAGAAACTTATTCCCTTTTAAGCCTCTCATTGGATGCAACAATCATCTATTAGTACTATACAATTATTGCTGCAGCCAATTTACCAATGCAGTTAGTGCAGAGTGGGCTGAATGCAGTGGTCCTTACAAACTTCCAAGTGGGCTTCTGCAGCTATGCCATAAATCAGAAATTTTTACATAACCTCTCCCTACAAGCATAAATTTGCATTTGCTTATCTGAATTCAAAAATGCTTGCAGCTGGCAAGCGTGTTACATGATGTACAAAGCTGCAGGATACATTACCTCTTCCCCAACGCGCGGATCCAATTTGGACTTGACATCGTCAAAGCTGATCTTTGACAAGTTTCTGGGCTGCCCAATTATTAGCACAGGCTGGTAGAGAGGATCGCTTGGAGTCAAGTGTCCATTGTACTTGATGACAGCACTGGACATTCTGCAACAATAAATGTTGTAGACACAATAAGTAAAGAATTGCTCAGTGCCACAGTTACTTGGTGCATCAGCCTCCAAATGTGAGGTTTCTCATTAGTTAAACATATTTTACAATTAGATAGTACCTCGAATGACAGGCGAGCCGGGGCCCTTTTTGTCACGTTATCTTTCCTGGGGCCCACTTCAGCTAGGAACAAGCAATCATAATTTAAAGCTGAGATAGGATACGATAACAGCCTAAGCATTCCAAGAGCTACATGCAATTAAAGGTGATCCAGGTTTAAGGATGAAATCTAGAAAGGTTTCACCGAAGCTGAAATTTCAGACAGAAAATTACTAGTTCGACAGTGGGCGTTTAATTCGAATTCAGCATTTAACTGAATTTCGGCTTTTAGTGGGTTTTGACGACGACTGCAAGTTTAAAAGTACCCTCGTTAATCACGTCCAATCCTCCCAACTTAACGGTTGAGTGAAAGTAGAGCAAAACATTCGCCAGAAACGCGAATCAGCAGCCGTAAAGGGCGTTTCGTCGCGCTACTCCGACGAATATAAAGGGCAGCGTTACTTTAAATTCCGAAGTCTGCAACCGTCTCCGGAGGCCCTTCTTGACCTATGCTCCATTCAGAAGAGTCTTCGATTCCACCAGAATCGGGCGGTAAATCAAATGAAACGAGGATCGACCAGCGCACCTCTCTCGAAAGACAAAAGATTCAAGCTCACGAGACGCCGCAACAGCGCGAGGCATCAAATCCGCCGACAAACGCGCACGTAACACTTTGTTGTCGCTTCTTTTTTCTATTATTTTTTTACGATGTGCCTAGTGCGGGTTTTATTTGAAATGTAGGGAGATCAAAAGATCGAATATTGCCAAACCGATCAACTTCCATCGGATACTGTGACCCCAAAAACATTTTCGTTTCTTTTTTCTTTTAACGCGACAAAACCTTTAAATGTGCCGTGTACTCACTTTTTGCCGACGCCGACTGTCTAAATTTCAGGACGGCCACACGACTCGCTCGCGAGACTCCGTTCACACCGGAAAGAAGCACCCAAGTCCGTTCCAGTGGACGAGCTGATCGAATCACCCGAGCTTCGCCAACTCTGCGACTCTCCGATTGCCTCGCCTTATCAGAGCGATCAGATGAGCGATCAGACGAATCAGAAAAACATTCAACAGCGCGGTCTGACTGACGCGTTCGTGATCGTGACAACACTCGCGCGATCCGCGGTCAACGCCGCCTTGGCCGCTTCTCCCGCTGTTCCGCCGTCACAACGATCACTGTACGAAAGCTATATATTGTGCATATCATTGCCTGCGCTTAGCATTCGAAACTGTAGCGAGCTCAACATCGAGTAATATTTCGCGGAGATCCGACCAGATCCGACTGGCTCTGCGGCTCTGCCTCTGACCCTGAGAAATAAAAATTCGTAAACAAAACGCCAGTAAAAGCAAGCCACGAAAAACAACAGAAAAGGCGCTTGGGGGGGAAAGAGTGCGTGAAGTCAAGCCTAGGAACCGTGCGTCCAGAGCGGCGCTGGCAACAGAACACGCTTGTTGCTCCTACTTGACCGACAGTTGATATATATAAATTTATAATGCAGTAACTTCATAAAAAAATCATAATTATTTCGTATTCATTTTTTTTTTCATTCATTTACCTAGACAGCCTCTACATTTGCCCGCACGGCGGCACGGCGTCAATAGACACATTAGTTTCTAGACTAGGTAGCGCGAGCTACCGCCCGTTATAAAGGGTACAGCAGTTAGTATTTGTCCATCCAGGATTAGGTTGGTTTCTTTGCGCAGACGCAAGCGACGCAAGTGACGTAAGCCAGCGCCTCCTGCGCAAGCACGAGTTTTTTGCCCCAGCGCCGATGTCGCCTGGTGGGGTGATCCTGGGTGATCTCATTTTCATGTCTCTTCCGAGCGTGCACCGTAGAGATCCTGTTACCACAACAAGGTATTTTCTTTATATGAAATCAGCAAGCTACACGCTACGATGAGATGATTGTGCACGTTATACCAGATGCAGCGATAATTGCATTCCTATCCTCTTGGAAAGACTGTTACCGGAATCGCGTGCTGCCCAGTGCCGAAGATCAGAGGGCATGAAGATTTCATCCCCACTATATTTATTGACTCGTCGTACACCGTGAAAAATAAAAATAAAATAGCGCCTTACGCGAGCATTATCGGCCCTCCACGATGGAAGACCCAGAAATCCTCACGATTGAGTGGGAAATGATGAACAAGTCGCGCTTCCTGATGTTCAGCATGATCAATTCATTCACCTTGCGCTGCCTCGTCTACCCGCTTACCGTTATCAAGACCAGACTCCAAGTTCAGAAACCGGGAAAGCTGTACCGAGGCACCGTGGACGCCTACTACAAGATCCTTCGGCACGAAGGCTTCGGCGGCCTGTACCGGGGCTTCTGGATCAATACCATTCAGATGGTTTCCGGCATCGGCTACATCTTCACGTACGAGAAGGTGCGCGACATGTTGTCCCGGCACGCCGACATCCACGACCGGCGGTTGAAGGGGCTCATCGCGGGCGGCTGCAGCTCGCTGGTCAGCCAGACCATCATCACTCCGTTCGACGTCGTCTCCCAGCACATGATGGTCCTGGGCCGGTCCTCCAAAAGCGGCATCATGGTTATGAACCCGCTCAACATCACCATCGACTTCAACAAAAAGCACCTCATCTTCGCCGCCATCGTACGCGAGCTGTACCGGAGGGACGGCCTCCGGGGCTTTTATAGGGGCTACTTCGCGTCGCTGCTCGCGTATGTGCCGGGGAGCGCGCTTTGGTGGATGTTCTACCCGGTCTATTCGGACGGACTGCGGCGGGTTGTCCCGGACTGGACACCGCAGATGCTCGTGCAGTGCATGGCGGGCCCCATGAGCGGCATCACCGTCTGCCTCATCACCAACCCCATGGACGTTGTGCGCGCGAGGATCCAGGTGCAGCGGATGAATTCGGTCACACAGACCTTCTGGCAGCTCTGGAACGAAGAGAAGATGCGCATGTTCCAGATTGGCCTGTCAGCGAGGGTCATGCAGAGCCTCATCAGTTCCTTCCTCCTGGCTCTGGGCTACGAGACGCTCAAGCGCTGGAGCGTTCATGAGGAGTACAAAGACAAGATTCGGTGGTAGACCGTCGCCCCAGCTTCGAGTCCTGCAGGTGGCTGGCGTTGTCCCTGGCTCTGGCCACAGCTGGTGCAGGCACGGGCAGCAGTTCCCACACTAGTCTGCCCCGGGCATCGCAAGGTTCAGATGTGTGCTATACTCTTCGGTTGCTAGGTCAAAGGGTGGAAGCAATGCCACTCTCCTTGTACGGTATTTGTAGTGCCTGATGCATAAAGAGCTTCAGCATGGGACAAGGAAAATTTTGACTAGTTTGTTTTAAAGTTGCAAATTTGGCATTCAGATTCTTGCATTGCCTCTCGACAGACTGGTCCATACCAGTTTGTAGTTATCAAGCAGTACAGGTTGTTTCGCAGTCACTGCACAGTCATGTCTTTGCTTTGGAACTGTGTGCAATACAAGAAATACCGGTGCAATCGGTTAAAGACATTTCTTCCTTTACTGTGTCTTCTGTGGCAAATGGGGTGCATCGAAAGGTCACTATGAGAAATAAGCAGTGTATGGAAATTTGAGATGCACAATTTATGTAAGCAAAAGTGTTTTTTTTTTTGTTTTTGTTTTTTTTTTTCTTTTCTCAGTTTGCAAGATGTTATAACCAAGCTTGAATTAGCTGACTGGACTTTTCAGGTTATTACCAAAGGTACTTCTGTCATCCTTGCAAAGCGTCAAGGCCTTGCAGGGATGACCCTTTGCAAATGCAAAGCACAGAATAGCCATGAAATGAAACATTAGTCTGTCTTGCAGGTGTCATTCTCCCCAAACAGTCATTTCAGGTTTAGTTGATGCTGCAAGAATGTACTTCAAGAAAAACCAGCACAATTAAATATTTCAGATTGCAATGATGGTGAACAAATGTTGTAAAGTTTGCAATCCCTGATTTGGGATTACCCTTGTTTCTCAATTTTTGTGTTTAAAATTTTTTTTTTTTTTTTTTTACTGTCACAGCTTGAAGTGTTGTAATGTCATTGTTACTGGGCTCAGTTTTCTAGTCCAAACATTGTGCTATGGATTGTTATATTTGTTATAGAGAAATTTGAATATTACTCCGTTTTGCCTTAATATGGACTGCAGCAAAGACTTGAAGTGCAGAAGGGTAGCTTCGATAGGTTCTCTTGCTGTGGAGGTTTTGATGTAGCCAAGGTACATTAGAAACCATAAAATTTGTGCTCTTAGCCCTCGCGGCTCTCCACGTTGGAGTCAAACGGAACGAAGAATCGCCAATATTATAACCTTTTTGTTAGGTTTGCATTATGTGCACAAGTGCTTTGCTCAGGCATTCAGATACCACTGCATTGTTTGCATCTTTTGGAGAAACTTGACAAGGCAGAATGGTGTAGATAGAGAAACATTAAAGAGTTTTTATATGTCACAATGTTATATGGCTGACTGATGGCTGTACGAACACCCACATTGTATAGTAATTTTACAGGTTTGTAGATTGGCTCGTCGGTCACTCATGATTCTTCTATTGTGTTATGCAAATGTAAAACTTTGTATGCTGTAACAGATAAATGATGCAATGCAATTATTGCAGAAATATATAATTATATGCAAAATGCAATGTTTGATTCCAAAAACAAAGAAAAACACAGCACTTCCTCGAAATATGTAATGGGCCCGATTTAAGTGCAAATTCCATTTCGCAACAAAAGGGAATGCTTTAATGGGTACGTACACTTCATAAAACTAGCCAGCCTCAATTGGCAGTTGTCCAGTAGTTATGACACTGGGCTACCGAAAAGACACCAGCTCTCGGTTGGCAATCCTGACGATGGCATTAAAGTCTATGTCCAAGTTGCTCCTCCAGAACCGGTGGACTCTGCCCCAGACCTGAGCTGGGAAGCAGGGGCTCGCAATGCCGTGGAATATTCTCGCCACTGCCCGACCATTGAAGGTGTGGTCTCTGTGCGTCCCGACCAGGCTCCGAATGTCTCTTTGAAGGCTAACCACAATGTCCTCCTGTTGGAGAAAAAAAAAAAAAAAAAAGGCCTATTGTTTGAAGGATGTTGGATTCTTTGTAACAATGTATGAGACAGCATGATGTTGCAAAAGAGAGAAAACTTTTCAAACACAACAGGATCTCTACTATACAGAAGGGTACCAAGCCAAGCGCGAGAACCATTTTTGAAGGTTTCAATCCCCTCGTCAATAATGCGTGCGACATTAGGTTCAATCTCCACCCCTGCCATTTTTGATCTGGATGAGCATTGTACTGGCATGTGGTTCTGTATCGGCACTGCATGAAGCACACTGAAGACCTTAGGCCACGGTACAAGATAAATACAGGGATGGACATGCAGCACCGTGAACACTGCAACACGATGGACCAGATAAAGTCCTATTGGTGCACGCCCCAAGTAGCCTCAGCCGACAGTGTCTCTGCCAACCACACAAAACAACCGAGAAAAAGAAAAACAATTGTTGCCATGGCACTTATGCATGTGCTTTTTCCACTCTGGGCACCTGCTCTGACCTGAACACCTGCACCAGAGATCTCTCCGCTTTAATGCGTTCATAAAGCTGTTCTTGCCGCTGTTAGACAAGAAACCGGGGTCAATGACGAAGCTGTGATAAGCAACATGCATAGCACTAGTGCCAAGCTTTACATGATGCGGCACACCCAAAAACTGCTAAAAACAAGCATGTCTCCCATAGAGAAGCATGGGAAACTGGGCTCACGACAGGCTACCATTAGCTGCTTATTGAAAAGTCATCTGGCGGCACCGATTGCAACCAAGACGAGGAGGATTTTACCTGGCAGCTGCCACGCGCGGTGTCCACATCTATATATCTCGTACCGTGCACCAGGCTAGCAGTCATATTGCACCGGCTAAATTTCATATCTACAGTGTAGACCAGTGTCTCCATACCTCAAATTAAGACCAACCTTGCACTGTCTAAAGACTAACGTCTACTTTGCTTCGTTTTGTTGTATGCGACATTATTTCAAAACAAGAAATGGGAGCCTTGTGCACTAAAACCTCCCTAACTCATACACCTCCATTACCTCCATAGCATGTATCTGGGTTGGGGTTTCTATTTGAGAGGCATCTAAAGTGCAATTTGACTAGGTAGTTCTTTTGTCGTTTTTTTTTTTCCTTTTACTGTATTTGTATCTTGCTTGTGTCATGGATGGAGCAAATCTTAAACAATTTGCAGACTTATGAAGCTTGAAAGTAAAAAAAACAAAATGGCTTCAGAAGCAACAGAGGACAAGCTACCAATGTGATAGTTTCTATTTGGGGCTCATTAGACTTGCACATGGGTAGTTGATTGTGGATCTGGAAGCAGGCACCTAATGAAAGCATGCTATTGGATACCTCCAGCACTATACTCCGTTAAGTGATGGGGCAGAGAAGGCAACAAGAGCAAGTTAGTGTGAGCTCCTTGCTTTAAAATGTGTCTTTCTAGCACAAGTGCTTACTCTACAAAAGTATGTTTAAAAAATCTGCCATCTCGAGCTTGTAACCTTTGCTTTTCTGTAAGCATAACAGTAAGCCAAGGACAATGTCTTCTGAACACAATCGCCAGCAGTGGTGCAGCCAGAAATTTCTCTCGGGGGGGGGGGGGGGGCTACTTTTGCTTGTGATAATAATAAAAATATTGACTTTTTCTTTTTATTATACCAATAAAAAAAAACATAAGAAAAAATCATGTACACAAGACTGCACACTTGACAGTAATAAAAACACTTTACCAGAAATGACACAAATAAGAATCATACTACTCTTCATTCATAATATGGATCGACAAGAAGGGCGCTGGTGCAACTTTAGGTGAACAACAGCAGTAAAGTAAGAGTCGTGCCAGAGCCAGGGTAAAACAGCGTAATTTCACTATGCTGTTTTACTCACTACGTGAGGATAATAAAAATATTGAATTTTTCTTTCTATTATACCAATAAAAGAAAACATAAGAAAAAAATCATGTACACAAGACTGCACACTTGACAGTAATAAAAACACTTTACCAGAAATGACAAAAATAAGAATCATACTACTCTTCATTCATAATATGGATCGACAAGAAGGGCGCTGGTGCAACTTTAGGTGAACCACAGCAGTAAAGTAAGTCATGCCAGAGCCAGGGGAAAACAGCGCAATTTCACTACGCAGTTCTCTCGCAAGGGAAACGCGTTAATGACGCACAGGAGACGTCAATGAATACGTCCAAAATGTTGACACACCGTTGTCCACCCCCTAAAAAACCGAGTGACTTGGAGTTGGGAAGAATACTCTTATGAAAGGACAGTTTTTTAGAAGATGTGGGGAAAGGAGTGACATTGTGAATGATAAAGGCCAAAAACCGAGTTGATACCCTTCCTTTCATCATAGTATTTTTTTTTTTTTTTTGCCGAAACACATTGGGTATTTACTTTCATGTTTTGCAAGAAAAAAGGCAAACGAAATAAATACTTTTGGAAGGGTGTACCAACCCCCCAAACAACCGCCCAGGATAAGCCATGGTAGCCAGCGACAAGATTTAGAGCACAATGCAGACAACCACTACTTACACTTGGAGGAGAGTTGTCTTCCTCGGCCTCTGAAGGATCCAGCTCCTCACTGAAGTACTGGTGTATCAGCTGCTTGAGGCTGTCGCTCTTCTTTGTGCTGATGTCATCAACACACTCAAAGTAGCCTTGGTAGGCCACACTGAGTATAAGTATGATCAAATATGAGTTAACTTGAATGGTGTTCCACATCCAAATACACGAATTATCATATACTCTGCATTCCATGTTCTCGGATAAAACCATAAAAAACCAAGAAAAACACTCGCCAGTAAAATTTTTGTCTATTCCGATTTATCGGAAGAATTTAAATCTTCAAATGTACAATAGTTTTTAAAAAAAGTCAATAAGCTCCACACAAGTTTGGTCAGAGTGCAAGGTCAGCAGTCTTGAGGAGAGGTCACTGAAGTTTTGTTTCAAATCTTGGACAATTAAAATAAGAGGGGTTTTACCTCTATTCATTCAGGACAACAGGTTATTGCAGTTTTTGTGGGTCACGACAAAAGTTAATCTAGGGATGTTATTCTAGCCACCCTTCCAATTTCAAGTTTAGACTATACCATTTGTGCTTCTCACAGAGAAGAGGGGTAGTGTTTTCATAACAGTGAGAGCTACGATCTTGTAAGAGACAGCGGACATTTTATATTACCTCCTCCACACCGCGCAGTCATAGTACTTTGCTGTGACATCTGCAGCTGTGAGGAGGAGATTTGATGGAGAGCCTTGGATTTAAAAAACATGGGAAGAAAACAAAAGCTTCCTTGCGACTATGTCCAGAAATGGACCTTTTCCGAGAAGCGTTCTGCGCACGCGCGAGCACTCGATGCCAAGAGGCGGAAGTCGGCACTATAAATCGAGGACATTCGGAAGGAGGCTGTGGATCAGCGAGTAGAACACGTAATTGCAACGTATATATAATTGTGTTCCACAAAAAAAGAAAGTGGACGGAAAGAAAAACATGACGTTTGGGTGGACGCCACAGATCTCCCTCTTTAGAGTCGCGTTGGGCACGCGCCGCTGCTCGGAGAGCGAAGAAACTGGTAGCGTAGCTCCCATTATCGATTGGTAGCGCAGGTAGGTCACTTCCTCGATTTTTAGTTCGTACAGCCACCGCCTGGTGCCGTCGGTATGTGAAAAAGGTCCATTCAGTGGTTTTGAAGAATCTATGCCTAGCGAGGCAACTCTTGTTTATAAGTTTTGCCGTATGACAATTAGCATTAGCAATGGCTAGGGGACCTAAGAATTGCTTGTGGAGCACCTGCAATCACAACACCACAAAAACAAGTCCATATTAAAGTCTTTTTGTCAAATTTGTTTCTTCAGTACAGTATAGCAATCAGCTGCTTAGTAGCTCAGAGACTGCAAGGGCTAGTCCCAATTCACAGGTTTCGAAGCCTCCGATGAGGTGACTGGCATGAGCAAAAGATGCCAACTAAAACTCTTCCAGTAAGGAAGTTACCTTTGAAATGCAGCGTGAACTCGCTTTAAACGTTGAAGTTCCATACGCTCTTGCTTGTTGACTCTGTCGTAAAGGTAATCCAACAAGTCGTCCCTATCTTCTACCGACAAATCAGCGGCCACACTGAGATGGAAAGACAAGTCTGAAAACTCCACAATCACACCACTTTTCCTCATGTGTCCTGTGGCTGCAATAGAAAGAGAACTGGTGTTGATTGAAAAGACCACAAATGATTTGACTCTTGCACATGGCCCCTTACTTTGCAACAGAGAGTTGTCCCACTCCAGATTCTTCAGATCTTTCTTGACAAGTTTGGAGTCCCAGCCCATGTAGCTGGCAACGTCCACAACAGCAAAGCTTAGAGAGTTGCTGTCTTCATCATACTCCCCTTTTTGGCGAGCCAGTGCCATTGCGGCTGCCACTGGCGCATTCTGAAAGGAGAAAAGTCAAAGCATCCCCTTCAATCTAGGACTGTCTATGAACTGCTTGCACAAGAAGCATTCGAAGCTATGGGGCTCTAGTAACTAGTGTCCTAAAGGTAATGAGGATTTTGAAGCATTATCGGCATACTCACCTTTGATGCAACAGACCTCAATTGTTGCGGACCACCATAGCACTTCAGGGTGCATGTTGCGTACACCTTGTTGAAAACTTGCACCACTTTTTTAGGGTGAAACTCGAGGAAGCATATCAGGGTCAGAATGTCTGTCATGTAAAGAGGTATTTTTTATACACACTAGGCATGAGTAACGACCGAAGCATCATCGTATTTTCAAAATGAACTTACTTTCTTCTTTCATGTCCAGTTCTTCAACGGTGGCATCAATAGGTATGGCAACCTCATAGAATGAGACTTGTTTCGAGGTAGTGGCCTCAAAAAAAGGAAGTACAGCACAGAAATATAATATTGTCTTTCACATCGACATAGCTATATGTACACCATGAGTGTAGGATTAGCTTAAAAATGCAAAAATTGGCATTTGCTTGCAATTGACTCTAGTACCAAAAAAAAAAAACATTTCCTTTGCATGTTATAATATTCCAAATTTCCACATTGTAACACACTAAAAATCGCAATGGAAGCTTGAAAGTAATGCGAGCAAAGTACACAAACATGAAATCGAGCATTCAACCAGTGGCTGCAGTGTCATGCTGCATACTAACGAATCACAACAGAAGATTAACATAACACAGTGCCTTTGGCTTAGTACTGGCAATGCTTCAGTGGAAAATGGGAGAAAGAATGGGAAGCTTACATTGTTGCTTGTGCCTTGTTGGCAAGTCAGGGGCGAAAATATCTTCTTGAGCAGCTTTCTGATGACGTGACGATCCGTGGAGTTTGCATATATATGTCTCTTCAGTTCATACTGATCTCTCCCCTGAGGAAGATGTAAACGAGACAGGTTCACCAGTCTCTAGAGTATATTTCCACTGCTTCCTGGCAAATCTGGAAATTCTTCTTATAGTTTGTAAATTAAACGGTACTAAAAAGTTGGCTCCCAAAACCGAAATTACCTCACTCAAAACTTGCCCAGTGAGCCAGAAAGGGACGTTACACGGTAACAAAATACATAAGGCAAGGATTTTTTGTTCTTTGGGCAGAAAACAAATTAGGAACGGTGCATACCTCAGGCTCCAGGAACAAGTGACAGTGTGACGTGAGGCCATCCCGCCCAGCACGTCCTGCTTCCTGAACATAGCTCTCAAAGCTTTTAGGCATGTTGTAATGAATTATGGCCCTGATGTCCGCCTTGTCAATACCCATTCCAAAGGCGACTGTGGCCACAACAACACGCAGCTTGCCTGCAATCGAAGTATGCCCCATTTAGCACCCAAGCAGTACACCAATGCGGAAGCCTCCACAAGTCGATCGAAAATGCCTCGAGGTATCTTGCCTGTCATGAACTTCTTTTGTATCGACCGCCGCCTGAAAGGAGTCAATCCCGCGTGGTACGCTTCGGCGTCCCAGGCAAGGTATGACCTCCTACTTTTGGGACCTAAGAAAAACAATACACTGTATAGCGGCAGCTTCGTGCAAATAGCACCGATAGTTTGTCTTGCCTTTTGGGTTTTTCTCCTCCTCCGGGTGTTTCTCGTGATTCTGTAGGCTGGTGCGAATCAGAGAAGCCAGTCGCTCCGTTTCCTCCCTCCGCGTGCAGTACACAATGATGCTTTCACAGCTTCCGAGGCGGCTGCCTTTCAGCAGTGCTATTAGAGCCTGAATGCACGAAGCCATAACTGACACTTGTGTTTGAGAAGCATATGAAAAGCTCCAGTGAGATTTCCTTCACCCTGATGCTGAAGTGGATGCTTTCGAAACATGCAGAAATTTAATTGTCATTAAAGGAGTGTCCTGTGCAAGAATGACTTCACGTGGATTGACCTTTTAATATATACATATTACCATAGAGTACCGCGCATCCGCCCACTCCACACTAAGCGCCCATTCCCAAATTTTTAAGACCCGAGAAAATATGCACAGTATGTTTATATGTAAAAGTGATGACCGGACAAGCACCCATACTCCATTTTTTCGCGATTATATCTATATATATTGAATGGCCGCTTGCCCGGTATTTTACGGTAATTGTTTTCACATAATAAATGGACAACAAATTATGCCATTCGTCTCTTACGGAAACATTTTAGCTTTGGAAAGTGTTTTAGTTGCATTAATGTTTCCCGTCAAACCCGAGCATTCCTACCCAGAACTACCACAGTATCACCTGCTATGTACAAAACAGGGGAAGGCCAACAAATCTACTAAACGCAAACTTGCAAATGCCAAGTAGTGTGCAAGATAAAAATGCATAACAAATGCAATACTAACAAATATAAACACCTTGTACTTTCAAACCAGTATTCAAAGGAATTCAGCAAAGAGAGGGAACAAACCATGCACTTACTTCGTCACGATACTTCTCCTCAGAGATGGATAAAACTAAATTGTCTGGAACTGCAGGTGTTCCAATGATCCCACTGGTGCAGTCTTCTATGCAAAGGTGTTCTGCAATGCTTAGACATGTGCTCCGAGTAGCTGTAGCTGTAAGTGCCAGGATGCACCTCACTTTGAGCTTGGTTGTCAGAATCTGAAGCAAGAAAATAGGAAGAAAATAAAAGCTTGAGAAGCACAGATCCAACCAAGGGCCTTCCAGAAAAGCTAAAATTTTTCATTTTGAGAGAAGCATTTGGGCATTGTACCTATCAGTCCAATTAATTAAAAACCATGTTTGGTTCCATTATCAGAACTCAAGATGTTACACTTACAATAAATGTGTGCCTACGCTAGTATAAAACTAAGGGAATGAATTAGAATGTCAACAAGACACTTTCCAAGGGTGCCTGCAATGACGGGATGCTGAAGACTTCCAGACAAAACGTCCTTGAAAAACAGCTTAAGAACCCCCATCCTCCTAGATGTCTTTGCAACAAAACGAACCACGGAATCGCATAATCCATTCAACACCATGGAATCTCTACAGGTGCTCTGGGGAATCCTCGGTTTCTAGGAAGTAAGTCCGAGAACCCATGCGGCTTTCTTTTTCAACGTGCAATTCCAGGCGCTAGTATTTATGATGAGCAAACCTTGTACAGTTGAAGGTAGGAGGGACGGAAGTTGTGCGACCACTCCGAGAGGCAGTGGGCTTCGTCGATGCACGCGAAAGCCACTGGAGGCAGCTGGCTCAGCATGTAACTGCTCTGGACAAGGCTTTCGGGAGACACGAGCAGGAAGTGGATGCTCCTGTCTTTGAGCTGTTCCAGGACCTGCTGTTTCTGGGCGGGCGGCATTCCACTGTGCAGGAAAGCCGCCTTCAGGCACGGTGGCAGACCCACCACCTGCGAGGGAACAAGAGGGGTTGCTGCAACCACGGGGCCATTCCCGGGGACACCATGGAAGGGCATCGGGTTTTGACATCTTTTTGTCGAAGCACTTGTTTATGAAAGGCGGCAAATTTTCCGCTGTTTATTTCTGTTCAAAATAAGCAGCGTTTTTCGGAGCGTATTTGTACTGTAAAAAGAGGTGTATGTTGGTGGCTTCCCAAACTCGGACGCCAGAATCTGAAATTGATGGTGAAAGCTATTCACTGGCCAACATCAGTAAAATTAAATGAGGAGATGAAGGGAATCTTAAATGACACACAAAAGACAACCCTCTTATAAGTGGTGGTATCGAAAATTTCAAACATCTCTCCGCAAATATTCTGCGACCGTTTTTAGCTTATTTCAGGCACTAGTTCTCAGCACTTATTTATTCCCAAAATGCAATGTTCAAGTTGTTCAACACGGGCTAAGTTTGGATTTATCAGTAACCACTCCCTTATATTCCAATTGCTATAACCAGAACCAGTGAAAGTATGATACAAACTTCCATGGGAAAATGATTAGTACACGACAGGAGCTGATACATATTGTACAGGGTGTCCCCAAAAAACTATTTAAGGCATTTCTTTCACTGCAAAAGTAAACTATGCATCACCAAACGCTCATTCTCCACCCAATTGTAGCACTAGAGGTCCGAACGAGATGCCAAAGTTTCAGAATGAACCGTTATCTTATTGAAAAGTTATAAGTGAATTTCTAAAATTTTCAATGGGAAAAAGGCAGTCGACAGAGCTCTCAAATACATGGAGTTTTATGGCACCAGTTACCAAAAACGGGCAAAAATGGGCCTCATTTTCCCAATGAAAATTTCCGAAAATAACTTACAACTTTTGAACAAGATAATGGTTAATGCTGAAACTTTGGCATCTGATGCGGACCTCTAGCACTACATCTAGGCAGAGAATGAGCATTCGGCAATGCATAGTTAATTTTTGCGATGATAAAAACACTGCAAATTTTTGGGGAAGACGTGCTGTAGTTACTGATGGTTTTTTTGCTTTTAGTTTATAGTCTCAGTAGTGTCATTTTGTACACAGAATATTCTAGGGAGGGGTTTGTGCAAGATACATTCCCAAAACTTGTGATGGTGGTGAGCTTAAGACTCCCCATGATATCCAAAGTCCCTGCGTTCAATACGACTTACTTGATCCTCCATGAGAGAAATTAATGGAGACACCACCAGAGTGATGCATTCTCTCTCTTGAGCATAAAGGTAGGCGGGAATCTGGTAGCAGAGGGATTTTCCAGATCCAGTTGACGACACCAGTAGTGTTGACATGCCTGTATATTGAAGAAATTAGCAAGCAAAACACCAAAACATATGTCGCCCTGGGAGCTTGACTGCTAGCAAAAGTAGGAATTCCATTTGGATACTATGCCACAATATGGGTTGCACAGTAAAAAGTATGTGCTTTAAAATTACTATTTATTAGGCCCTATTAAATACTAGTATTCGTTGTCACCTCAAGAAAAAAAAAAAGGTTTTTTATTTGTTCATACTTCTTACAAGATATGGTTGTCAGACGAAGAAAGGATGCTTTCGGTGTTTGAACCCTGCAAGTCTTGATAAGATAACATATATCTAATCTAAAATGCACCTACGTATATCTTAAATCTTATCGTAAACCCGGAAATCAGTAATACTATGAGAGGAGCCAGACCTTTTTTACTATGGTTCTTGAGGTGAAAACAAGTATAGTTGTTCATTCTGGCCCTACATATTTTGTTTTATGTTGTTTGATTGTAACATACTTTTGATAGTTCTAGAGCCCCTACTAGATATTTTATGTTGCTTAGGTGATCACCATATTCTGGAAACAGTAGCTTACTAGAAAACAAACTATAGATGCAACATGAAATAAAACTTCACCTACTGTAGGTCAGAGAAATATGAAATTTTATCCGAGTGAGCAAGTTTTACTTACCAGACAGTATCCTCATGATAGCAGCCTCCTGACCAGGTCTGAACTTTGAAAACCCCATCTTGTGCAAGGTCTTGAAAACAAACTCTGGTGTGTCTGAAAACACAGAATAGCAGCTGAGTGAGACGTCACTTGATTCCCCCGCACAAAAGAAATCAAAATCAATGAAGGTGGATCATGTACCTGGAAGTTTGCCTTCCACACTGACTTCTATAAGAGGTTGGATTGTTGAAGAAGCATTTTCAGAATGAAAAGCCTGACTTTGGGTAGGCATCACATCATCTGTACCAGAGGCTCCTTGATCTAGTGTTGCGTCATCTGAGGAAAAAATGGTTAAACATACACTGAACTAAAACTTACGAGGCTAGCCCTTTCCGACTTATGATTTAAAGACCCCTTTTGAAAGTCACGTGTCAATTGGTAGAAGGTATGTACCACTGAACTGACACCATGGTACATGCAAGTCTCAAACTACCTTAGATGACGAAGATAACTGCAAAGGCTGCAAGTGCAAGCGGGCAGCTTTGACTTGAGCTTCTGCTGCACAAGTGCTCATGCAGCTGAGGCACAATGAAATGCAAGGAACTCATGCTTGTGTCCGCCGTTGTACAGGAATTTCACAACTACCAACAGAGGGCACTTTCAAAAGGTGCCTATGGCATTAAAGAAACATAAGCCATATCGTGACAACTATCCTTTTGTACAATACCCTTCATATCCCAGGCGAAAATCAGTTCACTTCCAGCTGGATTATGGAACTGGAATGAGGCAGTCCAGCGGATCCCAGCTGGAACTGCTGGAACCAAGCTGGACTGGCTCATTTCCATCCATAATCGCTGGAAGTGCGATGATTTTGCTGGGAGGCAGACTAAAAAAGGCTAGTCCTTCACTGACATCTTACCTCGACTGAAAACTTGGGTAGGTGTTGCCGACTGATCTTGCAGCTTCACACCACGTGCCATTTCAGCAGCTTCTTCCAGAGTTGGCAAATGGAAAACCTCTTGCTCGTTCTGTTCAGCACCAGTGTCAAGCTTGATCACTGAAATAAAATAAGCGACCTTCAAGCCTACTGACACTGAACATCCTAGTTTAAAACGAGCAAGAGGTATTAGGTTATTCAGTGCTGCAAAAAGCCAATGTTGTCTATATTCTGCTTAGCACTCTACAAGAACTCAGCCCATGCCAGTAGGTCTGGAACACAATCCTGCTGTGAATGTGCTCATGCAACAGCACAAGTTTGTCAGAGAGGCGAAAATGTCTCGAACCCGAGAGTGTGGTACCAAGAACACAAACACGTTTTGCATTTGTCCCCCGTTTTGCTGCTGCAGTCTTAGACTTAAGTACCCAGAAATTTATCGCAACATTGATCATTTCTTTGAAGTGAACAATAGAAAACCACAGGAGCAAAATATCTAAAGCAGAAACAGCCACGTACTGACTGTGAAACTAAGAGCACTTGAGGCAACAGACAGCCTTTGTAAGCCACTTCAGTGACATACAAAATTAAAAACAGCAGGCTCTGTCTTTAACCTCTGCTCCTGGTAAAATAGTGTAAATTGCTGCTTGCTGTTTCTGGTGCAAAGCTCATACTGTTTACATTAGTATAAGTGCAGACAGATCGCGTCCATGTATGGTACTGAAGCACCCATTACAGAATATAAATATAATTTAAAAAACATGCCCGCATTTCCTGGACATGATCTTGCCCAATGGCCAAGTAGGCCACACTTGAAGCATGTCGACGTTGCCTTCCCACTCGGGCCAGTTCTAAATGTCCCTCCTGGCTGATGTGTGTTGCCTCTTGCACCTCCATTTTTTTTTTGCTTCCACTCCTTGAACTTCAGTTTTCTAATGTTCAACTTGCGATGGCCACGGGAAAATCTTTTCCTTTTCAGATCGATCCGGACAAAGTTGTCATTGACTGTGCCCGCTTCCACCCGTCTGAAAAGGTTTACAAGAGGAGGCATGATTACAACATTACACTTTCAGTGGTGCATGCCACATGCTGACGAGGTTGGAAGGGCTGTTATTTTAGTGGAATTGCAAAGTAGAGGAAAATTTTAACCAACTTTAGAAGTAGATTTTACATTATTAAATCATTACCATTACTAAACACAACTTCTAGTAAAATAGCATAACATAATTAAGGTATACCTTAAAAGATGTTTGTGGGTTGGCAGTACATCTCTAAAAAAAATAGAGGTACAGTGATATCCCAAAGTGCATAACAATTTCGCCCACTAGTGGGCTCCAGCATCTGCACTTAACGGCACACTCAATTAGTACTACCAACCTTCACCAGATTGTAATAAAGTCCGACATGTTCAAACCCAAAAGCTTCGAGTGTAGTGGTTCTAAATGTAACCACTACCTTCGTGAAACCCTTCAGCCATCAATGACTGGCCAATGAAATCATAGGACTATCAGATTTTACAAACCTCTGAAGGCTGCTCTTCACAGCCCTTCTAGGTGCCACCCTGCTGCATTTTCCAGATGGCACATCATCCTCGGCTAGTGCGCTTTCAGGTGCACATTGTTTTGTCTTAACTTTTTGGCCCTTCGGCTCCACAGAGACTTCGGCCGTTGGCTCCTCGGTTAGTGCAAGCTCAGAAGTCACTTGTTTTGTCTTCAGTCTTTTGCGCTTTGGCCCCTCAGAAACATCTAGCTCCGAGGGCACCCCCTCTTTTGGTTTCAATATTTTTCTCTTGGGCTTTTCCGCGGCTCCTTCCCTTGGAGCACGCCGTCGTTTTTTGATTTCCTTAGCTTTCGGAGCATCGTCCACAAATTCAAACACGGAATCTGCCAAGCTTTTTACCTGTTCCTCATCTCCGGCTAGTTTCTGTTGTGGACTCGTTTTGGTGCGTCTGCTACGCAAACCACCGTGCAATTTCGCTGGTTTGTCTGCCAAGGAGGCTTCTTTCGAGTCCCCCTTGACATCAAGCTGTGCCACAGGCGATGTCACGGAAAGCACATTCTTCTTCCCCACTTGGATGGCACTTGGTCGCGCAGTATGCAAATGCTCAGAGTGCTCAAACGGAATGTCGGGCCTTTCAGCAACTGGAGATTTCAGAAACACCTCGTCAAAGTCATCCTGAGAAATGCTGGACCACTGTGAGCTAGTGCTGACTTTGCTCTTAACGTAAACTTTGTCAGAAACGCTGGAGCTCCTAAGGTTGGGAAGCAGCCGAGACACGACAGGCAAAGACGACTGGGAAGGCGTCACAAAAACTTCGTCAGTCTGACTGTTCCTAGAGAGCCACGCATCATCGAGGGACTTCTTATAGTACAGTGTTTGCGGTATCGACGGGCCCTTGACGGGCGAGACCACAGCCCTGCAGGAGGTACTTCTGGAGTTATCCTTGATGGCATCTGGAGTTTCTTCCCTGTGACACTGGCCTGCAGCAGCTTGGAGTGCTGTGCCGCATGTTAACGAACACCTTTCACCAGCCATTTTAGCCCCTTCACTTTGGCATCGCTGCTTTGCAGAAGTAGCCTCATCTTGTCCACGTTTCTCTGGCTGACTGAGGGAGTTGATACTTTTTCTTGGAAAACACTGGAACTGAAGAAAGAAAAAAAAAAAAGAAAGCATGTAGCAGGGAAGTGGGTACAGCCGCATGTAGCAGGGAAGTGGGTACAGCCACACCAATTTACTCCAGAGTAAAGTGAGTGAACTTACATCAAAGTCAAATGAAGCAAACAGCTTTGCCTTGATTTTTCTATCGTAAATAGAGGCAGAGGACGCCTGCCCAGCATCCTTCGACACCGGCGTCTTCGTTTTGTTTAGTGAATGGCCCCAAACATCGTCTTTACCCTCGGCGCAAACCTGAAAAATAAATTTTAAAAAATAAAAAAAGTTAACAAGACTTTGGAAAGCTCTATGGATTGGAGATAAAGAAGCCCCACTTACTGATAGTTTAGCATCTGTACTGGATCTTTTTGTCTTCCAGTACTTAGTATATGCTTCTGTAATAAATAGAACAGAAAATTCGCCCAGTTAAGGCGACATCTCTGTAGGAATACCTCATTAATATAAGCAAGTGTGTTATTTCTACCACAGAGAGGGGTGCATGTAGTGTCACGAAACAGCCGACTTCCAGCAACTAGTATAAAGTTCACTTCACCTAGAACATCAGGTGGAGACTCCTTGATGTCAGCCTGTAACGGAAAAATGGCATTAAAGCATGCGAAGGAGTGAAAATAACACAAATTTGGCGTATCTGAGAATCCCAGCGAACAACTCGATTGAGGTCACTGGGCAGGCTTTACCACAACACCAAAATATCAGTTATATGGTGCCGACCGTGCGTAGGCACCATGTAGCTACATTTGGGGACCGCACACACGAGCTTTTAGAAGGGCATTCTAGTATCGGAGCGGTGTTTGAACTCGGACATCCATTCCGTGAGTAGACAGTTGGTCTACGTACGGAAAGCCATACAAAAACAACGAAACAATACTAAACAGAAGTAGGTTTTCGTCCAAACTCCGTTGCAAACTTCCTCTCCCATGCTTTTATCGTGGTCTTGAGATCTTGCGTATTGTTAAGCGAACTCATTACACCGGATTCACGTGAGACAAGTTATCAGGGTCCGGCATGCCATTTTTAAAAGTTTCGCGTAAATTTCGCGGGAAAGGCGGGAAAGAAAACCGGAACCGGATGCCCTATCTAGAGGCTACTGGCTACGGCTCCAATTTCGACAACAAAATCGATTGGAACAAAATCCGTTACATTTGTTTTTTTCTGTTATGTAAAGTCAGTGGCATTATTTTAGTTGTGACTAGTTATGAAATCTTCCGGCTTTTAAACTATATTTGCAATTTTTCGCAAAATCTGTTGGTTACGACTATGATTGGCTATGACTACGGATGGATGGATGTTAATGGCTATACCCTTTATAACGGGCGGTAGCTTGCGCCACCTAGCCTAAGTCTAAAAAGACAAAAAAGTGATTCCTCCCACCCTTTTAAGACCAATTTTCTCCCCCTAACTATCACCAGGCAGTGTGGGATATCACCAGGATGACCTTCGGGGGATCGGGCAAAAAAACTAAAAACATCACCCCCCTGCCTCTCCCCCCCGGCGAGGGAGTCGCCAATTTTCCTCTGGTCAACCTTGTCGGCGTTACCCCAGCACCGGACCCACTGGGAGACAGGGTTGAGACTTTGGGCCGGAGCCACGCGGGAGAGAGTCCCAATTTTCCTCTGTCCCGCCTGTCCCCAGCTGTGCTAGTTAGTTGCCCAACATTTAATTTTTCCTAGATAATTTCCACCAATCTTCTAATCGTCTCTTTGTCACTGTAATCCTTTTCTCCTCCGTCCTTCCATCGTCGCCTGTGAAACCCAGAGCCCCGGCCAAATCAGTCACCCCCTCAGGGAGAGCAGGGCGAAGCCCTGTACACTTCAAAACCAAGTGTTCTAGTGTCTCGCTATCATTATGGCAGGCGGCACATAATGTGTCTGTCTCCTGAAATTTAGCCCTATACGTCCTCGTCCTCAAAACTCCCGTTCTTGCCTCGAACAGCAAAGCACTTCCCAGTGAATTGTCAAACAGTTTTTCCTTTCTTATGTCCTGCTTTCGTGATCTGTACACTGTTAAAGCTGATTTCTCCTGCATTCTCCCATCCCACATTTTCCTCTCTGCCTCTTTCACCCCCTTTTTCACTGAAGTAGTCTGTTCAGCCCCATCACCAGTGTGTAGGTATTTAAATGTAAGCTTTCGGGTTCGGTTTGTCCATTTTGTGTTTAGACTTTTCATGTATAAATACTTGAATACCTTCCGTGCCCATCGCGTATCATCCATTTCGGTCAACCTTTGTTCAAATTTCAACTTACTAATTGCCTCCCTGCTCTCAAAAGACGACCATCCCATGTTCCAAGCTTGTACTCCCTCATTTGGTGTTTTTCCATGTGCTCCCAGCGCCAATCTGCCTACGCTTCTTTGTCGAATTTCTAATCCTGACTGAACCTCAGATTTCATGCACAGTACTTCATTGCCAAAAGACAGTCCTGGTATCATCACTCCTTTCCATATACCTCTGACCACTTCATATCTGTTATATAGTTCCATAGTGCTTTGAGTTTCATAATAGATGAATTTCTTTTTCCTTTTCTAATTATATTCTCCTCGTGTTCCTCTAGATATTTCCTTCCCTCATTGACCCAGACGCCCATATATTTGTATTTTCCTACATGGTCTATTACAATGTCTTGAATCCTCAGGGGTTCCCTCTTTTCATCGTTAAAAACCATTACTCCAGACTTGTCACTACTAAAACTCATGCCCAAGGTGTCCCCTTCCTCTCCACATATTCCAGCTAGTTCCTGTAATGTATCCTGGTTATCTGCCATGAGTACTATGTCATCTGCATACATCAGTCCTGGTATTACCTGTACTAGAGCACTATATAGCTCCTACGGAGCAGAGTAGCGCAATCCTTTGATCCGCGTGTTTTGCCGACAACATGGCCGACAGAGCAGCTCGGCGCGAGTCACGTGGTACTCAGGGTTCCAGGAGGCGACCCGCCCTATGGGAGAATACATGGAGATCGACGCAACACGGCTAATTAAAAAATAAACGGCGAGTTCACACTTTTCAAAACTAGTCTGTCGTGAAGTTGGTAATGCACTAAACACTTTATCAAAGTTTTAATAATATCGGATGCGTGTGCAAATTTTGAGAAGGCAATTTCCAAGGCAATGGCGTTTGAAGCAGACGATTTTTCAACGCGATTTTTGCACCCAGCGGAGATGGGCTCTTTGCTTGGGTTGGCCGGAGCGGGTCACGTGGACGCTGTGACGTTGCCGCGTCGTCTGCTGCATGATGCCGCTCCTGCAATTTTTAAAAACAAATTACGTCCTTACTTGGCACAAAACTCAGCGCAAATGATTCTAAAATGTTCCTTTATTATGTCAAAAACTATTGCCGTTCCGTAGATCTAAACAAAATTGAAGAAACAACGATTTTCTCACGTTCCCCATGCATTTCTGACCGGAGTTGGAACCTCCGGGCGTTCGCCGCTAGTCGCCGAGAGACGGCGTTCTAGATTGCGCTACTCTAGAGTTCATGTATAGACCTTTCCAAAAAACGAGCTTCTGGCCGGTGCCATTTTGAGCGTTCGTGCGTATGGCGCGTGCTTTGCTCGCTTTCCGAAGCGACGACCACGCACGTGCTGGGCTGTGAAGATCGCACGCTGGACTGTGATTTTGTAAAAACTGGAAAGGTTTATTAGCGGCGAGATGTTTTGGTGGCGCCCTCGTATGGCTCCTTCTCGTGACGTCATCACCTTGCGAACAACGAGTTCGGTGGTGTTCGTAATGAGCATAGTGGAGGCTTAAAATTATAACGCCCTGAAACCAACACCGCCAACACCGCCAAAATTAAAGTTCTTCCATTCCTCTTATTTCTGTCGTTGAGAAATCCTTTGCTGACGTCATTGTCAGCATTCGGCCAATCGTGTAAGGCCGATCACAGCGACGCTTTCGATCACGCACGTCGCCAATAGGCTTCCTACGGGAGCCAGAGTTGCGCGTTCATGCATGGCATGTGGATTCAGCTCCTCACGTGACTGAATTCGGCGAATAGCAGTGCCGCGCGTTCGAGGCGCGCGGCGCGCTCAAAAGCCTGGGAACGTACGCCGGGGCGCGTGCAGCGTCTACTTTGCTGCACGACACTTGATACGGCTCCTCACGTGATCGGATCTCGGCGAATAGAGGCGAGGGCGGCACGCGGCACGTGGAATTAACGCGCAACTCTGGCTCTACGCTACTCTGCTCCGTAGGACTAGCGCTTTCTTGCTCCGCGAATCAGTGTTGCCAACCTATTTTTCGAAAATACCCCACGCCAGCGTCCAGAAAACCCTACATTACCCTACGAATGTTTCTTATTACCCTACATTTTACCCTACCAAGCAAATCTTTGTTCAAATAATACTGTTCCACGGATTATAATGATACAGGGCAATATTAATACAGTACCAAGCGACACCGCACGCATGCACGCGCATACCTGCGTTATTCTACAGGGTGAAACAAGGAGACGGCAGGCTCTTTAAAGGGGCCGTGCAATCATATTTAAGCGTCTACCTTTTTTGCGGTTTCCACGTCTCTTGGGGTTCGGGCAAGCCAGCGGGCACGGAGAGAGTAACTAAATATCAGTGTGTCATATTTTAACCGGACGACGCGAAAACCTCCTCCACCGACGGGGGCGACCCGCGGTACCGAAAGCGCGCGTAATGTGACGTCTTAGGTCCTGGGCTTACTACTGGTCAGAGCCGCTAAAAGCTTCTTTTTAGTCGCAATACAAAATATAAGTGGCGCGAATCGTTTCAATTATTTATAAAAGTAGTTTTTGTTCAGTATTTTAGATCAGAAAAGAAACAAATGCAGTTTATAAAGTACGGAAACAAGAAATGACCCGTCGACATACCCGCCACCAAGCGGTGGAAAAGGCGGCGCATGCTAGAAAGGAGTAGTGGGATCAGGCGCCGACACGGAAAGGTCCCGGATGTACGCGGCGGCGCTGCGGTCGTAGGGACTGAAGGATCCGACAGGCTCCGAGCGTTCCCAAGGCCTTCAGCGAGCAGCTTTGTCTGGCGGTTTGGCCGTTTCGCGGTATGGCAGCGCGAAGTGGCTCCCATTCTGAATTGATCTTTACCCCGTATTTGCTGTCGTTTGTGGCCAATGAAGTGTCATGCCGAATTAGTGTTTAATCGCGCAGCAAATGCAATGAGAGCCGCTCTGGCTGCCCGCTACATACAGCCTATCCAGAACATGCTTTAGTGGCGCCCTCTCGCGCAGTCGACACGGAGTGCGGCAGCCGTGAGCGCTCGCTCAGCTCACTACCCCTCCTCTAGTTCACGGCCACTCAAGCAACCAAGGACGTCATGAGGGAGGTTATTTTTTGCTTGTTTTTGTAATTTTAATTTGCCTATAACTTTTAAAATAAAGCGAAATTCGAGAAAATAAAAGTTTCATTAAGTTACTACGTTCAGTGCGCTCAGGTTTGGTGCAAATTAAAAATTAGTAAAAACAGTCATTGCAGGGCCCCTTTAAATCGACCGGAAAATTCGGTTTCTTAACCTATCGCACTACGACTTTGTGCAGCGTTGCCCAGAGATGGTGCATTTTTTTTTTTTTGTAAAATTTGCAAAGAACGAACTTACCTGAGGAAAAAGTAAAGAAAGAAAAAGGCTTAGCTCCTATGGAAACGCAGCGACGCAACCGGTCTTCAAACAACACGGCGCCGTTTCGCACGGAAGAAAAGAGATGGCGCAAGCAGTCGCGACGCCAACTGCCGTCAACGAACGAGCAGACGACGCCGAGAGCCGGCGCTTTTAGCAGACAAGGAACTGCAGTTCCTTGTTGTTACCGCGCCTGTTTTTGTTTCTGCGACTGTCGCCGCCTGCGGAACGCGCGCCGCTTTTGAGTTGAAAAGTTCGTCTGCTAAAGAGGCCGGCTCTCGGCGCCCGTATGCTCGTTTGTTGGCGGCGTTCGTTGCGCCATCTCTTGTCTCCGGTGCGAAACGGCGCCGTGTTGTTTGCAGACCGGTGGCGTCGCTGAGTTTCCATAGGAGTTAAGCCTTTTTCTTTCTTTACTTTTTCCTCGGGCAAGTTTGCTCTTTGCAAATTTCACAAAAAAAAAAAAGCACCATCTGTGGGCAACGCTGCACAAAGTCGTAGCGCGATAGGTTAAGAAACCGAATTTTCCGGTCGATTTCAAGAGCCTGCCTTCACCTTGTTTCACCCTGTAGAACACCATGCTTGCATGTGCGCTGTGTAGCATCAGCACAACAGTGATGTAGCGAGCGCACAGACATCCCCAACCAACATGTTCAACCGATATGTCGACAAATTAAAAACTGGGCTACGACGCGAGACCAGCACTCGCGGCGACAGACAAGACGGCTCATTACAAAAGGAAGCTAATCCGAACGGTATATTAGCTTCTTTGGGTGTACCGCTTAGGAATTCCTCAAACTAAGGTACTATTTCGACAAACGAGGCTATTACACCAGGGGAGGATCGGCGGCTCTTCCCTATTCGCTGAAGTGTCATTCGATGAAACGTCATGGTTTCGGCTTCGTTCACTAAAATGTCATACGCTCAACTGAACGCCTCCAGTCCCAACTACTTGAGCAGTCGGTAGGAAGTCTTCAAACTGCCGACTGCACAACGTGCCGAGAAGCTCCGCGGGAGCTTTGAAATCGGTCTCCGTACTCGTCGATCATCCGTGATCGACGCTCAATGGGCTTGGTGAGGACAGTTAATTGCAACGCACCATAACAAAAGAGCGCCCAGGACGAGTGGTAGTTCCAGCTATGGTTATTTGCAGCATCCGCACCTTTCGCCAGCGCGTAGAAAAGCCCTGTTGAACATCTGGCTGCCGGCATGGTGGGCTCGGGGTGGTTCCGTCCGTGGTGCCATGTGTTTCGCAGGTGTAACAAGGACCGCCGGATGGACCAGAGTCATCAGAGAAAATTTGGCGGGAACATTTCCACTGGGAAGATACCTCTTCTGGTTCCAAACTCCCTATGCGCAACTCCACCTCCTCCCACCTCTCCCACTTGCTCCAGCTCTCCAATACTCTCCAAATTGGTGTGTGGTGCTCTCTGTTAGCACGTCTTGCAACTTGGATACTTTCGTTTTGCATAATGTCGTGGTGTGGCAGCACACGGGTTGTAAAGCTATGCAAAGCTTGCACGGCAGCTTTTTTTTTTTACTGTTTCTTTTTTTTTTTTTTTTTATTATGCTCGCCGTTGAAGAAGCAACGTCTGAAAATACCCTACTTTTGGCGGAAAAATGGCCAGACGGCCCTACAATCCTACAATGTACCAAAAATGCCTAAAATACCCTACAAGTAGGGTAATTACCCTACGGTTGGCAACACTGCCGCGAATATGAACGCAGCCACCGGACGGCCATCTTGAGACACGGAAAAATCGACCCTCTGGAGCGTTGCGGAGGCTGGGCGGCAGCGTGTTGAAGACACGTTTTCTGCTCGTTCGTCGTCATTTGCCGAAGACGTTTCTTTAAAACCTAGTGTAAACGGTGAGAACTGCCTTTGAAAACACGTGTCATTTTCTATGAAAGCGCAGCACCGCAGGAACAGGCACAACTCGTCAAACTCAAGTCTCGCCGGTCTCGCGGCGTGGTCAAAGCTTCCTTGGCACGCCGAAATCCTGCGGCTCTGTGCCTTCGCACGAACGGATACTTATCAAGAATGGACGCCGTAGGCAAAGTTTTGAAGGTGTGTCGCGCGCAGGTGTCTTCTGGATCGCCCAGCTGTTCCGGCGTCATGGATAGCCCAGCTGCTCCGATGAGTTGCTATCATTAAAGAAAAAAAATCAGTAATTGCTATTATGCACGATTATATAACCATGGCTATTTTCAAAATCGACTCAAATGTATCACATGACAGCACAAATAGAGCAACGCTGATGAGTAAAGGTAGGTTTTCGAACGCAAATAGAGCAACTTGCACCATGCATAGCGCATATTTTTAATCTATGCCTTAGTCAGGCGGTCTTTCCGATAAAAAAATGCAGGTTGCGCGGGTCACAGTGGTTTTTAAGAAAGGTGACAGGGATGACATGGAAAACTACAGACCAGTATCCATTCTACCAGTACTCTCAAATGCATTCGAAAAAGTTATTCTAAACGATTTAATAAATTTGAAACAAAACATCACCTGCTAATTAACTCCCAGTATGGGGTTCGTAAAAACCTCAGTACAGAGCTTGCTCTACTTGCGCAGAAAGAGCATATTCTATCTGAGTTAGAAAATGGAAATCTAGTCTTAGGTCTCTTTGTAGACTACAAAAGCCTTCGACCATATTTATCACGAACCTCTCATACAAAAACTAGAGCGATATGGTATTCGGGGAATAGCGGCATCCCTTATTCAATCCTATTTACAATATTGTAGCCAAATCGTTTGCTTGGATGACTTTCTATCGGACCCTCTACAAGTTTCTTCTGGCGTACCACAGGGCAGCATTTTGGGCCCCTTTCTTTTCAATATGTATGTAAATGATATCTTAAGTATTTATTCTATTCCTAAATTTATTAATTACGCAGACGATACGAGTATATTTTTAGCCGACAAATTACCCGATGAAATAATTGACCATGCAAATTCAACGCTAATCACGCTAGAGGACTGGAAAAAAGGGTTTAAAATATATGTTGAAACGACAAAACCAATTTTTTTTTCTGGTAAAAACAAGAGTATAGCCACAAGCAAAACAATTACTTTAAAATCTACTCCTGTCGAGATCGTGCCCTTTTCAGGACATTAGGCGTCATATTTCAGGAAACATTGTCTTGGGATCGTCCTATAAATTCAGTGATAACTAAACTGTCGCAGATCCTCGGCGTGACATATCGGAATAGGTATATACTCCCACGCAACATTATGATATTATATATAATTCACTATTTTCTTCGAGACTCAACTACTGTCACTTAGTTTGGGCTTCGTCCACACAAGAAAATCTGCTGAAAATACATATATTACGAAAAAGCTTGTTTCTGGAAATGGTAGAGAAGGTGCAGGCACGTAGCCAGGATTTTGTTTCGGGGGGGGGGGGGGGGGGGGGCGCCCATGACAAATGCTGTATGAGGGGGAGGGGGAGAGGAGGTCCCAGCAAAATGGAAGATTTCGGGGGGGGGGGGGGGTGGCGGGCCCCATGGGCCCCCCCCTCCCCCGGATACGTGCCTGAGAAGGTGCCGAATCACCATCACACACAATCCCTATTTACAAAGTATAATGAAATGCCGATAACAAAAATGTATGATTTCCGCCTCTGCAAGCAATATAAACAAGAAACGGGAAATAAGATTTGCCTTTTAAGAAACTTAGCAAAACTAAGAACACATGTTTCAGTACACAACACGCGAAAAAATGAGCCTTGGAAAATATTTAGACACCTACAGAACAACATACGGCTTAGAAATGGTCCAAAACAAATTACCAAGAATATTAAATAAATTACATGACAAAAATATCCAACCAGAACAGATCTCTTTTAAGGACCTGCGTAACTCTTTCAGAATGGGGGTATAACTTGTTTCCCGGAACTTCCATTAGTTCTTTTTTGTTTCGTTTTGTTTTGTTTATCGTTTTCTATTTGAATCAAAGGCCATGGCACTATGTGTTAATTTTATTTCTATTATGTACAGTTTATTATATTTTGAGTGTAAAAAGACTCGTCACTGTGTGTCCATTTTTAATTGTATTTCTATTATGTATAGTTTATTATCTTTTGTGAGTGTTTATTATCGTTTCTGTGTGAAAAGATTCGTCACTATGTTCCAATTTTATTTTTATTACGTGCAGTTTATTTTCTGCGTTGTCTTTGCTCAGAAGCTGCCAGTATGGGGGCCTTCGGCTTTGTCAAGCTGTCTATTTGACAGTTTGTTTTTCTGCGGGCCTCTTGCATCATGTATTTTTTGTGCAAAATAAGCATTTATTATTTATTACTATTATTTATATAAAAATATAAAACGGCGAGTTCTAATTTTTTTTTTTTTTTTTAACGCGGTTTACATGGTCGTGTGCAATCTGTCGCCGCCTCTTCCGTCGCCACTGGATCAAGGGCGATTCACACAGTCTGACCTAGTGCGGCTGCAACGGCTTGCAAGATTAATCCGTTTACGGGTTGCTATGGCGATGTGGTTTGAAGCCGCTTACAACCGCCCCTTTGCCATAGCAATCCGTAAACAGACTAACGTCGCAAGCCGTTGCAGTCGCACTAGGTCCGACTCACGCAAGTGTGTGAAGCAGCCTTCAAGCTCGTTTCTGGACCACGAGTACCGCAAGTTACAAATGCACGGCGTCGATTCTTGACCGGTCTACAAGAGCCCCTGACTGGGCTCTCGTAGACCGGCAATGCTGAATGCCACCCAAGCATGGTTCATCAGCTTCAAAACTAAACATTGCAGCTCTCACTAGAAACACTATCAGCTTTAAACAGGAGTTATAGGCCAGACCCTAGCACCGGCAAACTCTCTTGCAAACTTTATCAACATTTCTGACAAAAAACACAACTAGATTGTTGGCATTTGACATAACCTCTGCGATGATCACGTAGTCTGCGATGCGCACACTTCATTTTAGGCCTAATCTTTTTGGCTCTCGCAGTCCTCTTCAGGGGAGTAGATCTACGCACCGATATTTTTTTAGAGTGATCTAGCATCTAGGCCTCAACTTCGATTCTTAAAATATCGAATTCCTTCCTTCCTTCGTCATCTCCTGACAACACGTGAAATCGGTGGCCCCAATTTCTTGCAGTTTTTCTTGCTTTCTCTCTTTCTTTTCGGATTGTAACAAGGGTAGAATGGAGAAGAAAGATCATGATTTAACTGGTGATATAATTCCGATCTGTTTTACTATAATCATTTAAATCGAATCTCCGCAAAAATGCCCCCCCCCCCTTTTCCAAATAAAAATAAATAAATAAATAAATATATATATATATATATATATATATATATATATATATATATATATATATATATATATATATATATATATATATATATATATATATATATATATATATATCTGCAAGGGGGGGGGGGGGGGACGCAGGCGTAAACCCGGTAAACCCGACACAGGAATAATAATAATAAAACAAAAAAATACGTACAGAACAACAAAGTCTTCGTTGTTGTCCTTTTCTTTTCCTCTTTTTTTTTTTTTTTACTATTTGTTTGTTTTGGGATGATTTGCTAAGGTGCTCAGTTTTAATTCGAAAAATGTTTTTTGAGGGGGGTGAGAGTTAGTTAGACGAGTTTTCTCTTCACTGCGTTTTTACCAGGCTCGGTGGACATTAGATGAGGGAATAATCGCTACGGTGAGTTGACTAAGTAACGAGAAGCTGTTAATTAACATCCTTATTACGAAAACGTAATGGTTTTCTTAGTTATTAATCGATTAATTTTTGCGTTTTCTTCGCCCGATTTTGAAATTGCGCTTAAAAAGGCGCGCAACAAGCCCTGCCTATAAGGACGCTTGGAAGAGTGACGTTCTCGTTTCAATCACCCCGTCACTACGCTTGGAAGAGTGACGACTACGTCACGTCACTCTTCCAAGCGTCCTTGTGGGCAGGGCTTGTTGCGCACATTTTGCGCGCAATTATTAAATCCGGCGAGAAAACGCGAAAATTGATCGATTAGGTTTTCGCAATATTTTTTTTTTTTTAATTGGCCTGGCATTCATTAGTAATTGCCGTCAATACTGCAAGTCGAACATGACCCCTAAAACCAATAATTAAAAAGTTAATTAACACGTTTTAGTTAATTAGTCAACTTAGCGTGACGATTATATCTCCATCTAGTGTAAGCAGAGCCTGATAAATACATGGTGAAGACGTAACCCGTCTAACTCTCGCCCCCTTTAAAAAAAGAAAAAAAAAAAGATCGAATTAAAATTAAACACTCTGTATTTAGCGTGTATCTATCATTAGATGTTTTCCCTGCGCGTTTTATTTAAATCTAAGAATCAACAAGCATGAAAATTTTAGATTACGCTGAAGACGAGTAAAATGCGGTGCTCTTGTCAGAAAATCTGAGAGATGTGCTTTTTTCCATAACTCCCACTATGTTCGAAGGAGTGGTATGATGTGCTAGCAAATCAGAAGGCGATGGAAACGAAAACAAGAAAAGGTTGCTGGCATGCAACACACACATACCGGCAGAGAAAGAGAGAGGGAGAGAGAGAGAGAGAGATCTTGCATCGGCTTGTCTATCCGTTTTGACTTACCTGAGCTTGTCGCTTCTTTTATGAGACCATACCACTGCGCTTGAGTGTTTTAAATCCAAAAGAAAGAAGTCATTGCCGTAAAACGACTCGCAACTCAGAGACCGCATATCTATAGCCGTTAAAGCTTTTTTTTTTTTTTTTTTTTTTAATAATGTTTAGGACTGTTCATATTTCGTCTGGAGCCGGCCGCAGAGGCAGTGTCAACAGTGTCACCGTGTACACGAAGTTGAAGGGAACACAATTCAGCTGGAAACCTTGAAGATAAAAAAGAAAACTTAAAAATGGGCGGAAGGTTTTTATGAAAGAATGTTAACCCAAAAGTGACTCCTGTTTTGATTTGTTTAAATATCGCAAAAAAACAACAAAAAAACAGCGTTTTCACTAACTAAAAATAACGCTGCTTTTGTTCTTAGTTCATCAGGAATCAAATTTTCATAATAAAAGTGCACTTTATGATAGGATTAAATTGACAGTCAGTTTCACTTCCACACTGTTTTCAGTGACTGAGCAAATAAGAAAATCAATCTGCCACGTTAAAAAAAAAAATGAAAGGCGTTTACAAATCTTTGCAACGCGAAATTAAAGCAGCTCTTGAGGTATTTTGATTTTGCGATATACCAAATACTTTTATATACCATGCTAAGGAATTTGAGAAAGAAATATGTATGTAAAAATGTGGCTGCCGGTGACGTTTCTAGGGGGAGAAGGGGAGGAGGAGGGCCCCCACCGTACCCTCCTCCTCCGTACCCTCCCCTTCTCCTTCTCCATACACTCCCCTCATCCTCCGAACCCTTCCCCCCTCCTCCGTACCCTCCCCTCCTCCTCCGGTTACGCCGATGGTGACGGCGATGCCGACGCCGCAAAACACGGCAACGAGCGCCTAAGAGCTGCGCTCAACCTCTCGTGACAAGAAATCGATTATTTTTTTTTTTTTTTTAATTATTAAATCCGAAGTAAATGCAGTTTGTTTTTATTCATCCTGACAAGGGTAGGGTGTTCCTTGGCTGTGCGGAGTTTTATATCTTGAAAATAAACTTGATGAAGTTTCACAGCGGTTCAGCCCTTTCAACTTCCCGGAAACCACAAAAGAATCAAATTTGTCCGGGGAGCTTTCGTCGGGTGAGCTTTCGTCCCGTGAAATTTCGGCCGGTGCTTTTTTGTCCGGTGAGCTTTTGTCCGGTCACCGGGTGGATTTACGTTGCCAAACCAGCAAAGAACACCTGACACGCCCAAGAGAAGGACTGGTAATTAATTTCGACCCCTTGGGGATCTTTAACGTGCAACCAAAATCTCTGTTAAAATCCGCGTACACCGCAACAAGCCTCCGACAGATTGCGGGCTCCTTGACGCAGCAAATGAACATCCGTAGGGAGCCAAGTTTGCCTCGAATTGCTCGAAACGACCGAGGCGGCGGCGGCGGTATGTCGGAACCACGTGTTGAAACCTGGGGGTTTCTGTGACATCATATCATGAGTATTTGCTGTACAACGTCACAGCTTTCGAGACAAAAACATTTTGTTATTCCCTTAAAAAAAAAAAAAATAACTCAAGAGATTTCTTTCTCGTGTGCTTCCTGTCAGCCTCGGGTGCTTTGTGCTTTGTTTGAACTTATTAGTTTGGATTATCGATGCCGGTTTCTTGTTCAATACTATAACAGCCTGACCAATCAGTCATTATTTCATTTCTTTCGAATAGTTGCGTCCTATACTCAGTCAGTCGGTAACTGCTTCACGTGCACGGGGGTGGAAATCCCAGCGTACCCGTTTCGTGGAACAGCGGTTGTTTACGAAACAAGAAAAAAAAGGCGTCGACGAGTCGGCGCAGCTCGTCGTCGGCGTGCCCATAAATCAGGGCAGGGGAACTAACCCCTTCGCTGCGGGGTCCTTTCTCAGATTAGCGGCCAGCCGACAACTCGGGCGGGCGGTGCACTGATGGAACCTGGCGGCCAGACCGCCAACCTGTCGCCGGGTTTGTTCACATCGGGAGCACTGCGCCCTCGAGAAAGAATGGCCGGGTCCCTCTGCGGGGACCCAGTGCCAGCCAACGAAACCCGTATGATCCTTCACCCAGCGTGACATTGGCCCCGAACAACCAACGGAGCCCGAAAACTTGCCGCTTCTGCAAAACGTTCAAACCAGTTTCCCCTTCCACTTTCTTTTGTTTGTTTCTCTGTCTTTAATGCGTCGCCCCTGGTCTCCTGTGGCGAATGGACTCTACTCTGCTTTCAAAGATGGCTATCTTTTCGGTTTTCGAACGCGATAAACTCTTTCCGGAGCCACATTTCATCGTGCGCTTTTCGTTGTTTTTTCGACGAGTAAACCTCGACCAGGAACGTTGACCTGCAGCATACCGGAATGGCACGACCAACGACCAATGAGACCTGGGATACCAGGCAGGACGCCGAAGAGGAACCAGACGCTGCTCCAGGGACATAAGGCCACCGTGCACCGAAGGCTCCGGACGTGCCGTCTACCAGGTGAGACCTTTCGGGGAGTAATCCTTTCGCTCCCGAGGCACGCCCCGCAAAGCCTTTACAAGTGCAGAAACAATACGCGGAGCGCCTTGTTTGTGCGAGGACGCTTAGGCAATGATAGCTGGACAAGCTGGACTGTTCACTTAGCTTTTTATACCTTCAACCTTTCGTTTTGGTCGCTCGAGGATGTCACGTAGGGTGCGACGATTGACCGTAAATTATTCGCCAAAAACATTTATTTCCTTTTCTTTATTTATTTTGTTTTTATTATTATCATTTAACGCGTGAAACTTACCATAACGGCTGAACTCGAAAGTTGAACGATGAAATATTCATAGGCATCTTGTCTTGGACGACTGATTTGATTTCCGTTCCCGTCTCTCATTATTTGGACCGTGTGCCTTTTGCTCTTGTGAGAAGTAAACTCAATGGGGCAAGTGTCGCGATACTTCATGAAAGACGAAGTTTACAAGGTGTCACCTGGAAATTTTTAATTTTGACATAAAAAAATAGTACTTTTTTTCCAAAATTCTAAAGTGCCCCCAATATACATTTACGGTGTATGTTTAATATTACGCGGTGTTTCTGCTGGCTCGGTGAGTTGTAAAATGTTTCTGAGTATAATATGCACAGCCATCCTGATACTGAAAACTTCAAATTACATAAGATCGTAATGAAATTTATCGTGCACCAAAACTGCACTCTAAAGGAACCTCCCGGAAGAAAGGATAATAATCCCTGGAGAAGGGGAACAAGGGAGACAAAGGACAAACACAAATCATCTCCAAAGGCTCCAGTCTGAAGCTCCCGGAAGCTTCAGACTAACTAACCGATGTGTTGCTTTCGCCTGTAGAAAAAAAAAAAAAAAGTGAGCAGTTTTTGAAGCACTTGGCTGTTCTTGTAGGCTCATATCTTGCGTGCTGTACATATGCGTAACAAATACATTTATTCTCTCTCTACCATAAAGATGTAGCCTAATTTGCCACAATCACCTTAACCAGTGATTTATACACACCTCTAAGGCCACATTTACACTGTCATAAAAAAGGCACGGAGTTCTCTGAAAGACATGATGACACAAGTTTCTGCAAACACGCCTCAAGCATTGTTCCAAGCATGTTTGTTTCATACACATATGTATGCTTTTCGAACATGTCGAGAAACAGGTTTTGTATGACCATTTTGACAGGACTGTCATTGAAGGAATTAAGAGACACGCCTTAGACGGTAGACTGACTTTTGCATGATGTTGTAGCTCTATTACCGCGGCCTAACACTCCCCCAAGGTGAGTTCGGCCCCCTCCCCTTCCCCTCCCCCCCCCCCCCCCCCCAACCCCAGATCGGCAATCCTGGATAAACCCCTGGTCTTAACAATATACAGGGCGTTTCTGCGAAAGCTTAAAAAAATTCTCTACACATACGTTGTTCGAGACAAATAGAAACTCTTTGAAGGAACAAACTACCAGCCTTGGTGGACGTCAAGGATTGCAAAAACATACTAATTAGCAAGATAATGACCTAAATATTACTTTTTTTTTAATTAGTGAAAATAAATGTATGGTTACACCGAGAAACTTGCTAAGCATCGTCGAAAATTACTAAATCGGCTCTTTTTTTTAAAACAAAGACATAAAGCAAAAACGTTTCGTAAAAAAAAAAAAAAAAAAAAAAAACGCTCAATTTGGACGCGTGTTGAGGTTTCGGTTTCTTATCGGAGCGCATCTCTGCGCCCGCAGGTCCCTGCTCCCGAGGGCTGAGACGGGCAGCACACGTGCGCCATACTTTTCACCATCCTACGAGGGAGGCGAGGCGGCGGCTTCGCGCCGATACAACCAGGGAGCAGGACCGCGGGCGCAAAGATGCGTTCCGATAAGAGACCGAAACCAAGAAACGCGTCCAAACTAAGCGTTTCTTTTTTTTTCTTTTTTTTTTTTTACAGAACGCCGTAAAATGCTGCCCCTGCCTTATATCATTCTAAAACGAGTTGATTTAGTGTTTTTCGATGATGCTTAGTAAGTTTCTCAGTAGAACCATCTGTTTAATTTCACTAATAAAAAAAAATCATTCGCTTTTTTTTTTTTTAGAGCGCAGCTCTTAGGCGCCCGTTTCCGGCTTGAGCGGCGTCGCCGTCGGCGTAACCGCGCGGTGCATGTTGGGAAGTGCCCTCGCGCGAGCGCACCTTTGCGTTATGGTTGAAAACATCGTTTTGTTTTCGTCACGCCACTGGAAGGTGTTCGCTTTTTATGCGTAACTGCCACTCGTTCGTGTTGTGCCTCGCTTTTTCTTTTTTTCCGAGGTGAAATGTTGTATTTTTTTAAATATTATTATTGTTGTTGTTTTTTATGCCGGATACGTAAACCACGTGACTGGGGAAAGCTGAGAAAACAGGATTAAAGGGTTCTGAAAATGTGGGAACTCGAGTTCTAAAGATGTGAGTTCGCGCGTCTATGCTTTTCGCTGGCGAGACGAGTGGACGTGAGTCAGAGGACGTTTTGCTATACTTGTTTGAGGCTGGTGCCCTTTAGGGTCCTACCATCCCTTGTGCACGCATTAAAAGGAAATATATATAAAAAAATATTGTTACAAAGTTGTAGTGAATGGTCGAGAAAGACTCGGGCACAAGCCCACAAAAAACAAAAACAAAAAAAGTGCGACGACCATAACAAAATTACTTACAAGCATGTCATTTGAGTTTAGTGTTGCAGAAATAGAGTGCCCGAACAAAATCAGTGTTCTATTGGTTTACGTAGAAATAAATATACTTCATCCAAAATTGTCTAAAATGATAGAACTGTTTGACATCTGCGGCTGGTGATTTTCGCTTGATTTTCTTATGGTATCCCGACGAACAAAATGATCATACATTATTTTATCTTCTATATAAATATACAGCGTTACTTCATGGCAATTTGTGACATCCTTTGTAACTGCATGCGCCGAAGCCCGAACCTCGTCTAGCTCGGGCTTCGGTGCATGACCTTAAGAAAACATGTTATGCATGTAAACTAGTCAATGACAGTCAGTGATGTATGTAGCGTTTGTAACAGCCGACATGCTCCATTTGGAGCAAGTGAGAAGAATATATCAATCTCCATACTTCACCGAACCGTCTCATCGCATAAATATACACAAGCATATTTGATATCTCAAATGTAGGTGGAAGACTGAAAGGGGTTTCCAGGTATTATAAAATTATTACCACATCGTTAAAGACTCTTTTTGACAGTTCTTTTCAAGTAGTCATAATTGAAGATCAAGGACACGTTGTTATAATTCTTGTATTCATGACGGTCGCGTGATCGTGATAGGAAAATAATGCGGTTCGGTTGCCAGCATTATATATATACCGGGTGTACCATTTTAATTCGAACAAATTTATTACAAAAGATGCACTAGTACGGTTTGTGCAGGTGAGTTATAGAGCCAGGGGGATATTATGTGGGTGGCTAATCTTCGCGATAAGTCGGCTAATTAATTAAAATTCGTTACTCAACTTTTTTAATTATTGAAAATAGGCATATGGTTCCAATTAGAAACTTACCGAGCGTCATCGCAAACCACTAAATCAAATCGCGTTCCGCCACTGCTAGCTTTGCGCCTGCTTCACGAGTGGTAACTTTGGTGCGCCCCCGAGTTTCCCACGAACTTCAAGTCGTTCTAAAAAGAGTTGATTTAGTGGTTTGCGATGACGCTCAGTAAGTTTCCAATTGGAACCATATATCTATTTTCAACAATTAAAAAGTTGATTAACGAATTTTAATTAATTAGCCGACTTATCGCAAAGATTAGCCACCCACGTAATGTCCCCCCTGGCTGTATAACTCACCTGCACAAATCGTATTAGTGCATCTTTTACGAATGTTTTGTAATAAATCTGTTCGAATTAAAATGGAACACCCGGTAGATATATATATATATATATATATATATATATATATATATATATAATCTGTCTTTCTTTCTTTTCTAAGGTGTTGCCAGACCGCTCTGAGGCAAGAACGAAGCATGAAGATCTTGGCACTCGCCTGTTGGTATACTCTGTTGAGCGTCGTTATTTCATTCCCGACAACTTCAGAACCTCCAGCAAGCGTCACACAACCACACCCAGGAGTGCGACTTCAAGAAAGCCAGAAAGATTCTAGCACTGCCAGAGTAGTGGACGAGGTGAAAGAATTGCAAGAACATCAGTTAGTGCCGAGCACAAGACCACCAGACGTTTCGACAGTTCAGCACGCGAGCAAGCTTCCCGTCGACGGGGTTAGCACAGCATCGCCGAATACACAGACCGGAGACGAAGCTTCCGTTAGTCATATTAAAACATCCGTTAAACTGGTGGACTCTGATGGCACGCCTCCATCACCAAATGATAAAGTTAAATTTGTTACAGATGTACCCTCATCCCCAGAAGCACCCTCATCCACAGAAGTACCCTCTTCTACAGAGGTGTCCCCTTCTACAGGAGTGCCCCCCTCTACAGGGGTACTCCCCTCTACAGGGGTACCCCCTTCTACGAGGGCACCCCCTTCTACAGATGTACCCCCTTCTTCAAAGGCACCCCCCTTTACTGATGTACCCCCTTCTACAAAGGCACCCCCTACTACAGAGGTACCAACTTCTACGTTTTCACCAACGGATGAAAGGCACGAAATAACGGAATTTCCTAAACCATATGTTAAAAAAAATCAAACGAAACCCACTTCGAAAAATGAAACGAAACCCGAGAAACCTGACATAGCTCTAAGCGGAATTGTGGATGATGTAAAAGATTTTGGCGCCGTGAATGACGCAGTGGAAATAGTTAAGGACGTCACAACCCTCCTATCCGAAAAAGAAAAAAATGATCAGAAACGCCATCCCTCCCTGACAGACGTCGAGCAAAAGGAAGTTTCTAAAACGAACCCTTCAAAGCCAAGCTCGAATGATGAAAATAAAAATGATAGTGAGAAAGCGGCGACGCCCCCAGGTGTTCCAAGAGAAGAGCACAAATTAGAGAGTGTCCCTCATGCTGTCTCCGTGAACAATACAAAACCGACAGTAAATGAGAATGTCAAAACTCAAAGGTCCATAATGACCGCAAGGTCTCCTGCGAAGAATAGTCGGGGTACTACAGCTACGATGCACGCTGAATCCTTAAACCTTGACGGTAAATTACCGAAACCTCATAAAATTGATAAGAGAGAGGAGACGTCAAATGTTCAAGGGAGAGAGAAAACTGACCCAGTAGCCGCAATGAAGCCAGACGTTGCTGAACCACAGGTCGCAGGACCAGAGGTTGCAGAACCAGAGGTCACAGAACCAGAGGTCGCAGGACCAAAAGTCTCAGAGTCAGAGGAAGCAAAGCCAGAGGTCACCCAGACAGAAAACACGAGGGAAACTGTTCCAGAAGTGCTCAAGCCAGAGGTCACACAGACAGAAAACGCCATGGTACTTAAGCCAGAGGCCTCCAAAGATGAGCTCGTTCGGCTAAATGATGTCACAACAGAGGTCACCAAGCCGGAAGTCCCTAAACCACAGTTTGCAAAACCAGAAGTCTCAGAACTAAAGTCCACTAAACCTGAAGCTTCGAAAGAGGAAACGGTTGAATCAAGCTCTGAAACAGCTCAGTCAGGAGCGCTGCATCCAGAAACACTTCAAACAGAAGCATCTCAGGCGGAAATCGTACCTCTAAAAACTCTTGAAGAGGATGTTGCTAAACCAGAAACTGGTCAGCCAAGTGAGGTTCAAAGCGAACTACTTCCGCCTGCAGCAGGACAGCAGCAGGCCGTCCCAAAAATCACCGCAACAGTAATCCCAGCAACCAACGTTGCTGTCCCCGCGAAAACTAAGGATTCTGCTTCAGAGAGCACTCAAAATGTGGTCGCAGGAAGCACCCCCCAAGCGGTAGCTAATCAAACCTTATCGGCGGCAAGCACTGACGGGGTAACAGGAGTGAAGAATGAGACTACATCCGGAGGCGGCAGTGGTTTCGACCCTTTTTCAGCCATAAGAGCCATCGCGAGGCCCGTTATCAACGCGGTCACAACCGTGAGAGATACAATTAGACCAGTGTTCGGCGCGGCCCTATCTCCTATCGTAGGGCCAAGTAGCCCCGGAAAAGGTGATGGTGAAGAAGCCCAAAAAGCACCGAACGCCACGCAACCACCATTTCAAGGTACTGAAACTCCTAGTGACGTCCCCAGTAAGCAGCCAAACGAAAAGGGCGCGGAGAGTCCAGAAGAGACCACAATTCTGCCAGACAAGCAAAACGAGAGCCTGGCTACTACGACAAGCCCTCTGGTTCCTGATAAAGTTGCTGCGGAACCCAAAATTGCTGAGAGCAATCCTTCGAGTTCTGAAACTGTTATTCCAACTGGGGAAGTTTCCAAAAATGCATCCCAGTCACAAAGTGGACTGCCTGGGCTACCATTTGACCCAACCACGACAATTAAAAGGCTCACCCAACCCGCGATTAATGTTGCCACCGCTGTAAGAGATAGGGTGAAACCTGTCTTTGACGCCGCCATTGCTCCTGTTGTGGATGTTATTTCCCCTGGGAAAGAATCAGGAGTGGGTAACCAGACACTTGAAGTCCAAAAACAACCAGAAGAAAACAAGGAGGGTGCGCCAAGCTTTACGGAAGCTCCCAAAGAACATGAACATTCTACTGAAGATATTGCAAGCTCAACCAAATCCTCCAAAGAACAAAAACAATCCACAGAAATGTCCAAGCTACCAAAAAGCACCCATGAAGATACGTCGAACTCCACCGAAACTCCAAAAGAACAAGGAAAACGCTTGTACTCCAAGTAAGCAACGCCACACGTTAATGTGTTACCTCATTAGTAGTGTCAAATCCAAAAAAATGAAAAAAAGAGAACTGTCAAATTTGAATAATTTTGCATAGTATTTAGACCGTGTACCTACCATTTTACAAATTTTGCATTTACAGTTATAAGCTGTTTACGACGTTCATTGGCAATGACACAGCGGCACTGGCTGCTGTTTCAGCTCTTCAGGAGATTCCAGAGGTAAGTAGGCAAAAATAATGAAGCTTCAATCGGAACGAGTGTTCAAATGATGCAGGTGGATTTCTGGAACATACCGACGCTGAATCGCAACGTCACGTTTCTGGTTCCCCCTGGCCTTGTTGATAAAGTCACCGAAGACCTCACGAAGGCTGGCCTTAAACTTTACGTGCTGACGAACGACATTCAAAGGTATTAAATCATCTACCAGAGTAATCATATTAGAATTGCTTGTTTAAAACACACACCGTATCTAATCAATTGCGTATTATTCAGTTTTCATTGAAAAAAAATATTATCGCAATGAAGTGTTTACTCTGCGCAGGATATCGTTGAATTTTAAACGTTCGTTAAAGGGAATCTGAAGCGGGTCTGTATTTCAGAAAAGAAAAAAAAAAAACGCTTATATTGTCTTCATTTGACCTCCAGGTCCAGGATCACAAATATCAAAATTATATTTCGGATTGATGCGGCAAGTTGCAAAAAACAGCACATTAAAAGTAGCGCTGAAGCCCCTCCTTCCGGGCGCGTTCGGCGGGAGGAGAATTATACAGAGATCTTAACATTTCCGCGCATTCCGCAAGCCTTACCTGAGCAGTCAAAAATGCTGCACGCGCGAGGCAGTTGAAACCTGTGGGTAAAAGGTGACGCCCAACGTTCTTTTTTTTTTTTTGCGTTTATTGGTACGTTTGGGTCAAGTGCTTGTGATATTCAAAATCACCGGACAAAAACACACTAGAATTCGTATCTAGCTAGCTTTTTGTTTTTATTAAGCTGAAATTTTTAACCTGTTTAGTTCACGTAGCGCTTCCTGCGATAAAACAAAATGACCTATGACAATCTCTCACAATTTTATTTGGCGTAAATAATGTCTAAGGCGTATTACTGACAGAGAAAATGTCCATCATTTCTCCCGCCAGTTGGTTGGACAGGGAGAGGGATGAAAACAGACCAGGCGTCTTCTTTGATCAACGGGACATCAGCAACTTCGCATACGACAAGTATCATCGTGTCGAAGAGGTATCCTTATAATACTGGATACTTATAAGTTCATAAGCTGACGTAAACTGGTTATGTAGAGCAGTAAAAGAAAGAATAAGGAATCGGGAGTTGAATGATGGCAGGTGGACTGCCTTTCATCAAAATCTGCCACCGCTTGTAGACTGCCAATTCTTTCTTTTATTACTGCTCACAAATACCTTTCAGTGACAGTCTTTTTTTTTTTTTTATTACAAGTTCTTCGTACTGCTTTTGATCAGATCACGGGCTACCTGGACTTGCTGGCTCAAAAGTACAGCAACATCGCCACTGTGCGAAGCATCGGGATGACCCAAGAAGGAAGACCAATCAAGGGAATTATCGTAAGAATTAACGCATTTTTATAGAAAAAATAGATGCTAAAAACAATGTTTTGGCAGGCATATACGAAGATATGGCAAATTCCATAGATCGCAGGTTTAAGAGTTGTTGCTTTTGCGCAAGTTAAAACTTATGAAAATCGTAGTAACATTGCGAAGATGAAATACCTGTGTTTAGCTTCAGTATAAGTATGTATGAAGAAAAGAAGAACGCCTGCTCTAAAGAAGCCATCTTTGTCACGCAACATCCTTGAACTCCTCCTAGATCAGTAGGCTGGAAACGCTTGGCTGTGCATACGCTCCTCCTAAAGTGCGTATTGCAGTGCGCTCTTTTGAGAGCGAATTAACTCTAATACGAGCCAACTTACATTAGGGACACGGTAGGAGAAAAGCCCGACGGGGGATATGTAAGTTTAAAATTAATACCCCGAATTCCCCAACGAAAAGGCAGTAACGTCGCATAACTTTCGCGTTCTCATTGGTCCATCTAACCTGTTGCTTCGGCTTCAGCTTGAGATTGGGTAAAATTGAGTATATCTACAGGGTTCTCCATTTTCTGTAAAGTCAAAGTTTACCCAATATTGCACCCCGACGGTGTTTAATAAAAATAACGTTATCCAGCCAGTTTCTCCTCGAAAACAAGACCACATAGACGACTCTGGATTATTTGTAAAATATATTGAGGTGAAAAAAAGGAGCCGCGGTATAAATACGCGGAAGTATTTTGACAGGAAACGCATAAAGGCAATCAAGAGAACCAGCTGAATCATTTCAGGGGAGCAAATATAATTTTTTGGATGCGTAAGTTGCCTTCGTAAGCAATTAAGGAGATTTCTTGTCCTTGTAACTAAATATATAACCCGACAATGTATTAGTCCTGAAATTGACAGAAGACAAAAACATGGAAAGGGTCACAGGCCAAATAATGTCCTACACTCTTGCCGTGCGTTCTCGCCTTTTTGTATAGCGCGTTTGTTACAAACGGGCACTGTGCCTCCCCAAACGCTGTCTCCTCTCCGTGCCAAACTTGAGAACAAATAGGTTAATTGCTCGGCCCACAAACACTGCATCGTATCATCGCAGTCGGTTCTTGCCTTCTGGCCGGCGTGTTTACTTTGGACAATGCCTGCTTGTAACATGCGCGCTCTTTCTTCCCCAGCTAAGCACGGGCGGTAACCGGCCGGTCATCTGGCTGGACGGTGGCATCCATGCCCGCGAATGGATATCGCCGGCCTCGCTGGTCTATCTCCTCGGAAAGATGACGTCCGGATACGGCTCGGACAGTACCATCACGGGACTCATGCAGGCCTTCGACTTTTACGTCTTTCCCGTGGTGAACCCAGACGGATATGCTTACACATTCCACGCTGTGAGTCCATGTCCTGATGTGCCCCGACGGTAGTTGATACAGTGAGGCCGGAGTTTTGTTACGTCGTATGACAATTGAGACAGGCGGGTGTGTATTGCACGCAGGTGTATGGAAGTTAAACAAAAAGTGTACGTTTGCACTCGAGGAAACGGTTGTTCATTAGAAAACCTGCATATAAGGAAAACATCGAATGAAAAAAACAAAACAGACAAGGTCCAATATACTATACAATGATAAAAAAGTAGAAATAAAAATCATGTGATCTATTAATTCCATAAAAACATGATTTTCCTCGCGTTAAGACAATACTCTCGACCTCGTGTCTTAAATAGAACACTTTGAGTTAGTACAGCATAGCGAAGACCCGGAATTTTGTAATTTTGAAGGTTCGCCAGCTTTAGGCTAACTGACTTGCAACGGGAAGTTAGCAGTGTTGAAACTCGATAAATGTATATGGGTGATGTAAATGCTGTTGACTGGGTCTATTCAAGAAAAACAATCTGGAATATAATACGCAAAAAGGGTGTCATTCGTAGTATACGGTGTATCGCCTCAAGAAGAGTTTCTCAATTAATTGCCCCGCGTTTACTCCGAATTAGTTGGGTAAACAAGTTGAATGCTCTACTTCCAGGATCGTCTCTGGAGGAAGAACAGGTCGGGGGGAAAACAAGGCTGCAGAGGCGTGGATCCTAACCGAAACTTCGCCGCTTCGTTTGGAGGCAAGGCACTCCAAATAAACGTTCGCTCCCAAAAAAAAAAAAAAAAAAAAAGAGAGACGTTTGCGTTACACATATATTTTTATCATACCCCTAGAGCCTATAGCCTCGTGCTCCTAAAATTAACTCCATCTTTACAATGACGCAGTCAATTAAAATTTCATCTAATCAATTATGACACTAACAAGGCGAGACAATTCAAAATGCACCACAGGGATGCGCTAATTACGGCTAAAGAAGTGTAGCGTGTCTAAGACGTTTATTAACCACGCAGCGTTCAATAATTATAATAACTCGGAGTCTCAATAAAAATATTTCACCGATTGTTTTCTAAAAGGAGAGGATTCGTCCTAGTCTATTGCGGAGGCTGAGGAACGCTGCGATACTTTTTCATGTCAAACCAGCCACGTGAAACATAGGCTTGAGGGAAAATTTTTAGCTCTCTACAGCAGACACCGTTTTTATTTTATATTTAGTTAGCAGTGTGCTGTAAGCAATTCTAGAGACACGAAACAGATACTGATGCGTAGTATACGCATGCTCAATTTGAGGGAATGAACAACCAGCGCTCTATTTAAGGCGCGAAGAACGAAACAAAAATTAAAAGACTCTTGCGAAAACCGATAAGGCTATTTGGAGCTTCGCTGTTCTTATGCAGGTCCAGGGACAAGCTCCCATCCATGCTCGGACATCTACCGCGGGTCAGCGGCATTCTCGGAGACAGAAAGCAGAGCAATACGCGACGCGCTTGTAGGTTTGGGCTCCAGGACCAAGGCCTACGTCACGGTTCACTCCTACAGCCAGCTTATCATGGTTCCCTATGGCCACGGCCGCGGCACTTACACAAAGGACTACGCTGACCAGGTTTGCTGATCATGCACCTCTGAACGAGCGCGACCTTCACACACGACGCATTGTATACGCAGATTGCGGCTGCACGTGCCATCTCGCGCGCCATACAAGTCAAGTCTGGAGTCTACTACCAAGTCGGCACAATCTCAAGTCTCCTAGGTAAGGCCTGCGGCGCCAAAGCGGACGAGATGACACGATATGATTACGTGCACTTCACTTATTTTATCTTTTAGGGTCAGCGGCCGGATCATCAACTGACTGGGTCTACGACTCGGCCAACATCAAGTACTCCCTGGCTGTGGAACTGCGGGACAAGGGACGCTTCGGGTTCCTGCTGCCGAATTTCCTCATCGTGCCTACGTCCGACGAATTCACCGAGGGCGTCAAAGCCCTTGGCAAATTCATCGCTAGAAGAGAGTTGAACAAAACCATCCAGTGAACGTGTCGCATATACTTCGTCGCAGCCTCCTCCATACTAAGAAGCCTGCGAGTTGCTGGGAAAAACTATCCAGGTGGCGGGATGGTGTAAGAAAAGGGGAAGACAGCGATATCACTTTGCGGAGGTGTAACCTTCGCGCAGATCTCAGTCCTTCTTGAGCTGCTGTCTTGGAACTTGAGAAATTCCATTATGTGCGTTTTTCATCTCGCTCTTGGTATCTAGGTAATTTCACTGATCTAACAACCAACTAGACAAGAAAATTAAGCACGTTTATAGTTAATAAAAAAACTATCAATCCTATTTTTATTTTACTCTTTAAGTCAGATCCACTTTTTTGTGCGATCACGCCGGTTTCTCTGACAGAGGGGGCTCTCGTATAATCCAGGTCATTCAGCTCTTTCCTTTGTAACTATCACCAATCTGCATTGTCTCTGTGACCACGTCTTGGAAGTAAACCTTTCATTCATTTACTTATTTTTATTACTGTTATTAGTTATTACTGCACGGTGTACTCATCGTGATACTTCAAAGTTTACATTCTATCAGAGTTTTCTTATTAGTAACAGCAGATCCTTTTATTATAGGATAAAAACAAATGGTTCACCAAAATCTTCAAAAGAATTAGGTGATGGTACACCAAAATCGTGTTCTAGAATAAACATTTGCGCAATCAGACATACATCACAAAAGTCCCGGAGGACGAATACATTGAAATGAATAGTAGTCTGCTGATGTGAATATGGGAGCACACTTGGTTGGGTCAAAAAACTATGTCGGCATGATATAAAATAATGGCATAGATAAATTGGCAGTGGTATTTTATGCTAGGCAACAAATAACACGGGTGGTTATGGTCTTGGATGGGGCAGCGTTTCTATCGTGAATAAAAATGTTTCTTGCTCCGCTGAACAGCAAGATTTGTTAAGCTTATCTGTTGTATGAGTCATTTTAAAAATTTATAAAAAAAACACGAATACATAGAACAATTTTAAAGGCGACCAACCGAAAAACGCACGAAAATCGGAACCTAAAATTGTAGTTCCACAACATAAAAAAGCCGCGCGGGGATATTTGCATTACGTAAATTTCGAATATGTCTTTTTAACAAAACCATATTTGCAGTCTGCGCGCAGACTGCAAATTGCGAATTAGATCGTTTTTCAGGAATACCATGAGGCTATTTTCGCATGTTCCGATTTCTGGCCGATTCTCGGGTGGCTTCTCGCATATGCGTTTCAGCTTTAAGTCAGTCAGCTTATCTGGATATGATTACAGATAGCAACCGCAATCCTGGACAACGTGAGTTGAAATTGGAGAACGGCGGATCGCAGGTCCCATAATCATCGGGGCGTAACGGTAAAAAGCGAAGATGGGCACGAGTGTTTTGCACGTATGACTGTACAGCTCATCGATGTGATACTTACAGGCTGTCGGGGCTCCTGAACGAAGTTCGACTATTTCAGCTCACGTTTCCCAGCAGTGTGCAAGGACATTAACAACTCTGCGAGGCGAAACAAGACTTTCCATTCCAGAATTTGAACATCGGCCTCACGTCCACGCCACGAGCGTAAACAGGGCAGTGCCGACCGCGTGGTAGACTCACACGGTTACATCCCAAGACCTAAATCTATCAGATTCAGAGTCCACAATGTTTGGCGTACGTCATTCCAAAGAAATATGCAAATGATACAATTATGCCCGTAGCTGTCATCGGCGAACAACTGGGCGATATAGACCTTTCCAAAAACGAGCTTGTGGCCGGTGCCATTTTGGGCGTTCGTGCGTATGGCGCGTGCTTTGCTCGCATTCCGAAGCGACGAACACGCACGTGCTGGGCTGTGAAGATCGCACGCTGGACTGTGATTTTGTAAACATTGGAAAGGTCTATATGCTGCAGTACAAATTTTCAATTACACCCGTGCAGTAATTCTCGCGAAAATTAGTGCGACCCACATTCGAAAAAGTAAAGAAAACCCGGTTCGAACACCCTAACGTATTATTAGAGAGTTTTAGTAGATCGTGTTTTCAGGCCACGCTATTTGTAGCAGAAGCTCGCACTGCCACTTCGATGCATGCTCTGAAGCGCGAGCCCGTAGCGCTGGCGGGCCTTTGAAAACGATCTACTAAAACTCTCTAATACATGCCATTGCTCAACCTTGTCACTGGCTACGGTGGCTCGTGCCCTCCATTGGTAAACTGAACTAGGCTAATATGTCGGAAAGCTAGTAAATCGAACCAGGAGCATTGAACGTGCCATTCCAGCACCCCCCTCCCTCCAACTAAAAAAAAAATAAAAAATAAAAAATAAACCGAAAGACGACACCTACTTACGGACACTATCAACAAACGGAAACAAGGCTAGAAAAACAATGAGGCGCATTGGGGGAAAGAAACAAAAAAAAAAAAAAACGAAAGAAAAGCATCAGGTTGGGCGTTCTGAGTGACATGAACGGCCTCAAAGTTGACAAACCGCTTCGGGAGCGTCGTGTCAGAGGCGGGTGTGCCGCGGTGCTCACGGGCAGGCGACCGGGCCAAAAACCTGTCCCTAGTTCACGTGCCTCATCTTTTTGCCCGTGCGTATTCATGAGGGCGCGCCTTCCGGGGGACTTCCCCCGTCTCACTGCTGGCGACCCGCGAGTCAGCCTCGGTCGACCGTTGAGTGCCACTGCTGCGCCACTGCCCGCACCACCTACCCGCGGACGCGTCTTTGCAGGAGAACAAAAAGGTACGGCGAGCTTCTGTCCCTTCTTTCCTCAGCCTCCGGTGTATCTTGTGCACAATCGCCTAACAGTGTCCGGCTATGCTCCGCTCGTGATCGAACCTCACTGGTCATTGGAGCTGCAATGCTAACGGACAATGCTGTCGAGGTCCTCTTTAGATTTGGTTTTGAGAAATTGCGAGTTTTTGTAGATCGTACGGCATACGCTAGTAATGGTATACTTCGTACAGGTAAAATATATGTTAACTTTTTCTTCTTTTTTTCTTGGAGGGGGAGGGATTTTGTTTTGCTTAAAACTTACACTTTATTTTAACATATTACCTGAAAATAGCGCAGACGCTTAATATGAATGAAATACCTTGATTATAGCATGTTTTTACCCACTTGACACGGAGCTCAACAAATCATAAATTTTAGTTCCAGCAGTGTTGTGATAAACCCTGATGTAAATTATACGTTCATAATTGTTTTAATATAATTCGATGAATATATTATTATTGCCACTTCTTAACCAATATTCCTATGTCGTGCAGGTCTTCGATTATAAAGAGAAATGCGTGCACCGGTGCGTCTGGATTTCATCATCATGCTTGCTGTGTTCCTGCCCTGCAAATGTGAAAACAGAGTTAGCTTCGCAGGGTATGACGATGATATTAAAAACCTCACAGTATAGTTTAAGAGTTTAAGCCACTAACAGGTTTATTCTGCATGTAACATTCGTTCTTGACCCTCTATGAACTTATAGTATCACCTTGCATCCTTATAAAGTCTATGTAATATTACTGATCACTTACTTGCAATGTTATAACTTAGGTTCACTCAATTCAGCAATAAACTAAACTTATAAGTGGTAAATGAGCAAACGAGTTTGACACCATGTCGTGCGGTTTTCTTCTGCGTAAATAAAGTGATAGGAGGTTTATCATAGTTTTTTTTTCATCGTCTTAAATACTCTTTTATTATTCCAAATGCCATAAAAAACGAAGTCATCGGCTGGTCAGAGCATTTGTGGATTCAATGACGACTGTGCAGCTACTGCGACAGCTGCAGACAAACAACACCCAGGCAAGTGGAAAACTGCACCTTCCAATCGGGGGGAAAAAAAACTCTAGACACTTAGAAACAGTTATATATTTGTACGCCTCCCACGGTCTCAGTTACGTTACAGTCGAATGTGCGACGCTTACTTGTCATGAGCACCCACTCAATCTCAATTTCGAATCGATAGCGCGTGCATCGACTCATTATTTTCGTAAATAAAGAGGAAAAAACACGACATGTTGACAGTGAATAATGCCGAGTTACATTGTGCAAAGGAGGCACTATATATTAAATAAAACTGTCTGTGTATATTGAATAAGCCCGACGAAAACGTGGAACTATTCTCAAAATTTCGTGGCACCATATTGCGCTCTCAAATGGAACATATTCGGGAAAGGTGACAATCAGACTTTAATAACCAGGAATTGTTATAAAATTCTCACAAAAAAAAAAAAATGTGTCCGGTTAATTTTCCATACAGAGGCGGCTAAAGCCTTCAAAACTTTTCATGATAAGATATAGCACCTTACTGCCGGGTTCAGTGGTACTGTGAAACATAAACAAACGTCCCGTAGGTAAACTGCCTTGTTTTCACTCATATTTCGTTTCAATCTCTCGTGGAAGTTGGACTTCTGGGAAGAGCCTGCGTCGCCTCATCAAAACGTCACCATCCGTCTTCCGCCAGAAGAAGCGATTCCGTTCCAGAAGCAATTAGAATCTAGTGGAATCCAGTACGTGATTCTCACCGAGAATTTACAAGAGTGAGTCCTCAATCACAAAAATGATATCCTACACAAGTTGCGTGAGTAATCATTGTCAATAACGTTCTTCGCATTTTTTTTTTTTTTTTTTTTTTCCTGCGCACGAAGATGGATCGACCGAGAGAGAAGCGAAAACCACGATGACGACGATCTGGGACCTCGAGACTCCGGAAGCTTCAGGATAGACATGTACCATACTCTGGATGAAGTAGGTGCTAAAACCTTTGCATGCCTTCTATCCATGCCGCAGATTACCTCCTCTTTATATTTACCTTGATCTCCATCAAGCTAAATATAAAGTGTTAAATGTGCTTAATGCTTACAATTTACGTTCACTGTGATACTGTATTTGTGTTTAGATCTATGGTTATCTGGATGCTGCAGCGCAGAAATACCCCAACATTACGAGCCGGATTACCATTGGCAAAACGGAGGATGGACTCGCTATTCGGGGACTCAAAGTGAGCCTTGTATATTTATTCTCTGTAACGATTTCTTCGCGTGAAGACAGCAGCTCTATCGAAGTATTCCACAATAAGTCAGATCAACAATTATGTCTTGGAACATAAGAAAACACTCACGATTATAATCCCGGACGGATCTTGTCACCACCTATAGGTGCAACGTTCCAGGGCATTCTAGAAAGTTATCTGAAGGAAAGTGCCAATTGATTCGAAGGTCCTTTACACACGCATATTCTGCCTGTCGACACCTCATATCATGTATTTCTAGGCTCATGCAGGGGCGGATGTAGGAATTTCCTGAGGGGGGGGCAGGTGCTGGTCAGCGTACCATTTGTTTAGGAACCCCCTCCCCCTCTCCCTCGTTTCACGACCTAAATTTTACACATGCAGAAATCAAGAGGGGGGTCAGGACATCCGGACCCCCTTCTAAATCCGCCCCTGGGCTCATGTGTTACCATAGTAAACAGGTAGTACTCATTTTTTTTTTTTTTTAAGTTTGAGACTTTAAAATTGGATATGGCAATCCTTGTACGTATAAAGTTCTGAGCTGACATAAAATGCATAATTACATTGGTTAAACAGCAAGAGGCTTGCGGTTGTCAAACATTCCGCTCGTTGATCGCGCTGCTCTGATGCAGATTAGTTCCGGAGGCAATTCGACCCGACCGGCCATATGGATCGACGGCGGCACTCACGCCAGGGAGTGGATTTCCACCGCCTCGACGCTCTTTCTCATCGACCGTTTCCTAAACAGCTACAACGACAGCAGCCAAGTCACGAAACTCGTCGACACCTTTGATTGGTACATGTTTCCCGTGATCAACGCGGACGGCTACAAATACACCTGGACTACGGTAATTCAATCTTATATGATAACGACAGCCTTGTGTCTTTTTAGAAGAAATGTTTAAAATGTGAAAGTCCGCCCTCTCCCAAGTGTCCCTCATTTTTGTAATGCACTCCTCGCCGTTTAAGAAGAAACAGTGCGGATGTGGCGCCATACCGTGGCGACGTTGCGAACTTTGGTTAGTCCAAACCAGTCCAAGGTCAGCGCATGTACCAGGGCACTAATGCATTAAAAAAAAGAACTGCGGGCTCACACGAACCAAAGGTTATATATAGTACCTATCGTCACTCATAGCTTAGGAAACGCAGGGTTAATATTTTCAGGCATCTTGCTTTCAGATTCATTCGTTGAAGTTTTGATCAGCTAACGTCGCAATCCCGTTGGCCAAGGAGCAATGATAAGATGCTCAGGATCGCCACATCCTTCGTTTCTCAAGCTGCCTCTGACTATACGGCGAGCAAGTGTTTCAAAATGCATGTTTGGCGCTTCGGAACGCGAGGAGGAGCATGTGAACGTTCTGTAAATTGGACCGCCATTCTAACTATAGGAGGTATTCACTGGACGCCATATTTGAGTGCACCGTCCACTGGGCATGCTCAGAAGGAGCTCACACATATAGGTTCCTAATACCGGCAATCTTGATGGTGTGTAAAACACGTTGCAGAAGGGCTGTGGAAGCTCGCCGTCAGCACGCGCTGAGCAGCTACTCCAGTAAATACACCCTATTGTATTCTTTTTATTCTTTTATGCAGCACCGGCTATGGCGCAAGAACAGGATACGAAACGTAGGAAGCCTTTGTCGTGGAGTCGACCCCAACAGAAATTTCGACGTACACTTTGGCTGTGAGTGCAGGTCGTTTCCAGTGCCATGCTCAAATGGCCTCTTACTCATTCAGTCATAAAATGACCTTTGATATTTTCCTAGTATGCTTCGGAGCATACAGAAAAAAAAACGTACCTGAAATGTTGGCAGTTGTCAAGCTCAGTCCCCTGCTCTAAAAACTGAGATTAGATAGATGTTAACTTCAGTTGTCTTGTTAACGTACAAATAAACAAAAAAACTTTCAACCTTTCTACTCTGGTGAAGAAGGAAGACCAGCGAAGCTGTACTATGGTGGGAATGAAATAACGGCCGGCCGCAAGTCGGCAAGTCAGAGTGGAAAAGCTGGAAAGGTTGCCGCCATCTATGAGCGACGGCGGCAACCAGACAACCGGCAAGTCCCGTGTCTGGTTGCCGCCGTCGCTCATAGATGGCGGTAGCTGTCTAGAGTTTTGTGTCATCATTTGTTTGCTGGCGGACACGATCCTGGGGAAACTATCCCTTAACAGCTCCGCTGTAGAACTCGCAGTTTAAATTGTTTACATGCTGCGAGCAGTAAATATTAGAGAAACACGTCTTATTCTTTTGCAATGTAAACATGGTCAGAGGTTTCAGTTAACGTGTATTATTTATACTATTTTCACCCATACATGTGTGTTTGTGCGTGTAGTGTCCGGATCCAGCGCCAACCCATGCGCCGAAAACTACGCCGGAATATTTCCGTTCTCCGAGGCCGAGAGTCGAGCGATCCGAGACGGCATCAACAACGTGAAAGACCGGCTCAGGATCTACATCAACCTGCATTCGTTCAGCCAACTGGTCATGATTCCCTACGGCTACTCCAAGGGCTACACGACGGACTACAAGGACCAGGTATTATAACGTTCGGTTTCTCACGTCAAAAATAGGAGCGAGGCAAGATGTGCTCCCACCTTGGTTTCAGTACGAGGCGCTGGAAAAGCTCGTGACCTCCATTCGAAAGAAAAACAGCGCCTATTACCGCCATGGGACGGCGGGACAGGCCCTCTGTGAGTATACAATCGCAGACTGCTGCGCTTTTCTGAGCTCAAAAACATCGCTCTGAGATTGAGGGACACGTATTTGCGCAAGCGGACTGCCCATGAATTCCCTGAAAAGTGGGAATGACAACAACTGCATTTACAATTAAAAAACAAAATTGAAAAAGAACGTTAACCACCTTTGGCATTTACACGCTGCTGTCGTCCGTGCAATTGCATGACAGATCTATCTAATTACTTTCGTGTAATAGGCATACTAGAATTGTTTACTATTGTTTTATGCGACGAAATATTTGTATCGCATATCTGTCATGTGTTCTTGACAGTTCGCGCTCCGATCTTTATTACAGCCACTCACCTAGCTTTCAGCTTTCCGAAGAAGAGAATGAAAACAAAATATTCCGTTCTCATTTTCGAAATTTCACATAAAACAATTTCGTTTCTGGCTCCCTACCTTGAATGTGCTAGTTCTCTTGTCCCCACTAAGGCGGTATTCACCTAGTAAAATACGAACTCAATATCGTTCCATGGTTTATTCAGCAGCGTGCTCGGGAATATTGAACATACTTAGCTCAGGGGAAATGTTTCTCTTTGAGATGTGACCTCAGGAGCGGCGCTGGACTGGGTCTACGACAAGGCCAAGGTCAAATACAGCTTCGTCATCGAACTGCGTGACCGCGGCCTCTTTGGCTTCATTCTCCCGAGAGAATTCATCAATCCGACTGGCGAAGAGTTGTTCAGCGGCGTCAAGGCAGTCGCCTTTCACGTCATGAAAAAGGACCTGTAGCCCGTGTCGATGGAGGTGTGCCCAAATCCTATTCTACTCTACTCCGGAGCCATCTGTGCTGATGGACTGCGCTCGGGTTGAATTTTCAATAAAAACCACCAAAAACAAGTGTCTTATTTAAAGAAGAAAAACAAAAAAGCGAGGCGCTGTAAAAAGGGAGAAAGAGAGACCTATGCATCATTTTTAAAACGCCGAATTGACTTTATAAAGGAGAAATTTTTATTGATGTTTTCTTGGCAGAGATTCGGAGATTCATGAAAAAAGGGTGTGAAGACTGAGTGTCTAAAGCGGTGAGTATAGCGCACAAAAGGAACGAACACGGAAGAAAGAAAGAAGAAAGCGCGAGGACAAACTTCGTTCGATTAATATTTTCACAAACGTTCACGAGCATTCTTTTAGTATAGATCTATTTTACGTGTATGTGTGTCTGGGGGGGGGGGGGGGGGGGTAACTACATATGACAGTGGTTTAACGGCATGCCCTTGCCATAGGGCATTTCAACTATGTTTTCCGCTTGAAGGCAGTTAAAGAATCAGCCAACCAAGTTCCATCGCATGCCGGGTGGAACGCGCAGAGTCGGGATAGCGAGCTGTTTCGCCTCTCGCCTGAATGGTGTGTAACGGCGGATCATACTCCTTGCTCACGGGCATTTCGAATCACATTTCTCCAAATTACATTCGAGTAACTTGCGAATCAGATCTCGATTCTGTTTTCGTCTGACAGGGGTCACACGATCATCACTCGAAGGCCAAAGGCCAAGGGCATGCACCAAAGGCATGCAGTTAAAGGGGCGGTGCAACGATTTTATGATTAAAAGAATTTGCATCTTGTCATTTTTGCGTTGTTTATCGTGTCCTGGAGGATAGAAAAAACACCTCCTTCATTAAAAATGTCGTGATTCCGCTGCACAATCGCAAAGCAAAAGTCGAGCTTTTTCGCCCACCTGCAGCCCCAAGTGGCAGCCGAAGGAACTACGGCGAAAAGATTACGTGACCTCGCTCGGTTCTAAGCTGCAGCATAACGCCCGCTAATGTCAGCAGAGAGAGGGAGAGGAAGCGTCCTCCCAGATAGTACACGGGAACCTACACGGCACTCCGAATGACGTCACTGGGAGTGCGACCAGGTGTGACCCTGAAGACTGGGAGTGAGTTGAGGGGTGCCCGAAATGACAATATTTATCTTTGTTTTACGCAACAACTAGGACACGCAGACGAAATCGGTTTTCTGTTCTTTACTTCAGAAGTGTCAGAGGGCAACTTCCACAAATCTTTGACCGAAGTCCGGAAATCGTTGCACTCCCCCTTTAAAGAATCAGGTGTAGCCCGAAACAACCCATTCCCGTTTTAACCCATCCCCGAAACGACCTTCCCGTTTGAACCCGTCCCATTTCAACCCATTCCCGAATCGCCCGTCCCATTTGGACCTGTCCCGTTTCAACCCGCTCCCGAAACGCCCTTCTTATTTGAACCCATAGCCGAAACACCCTTTACGTTTGAGCCCGTCCCGTTTGAACCCATTGGTATAAAGCCCCGCACATCTCAACCTCTTCGCGAAAAGTCTCCCTCGTTCTAACCCTGGTTGTGTCCCGAAATGATGTTAACGCAATTAATGCAAAAGTGCAGGCGAGCTACTTAGTTATGTTGTGAAATATTTTTGCTTGTCAACGTATTCTTAAAATATACAACACTTTCAGACAAGCTTCAACGAAATATATTTCTACTTGAACCACTTAAAATGTTTCTTTCAATAAGGTCCCCAAAATGTGTAACTACGAAACGGACTATGTACACTGCGCGACAACGTTACCGCGAACACAATCGTGACGATGTTTCGAATTTCAAAGACTTTCAAAGCACTTTCAAAGACACTAATAATATTGATGGCAGTCTTTTGATTCTTTGAGACAAATAGCAAAAACCAACAATCGCTTGTTCGCGCTAACAGTGTCGCGCTCTGTACAATAATGAAGCCTTAGAATAACGTAGGCATAGAACTTTGAGTAAGCAAAAATTAGCGTTGCCTTTGGTGTTATATCGCGACGCTATTTTTAGGTTACACAAAGCGCTTGCGTACGTTATTCTAAAACTTCCTTATAGTGAACGGGATATTTTGAAGAGTGATAAATCAGACAGGTTGACAGACGTATGATTGCGACTTTATTTTCTTACAAGTTCAAACACAGAACCCTCGCGCATACAGGAAAAAAAAAATATAAACCACAGAATGCTATCGCCTTGGTTGAGAAAGTCGAGCAGGAAAATCGCGCCTTCAGAAAAGCGACACTCCAATTTTGATTGTTTGCGGCTGTCGACTCCATGGCCCGCACGGCACCACCACTTGCAAGCTGCTGCAGAGGTATTCTTGTCAAGGCCTCATCTTGTTTGATCAGATCGATGCAGCTGTAAATGTTCGGGTGAGCCCTCCTTGACACAGCGTTTATCTTACGCTGCCAGGTCTCCAAGGTTGTTTCGGGAGAGGAAGTGAGGTGAGCAAGGAGGACATACATTAAACACTTGAACATAATCAACTGTTAACAAGCAATGCAAACAAACCAACCGAACTGATGACGAACGATGGCCGAAGCGGGAAGGTTGTTTCGGGATAGTACAAAATGGGAAAGGATGAAACGAGAAGGTCGTTTTGAGCCGGGTCGAAACGGGAAGGTTGAATTGAAAATGGGTCGAAACGGGAAGCACCCAAAGAATCGGGGAACTACTGGGGAGAATATCTAACCGTCACGCTCCCAGAGGCTAGATCGAAAACTAAAACCATTGGGACAACGACAACATGAATTCTTCGTTTGTGTTTATGACGGAGCGCTCGTTTGGCGTAGCCGAACGCTGCTTCAAGCTGTCAGCATTCGTCGGGTTCTCGTGTTCAGCCAGTGAGGTACCAGTTGAACACAAGTCCCAACCGAACGCTCAATCTGTGCCCGGCAATCGATCGAGGAAGATGGCGTAAAGAATTTTAATCCACAGGCCTCGGGTCGGGTAAGCACCTAGCTCTGCGGAAAAGAAACTCGATAAAAACGCCCCCTACAATTCGATCTCCTCGCCAGGTGCGTCTCTTTCGGAACTCCGACCCGCGCTCGTTGCCCTTCGTCGTGCTTTGGCTGCGCGAGCACGCTCGAAGCTCACGAGGCGCTCAAGTATTATCGAAGGTAAGAAGCTTGCGCTGGAGGAGCGGCACAAGTGAAAGACCTCCCTCCCGCTCTCGTCCAGAAACAGGCTTCTGGCCAGTGCCATTTTCAGCTTTCGTGCGTATACGGCACGTGCTTTCTCGCTTTCCTTAACGACGAACGTGCGCGTGCTTGGCTGTGCTGATCACAAGCTGAATTGTGATTCTGTAAACATATTGGAACGGTGTCAAGCGCATGCCAAGTGGAACGCGCAAAGTTTTAATCGCGATAGAATACGGTACGAGTGGCATTTGGCTAAATGTCATTAAATATTCCTTGTGACAAGGGTTTTTAATTATGGTGTGTTCGAAATATGAAATTACCGGCGTCGTTCAAAGGATGACAAACGTTCCCCGACATCCTGTACTTTCGCTCTCTCTCTCTCTCTCTCTGTCTTTATGTTTAACAGCAAATATCTCACAGAGGAAAGGAGAACGAGGATTGTAAAACAAATTTGAATTGCGGGCGTTATAGCCATTTCGAGTGATTTGTGTATACGCCCAAAAAGAAGCACCATTAAGAGAAGATCAACATGACCGGCTTAGGGTAGTGGTAATTCATTTCGCATTTAGCAGATCTCGTGACGTCATGGTATGCCGCGTCGAGTCTTCGTTAATAAGCTTCTTAATTTTTTATTTATTTTTTTACTATCTAGAGTTACTGCACCCAAACAAAAAGCGTCTTGCGCTCAAGTTTTTCCTCTCTTGGAGCTTCGATTGAACTGAATAGAGCGGTTGATTTGTCTTAATTACGCCCTCCCCCACAAATTCTCTCCCATTCCCATCCGGACAGTAACGACTATGAGAACGGTTAGACAGCGGGACAAGCTAAGGGCTGCAGTGCAGAGAAGCAGCACCCGAAGGAAAGAGTTCTTCCCTTTTGAAGCGCAGTTAGAAACGTCGAAACGCATTTTTGTGTCGGCGCGTTTAAGTTTGAGGAAGAATGTACGTAAAGACAAAATCTTCATAATACGTATTTTAATAAATCCATCTCATACAGTATAAATTTTACGTGCAAGTGCACTTTAGTGCATTTAGTGTATTTGTAATCGTCATTCATATTTAGATTCCATTTCCATCGAATGTCGGATTGTTTCAAGTGCTCCAGCGCACGTTTTGTATGGTCGTTTTACATATCCACTCGAGTATTCGACGGCCTGCAGCATCTGGCGTCAGGTTTCAAGGTTGACAACCGAGCTTTGAGTTAGCAGTGGCGGCAAAGACAGCAGGTCTACATCACGCGAGCTCGAGCGAGACACTTAAACGAAAAGCGGCAGAACAAACAAAATTACAACATAAAAGCGCGGAGTCTGACTCATAGCTGTATGTCAGCACTCTTGTCCATGAGGTCTCACTTTCCCCCAGAAAGGAAGGTCCTACTTCTGGTTGCCGGAATGATCTCCAGTTGCATGTTATGAAACTTAGTAAGACTGCGTACAAGTCGTTTTGCTTCTAGTTGCTACACCATAGATAGCGTTGTCGTCTATATTGCTATAAAATATGTATATATAAAAAAGGTTCCGTGGAAAGATATGCTACGATAATGGTATATGGGGTACACGGAAGTTTGACGTCTCGGTTTTCAAGGAAACGAAGCGTGCCAACTTTTGTCGACAGTGTGACTTCCTACTGTCTATCGTGGACATCCGTCATATGTAAAAAGAGAGAACGCAACTACTTCGAATTTTGAGTCATTTCTAGATTGTTACGCAGAGTCGCAGAGTGTCAATAAAGTTTAGTAGCTGCGTTTGAGACGTTTTGTGTTTGTCCCCTTCTTCGTCCATCGTCTCCAGTTTTTTTGTTTTTTTTTTTCAAAAATGTGTAAAAACTTTTACACACTTCTGGGACGCTCTTCAACGCCGCCTGTTTACTGCTTGTGAAGCCACCCACATGGGCGACATTTTAACACGAAGGCCTGTGAATGCTGACACTTTGTGAATGAATTCCGTCGTCTTGCAATCGAAGGATGTACAACCTTGACTGCTTTTCGATCGAAACCTTTGACGCTATTTTGAAGTACTTCTCTACGACAAGCGTATCCATGCAAGGACCCGATTCGAAGCTGCTAGCTCGCACTCTCAGTGTGATTTTCACTCCAAACATGGGTTAACAACAATAAATTTAATTGATCGAGTTCAGTCACTCGTATGAACTGCAGACTATTTCAATGCTTATCAAGCGGCGCTGCAACAACTCATGATGCAATTGCCGAACTCGGAACGTACGCGTGATTTTGTCGATTTGGTGAGCACTATACATTCGTCACACAAACGAACATTGAAAATGGCTCCCGCCAGAAATCAATTCGTTGAATTGTGAATGCATACTTAAACACCAAACTCCCATGATAATAATAATAATTTAAAAAAACGTCTGGTACGTACAGCATCAAATATTGAGCCAGGACTGAGTACTAAACTTCGCATAGCATGCCAAGTAACTATCGGCATAAAAAATGCTGAAAGCGGAAGGTACTAGAAAAGCACCATAAACATTCGAATACTTATCAGGAAAAAAATATTATTTTGTGTTTTATACCCATACAATTAAAATGGCTTAGAACAAAACGCAATATTTATTTTATATATACATTTTTTTCAGTAAGAAAACTAATACGCAATTTTAGACTTGATTTGGGAAAAAAAACAAAAAAAAAAACATAAAACTTGGAAACGCCCACATATGCGTCGAATGCGTTAAGTCAGGGCAAACAACGGCAGGGAGTAGGTATATTTGTTTTCCTTACTTGCTCCAAATCAGGCAGAACAGGGAAGATTGTGTATTTGGGCTTTGACAGAACGAGAGATCTCAACGTGCGGCTGGAAATATTGCATGTTTGATCCAAACAGGCGTCAAATAAAGACTCAACCTAAACCTATCATTGACCACAACAGATCGGGGTCCACGAGAAAAGAAAACTCTTACCTTGGTCCATTTTGTCGGTGACGTGAAATGATGTTTGCGAGACAATAACAAAAAAAAAAATAATTCGGCAGTAGTCTAATCAAATAACCCGCATATTTGAAACAGATCAAACGGGTAGTGGTCCGAGCAGCGCCTTTCCCCTGATCGTGCTGCCTGGGTGATCCGACCTTGTCCCACTTGAGACCCTTACCATTCCCGGTCCGCTCTCGCGCGATTGTCAAGAGGGCATTTCAGACAGGGTTCACTCCCGCACGCTTGCCTTTGCAGCTCTCCCTTTCTGTTTGCCTTTCTTTGCAGCCAGGCATATTTAGCGCCCTGTCAAAAAGCTTCAAATGGCAACGCTGGAGCGCTGCCCAACGCGGCTCGTGGAGATGCCGAGAGACCACGGGTTGGAAAGGGAAAGAGAACGATGACAAGTCGAAAAGTTCCCTTTCTTTATACGCGTTGCTCGGCGACGCGAACACGCGTCTTTGTCTGGAGTCCCTCTGCAAAGCCGAGCTCTCCGTCTATCTCTCTCTTTCTCTCTTCGAGAACCCTTCAAGACCAGCTTCCAGACGACAAGACGAGCGGTGGTGGTGTCGGATCTCTCATCTTGACCTGGTCGGATTACCACACCGTGACGTTCCGTAAGTGCTCCCGCGACACACGTCCCTGTTTTCGTTACTGCGCGAGGCGTTACTCGGCAAAATTAGAGTTGGTGACATTTTATGAGTTCCGCGAGGACTGCAGTACTTGGACTTTGGAGAGTCCAGGACACAGAAAAACGAGATACAAGATGTGTACGCCCCTTCAGGTACGAAGATACGTGCCGAGTTCGGACCTAGACAGCATAGGTTGGAATTGGGCTTATGGTCAAGGATTCAAACGTGCCGGGAGTGTTTGCCAGAACATGTCGTTTAGAGAAATGGAGTCCAGGTGTGTGTTCAGTGGAAGGTCTCAGGTGGTCTTTGGTTGTCACACAAGGGACACCCGGGCCTTCTTTGAATGTCGATCCTTGCGATGCTTGTGTCTCCCACAGTTGCAAGTCGGCACATCCTACCATATACACCAACACATTGTTTACAAACAAGCCCGCTTTGCCCACACCAGGTGTGGGCACTGCGCCTGCGCAGAAACCGAATTCAGGAGGAGGGAAGCGTCTGCGCATGCGCAGTACCGACAGCAGCGCCACCACAGTGGCGTGACGTCAGTGAGTCGAGTTGGTCTATAAGGCTGGCATTTGTCGACTTTGACAAAGGGAACGATGCGCGAATTTGTAACGCATTGTAAGTGTGCTGTTTGTGATCATGCATGGTTCAGCCTGCCTCTCTCGTCGCAACAATGAACAAACACTTTGCAGAGGTAACACTAGCCACACTTTCAAGGACCAATCCCGTCGTTAAAGGGAGACTCGAGACAATTTTATTCTTGCTCATTTACTTATTTCTCGATTGCAAGGAGGCTCGGAAAGCCAAGGTATGTCTTTTTTTTTTACATCATTGGTTATTTTTTATGCGTAAAAATACGTGACTTGACAAAGAACACAGACGACAAAAAACATATTAAGGGTGCAAAAGCTTGGTGATTTTGTGCTGCTATCACCGTCAAATGTAGAAGTGCCTTATGATTTCCATAAATAACGCCTTACTAAAAAAAAAAAATATATTTTTAATGCTTTAAAAAAAACCTCGCTTTTGCACTGAAAATTTCAGCAGAATTTTCAACCAACTGAAAAGGCTTCACGAACTTATCACCGTAACATATCCGCACTATGCCGCTCCAGGAAAGGGCTTCTGGAAGCTGTCATTCAATGCGGAGCGCAAATTCCTCTGCTTCTTGTGCAGGAGTTACGGTGACGTCAGAACGACGCCGAGCTCTGATTGGCTCTGATTGAAGTATAGTGGGTAGACCTCAAAGGCAGCTGCCTCGGGGTCTACCCACTCTACTTCAATCAGAGCCTATCGGAACTCGGCGTTCTGACGTTAGTGCAACCCCTGCAAAAAAGGCAAACGAACTTGCGCTCCGCATAAGCCAGTGACAGGGTGAGAAGGGCAGGGAGGTTTTTCACTTGTCTCGCCTCCGGCGCGAGCCTCCTGCCTTCGGTAGGAGTTCGGCTTTTGGTGGCCTTTGAGCCAAGGAGCGCGTGCTGGAGGCTGACCATCCGAAAGGGACGCCCTGTCGTTCTCATTCTCTCAATAGACCATTTGCCGAATTACCCAAGCATCAAAAAGAATGCCGGGAACGAGGGTACACGCGCTGCGCATCATGGCGTCTTCGGCTCCAAACGTTCGAGAGCAAAATTTTAATACAAATGGCACTTCGCACGCGCGTTCCACGGACGCATTATTTTGGTTATTTACTTCGATTTTTTTTTCTATAAGGAGTATTCACTGGGCGCCATATTTGTGGGTGCTGTCTAGAGCGCATGCTCAGAACGAGCCAACATTAATAGGCTGCAAAGACCGGCAATCTTGAGGGTGCGGAATGCGCGTTACAAAAGAACTGTGGAAGCTCGCCATCAGCATGCGCTCAGCATTCACGCACACAGCTATGGCCGCCAGTGAATACTTCCTATAGGAAGTATTCACTGGCGGCCATAGCTGTGTGCGCGACTGCTGAGCGCGTGCTGATGGCTAGCTTCCAGGGTTCTTTTGTAACGTGCATTCCACACCGTCAAAATGGCCGGTCTTAGCAGCCTATCAATGGGAGCTCGTTCTGAGCATGCGCTGTAGACAGCACCCACAAATATGGCGCCCAGTGAATACCCCTTATAGGGAAGGCGATCGCGTGCAGCGCGTGTACCTATACGTACCCAACATTCTCTTTGATGCTTGGACGTAATTTAGCAAAATGTATATTACTACGCATGTTAACGTTTGGCGCGTGCTTCCCACACTTCCGAAGTGTTTAGCACGCGCAACTGGACTTTTTATCGCACGCTAAAGCGATTTTTTTTTTTTTTTTAAGCCGAATGTTCTATGTACACGAAAACGCACGCGCTACTTTTGGTAGAAGTTTTTGAAAAATTATCGACCCACTTAATTTTCTTTTGCAAATATGTACTTTACGAGAACCTTCGTCTTTATATTTGAACAAGTCATAATTTGTCACACTCCCCTGATCTGAACGGTCAGTAGATGTGAATGTGAAATTCCAGATTTTTGACTTAACTGCATAAAAAGAAAGTAGACACTTTTTTTTTTAAACCACGTTGTAAAATAATTCAGGTTTTTATCAACTAGTCATGTATTCATTCACGTCAATGGGTCAATTGCACTTATTTTTGACAGACCCGAACATGTGTATTGATATCACGCTTTCTTCCAATACGAAATGAACCGAACACTGGCATCCGTGGACTTCGTTTCAATCATACCCGTAACAAATAACAAGAGACTCATAATTTATCTTAGATTGTAATTTATAACTTAAACACCTTCAAGTTCAGTCAACAACAGTACACTCCAAAATAAATACTTAAAATGTGCCCACAATACTGGCAAGTGCTGACCCTAAAGCTTGGCCTCGGTCACAAAGAGGGAAAAACGGTAACACTATTTTCCACTTCCAGTTTTTCAGAAACATTCGTTAATCGTATTTTATCTTCCTTTATGTTATCTAATCTGAGAGAATTGGGCAAACAACGTATTCGTCACTTCGCTTTGTACGACATCTTAAGATAGGCGGAGTTTATCCTAACGTCGTCATAAAATACGAGCCGGAAATGGGCCAGGGCTAGCGCGGATATGTGACAAGCGCAAGTTTGTTGGCACAGACACACAAACAAGGCTAATGCAAAAAAGTTTAAAAAAATTGTACACATTACAACTATAAAATTTCGACTAGGTAAACTTGCACTGAAATGCATGCACGTTCAAGAGAAGTCACATCGCTTTCTCCAATCAACACTGTATCACTGTGTGGATCGGAGTTCGCCACTCTGGTGCTCGCGAGCTGTTCCGGGCGAGCGGATTTACTCCGACGCCCTAATTCACATTCCGAACTCGTCCCTTCCAGACGTGGGCGCTCCCGGTGGCCGTGCCCACCAGAAATGACGACACAGCGCGCGGTATTTGGCAGACCGAACGAGGTTCAGGAAGGGACCCCAACAACCGAAGGCAAGCCACCAGAGGAAAACGAATCGTGTCGCCAGGCAGCCGATGTCGTCGACGAAAAATGACCCGACGACCGCGTACGGCAGAAAGCCAAAGTAGAACGTGCATACTGTCACCAGGACCAGAAGCATCGAGCCAAGGTCTTTGTCCAGCTTCTCGCTGCTATGCTTGGAGCAAGTGGCTTGGATGAACCGTGGCGTCTCCGCGGAAGCGGGTCTGGGAGACGTCGAACACGTTTCTCGTGCGGATCGGACGTGAAACAACAAACGGGTAAACGCCAACGACACGCAGACGACAGGCAGAACGACCGAGGCAAACCCGTGCACCACGATAACAGACTGAGGTCCGCCGACCTCGCAGTATTTCGTGAACTTGTTCAATCGAACGCTACCCCAGCACTCGATGATAGCTGGCAACACGAGCGCCCACGAGAGCACCCAAGAGACCGCACAGAATACAGGATCTGTCCACTTTCGTCTGCTGCTGTCAGGGTACAACACGACTATGCACTGGTCGGTCACCAGAAATATGAAACTGATGGCTGAGGAAAGTACAGCAGCTGTGTAAGTCGATCCCATAAGAGTGCACTCCATGTGGCTAATGGACATTCCCATTAGTTGAACCGACGACGCTGCCAGCGTTGAAACAGAGAGCACCAGCGCTGCTGCGGAGATGTTGGCCAGGAGTTTAGAGCCATGCGTGACGGTGTTCGGTGAGCAGAAGAAAGCCGTCGCCATCGCAGCGTTGGTAAGCGCGCCACTCGCCGTCACGCCCACGACGGCAACACTAAACGCGAAGTCAAACCATCGTCCGTAGTACGGTTCACAAGTCTCGAGTTCCGACGAGTTCACTGGCCCTGCTGTTGCATTCATGGCGTTTGTCTCAAGCCGTCTTACCTCTCGAGAACCTTTGGCATTTGTGGGCTATGGGACACCACGCTTGGAAACGGCGATGCGGGAATACAACGTCGGGATGCGGCGAACACATGTCCAAGCACAATCGAAGACACGTTCGAACACCGAAGATCCTCTTCCTGCTTACAGCCAGTCACAGTGGATGGACACGTCGAAGGCGTGTAGGAGACACGTAGCAGGTAGGTAGAAGACAGCGAACTTGCAGTGGGCTAGCCGATGAGTTCAAAGCCAAGCCGGGGAAACGAGGAACTCGTCGGTGGGAGAGGCATGAACACGCGTTCTTCCGGTAACACTCCTTGACTCAAAATGAAGAGGATATTGTGTCACTGGCTGCAATGAAACTGAGAGAATCCCGCGTCAAACGCGAGTGCGGGCGAGAGCTAGACCGCGCCGGTGTTTTTTTGTGTGTTTCTTTTTGCGTGTGTGTGTGTCTGTGTGTGTGTGTTTGTGTGTACGTGTGTCTTCTACGCGCATACACGCTCCGTCCTCCTAATCTTATTTGCGCTCCAGCGCGAAGGCTCTGAGTCAGACACGCGATGCGCTCGTCGTTGTTGTAGAGATGCGATGTGGCGTGCGTGGGGGTCATCGCTCATGCGTCGTTATCGGCGTAGGATTGCTAAAGGCTCCGAGATAGAGTGCGGCCTTTACAACCCTGACCACAAAGCGCCCTAACGGCAAACGGGTCAATTTTATGTGGGTGTAATTAGCAAAGATATAATGCTGTAAGCTTCGGCCTCACCACTCGCAGTGCCAGCTCAAAGCGGTAACTTGGCCAGATTTTTTGTTCGTTTATTTACTTCTATATGTGCAGCGTTTCCCTCTCTTCTATCACAATTTTGTTAAAGTCACGTGCGACCGGCGTACTTTTGTCAACTGGTGCATGTTAAAATCTCCAATGTGGCAACTCCGCTGTACTGAAAAAATTGAAGTCCCCTTGGCTTACTCGACAAGGCATCGAAGACGGAGTGGAGCATCGAAGTAATGCTCCGCGAACATCCCGGCAGGATTAGTTGCAACTCGTTTGGAAGGCTTCTTTGCAATTCATTATTTCTCGGTGTGCGTTCTACATGTGTCCGAGCAAACTCCTCTGCAGTGCAAGTGCCTTCCTGGGGAAAATTTAATCTAGAGATACTCAATACGTCATGCCAGAGCACTATTTATGTCGATCACGCTATATTCCAAGTTTTGAGAACGACAACGTCTTGTCACGGAAATGAGGGTGCTGCGGTAGTCGAATGCGCGATGCCCAATGCAGTGAAGTAACGCTGTGCCTCGCCACTGAATGGCGAGGCAATGGTGGAATGGTGATGTGCAATATACACGACGGTTGACAGTACTGTTTAAATATTAGACAATGCCTCTTACCACCGTTTACAAAAAGAAATTACCAGTTCATGCGAGTGATGAACAGCCCAGTAGTGAGCTTGTCACTTCGGCAAACGAAAGAAACCGGTGACAAATGCAGCAACATCTAGAATGTCGGCTGCCAGAAGCAATTTTAGGGAACAGTGTATGTGGCGTATTGAAATTCCACCATAGCTGTGTTCATTGTACTTGAGGGCGTGCTGACGTCGAAGTTTCAGCACATCCTTTTCACACCATCCACATCACGGAGATCTCCACAGACACCACTAAACCGCAGCTTGATCTATTGGCCACATAAAAAAAGAAGCATATTACGAGTAACCTTCTTTGCACGTTACTCGTACAGCCAGTGCTCGGTAAAGTACACCTAAACAGTATACTTAAAGTACAAAGTAAATGAGAGGTTATGTACTTTCAGTAAAGTAGGAAGTACACCGGGTGCAATGCTCTTGAAGTAAGGTACTATAAATACAATGTTATTTCAAAGTAAAGTACAGGCACTTTTTAACATTATCTCTTATGATGCGCTTTCATTCTGCTATACAGTGCTCCTTTTCATTACTTTTTCTCTTTTTTTTTCTTCTCCGGTATGTAGTCTGACCCAGGAGTAATCGAGGGTGCATCAGTTATTTTCGAAAATGGCGACGAATATTGAGCATAGCGTCAGACCCGTAGCTTCCGAAAATAATCCTCTTATGGAGGAGTGCCCTCTCCTAGTGAGTTTAATCTCCTCGCTTGCGCTGGCCGAACGAGAAGTAGCGAAAGTTCAAAAAGCTACGGGAATGCCGCCCCCAGAACAAACGGAGCAATGTGTGTCGTCTGCTCGCGTTTCTGGTGAGAGTAGAATATCCATTCCAGTATTTCTTCAGGGTTGACAAAGCATCCTTTTGTGATACAAATTTAACGAGACCAAATTTAGGGAATGTACTTTAAAGTCAGGAGTTGTACTTGCCTCGGAAAGTACCAGAAAAAAAATAATTTGAGTAAAGTACAAACCTACTTGAAGTAATACTTTAAGTACCATGTAGTTAAAGCTGTCCAACACTGCATACAGCGTAGTCACGAACAACAAACTTTGCCATCTGCGTTGTTTTCCCCGGATACGGATATTTTACTACACCAGTGTTCGTGATGACAACCTATCAGTTGTGAGAGACAAAAGGAAAATCTAGACGAACGCTTGTTCGTCTCAACTGTTTCGCGGTCTGTAAGTACTACATTCGTGCTCCGTAGCCGAGGTGCTATTCAAAACAAAGAACTCGCGCATGCAGCCTTCGCCAGGGTTGCGTCTTGCACAAGTTGTGTCGGTATGGTCCACGCCACTTAGAAAATGTCCCGCTATATATGTCACCGAACTCTCCTTGATATAAAATAAATTTAAAAACAAATGTTTACGCGTCCAGATTACCGTGGTCATTCTGAAAGAATACTACCGGAACCTATTGGTCAGTGCAAAGTTGATACCTTATCTTACTCATGCATGGTTTACAACCTTATGTAGTCCACAGTGAGACACGCGCTCGCGTCCTGTGGGAGCCAAGGTCATTTTTGCGAGACCGCCACTGTTCAACTAGCTTTTTATTTATAAATTATATCTCTCCATCATTCGTATTTTACCGCGCACACTTCCACGGCGGACACATGGGACACCAATCGTTTCAGCCCATGGAAAGAACCCGGCGAATCTTGACACCCAAAGCATTTGTTGTTCAAAGAAGGTATCCTCGTTGGGTCAGTGCATGCGCGAATACAGACGCCATTTCAACAGACAGCATTGAGTTAGGCCTTGTCATTGGCACTATTACACGAATCGCGCACTGAAGGGAGTTCTGCCAGGTCGGAGCCCCAGCATCAACGCGGGAAGCTTTGCTCGGGGTCTAATCTATGGTAGAATCTGGAAGTGAAGCGCCGCAGGAAGACGCAAATCCGGGCGTGCGAAAACATCCGCCACGCGGAGAGAAGAAAACCCCCCAAAAAACTCAGCATTGCTCAGCGTTCGCACGAGTTACGTCAGCGCTTAAACGTCAGTTTAAATACGAAACGCGACAATTTCAAGGGTCCCGTCGGATGTAATGGAAAGCGAGAGAGGGGCGGTTAGCCAAGCGTGCAGATTGGGGCCTATTAACTCAACTGCCTCAATAACTCAGACGGCGCGTGCATTCGCAGACGACGACCAGAACGAATTTCATTGAACTGCCCTCAGACCTCGGAGTCGGGCCGGTCGACTCTCGTTGAAAGGAAGCAAAGTGCTTGAAGTTCACGGCCCAATCTCGAGGATGGACGCTTGACAAAGTCAATCATTTCTCTCGGTCAAGAGAGAGAGAGAGAGAGGGAGAGGGTAGAGAGAGAGGGAGAGAGAGAGAGAGAGAGAGAAGGAAAACACGTTCGTAGACTAGACTCTGCAAGTAATTAAAGTTGTTTTTGTTGTTGGAAACGTTTTTATTGGACTGAAGGGGTACGACTTAGCCGGCAGAGGGCCTTGCTAAGAAGGGGTAAAGGAACGGGATGCAGGGGGAAAAACGCGCGTCACAAACACGTCAAATTGCCGGGCCATTTCTCGGTTTACAAAGCGTCTGGTTAAACAATAAGCTTTTATTATTCTGCGCCGTTTTGCCCTACCTTATGTCAGAATCCGATGGTACATTTGAAGCGATCGAAGCGCTCTACGCTCGCGCTTTTAGGGCAATCGAAGCAAAAGAGGATCCAAAGCAGTTTCCAACCTATTTGCACGAGTGCTGTTTGTTTAATTTTTAGCTTTCAAGTTGCACCTTTAAGATCGCTTTCCCTCAGTGGTGAACTACATAGTACGAAATTTGTTTTTGTGAAAACCAAATTTTCCTGAATTGATATTTTAATTGATTTTTTTTTTTAATTTTGACTTTTGTGAAAACAGTTTTTGTTTAACCGAGAGTTGTGCACCGACTAAAACTTTTTAAGAACTTGTGCGCAAACCTTTAATCAATTAATTAATCATGTAAACAGTTTCTAATGAGGAAGCTGATAGAACTGTTAAAGCATATCATCCTTTATACTGACAATGCCAGCCTATTTTCTGGCTTCCCCGTGCTTTGGCGCCGTTGCGCTTGCTTCACATAGTCACCGCCAGGAGCGCCACCTCCCCCAACAATAAAGACGATTTGTTTTCGCCAAGTCTTAAAAGGTGTGTTCAACACAACGTATTCTGCATAACAAGAAGTTCATCAGAAGCCTTGCTGCGGAAACGAGGACAGCAAAACAAATATATGCCTAATGTCGTTTTGTGATCTTGCCTTTTTATCGCAAATACCGTTCTACGCAAATTAAGTAGTCATGCAGGAGCTCAGAAACAGTAGCAAATGCAGTACTCGCATGTGAAGTCACAATCAGCCGGCATGCACAGTGACACCGTGACGGTAGCACGCACCGTATACCCGCAAACTACCCACCTGGCAAGCCCGGACGCCTTGCTTGAACGACTGAGTTTAAGAGGAGAAAGACAGGGAAAGACGGTCTTTAAAACGATTAAAACAAAAAATGAGATAAAAAAAACTGGCGACATGCTGCTCTTAAAAAACGCGCAAAAAACATTTCTTCAAGCAGCGTGCTATGGACTGCTCTGGGCGATTGGTGTCCCGGCGACCGGCGCCACAGTGTCGGTCGAGCTCGTCGCGGCTTGGCCTCTTAGCGACTCCAGATTTTTCCACCGCGAAATAAACACACCGACAGCCGTCGACTTTCTGTTTTTATTTTAATGTTTATTATTGTTAAGAAAAGAAAAAAACACGCGCAGACACACACAAAGAGTAGCTAGCTCTTTAGCATCTTGGCATAGTCAGGTATGCTCCGAATCACCTTACGATGTTCGACGATGGACGCTACCAGCTACCCGCGCCAATCCATATCCCGCAGCTTCTCACGTGACTTCGCGCTCCCCGCGTCGAACCGCCCAACCGGGAGGGCACGTGACACCCTCCCAACTGTGGAGTGGCTCCGCCTCGCGTAGCGTCCTTTGTAGTTCATGGTAAGGTGAAACAAAGTATAGAGAAGTGTATGCCATCGGGCCGACACGCCGACGCCAAGTTGTGCTGCACAATAGACGTGAAATATTTGTTTTCTTTATTATTATGTAGTTGTCTCCGCGTCGCCGCCATTTGTTTACTCAAAACTGCGCCTCTGATGCCACCGTCGCGAATCTTTAATTGACTTCGCACCGCCACCCGCAAGAAGGCGCGGCTCGCATTTTATTACGCCGAAACGGTTTCAAATGAACCAGTAACGACCACATGAGATTACGGTTCCGTTTCGGTTTGGGTTCAAATATTAAATGCTTGACTTCGCTAACGGGTTTGTTTCGGTTCGGTCAAAAATAACGGTTTTGCTCAGGGATTTCGGTTCGGGTTCGGTTCGACACCCTGATATAAAGTTTGGGAAAATACGAGCGTACCGCTTTATACATCAATGCGCAGTCAAGTAGTACACTATTTGGGATAAAATCTAGTAATGTAATCTAGTTCGTCATTAAATAAGTAAACCGCTTACATCAAGGCGTATGATAGGTGAAGAAACAAAATGTTACTATAGCGGAATTCTCATTTTATGCTAGATTTTGAGATACAACGTTTACCTTTTCATTTAGAAATGTTTTGTGACATGAGCGAAATTATGCAAACTTTTTTTATTAAACCAATAACATGACAGTTATTTTTTTTTTTTTAATCCGAGTGGTTGTTTACGATATTTAGGAAATTGTCGCAAGGTGTAAAGTATCCGTGTACCGCGCTTGCGACCTGATTCTGCCAGGATACCACCGCACAAATTCGAAGTAACAGGCTTTCCAAGATATAAGGTACCTATTTTACTCGAAGCATCAGCCACGTATTACACGTATACATAATGCGCACAGCCAAACTCCTCAATGCTAGCGTAAGTCTGGCGCGTGGTAAATGCGCGTACTAGCCTCTGAAAATTCTCAGAGCGCAATACTCAAGGACTTCAACGGAGGGCCGTATTGCTTGGCGGAAAGACAGACCTTTAAAATAAAGTAAACCCGGTAAATCTGTCGTGTGCTCAAGCAGCGAGGCTCTACCGCCGTCGCCAAGATTTCAGCGTTAAACTACGTACCGCGATAGACTATACCGCGAGACGCCCTAACTCGTACCAGCAATAACGAAGGATTGTGCATTCTTTGGCAGGGGGCGCTGACTATAGAACTTCAGAGCAGACCTCCCACCTCGCTAGGTACAACAAAGACAGCGATGCTCGAGGCAGCACTTGAAGCATAACCACGAGCAAACACCTCGTACAGCAAACGCCGGCGACCAGACTGCGAAACGGCCGACGCCTAGCTCTCGAGACAATCGCGCGGTGGTAAGTGAAATTTGGCGCGAGTAGTCGTAGAGGCGCAGGCGCATACTGCGTCGTGAGTATAGACTGTCCTGAAAATCACCGGGCGTCCTTTGCATACCCAGGGACTGACTGACGGCGTCCACCTGCCATGTGCAACCTCCTCTTGAAGTCAACGTGTCTCGGCTTGTCTTTGCTGGCCGTGCTGTGTCTGGCCGGAAGGGTACCTGTCTTGCAAAGTAAGTCTCATCGTCCAATGAAAACACGAGGGTAAAGCTGGTAGGGAGAACTTTGAATAGGACCTCCTGGAAGCCTGAGAGCAGCAGCCGATGTTTAGGTAGAAGCCTTAGCTAAGGCTGAAAGCAAAGGCTCTTCACGATTCCAGGAAAAAAATTAAAAAAAAAACAGTAGAGGTTGTTTGTTTTGTTTTTTTACATCAAACAGGCTTAAACTTTAGAGTGCTTCGAATAAATCCGGATCCGCAATACTGTTAGCAGCGTACGGTTTCTGAATTTTATCGGATTTATCCGGAAACGCAGAACCATACACATGTAAAATGCTACAGAGTTTATACTAGGTGGACGCTACCCGTAACGCTGTTTTTCTCATCGATCGGAAAGTGTTGAGATCCCAAACTAAGGGGACTACATTTCTTACGTTCTTACGTTTCGCACGTCGGCAATGTTTTCGTGCACCATAACTGTTTGGCCGATTTTATGCGCCGAAGCATCGTAGATGTACATTAGAGAGTGCTAAACACCGATATACGACTTCACATCTTACTTTCCTTCGACCAATCGGAGCACCAAATCTGCCCTCTAACCCGAAGGCCATTAGCTCGGCAGACATATTCTCGCCCGAAATCAAAGTCCATTAACCACGAAAACAATTATCTACTCAAATTACGAGACGGAAACGGGAGGTATGTAAACACGGACCCGTTCCGTCTTTATCCAACTCGCTCACTCGACTCCTCACCTTAATTAGCAGTAAAGTGATTAAAACGATCGTTTCTAGCATATGACAAGTTTTCGCTGATGAACCGGTCACGAGTCGCTGAAGTAAGCTCCGAAAAAAAGTTTGTAAATCTCGCTTACAGGGCCCAAAGTGTACGGAGACAAGTTGTCCAAGCGGAGTTTAGACCCCTACTATCGCCCCGTGCGCAAGAGAATCACCCTCTACCACAACTTCTTCCGAACACGTGTGGATCCGCCGGCCAGCGACATGCTCGAAATGGTAGGAAGACCGCGCTGGTATTTGACGCTTCCGCCTACTTTCATGTGCGCGCGCGCGAATTATGTCTAAAAATACTCGCGGTGAGAAGTTCGCGAGGGGCGCTGCTGTTTTCCTCACTGTGGGTAGTGCGCGCTCTACCCACGCGGTTATGTTTTAATTTCCATGGTGCATAGAAGCTTGGCGTCGCACGGGGGGGATCGGTGGCCGAGTGGGCTAGCGCACACCAGCTCGGAGCACGTAGAGCGAAAGCTCGCGCTGCAGAACCCAGGATCCTGGGCTCAATCCCCACCCCTGCCCTTTTCGATCTGGATGAGCATCGTACCGGCGTGCGGTCGTGTATCACTACTGCGTGCTAGCGGTTGTACCGCACTGGATAAATTTCTCATCTACAGCTGGGAGACTCGTCGCCCGTTGAGGCAGACCAAGTTCTGCCTCAACGGGCGGAACTTAAACAACCCAATTTCTTTTTTTTTTTTTTTTTTGCACGTGTTTGCACCCGCAGAGGAAACTAAAGTATCCTCGCTCTGGGTTGGGAAAAAATTTCCACCAGGCGGCGATACACAAACTTCTCGCAGCGAATAGACCTTTTCATGAGAGGGCTTCTGGCCGGTGCCATTTTCCGATTCACGTGCGGGCGCAAATATTGCCACGAGTTTTACGCAGCAGACAGGGGAAAAAGTCGGTACTTTATTTTTCTGGTGATGACTGGTAAACTTCCTGAAATAACCTAGTAGATAGAATTCGTGCAACGGCCACAGAACTGGCACCGTATACTGGTTCCGAGATCAACGGCAAAAACGCGTAATAATTGTTGTAAAAAAAAACAAAAAAAAACACGGAGTTAGGTCAGTTTGTATAAAAATTTATAAGACCTCTCAACCAAACTTAGAATCGAATATCAAGCGACGGCACAGCATTACGCAAGGTCAATGGTGTACTACAAGACTAACTTCAAAATAACGCGTTTCTGGTCTAATTAATGAATTCGTAGGCTATGAATAAATAACTTGCTCGAGTCAATGCGAATGAAGAATGCAATCGCGTAATCAACTTCAACTAAGACACTATTGCTTGAAAAAAAAAAAAAAGAACAACCCAAAGTCATTTGTTTTTCGACCTCAAACAACCTTCGTGACTGTTGGTTTTCAGACATGGCACAAGGGTGCTGCGGCAGACGCTCAACGCTGGGCTCAGGCATGCCAGCTACTCATTCACGATAACGCCACGGGCCGCTGGGTTGAAGGTAACGAAAACAGAGACACTCCCGGTCGAACGAACGTTCACACAAGCCATTTAGATTTATACGTGACTAACTTATCGACCAACGTAAGGTGCAACTAACCAGCAAACGTATGCTGAAACAGTGTACATGTGCTGTTTCTTCACGCATCGTCAATGCTCACCAAATATTTATTATTCCCCTGTGGAGAAACACTATTGGAAATCCGCCAACGTGTTGCTCCCACCAACAGTGGGCGAAACCAACAAATATAAATAAGTAAAAAAAAACTTAAGAATTGCTATTTATTTACTTATACCCTGTCGCGAATTCCAGCTTGGACCTGGCGGGTTGGTATGCTCGCTTGCCAGAGCGACGAGATCGTGCAGCCGGACTGTAGTGTTTGTAAACGTTGCAGTTGTCTGTAATATAAACTTAGTGAGCGACGAGGACCATGCATAGATATCCGGTAAAAATGGGCGATCTGCGTTTAGATCACCGAGCATGCATGTACGCAGTTCTGCTTGGGCTTCTATGGGCAGGATACATTAGCGGGTCGAGATCAAGCTCGACGTTCCGTCGGTAGAACGCAACGATTGATTTTCCGCGCCTGCTCTGCCCTGCAAGAAAATTTACGCTCAGGCATAACGCAAACAAACGCAGGTGAGGTGGCAAATTTGTTTATCGTATTCACGTAGACGAGGACATAAATATAAAAAAAACAGTCACACGACGTCGCCACACCTTGTAGCTAGTTTCCTCATTTCCAGACGAGAAAAAGAAGCAGCTTTATCTGTCGATGCAAACGCGCTGTCGCAAATATGTGCAACTTCCTCAGGAAAAGTATTTGTGTGCGTGTGTGCGGACGTGCTTGAAATACGGCACTGATATGAAAATACGTCTTTCCAAGCAACAAAACGTTCGGAAGTTGATCTGCGATGCGTCGCAGCTCTTCGCAATCATAAATATTACCTATTTATATTCCCTAATACTCATAATAAAACGAGCAGTTTCACGTTTAGCCGCATTTGCTATATTTTCTTACAAAAAGCATTTGATTAGGAAAAAGAAGTAGGACTAGTGTAATAAACTATGTAATCCAAACAAAATATCTCAAGAGAGTGGTCACATATGCAAGGGGCAATCCATAACTATTGATGGAACATTCCCCGTTCCCAGTCAGGGGAGGTCTAGAGGTTCTTCGGCACCCAAGTAACCGTTGTGTCGCCGGCCAGCACTCGTAGTCCGGCGATCGAGTAGCGTAGTTAAATGTACGGTCAACTATACCCCTAACTTTGGTAACGTTCCTATTTACATTTCGTAGTGCAGTCTTCATTTTTCAATTCTTGATACGTCAATTTTTAATCTTACACCTGTTCATCTGAACCACGTCACCAGGATGACTCATGAGTAACTTAACTCTGATATCTTTCTCATTCTATCAGATTACGGATCTTGTGGACAGAACATCTTCGTGTCAAATGTAAAGGTACCCTGGTTTTTTGCCATCAAAATATGGTTCCTTGAACACCACAACTTCTCGTTTGGAGACAACAGCAACAACATTCCTTCCATGGTCGGCCACTACACGCAGGTACGTTCTACACACACCCAAGAAAATGAACCCAAGGCTGTCGATGTCATCCTCGTTGATAACTTATCGCAAAGAGGTTAAGTGTATGGGCGTGCGTATATTTGTTCGAATCCGTGAACGTCTGTGCTCGCATATTCGCACTCATGTTTTTTCGGTCGTAACTCGAATCATGGGTGGGATGATGGAAAAATAAACCTATAGCAGATCACCCATTCTTCTCAATAATTCATATTGGATGACAAAATACAATATAAATATTTCAAGTAAAATAAGTACAAGCTACGAAGTAATTTATATTCAGCGGTACCCTCGTAAGTCCATCAGTTATAAATTTTGGGCATTGAAATTTCTGTGTTCAGCAAACATCGGAGCTATACCACGCAACCTAAACTTTCACAGCGTGGCGTTCGTTATATTGGGAAAATTTTCAAAGGAATGCAGAAACGCTCCAATTGGCGGAATGACTGTAAGCCAATTGTATGAGTTTGATTATAACATAATTATAACATGTCACACAGAAATATTGGAGTTTACTACAACTCCGCTATAATATTTTGTAAGAGACAGGTAAACCTCAATAGGGACGTCTTTGACGCAGATGGTCTGGTACAGTTCCCACAAGGTCGGCTGCGGATTCCATTACTGCGGCCGGAATGTAGCCAAGAAGCCCTACTACAACTACGTTTGCAACTACTGTCCCATGTACGGTGCACTACGTTTAGACGCCTTTTGTTAATCTCAGTTCTTAAAAAAAAAAAAAAAAAAGTTTATTGCCTTTTTTATTTTCTCCTTGGTTTTAGAGGGAATTATCCCGAGCGGTTCGCCAAACCGTATTCTCGAGGCAAGCCTTGCAGCAAATGCCCCGGTCATTGCCGCTCGAAGAAGCTGTGCAGTTGAGTATCTTTCGCTGTTTTAGTTTGTAAGCATGATCTTGAAGACACTCATTTGTACTTGAAATATTTACTAGGCAGTTGAAAGCGATTTAATGAAGTTCAACTACAGGTAGTTCCTCAAAACATACCTCAGATGGATCAGAAAGTGTAGTTGTTGTTGCTGTTGTTTTAATTAATTAAAGCGTGCGAAATTTAAGAAGGCAGACGCAACGCGTAAAGCTTGCCAAGCAAATCTTTTGTATTTTCACTAGCATCCAAAGCAAAGCCGTTGAACTTAATCCCAAACCAAAAATAATGTAAAAAGAGTGAAGTCTCTAAATGCGCGGAACATGTGCACATAGCTAACGAATGAAAATAACAAAGAATTCGATTGCAATGAAGAGGCCGCATATATTTTCACTTCCGACAAACTTATAATTATAATGCAATTAAATGCGAAGGTGCAAGCAAGCTGGACAAGAATGATGAAAATAATCCCTGGAGAAGGGGAACAAGAGGGACAAGGGGAGCTCGCTTGCACCTTTGCATTTAATTGCATTATAATTATAACCTTAAATTGCAAGCTTCACCCTTGTTGGTGTTAGACTGGTGGCAGCTGATAAAACCCGTTTGCTCTACCGACGTCTAACCCGTGGTTAGCTCAGTTGGTAGAGCGCTCCACCTGTAATGGAGAGGTCCCGGGTTCGATACCCGGACCAGGCGGATTTTTTCGGTCGCTCACCAGTCACCTAGCTGTGTTTGGAGGTTTATGTTTGTCCTTTGTCTCCCTTGTTCCCCTTCTCCAGGGATTATTTTCATCACCGACAAACTGTTGCGAGTACTCCGACAAATTGCCGATAAATTCTTGCGAGTGCATAATATTAACCGGAACAACTTAAACGCAAATGGCTTCCAGTCTCTGTGTTCTGCGTAGTGAACCACACTTGCTAAAAACGATCGTCGTGTCCCTCATTCTCGTGCGCGTCGACTTTGCAGCCAACTCCTGCGATCACGCTGACTTCTGGGTGAACTGCCGCGAGATCGCCAGACACTGGCGAAGCTGGCTGTGCGGGAACTCGACTCAGGAGCAGTACAAAGCGTGCCGAGCCACATGCACCTGCCAGAAACAAATTCGATGATCTCCAACCATCAACTGGCTCTCTTCTACGGAGTCAGAGCGACTGCGGATCAACGTGCAACACAACGCGCCGTTGCTAGTCCTTAGAGAATGAGCGGTATCTCCACGTTCGCGATGAACTGTGCGTCTTCCAATAGTTGCAAAAACATCGAATAATAGTTATTAAAAAAAACATATGTAAATAAGTGTGAATATTGTTTGCAATTTCACATAAAAACAGGCAAGCTTAGGGGTTACTTTTTGTTTCCATTTTCCTGAAGTAGTCATCCGTTATAGCAGTGGCCTCAAACTCATTTGAGTGTGGGGGCCAGATAGCCCACACCGGAAAGATCGAGGGGGTTAAAGATTTTAAAGAGAAGAAACCTCGTGCTTTATGTTTTTTTTTTTTTTTTTTTTTTGTGAACTCTTAATGTCGCCAGTGATATCTCTAAATTTGATTTGACAAGAATTAAAATGACACCGCTCCGCCAAAGTGCTGGCATTTTTAATTGAACCAGAGTGCAAGTACACTGTCGATCGTTCCCGTTGTTAAATTCACTCAGGAATTAACCAAGCTCAACAGGTCTTTAGAAAATGTATCAGTTAATTTGACAGCTCTTGCTTTCCTGGCATTCTGTATTACAACACTCTGAACAAATACATGTCGTTTAATGGTGATATATATATATTTTTTTTTTAATGCGAGAATCTCGAGCTCGTAGCTTTATCTTCGGCTGTTGCTCCTGCCGATCGAGAATTTGAGCAGCCGAGATGCATTCTTCAGCGAACACAACGCGCTCTCATCTTAGCAGAGGAATTGTTGTACTATACAAACAGCTGGGAAGCAAAAAATAAAGCGAAACAAAGGGCAAATGAACAAAGGTAAGTATGAACCATGTGAATACGTTAAAATTTCAGAGCTACTTTTCGAGCGAAAATGTATCGGCGAGATGAGATCACAATGGCGCATGCCACTTCTAGCACTGGAGATATGGGAACCGGGACTCGTGGCCGGTTGCCTGCGGGCTGCGTCTCAGCGAGTCGCGGGCCGCATGCGGCCCGCGGGTCGCGTGTTTGAGATGCCTGCGTTATAGGCCCCTTCCCAGCCATGTGACACACTCATGTGACACATGTGACACGGGTGTCGCACACCCGTGTCACACACATGACATGACATGACATTACACATGTTACATGCCGTGTCACATGACACAGTGACACACAATCAGCACTCTTGAAGATAGCGTATCCACACTATAATAGGTTGCAGGTTAAGAAGGTAGGACGAGGGAAAGGAAGGTGGGAGAGGAGGAAGCGGGCGCAACACAGGCGAGGTGAGTGGGTTTCCCCTCCCCCCACCATCGTTGCGTTCATTTTCTCCTTTTCCGCCCTCCTCTCTCTCGCTCTACCTTCTTGAGTTGTCACCGACTATATACTCACAGAGATCTTAAGAAACGCGAGTCCCGTGCATCTCATTATCGTTCCCCAGCCAATCACATTGCGGCATGAGGCTATGAGAACGCCAAAGAGCCAATCAAGAAGCCTGGTCGTTATAAGCGCCGCCCTGCTTTACTTAAGCTGTCGGTCACTATAGTGTGGATACATTACGTCGCGTATTCGTTGCTTTCTACGGTCCATGTGGTGCGCCGATTCTCTAATTTCCTCTGGCGTTCAAAAAAAATTATTTGAATTTGGAGCTCGAGAAGACGCTTCGTGGAGAGTTGATTCGTGGCCCACCAGATGGTGCCACAAACTCGGACTCGGAATGCGGTAGGGCAACAGCTGTTCGAACGTTGCTCCCTTGAGCTACCTTGAGCCAAGCATATAGTTATTATAACGCACGCTAGAGGTTTAACTGGCGCTAGTGTGCTTCCGCAAATTGAAGCAGACAGCAACCAGCCGGAAATTGACTTCCGGCAATGCATTTTTATGGGAAAACGCGAGTGCATTTTCTTTCTGCGCTTGATTATAAGAGCATCACGAATAATTCGTACGTGCTAGGTAGATTGGAACATTTCTCAGTCACGCAGACGAAATAATTGGTCAGTAACGGAGTTTTTATTTTAAATTCGTGGCATGAAAAACGGTGCTAAAACCGCTTCGTACATGCATTTTTGTGCACCGTCGGACACTGTTAGCGCGAACACAGTGTCGGCGCTTTCCAGCATGGGAAATATACGTGCCAAACGAACGAAGGACATGTGGAAAACTAAGAGAGACGTCAAGAACCCACATGTGGTGGCGGGCTGGCAGGCGCTCTGCGTACGGGTTTTTCATCTATCTGCCTAGCCCCGCACACCACACATGTGCCCATTCCAGTATGTGCAAATAAAATTATTATTATTATTAGTAGTAGTAGTATTAACTACGCAGTAACACAGGATCAGTAACTCCTTGTGCATGCAGACGATCAAAATAAATTGAAAGCCACGTAATATAGTTTAATTTGTAATAAATAAGTACTGCCTTATTCTTTCTGCTCATGAATATGTGCGAAGATGCTTGCTCTGCGTTCAAAACATCACCCACACGCTTGACATCTTTGAAAAAGTGGAGAAGCCAGAGAACAGGTGCCCGACAAAATCTGCCCGACATAGGGAATAATAAAAAGACATCTTTGATAGACCACGTACTTTATTTATTTTATTTTGTTTTACGTTTCGAGTGTTTCTTTTTTTAACCGCTCGTAAAGATGCACGACGAAGTCATTTTCATATAGTAGCAAGACTGGCAGATTTGCCCGTCTTGCTGTTATAAAAGCTGTACCAGACGCGACAAGCTTCAGTGGGCATGGCAACTTTGCAAGGATAACGACGGTGTCAAGACGGGCAGATTTGCCCGCCTGCTGTTATAAGAACTGTATGGTTGTGTCTTGCATTGCTGTCAAATTATGGTGCTCCTCCTAACGGGTGCTGTCGAGCTGAACCCGGGCCCAGAAACAAGGACTGAAAAAATTATGGCCGCAATGCTAGAAATCCAAAAACGAATAAGCGATGACATTGAAGAAGTAACAAAAAATCAAATGAGCTTCCATAAAAGAATGGACTAACTCACAAAAAAACATTAAACAACTTGAAACTACTGTCAAAAACAGTGACGCCAAAGTCAGTGGCCCTGAAGATACCGTCAAAACGTTGAATGCGACCATTCAACCCCAACAGGGGAAACTTGTCGACCTAGAAGCTCGTAGTCGGAAAAACAACTTGGTAATCTTTGGTATCCCTGAGAACCAATACGAAAAAAACGAAGACTTAAAATTGAAAGTAGTCGCAGATGTTTTCCGAAACCGCCTGGGAGCTACAGTAAAGTCGATCGTACGAGCGCACAGAATTGGACGGAAGCAACCCAACAAAATTCGGCCAGTAATCATGAACTTTGTCGACTTCAATGAAAAATATAAATCTTTCGCAACTGCAAGAAAATTTAAGACTTCAAGAATATCGATTTCAGACGACTTTTCAGGGACCACGATAACCAGACGAGAGATGCTCTGGGAAAGTGCGAGAGCAGAGAGGGATGATGGCGCACGGGAAAAGCTCGTTGCTGATAAGATTAAGATAAACGATGATCTCTACTCGTGGCATGACGAGGATAACTATCGCGTCAAACTTAATAGAAATAGATCCGATAATAAGGCAGCTAGCGTTGAGGAGCTACCCACTATCCTTCCAATCGGAGCCAATCAGAGCTCGGCGTTCTGACGTCACAACAACCCCCGCAAAAGAAGCAGACGAACTTGCTCTCCGCATACCTTGGCTTTGCTTAACGAATTCATCTCCTCTTTTTCTGTATTTGTTTTTTTTTTTTTCTATCGGAGAAATTTAGTTAAGTTATCTTTGAAGATACTAATTATAATCATTACGATTAATTTTTAAAGTGTTTAGTCCCCGACAAAATGAGAACGGGATGGATGTCGTTCAGCGCGCACGCGCAGCCCAAGCAGGATGAAAGGCATCGAGTGCGTGCTGGATGGAACACGGGCGTCTGAAAGAGACGCCCAGACGTTGTAACCCTGTCAGTGCCCCCATACCTGTGGCCAAGAGCGCTCGAACGGAGGATAAATTAAAAACAAAGGCTAAGCCCATAAAACAAAATTTAAGATAATTGGAGAGAAAGAAAAAAATACTACTAGCATACACAGCGTGGCATCCTGTCTGGTTCTTGCCGTAACCGTTTCGAGGTGTGTCCACCCGTAAGTACCGTAAAACGGTCGCCGCTAACACTTAATTTAGTCTTCTCAATTTTGTTTTTCTTTTTTTTTTTTTTTTTGTAGACTGGTAACGGAACGGTTATTTCACGCTCGCAACGGGTAAAGGATTTTGGTAAGTTACGAGTACTGCAATTATGCGAGTGACGTGTACGGTGTTGTCCATTTCTTGGTCGCAGGGTATGTGTTCCACAAATAGCTATACCCGCGTACATTTCAACCGTAAAATAATAAAATATGCACCATTCACACGGCATGTTTTGCCGTGGCAGCGCACTGGGGAAGTGCATGGGCAGCTCCAAATATTCGTATTGTCTATAAAAGGTAAACGATAAAAAGTAAAACTAACTTTCTAATCCCCTTTAAAACTGGTAGAAGCATCGACTCTTTGTGTTAGTAAAAGGTCTCGCGGTGGACGAGCGAAGTCTGTTTGTGGGCTCTCTCTCTCAGATTGCCGCTTCTCTATACAGCGCAACTGAGTCACACAAAAAAAGTACACTTTAAACAAATTGTTTTAATTATTGGTGATTTAAAAGTTAATTCGTGGTTCTTACGCGACTTTCTTTACGATCTTTCGAAAACAAGACGTCATAGTTAAAAATCGGGGGAGCCCACAATTTGCTAAGAAAGTGCTTAGTCTAAAGGCGCGATATTTGTTTTCTTATGAAGCTGGTTATAAACAGGGACTGTGCCAGAAGCTATTATCCTCCTCGGTTTTATCTGGCTCCTCAGCGGACAAACGTGCATGCTCCAGTTGGCATTGCCACCGCCAAGGAGCGCCAGCATGCGAGACGCGTTATAGGACGTGCTGGCGAATACCTCGACTTTTCGCGATTCTCTGCCAGCTTAGTCTTACGCACGCACTCGCTGTTGACTAGATTCTCGGTTTAAACCGGCCGAAATAAGCGAAACAACCAGCACCTTAAAAAGTGCAATAGAGCTAGTGACGGCAACCGCAGAAATAACTCAAAACTACGTGATCCAAACAAACAAAAGAACTCCCCAATTCCAGTTGCCGAAAGCGTCAAATACCAGCGAATGCTTCCTGCTCATCGAACTATGGAGAGAAAAAAAAAAAAATATATCGAGTTCATTGAGCTTACAAAGAAGGCCACGCGTGCTCCGCCCCAAGGGCGTTGAAATACAACGATTATAGTCTCAACAAAAATAAAGATGATTTTTCTTCTTCTTCTTCTTCGTCTTTTTAACGTGACATTCCTAGTTCTTTTCGGCCACTCGAAACACTGACCGAGACAGCAGAACAAACTTAAACAAAAAAACAGCGATCAAAGCAAAAAGCGAGAAACAGGGAAAAAAAAAAAAAAAAAACATGATGCATTAGCCGAGCAAAACGTAGACCCGTTTCGGGCCCGTCCGCATCGCTTTCGAAATCGAATCAGATCATCCCGCCGGCGGCGCGGTGCGTGCTCCGACCATTCTCCATTATGAGCACCATTTACGTCCACTTTATTATTTATTATTTTTTTTTTTTTTTTTTTTGCGTGTGTTGTTGCTGTTGTTCGAGAGTTGCCGATGCTCGAGGCAGCTCGGCGGCGCATGTAGCAGTGCGTGTACCGTACACGCGGATTGCGCCTGGCCCAGCAGCTGAGAGTATAGGGACTGACCCGAATACGTGTATACCCGTCGGCGCACAGCCGTGTGGCCGTGTCATGACGGAGCTCACGCTCGCGACGCGACGCGATACACGGTAGCGTCTGCCGCGCTCTCCGAGTCCGTCGCCGACGGGTAAAAGGCCCCGAAATGGTTGCAAAAAACACAACGCGTTGCCCGCATTGCGTAACACCCGGAGCATGAAAACGACGCGGTGGAAACAAAAGCGGGTCGTCCTGTGTACAAGAGTCCCTCTGTCTGCTCGTCCACGCTGTTGCTCCGTCGCTCGCGCAATAAATAGAGGAAGAGGCAGCTGGATGTTAGAAACACCGTTCTTCGCGTCTTGTCAGGTGGTTAGAGAAACAAAATGGAGAGAAAAAAAAAGGGGGGGGGGGGGGCGACACAATTGCAGCTTACGGCGGAGAGCTCCGTTTCACGAACGGTGGCGGCCTCCGAAAGAAAATGGCAAAAAAAAAAAAAAAAGACTACTGATCGAGCACGCCACAGAACACGCGATTTCGGGTTCAGGTTTTTGTCCTGCGAGGGCATTAGCGCTCAACGGCCTTCCACGCCGGTGGGCACGAACCTGCGTTTGCAAGTCCGAAAGAATGCCGCGTAGAAGCCCAAAGAATGCTGCGCGGAAGCATTCGAGTGTGCTCTCGCGAGCTTCCACCAGAAAGCACACAATAAACAGTACAGCTATATCGTCCTTTAAGCGCAAAATAGGGACCCTAACCATTAATGAACAGTAACCCGACGTTTCGAAACTAGTTCGCTCCCTTGTTGCACGGGCGAGTGACGGAAAGAACACGCGTCGCTTAAATGCACAAACGGATGGATGGGGCTTTGCTGACGTCACGCAGTCCCGAGACGTAAGCTGCTGGGCAGGGATCCCGAAGAACGATTCACTTTCCCCTTTGTGACTACAACCGAACAGATTCACAGCAGCGGCGTAGCGTCGGGAAACACAATTAATAGGTGCTGCAGCCTTTTCAGGTATGTGAACACATATCATGTCCCACAACTTTGAATACTTTGAATCGTGTGGTAGTGAATATTCATTACAGCGCATAAATAGAGCGTTTTATATGGTTATGTGCGACGTACTTAAAAGCGCTAACTGCAACGACCGCCATTCTATTTTTTCTAATGTTTATCTTTCGTTTTAAATAAAAGCCGATCCCGGTTTTATTTAGAAAGACATTCAAGTTCACCTACGCGCAATAAAAGCTATAAAATAAAGACATCAGACATGCGTATTTAGGCGCATGTGACGAGAACAACTGTATTAGCTGCATAAGTTCGGCAACGAAGTATACCTATGACGTAACTTATTCATACCTTACTGTTTATTAACTAAGTTACGTCTTTTACGACGCAACTTAGTCATAGTTGTAAGAGCTAGCGAGAATTATTGCATTTCAAGAGCAACGTGTATGCAAGTGAGAAAAAAAAAAAACGCAAAACCTTGCCGCGCCGTTACTATGCTGATTTCTCTCGTCTTTTCTCCTTTTCTGCAGGGTCAAGCTCTTGCACAAAGCCACAATGAGAAACAAACTAAACTTCAACGACACGCGAATCCCCCTCAAAAAGCGGCGTAGCGACGGCATCGTATAACGCAGCATTTATATCGAGCGGCCTCGGTTTTCAATTTGAGAAGCCTATAATTCGACACGTGAACGCGTCGTAAACAATAACCTCACCACGATATACACCCACGAACCGATGTCATTGGCGAGACAATGGGTGCGGTGTATACCTTCGGACGCTTATCACGTCCCGGTCTCTTTCTCCGGGCGATCAGCCCACACGAGCCCGGGAAAGTGCCTTACTGGCATCACCGGCTAAAGCGAGCGGCACAGTATGCAGGGCACGATCCCGGGAACCGCTGCTCTGTTGCTTGATCAAACGTTCGACCCAAACATACTTCCATGTGGCGTGCCTCGATCGGGACCTTGAAGGTAGACGAACCGGAAAGCAACAAACTCAACTTCGAGCTCCGTAAAGTCCCAGTCGCACTGCTCGTTTATGCATCACACGAGAGACACGTACGTTGTTCGCTGCAGAAACGATGACATAATTCTCTGCGTACACGCACCTCACGCACGGTCGAAGCAGGTTCGCTTCATACGTGTGTGCAGAGTGCAGACAGTGTTTGTATGAAGAATGTGACCGTCATACAAGGAAGACCTCAGGCAGTGTCTTTAGGCTGTCTTTTGTCTGATGTATTAGTAAGGCTCTGTGCCGATGTAGTTATAAACCGAAAGAAAGCCACACAAACACACAGAAAAACAAAAAAAACGCGAGGACCGTTGTATGAATTTCTTGTATACGCAGGCAACCGGCATTGTCCCACTCCACCTTTGGTCATTTGCGTTCTCTGAATAGCTTCACAGGGTCGGTGGCAGAAAGAAAGGAAAGTTAAAATTCCCGTGTGGGCTTGCGTGACCATGCGGGGCACATTCTGCGGACTATAGTCAGTTCGAGCGAATCGCGGCAAACCTGATTTTTTTTTTTTTTTTTTTTTTTAACAACAAGCGAGAAAGTTTGTTCTTTGTCGAGACTTCCATATATAGTGTATACGGCTCTAGAAACGCAGGCTATACGAGAATAAGCGGCGTTCTTTTCACTGTCATCTGAGAAATATTTCCATTGATAATGAATTCGAATCTGTTCCAAGTACAACCGAAACACTATATACTTTCCTCCTTGGCACAGCATATTCATGCACCACTTCAAAAAAAAAAAAAAAAAATGCGGACAATGCCCAGACATTGCCAGAGTAAAGGATACCGCTATGTAGATGCAAAGCCACAGCTTACGCGCACTGCCGATCTCAATCTCGCAACCTTCCGAAAATAAATGCTTCGGCCGCTTGGAACTCCTCGAAGGAAGAAGCTAAGGCGGCAGGCAGTCGGCAAAGCCGATTTCGTCGAGTGCACTGCCTCCTTGCAAACGTACGTCGCCCGGTCGAGTTTCTTGGCTCCACAGCAACGGTGGGCACTGCATGCATGCGGAGACCTGAAATCTCCAGCAATCGATGGTGTGCGCTCCACTCTTCTTTGAGCGCGAGCTCTTTGATGTGTACATCACAAAAGCGGTCTGGCGAGATTGGAGCGCAGATTCAGTCATATAACGACTCTGTGTCTTCGTGTGTTTATCTGTATTTGCGTGTGTTTCTGCGTGTGTGTGTGTGTGTCTATGACGGTGGTCCATCCTAGCCAAGCGACCGTGGCTGTCCACCGGAAGGCTCTGACGAGCACCGGCGCTCGAAACGGTTCTTGGATCATCCCGCTGGCGTCGCAGACTGAGCTGGTCTGGACAGTGACCGTTGGCGTCAAAAGGCGGCCGCTTGCGGTGTGTCTCGAGTCAACGACTAAGCGGAACCAACGGACGACGCGAGTCAGCCGGCGTGGGCGATGAATGGCACGGGCTCACTCACGCGGGTCGATGAACTTTCTCGAATGCCGGGGACGCGGGGTTTGTGGCCGGCGCACGGCCAAGGTGGACGCCGCTCTAAAGCGGAACAGAGCAGTCACGCTCTCCGGAACGGCGACGTGTCCGGCCCAAGAGGGGAAAGACGGCCATCCGAAGCGCCGTTCTCAGCGGTCATTCTTTTGAGTGCCTCGGGAGAGGTCCTTTGTAGCATATCATTCACGCTCTTCACCGAAACGCCCAAGGCCGGGTCGAATCTCGAGACCAATATCACTATGAACCATCGTTCGTGCAAGGAACTCTGAACGAGCTAAGAAACGGGAAGCTACGCCCAATCCAGGGGACAGCCACGGGGCAAGGTAGATAGCTATAGACACAGTTGCTCGTGAATCAGGAAAGCCGTTGTGACAAGAAGCAAAATCCGAGCAAAGCCTGCCCCTACCCAGCTTAATTTCTCGACACTCCATAGTCGCAACGAGGGGGCCAGCACAACTCGTTCACATCGTCTCTGCTCCCTCATGCAAACCAGAGCGCGGTGATCCCGCGCGCGCGCAGAGACAGCCTTTCTCCGCAGCCCCGTTAGTTTCAACGGGGACGACAGCGAGCGTGCCGAGCCACGGGAGACTCCGGCCCGCCAGACAATGCAAGGAAAATCGCTTCCTCGGCGACATACTTCCTCGGCGAGAGGCAAATGAGACAATAGACGACCAATGAGACAATCAACGGCGTAGCGGAGAGAGAGCGCGAAAGCCGTGACGAGTGGAACGAGCACGGTGTGAGCAGCGCGCAGCTGTCCCACAGCGTCGCCTCTTGGGCCTCAATGATAACCGCAATTAAAAGTAGGGAGATAGAGAAAAGAGGACTGAAAGGGGGTCTGGCGGCCCACGACAAGCTTCCTGTCGGCACGACCGGGCAGGCGTCTGGAGCCTGCTTGAATCAAGGTGCCAGTGACGGACGAAGGCTGCCTACCGCTCGTTCCGCGCGCAGGGAGGACGACGATAAATGAACCCCGCTAAATGCGGGCGAAAGCCCCCGGCTGGGAACAATGGACGGCGACGAGTCTACCACGGAGCACGGAGGAGCTCGCGAGGCGCTAGGCAGCCCCGTATGCACGGATAATTGGAGCAGACTCGGGAAGCCGACGAGTTTCGTCTGGAGGCCCCCTTCCAAGTATATACGCGCGGACATGGACGTCTTTTGTATACAAGCAGCGTGCACTATCACATCCGATCTGGGCCGGTTACCGGGCAGTGTGTCCTTACGCGAGTGAATAAATTTGCTCACCGGAGGCTCGAAGACGCTGTGGAGCCATCGATCATAAGACGCGGGATGTTAAAAGAGCTCGCTCAATGCCGATGAATGAGGGTGTAACGGAGACCTGAATAGAAGAACAACTTTCGAGGTCGAAAAATAAACTGTATCGTCACGCTGCAACTGATCTCATCGGCTATACGAACGAATCACAATACGAAGGCTCAAGTACACCCTTCCGCAATCATTGTTCTTGTCGCGGACATGTAGTTTGGAGGCTGTACAGTAGTTTAAAGACGGGCGTACGAAAACGCATACTGGCTCGCGGGGAACGATTTTGACTAGAGAGGTCTATCAGATTCAGATTCCAGGTTTCGCTAACAGACTCAGCTGGAATGTCAGCTGCCATTCGAGGCTTTTCAGAGGATTCCTTTTCTCGGGAATACTGTCTTCCTGCCTCTGCCGTTTCCTTGTATCCTTGTTCGCATTTACACACCCGAGCAAATCTAACTTTAGATTGAGGGTGAAATGAAAAAAGAAAGAACGACATTAGAGTGTCAATGTACTCCCATTCCCTCAGGTATATCACTCAAACTTGCTCAGGTATATACGTTCACCTATCTCGGCCATTCACCACCCGGTTCAAATGAGTTAGGAGTTTGCTCTCAGCAACGAATTTTATTGCAACGCTGAATGCCGAAAAAAGAAAAGGGGGCCACGAGAGATATCTTATACTGCGCGGAGAACGCCATGGCTCGCAAGAATGAGATTGCGACCTCCGAATCTAAGGGCAGCTTTGATGCGCGCCACGGAGGCGCGCTGGGAACAAATGACCCGCATCCCGTGGAAATTAGATAGCTGGACCTATGTATAGCACCGACTGACCCGGCCGTATCAAGGGCTGAGAGTAAGCGAGCACCACTCCTAATTGGAGTATTTATGTTGCTTCTCGCCCATACGGGCTGAAAGAATTGCGCCTCGTATACAAATACGAAAGAACGGGACACTCTCAACGGGAGACGCCTTAGGAAATGTCACGAGTTACGAAGGACGAGCCGTACCGTAACATAGGCTCTACACAAATTATATGAGCACGTGGAACGTGATGCTCACTTAGTGTCCCACTACAAACTTCATTTCTCGGTAGAAGTGTTTTTTTGTGTTTTTTTTTTTCGTCCTTTACTGAGGTTGTTTTTTTTTTTCGTTAATTGTCGTGATAGACTTTCCGAGTGATCTGCGGCAAAGTAGATGCCCGAGCATTAGACTATGTTTACAGTGACCTTTATTGGATAGTTTTAGAATAGGGGCCCCAATAATTTGAGCCCGCCCCGCGAGCAGCTTGAGGCGTCGCAGTGCTTATGCGCAGTGCGATGTCCCAGGTTGGTCGGGGGACCCAAAGCGTTGGGGCCCCCTGTTCTAAAACCTTCTATTATCGCTCCTTTTACCGTATTCTTCCTTGGCGTTTTGCAAAACAGAACCCCCCCCCCCCCCCCCCACACACACACACACACCAGTGTAGTAGAGGAAATCGAACGAAATGAAACAAAACAGCTTCACTCGATTTTTCCACGCTAAACTTTCAAGTAATCCTGTAATCATGACGCCGCATGATTCTTCGCCTTTAACTTAAAGGGGTACTCCACAGATTTTTTCGTTGTCTCCGATTTGCTTGAAATTTTGCTAAACTAACCAACAAACATCGCTAAAATAGTATCCCAAATATAAGGTTAAAATATTGTTTTTCGCGAAGTTATTGAATTTACAGTTTTGGTCCTCACCGTGTTTTTCAAACTGAAAGTCTCTACTGGCAACAACAAAAAAGTGACGTCAGTGGAAGGCAGGAGTTCACTTTTTGGACTGTAGAAGTTGTTCCCAACGGATTCGAAGCAGTTTCATGGTGTCAAATGAATGCTTTGGAAGCTCGCTCCAGTATCCGCGCTCCAGCACGGAACAAATGATTGGCATATTCTATTTTTAGACTGCTTGCTCGACTGGCAAGCCTGCCTGCCACTGACGTCACGGCACTGAAAAGTGCGCGTATATTTGAATGTTGGTTTTTGCATTATTTTCATTTGCCAATTTCACAATACCTATTATGAATTTCGCGATACTAAATAGCATACCGGAAAGGCTAAAGGCCGGGGAGTCAGAAAATATAGTTAGTTGAGGTAGCTCAAAAAATGTGTGGAGTTTTAGTCCAAGCAAAACACGTTTGCTCGACTAAAAAAATAACAAAAAAAACAAAACAACATTATGTTTAAAAAAAAAAAACAATTAGCGGCTCCTCTCTGACAAAAAGAATTTCATGTTTCAAACAGGAAGAAAAATTGAGGGGGAAAGACCCTTCTGTTTCGAGCAAAAATCTCTCACGGCTGCACGAAACAGCGGGCGAAATAAAAATGTTCCCCTCCGCTGCGCCCATCGAATATGATTCCATATGACCACAATTTTGATACTCCCCTTCTCCTCTGTTCTCAAAGAGCCAGGTTATCGAATCCACGCATCTGAATGTTTGCACAAACAAATTAATGGCTAGCGTGTGCGACCCTACACGAAGGAAAGGTTCAGGAAGTGTAACAGCGCACTTTTACGGGTCAGACGCGCTCCGCTTGTTCGGAAGTCATGCCCAATGAGCAGTGGAAATGTTCGACCCGCAGATGGCGTCCCCCCAGCGTCACGAACGCGCAACGGGACTTGAGCGCCAGAGCCGAACGAGAGTCGGTGAAGGCGCGCCGCGAAAGCAGGCCCTCCGCCGCTTCTCACGATACGCCGAGAAAGGAAAACCACCCCGACCCAAACACGGTACGCACACACGCAACAGGCACGCCTGGGCGAGAAGGGCCACGGCGCACAGGTGAAGCCGCGGCACCCCGCCCTTTTGATAGAACGCTCCGCTTTTCTTGCCGCTGTTTGCACGGTCCCGGGACCGATGGCAGAGGAGGAGGGCGAAAGCAGGAAAGCGCCCCATTGGCTGGCGAGGAGGCCTCCGCGGCAATGGCGACGGCGAGGGGAGAGAACAGTCTTTGTGCGGTGGAAGAGATCGTCCACCTTGAAGGAGGTCTCCCTCCGAGCAGCGGCAGATGGTGTTCCTGGGAGAGTTCCGCCCGACCACTCCGTCGACGCCAGGTGTTTCCGCGCACCTCCTCGCGACTCCGCTTCGCCGCCGACGCCAGAGGAAGCGACCGGAAGTGCAGCTAGCGTGACCGCGGTTGGAACCTCTCGTCATGGCCCGGCCCGAGCGTGAGCGGGATGCCTCGTCCGGCCTCGGCGCCCAAGCCGACCACGACCCGAGTCGTGACGGTGCACCACGTGCCTAGAGGGACGTCCAAGGGCCGCTCGGCGCTCCGCGGCACTCCGCTGCGCCGAACTCGAACGTCCGGCCGTCGCGTCAACCCGATCGGAGAACCAGGAGCACCATGACTGTGTCTTCGGAATCAAACGAGTCCGAGACCGGGTCCGACACCGGGTTCGAGACCGGCTCCGACCCCCCGTCGGTGAGCAACAGGGACACGCCTCGCACTTCGCCTTCCCCCGACGTTGCCAAGGAGGATGTTCCTCTGACGGGTCAAGTCCTCGACCTGCGACATCGAAACCTCGAGAGCCTCGTGGTCCGAGGCGCCTTCTCGGAGACCCTGGAACGTCTCAATGTGGCCGACTGCGGCCTACAGAAACTTCCCGAGGGTCTCTGGGACGCCAGAGGTCTCGTCGTCCTCAATGCAGCCTCCAACTACCTTCAGCGACTGCCGGTGGAGGTCGAGCAGCTGCACAGGTAGGAGGACCGCGGGGCTACCCCATCATTAATTGCGATTCTTCATCAAGACGAGCGCGCGTACAGGTCGCGTTCGCGCCACTCCTGTTCGGCGGTCTTGTTCGCTTTTTGGTGCTAGTGCAGGCTCTGGCGAAGCCCGATGCTCTTTGGGCCAAACGTGGCGAATCAATCTCGATGTCCGCGTACCCCTTTTGCGATTATGCTTCCCACTGAGAGAGTACACAGGTGCGGCTGGCGCACCTCTGTATCGCTCTCGGCTGTGAAGAGCCCTTCGTTAAACGTTGGGCAGCGCGGACGCGTTTTCCTCTTGTAGGGTGGAGTTGCGGTAAAACAACGAGGTACACAAAGAAGTTGTCCCGGCTTCTCTTCCTCGTGCCCCAGACGAGAGGGAATTATTGGGGGTTTAATGGAAGCAGCATAAACATAGCGCGTGGCCTTCGGCAGCTCCTGGTAAGGGAGTCCGAAATACCTCGAGCAGTATGCGTGTGAACAGGAACTCTCGCGATGAACAATAGAAAGAAAGAGAAAGATGGAACTTGACGACGAGAAACTTCCGCTTCTAACGATCATGTCGATTCAACGGTTCCAGTAGAATGTTTTTTATCGCAGCAGCCTGTCAGAATATCAATGTGACAAGCTGTACAGGGGCAGTGGTATGGATATCAAGGATGGCATCACGAGGAAGGACGAATAACCTAATACCTAGTTGTATTACATGCATCACACTCTGAAATCGAGAGTCTAATATTTTGAATCCCTGACTGGCTGGGACGAAAGATGGGACCAGTCTCGCGCCTTGTGTCTTGAGAGTTCCGTTTCGTGTTCGTATTCTCTTTTTGTGCATTGCGGTCTCAGTTTAAGATGTCACAACCTCACCTGCGGGCTCGCCTGTGTGTTCGTCACCGCCTCGACACGCATACAATTCGTATTGTTTTCGTTAGCCTGCTTGGTTATTGACTCCTTTGCCACTAGAATATAATTCGAACTAGAAAACCATCCCCGCAAAATTCAGGATGAATTTCTCAAAGCAATTGCACTGTCTCTGAGAATGAAATAGCAGCGCATAAAACGATATGCAAATTTGCAAAAAGCGCCATGGCCCCATATAACGACATTCTAAGACTGGCTTTTAAAACGGCGCTCCTAAGAAACTGGAAAGTGGGACAATTTTTCCAAATGCAATAGAAGAATGGAGTAGGCTCGCGATCCTGCTGTATTCATTTACTTACAATGGCGACATTTTAAATTGTAACGATTTCAGTACGAGTTTCTACGCTTCACTCCAGCCGACAATAAAAATAAATCGTGGCGCATTCGCCTCGTCAGAACTATGTGTTTAAAGTCTTAAACGTCACACCACTTTCTGGATACGGGCAATCACAGGCCACAAATTATCAGGGTTATCTTTCTAAACTACCGCATTACAAAGTGCAGTTAATTATACTTGGTTGAAGTGGCATGCCCTAAACTCGAAGCAACGTAATAGACCAAGCCGCGCCAGCAAACAAAATCTCAGCCGCGGCAGTTAATTAGTGCTTTCTCTGGCTATGTGAGTGTGTGTGCGCGTGTGCTGCAACCACCCGTGAAATGATTAGTTTCAAGGATGCCTCACTTTGAACCTAACCGTTTCAATGGCTGTTTGCCTAAGCGTACTTAAAAATAAAACAAAAAACCTCTGACAATATTTTTTTTTCTAACGACCTATCAAGCAAAAAGTTTCATTGTCACAGAAATCATGCTTCTAATTAATACAAAAAAAATTAGTTCGCAATTAACTTGGGCGAAAAACACGCAATCGTGTATTAATCAAGCGACATTTCGTTTTGTTACTTTCTTCCACACTTCAGATCAACGTTATTCGACAAACAAAATTAGACAAATATCGGTGCCGGTAATTTTTGAGTTAACCCGACAAAAAAAAAAAAAAAATGTGGGGAAAAAAAAAGACCTTAGCAAGCTTCACGCAAGCCGGTGAGAAGTCAGCGAAGAACGACTATAGCATACATGGCCAATTTCGAGCAGCAGGTATTCTAGTACAAACATACAACAAAAAACAAGGACACCGTGCGAGTTGAAGCCAAAGAAATTTAAATGTACTACGTCCTTGATGATTGCTATTCGGAAATGAAAAAAAGCGTAAACGAATTCAATTTGATGAATCTACACATCCCGTATAAATTGAAACTGCTTTAGATGTTGACGTTGCCCCCACATCTATTGCCAATTATTCTAGACCCACCCCTACCGAAAAACCCAGTATACCTTTTCACTATCTAGGTGATGGAACTGAAAATCTAACTGGAATTGTTTTTGTAAGTCTGAAATTCAGATTACAGACAAAGGAATAATTTCGGAAAACCTGAAAGCCAGATAAAATCCAGATAGATTTCCAGTTCCATAATCCAGACAGCGAAAAGTTATACTGGGTTTTTTGGTAGGGACTATAACAGCAAATATGCAAAATATGTTTTGCCTCCGAGTGCCACCCAACGTATACAATGAGCACATTTCCGACCAACTTCGGCGCAGACGGCGACGATCGAATATAGAGCATCAGAACATTTCTTTGTTGCACTTTCGTAAAAGAACTAACGCGCAAATGACTGACTCGCAAATATCTTGCTGTTTTATTCGTAAGTCTAGATACCGTTTGTTTCCGTAAGTCTAGATACGGTTAGCTTCTCTGTAGTTGAACGAAGTAAAAAATCCTGTTTGGTTGTACCTCTTCCAAGTCGGTGGCAATCTGTTCATCGAATGATGTTTCATCGACAGATCGTTTCATCGACACGCAATGTTTCATCGACAGATCGTTTCATCGACAAATCATTTCGTCGACAGCTCAGATTAGCATTTTTTCTGTAATAAGCTGCATGAGATTGTCGCCGCGAAGTGGCGTGTACGAGCCGGTCAGGTGTGCTAAATTTTTTTTGTAATGAGCCGCCACAGACTGTCGCCGCGAAGCGGCGTGAACGCAGGCGGGGGGGAGGGCCATGGGACACTGGACATTATGAAACGTCATGCTCACTGTCCCAGCGCAAACTTCATTCTTACGTCGTATATATTTTTTTTTCTTCGACCTCGTCATTCGCCGTGTCTTCTCCCTAGATTAGATTGATTGGCTGTGATCGGCGGAAAAGCAGACGCCTGGCAACTTCTTTAGAGTGTAAAATTATCTATAAAGTGCGCCAGATTGACCACAGCCATGTCAGCATTCATGCGTTTCGTACGTGCACTTGCGTTGGCAGGAGTGTCAAGTTAGGGGATGCGTCCGTAGGGCTCTCATCTTTATAGATCGACAAAGCAATTAGCATTAGTGTACACCTTGTCGTTTGGTTGTCTGTCCTCTAGCGTATGCACGTAGCCTTGACTATATTCAAGTGCATGCAAACTGGAGGTTCCCTGTCGAACATTAATAGGCTCTTGCAGCACACCCAAAAGGACAACGTTTATGAAAAGAATAAATCCCCAGGAATCAATCGGCAAGCCTGAGATACCGTTCTACGGAGCTCGAATGTCAGATGGGAGACAACGAGCAGGTGGTGGTAGAGAAACGGTGAAAGGGCATGTTTCCAAATTCAATGCTCATCTAACCGGGTATTCACAGGGGGAAAAAAATATTGGTAATATTCGAGCCGGTAGGTGAGCACGACGATATTGCGGTATGCTATCCCAGGACGTAGAAAATTGCTACTGAGAGAAAAGAAAATGCAAAAAAAAAGTCAAATGATGTGACAATCGTACCAATAATGTGATTACTGCGCTAAACTGCGCCAAAATTCTTAGCCGGCTACATCCTACATTTCACCAAAATGTGAGGAATTTGCGCCAACATTGCGTCAAACGTTAATTTCTATTCGCGGAAACTAATAGCGCAGGCGTCGCTACACTGGCAGACTGTTACAGTAGACTTGTGCGGAAACTCTGGATTATCACCTCGAGTAGAGTACTATTTCATATTTTTCTTCGTATCTAAGCGTGACGGTCCACGGACCCTTTGCTCGTCGTTGTTCGAGGTCTCTACGCGCGGGTTGGTTAGCTCCGTTGAGTGTGCTTCTCACTGTCCACCGGTGTACTGCGGAGAAGCGACACCCCCAGAGTTCTCATTGTGAGTATACGCATCACTCTTCGCTGGAGGAAGAGCACCACTACAGAGCGTTGGGCATTTATTAAAATAAGCGTACCTTGGTGAAATTTGATATCACACCCTACCTTGTAGTAAATTTGCAAAATAAAAACGCAATATATGATATTATATCATATATTATATTCTATATAGATATATAATATCGTATATATAATACATATTAAAACCGCGATTAGCATATACGTGTGATACATTTTCCAAACAAAACGGCGATATCCTGATGAGTTGCGTTCGTAGTTGTTCGTGATTTGCATTCGAATTCTAGATTTAATGAATGATATTTGGGTAGAGGGAGGTTATTTACGAATAACATTTATTAGGTGCGGCTGGGCAGCGCCAGAGGTTTAATTTTTGTGTCGTTATCACCTTTATATTGGCCTCTGACTGTTTGAGAGCGGTCAATAAAATTTAGGATAAAACTAATTAAATAGTGTTTATTAATTAAATGGAAGCTTGGGAATAACCTCAACAAATTCAGCTGATTTTTTTTTTTTTTTTTTCTGAGAAGACACATTTATAGCTTACGTGGTAATATTGCACAATCATAAAATAACATCAAGACAATGCGTTTCTCCCTCGCTGACAACCCCAAAACGGAAGTGCCGCTGAAAATCCTACATTAGTCTGAATTTATTGATGTCTTACTCACCGTTTTAGTCTTGAATTTGGTCTTCGCATTCGCAAACTTCTCGAGAGGGTAGGTCTCACATTGACTACTCCAATGTGCGAGTAAGTATTTTTTTAAAAAGAAATGTAACGTCAAGACAGCACTATACCCCTTTCCACTTTAAGTCCGACTACAGCCAACGATCCGATTGAACCGTTTTTCCACACCCGATACGGTACGACGGGCCCTCCGGTACGAACTGGGCATGCGCGAGTCTTGTGCGGTAGCGCATGCGCAGTTCGTACCGGAGGGCCCATCGTACCGTATCGGATGTGCAAACACGGTTCCCTAAAACTCTCTAATCCAGCAGCACCGAAAGTGCATCGTCAAGGCTCTGTCACGGCGCTGCTTTACGTGCGAGTTCATGCAAATGCATACACACACACGCGTAAAACCCGAACACCGAATGGATGGGCGGCCGAAAGGCCTTTTGAAATCCTCCACAAACCGAATCACTCCTCGAGGGCGAAATGTCGGCGGCGTGTTTTCGAGAAGGGATCGAGTCACGCTATAGCCGCCAAAGTAGATATCGTGTGCACGGTGAAAGAAGAAAACCGCGAAACCAACACCCACGTGAAAGAGAAGGAACCGCGTGGCTTTTTGTGCGATTTCCGAACAGCGACTCTTCAAGGAACCGGTCCGCTAGCGACAGCACGCGGTCCGTCCGAGGTTGCCGTTATTAAAACCAGCAGCAATGAGTTTCGAACGAGATAGCATCGATTGACGCCGAGCCATGAAACCCACTCGCTAATTAATGCGCACCATTTGATTCGCGCGAACCTCTTAATATCTGGGACCACCGCTTTTGCGGGCTTGATATCCTGTTCCCGGAGTCTCGGCCTCTCCCTCGATGGGGCTGGCACAAAAATAGAATGAAAAACCTTCGTCGGAACCTCACTTTATGTCGGTAAGCCAACTAAACGGGGCGGATTTAAGGATCCCTGTCCCAATAAATGACCTGCGATATATATTTTTTTTATTGCGTGATTGTCTGACTACAGTATGTATAACTCAAGTGTGTTTGTACAAGAACCACGAAATAAAAAAAAATAAAAAAATAAGAATTAGTAGTAGTGTTAGAAGAGGAGGAGTAGGCAATGGCACCACCACACCAAATGACGGGACCAATTTTAAGATCTTGATGTCTGTCTTGCATGATCTTTTTGTTGTTCTTGTTCAATTCTAGGAAGTATGATTAGCCAGGAACGAACTAAAGTTTCTTGCGTTGTTGTTTCCTAAAAGACTGCCTAAAAATCTGTATTTTCGTGTTTTTTGTGTTTTTTTTTTTTTTTTTTTTTCGCAAAACAAAAGTGTACCGTTTCGGCTTGTCTTTGTTCCGTCCGGGGGCAGGCAGCAATCACTTAAGAGGGACCTTACGGTGCGCTGTCAAGTAGAGTGCGGAGCCCTCGCTTGCGCTTATTACTCCAGTCGCCGGACTGGAAACGAACGTCGAGTCTCCAGCCGAAGAGGCCCTCCCCCTTTGCTCCTTCCGGGGAACACTTCCATCCGTGAAGACTCAGTGACGCACAATGCCGGCCGAGGAACAGTCACCGACGGACACGAACTCTTCCGACTCCATGAAAGCCGCTAAACGCGCGCCACTCGCGGGTACGCACGGAGTGGAATTCAAAAGACGACGAAAACACAAACGCTCAGAAAAAAACCAAAAAAAAAAAGGAACAAAGAAAAAACTAACTTATGTGGTGGGAAGGCGGAGGCTGTCCTGTTCCGTCGGGGAAAAATAACCTTCAAGTTGCCCTCAGCAGACCACAGAGGGTATCTGCGCACCGCGCAGTATATGTACACGCACGCGTACACAACACACGTCCATAGGAGCATCGGAGAGCCGCACATCTAGGCGTACAGACGCACGGCGGCCGTGGTCACGGGGTTCAGCGGAGAGCACGGTTTTCTCAGCGCCGACGACTGCGTTACAAATGCCCTTTTTTTTCTTCTTCTTCCTCTACCTCCGCGCTTTTCTCGAGATGGAAAAGTCACGAAAATCCACGAGTTTCATTGTTTGTTTGTTTTTTTATTCGTTCTTTTTTTTAAAGGTAGGGGAGACGAAAAAAAAAATCGTACGCCGCTCAGTTCATGGAGGTCTTGCGGCGTAAATAATCGCGCTTGTGCCCTTTCGGCGCTGCCGTGGCAAACGACAGCGCGATTTTTTTTTTTTTTTTTTTTTTTTTGCCGGGCTCTTCCGCCGGAGTTCACATTTTCCGTCAATGCCCGGTTGTTCCGGCTGGCCCTCCCCCTCCTTCCATGGGGTAAGATGTTCACGAGCCAACCAGAGCGGTAGATTTAGAAAAGAAAAAATGAAAGAAGGTGGCTTTTTAGAAATGTTAACGAAACAAAATATTAAATAAGAACTTACGACACCGCACGGCTGAAATGGCTATACCGGCTATACCCTAGCCCGTCCGCTTTTTGAGCACTTATATTTAGTGCTGTTTCCCTACCGACTCGCCTTCATTTCGCCATAGCAGCGAGCAAAACAGGAAGAAGAAAAAAACGCACACTGAACATTAAAGCAAACGGCCGGTCGGTGGCATCCGCTTGTTGTTGTCTCTGTTTTGTTCCATCGACGAGACCGCAGGTGAACACCTCTCTGACACGCGGTTTGTGCGGGAGCCTGATTGCCACGGCTACTGCGGCAAAACAGCGACTGCTAGCGGCGGCAACCTTGGCGTGTACTTTCGTGCGATAAATAACGCGCTCTCTTTAGTCTACCTCGTTGCGTCGAATTGGCGTCTTTTTGGCGCGCCCCCAGCAATCATGCGCACGAAAGAACGCGCCCTTCCCCACGGGTCCCGCTGTTTGCCCCTTCGCTTTTTTTTTCTCTCTCTCTCTCTCACTCTTTTTTTATATTTACGCTTATAAAAATGCTTCCGAAGGTACAGTAAGCTAGGCTCTTAGCCCAAACTATATACATTGACTTTATTTTGAGTGCGTATGGTGTTTTAATCAATCGTTGGCGGTGCTTCTATGCGGGGAATCGCTATTTGACTATATGCCCCTGCTTGGCAACTTCGTCATACGTAGCTGATGTATGATATGACAACTTTCTACTTTCCCGCACCTTTCGCCTACTTTCCCGCACGACACTCGGAGAGCCAATCACCGCAACTTACGGAGGTAGCTCAACGAATGATGATGCCGAAACGTATGTTTAGACCAAAAAACGCAGTCTGAGTTGTGACATTAAGCAATGCTAGTGTGACGTTTTGCAATACTTAACATCTCAGACTGCGTTTTTTGGTCTAAACATATGTTTCGGCATCGTCATTCGCTGAGCTACCTCCGTAAGTTGCGGTGATTGGCTCTCCGAGTGTTGTGCAGGTAAGTAGACGCACGGGCTTTTTTTACGTACGCACACGTGTTTTTTGTGCTTTTTTTTTTTGCGAAAATTTAACTTATGTGAAAGGAATGTCCATAATGGTTGTTTGCAGGCCTACCGGTTGACACAATTGGAAGAGGTTAAAGGAATTTTATTAGGAATATTTTCAGAGACAAGTCGCAAATAGCGACGAGGCAAACCGCGACGTTTGCCTTGAGCCTGCGCTTCGCAGGATCAGTGAACCAAAAGCGAAGGTCACCGACACATCATCGGCTCAAATGACCTCCCCGGCGAATCACAATGAGAGCGAATGATATTAGTTCAAGCCTTTCTCGCGCCGCTGAATCATTGCAAAGCATGTAACACACATTCTATTCAGTCTTTGAGTTGGAGCAGTCAGTCATAGATTAAGTTGCCAAATTGTTCACTCCATCATATAAACAATTGAGCTCACTTGAAAGCCTTGTAGCAGCGCTATTAGCGGCGAGATGTTTTGGTGGCTCCCTCCTATGGTTCCCACTTGTGACATCATTACCTTGCAAACAACAAGTTCGATGGTGTTTGTTATTAGCATGGTGAAAGCTTGAAATCATTGCGCTCTCAAAGGAACACTGCCAACACCGTCAAACTTAGTTCTTTCATTCCTCTTAATTCCGTCGATGATAAATCCTTTTCTGACGTCATAGTCAGCGTTCGGCCAATCGTGGAAGGCCAACCACAGCGACGCTTTTGGTCGCGCACGTCGCCAATAGGCCCGTTGCTCTCGGGAAAAGGGTGTGAGCGCGTCCGCAAGACGCGACCAAGTAATGCTGGCTGCACCATCCACGCGATACGACCATAAAATCTGCGCTGTAACGTCCGGTTATGCGCTAGCCACGTTCGAATACGAGGGTCTGTCAGCATCTGCCCATGCCCTTGGTTCATGCGCAAAAACAAAAGCGTATGAAAAAAAAAAAAAAGTATGCAGCTCGCGGTTTTAGCGTCTTATCAAACATTTCTTCCAGCTTTATCATTTGTTTTTTTTTTTAATGGTCTCCGTGAGCAAGTCAGTTTCACTTTACGTGATAGGGAAGCCGAAGGTAGATGCAAAAACGTGTTCCCCTAAACAACACTGTACCTGAACGATGCTTGCACCAACCTTGCACTGCACGAGCGCGCGTGCTTGGCAGAGACATTGAAAAATATGAGCTCGCCCCTGTAGCCTCTGTTACGCTGGCACTTATAATAAAACGGAGTATAGATTAAAAAAAAAAAACTAGTGCGGAAGCGTACAGACGCACGTTCAAACCGCGAACCACAAATATTCCACTTTGCCTGTCTGGAGCGCGGCTCAAAATTTGAGAGCTACGGGCCTATCCTAGACGAATGTGTTGAGCCGGCATCATCAGAGGCCATGGTTGGGCCCTGTCATACGTGGAAAGGCTATCGAAGGCCCGAGCGCTGGAAAAGCCCCGCGAATCCGTTGTTCGCCCGAGCACTCGAGCAGAAGGAACTTTTTAATACCACGCGGTCGCCGCATTCGAAAGTTGAAGCCTCGTATAAACACACACACACAAAAGAAGTATTATGCAACTGCGATTGCTTATCCAACAACTCTGGTAGCGTGAAAAGAACGTGGTAGAAACACTCGTTCACCCTTAAGAGCTGAAAGTGCGGTGGGAGGTACGCGCTCGCTGGGAGGGGGAGGGGGGGGGGAAGAGATTATCTGACGAAGATGAACGCGTGTGACTGGTCAAATGAGCACGTAGCTTCCAACAGATTGTCAGCTCACGGGGTGCACAGAGTAGGTATAACGTGCGCATAGCTGCAAAAAAGCGCAGCCATGGCGGCCAGTGACAAAGGACAATGTCGTGTGCACGGTACCCAAACCAATACGTAAAGTACCGAGCACGCGTTTACCCCAAATTTGGAGATAATCTCGAAAAAAACTGGGGGATGGGCGCTTGTAAGGCCGCGGTCCCACCGCTCAAACGTCGTACGAAAGTCAGCCTCCAGACACTGTCCGAGGTCTTGCTTGTGTGACGGTCACATTGGTCAGACAAAAACAGTCTGCAGACACGTATGAAGCGAACGTGCTTCTAAGATGCTTCAGAAGAGTCCGCAGACAATTTTGTCATCATGTCTGCGGCGAACAACGCGTCTCTCGCGCGATGTATACGAGCAGTGCGACAGCGGCTTTAGGTCAAAGAGCAAAGATGCAGAAGGGGCACATGAAAGGGTAGGCTTTACCGCTTTGCACCGGGGTGTACGGAGAAGCGGTCTGACGAGGAGGAGGAGCACCTTGATTAGCCATGTGTTCTTTTACATTCGTGCGCGAGCGAGGCATAAGCTACAAGCACGAGCATGTTGCCCCGACGAACGATGCTTGTGGTGCACGAGCTGATGTGTTCGTCGGCAGGGACGCCGAAAGCTTGGCTGAAAACCCGGCGCTCGCTCTTGTAGCTTCGGCTAGAAGTTTGGGGTGGGCGCTCGATATATGTCCTTTTCCTTAATCATTTCAGACGTAGCGGGTCGGCGCTTATTTTGACACGCGGGCGCATGCTCGCTATTTTACATCAATAAAAGCTGGTGGCCAAGCAGCGTGAAGATCGCTCATCCTACATCGTGAATGATTGACCTCTCGATATCTTTCCTTCTTACGGCTCCCTCGGATTAAAAATAAATAAATAAATAAAGAAGTCAGTTTCAGTATGGTTCATAGCTGACAGAATTAGGATTACACAAAGGGCAGAGATCTAGTCAAGCACTACTGTCCCACATGAATCATTCACATGCCCCTCACCTTCATAGGAAGTTTTATATGCACGCATGTTTGACAACGTAGACAAATGCATTCTTTATAAAATATTTGGCATTGCCCTCAGAGTGCCTTTACCATCTTCTTAACTGCCTTTCACGTTTGTTTGTTTTTGTGGTTGTTTTTGCTTTTGTTTGTTGTCTTCCTCTCAGCCGCAATCGGCATCTGCGTCGCCATCGGCGTATTCCTTATCCCGTTCGTCGCGTTCGTTCGTCAAGCTGAATGTGAAAGGACCCTCTCGGAAATAACCCCCGCTTGGGAAACTACGGGAAAGTGCACCCGTACGTTTTCTCACTTGCGCTTGTCTTTCTAGCTATTTCTAACAGCCTATACGACCGTGCTGCTTATCGAACCAAAAGATCGGTCCCTGTCAGACATTTCTTTTGCGGATGCAGATTATACATACAAAAACAGAAGCACACACATACATGCATACACAAAAATATATCCAGAAACGAAAGGAGACGCAACCCGTTAGACAGTATCCGGCAGCTCCGATCAAACGTTTGCCAGGCGTGCGCACCCGCCTCGCGTGACTCATCCTGCTCTGCCCATCTCAGAGGTGAAGGTCCCAAAGCTCGGTGTATGCCGCGCGTGCAACGCTCCGCTTGGCAGCTGCCCGCAACCCTCAATCTCACACCTCCCGCCCACACCGACGACGGCGCGCTCTGCCAGCGCCGACGCGCTAAAGACGGGGTCCCGTCTTCAAGACCGCTCCGACGCCGTATATAATAAGCCACTCCGTCGCGCGCCGGCGCCAAAGTGCCTCAGACATCGGCAGAAAATAACGGACTGCGGTTGACATTCGTCCTGGGCGTCTGAGAGGTCAGGCAGCGTCACATGTGTCCGCTAAATGCGCTCTAACCTCAAATTAAACTCGCACCGATTATCTAAAGTGCAAACCGTGCAAACTAAGAGGGCGCTGTCTTTCTACCGTGGGGGTCATGTGACGCATGCGGCGAAGCGTATTCGTAGCTCTAGTACTGTGCAACATCGAGGATATAGTCGGAGTGTTACGTGGCACACGCTGTGATGCAACTATTTCGATACGTGGAGGAGCGGCGAACCGATCGCTAGTTTTGTTCCATGGGTTCGCCTGAAGTCTCGGTTCGGCTGAAACCTTAATTCGACTCAAGTTGTAGTGTGCTTTAAAGTGCCTAGTTCGGCCAGACTGTCGTGTCTGTCACGTTTTGTTCGTGCATTGTACTCGCGCTCAAAAACTCTGAGAACGTTAAATAAACACGCTCTCCCCTTTTTTTCTTTTTTTTTTTTACGCCCCAGTCGAGTCAGCGATGCATGACGCATGACCGACAAATATACACCGCCTCACAAATGTGCAGACAAAGGCACAGGCGCAAGATGCTTTGTTTGTACCGGAAGCACAAAGAAAGCATTTTCAACAGCCACGCGATGGAGTACATAAGCAAGTATACAGCGATGCGATGGAGTATAAGTATACAGCACCGGTGGCGACTCTGAAAAGAAATGTGTGGGTTGCATGTGAAGCCGTCAGGACCAAAGTAGTTTCTGATGCCAAAGCCACAGCCGGCACACTCGTGCTCATTTCTTCTAAACCACTTTCTCCGACAATTTTCGTTTTCTTTTTATATATAAATACTACAGAGGTGGGATTTGAGCAGAGTAGGTTACAGTTGGGATAGTAATATAACACCGATAAAATAAAAAAAGATGCAAACGAATTATAGAATGAAAAAAAAAAAGAAATATCGAACAAACACCTGTACTGAAATAGGAATGGTTATGCAAGAAAGGATGCGAATAATGACAATGATGGCTGTAAAACTAATTATTAGTAAGGTTATTTCAGATCACTTACTGTTCTCAGGAGAAAAAAAAAAGGATACTTGAAACAGTTAATACGCGAGCGAAAATTAGTTATTGTTAGTTGCCTCTGTTTGGTGGCATATTCTGGAGGGAAAGCAGTTATTTCAGAAATGTATACTTTATAATGTCCAACGGGAATTGTAGTCAAGAATAGCGATTTTTTTAGTAACGACATAAGTTAACTGGTTAAAAGTTCAGTTACAGAAGTACGTCTAAATTTATTGCAAATAAAACGAGCGATCCTCTTTGTTCACTATCAAGTTAATTAACGTTTATCATAGTAAAATGGTTCAAATAATAGCAGAGTAATTTGACATTGACTGGACAATAGCTTTATATGCAAGAAGACTCACGGAGGTGGTATTAACACCCTTCTGAGAGAGAAGAGCTTTCGAGAAGCATTAGATTTAAGCAATCAATGTGTTTTGTCTAGATAAGGTTGTGAAACATCAACAGTACAGGCTAATTGTATTGTGTTACTTAAGAGAGAAAGATAGTAATTGTGGAGTAAACCAATTTTAATTAATCTTGTTTTGTTTTGTAAGTAATTACCATAAAAAAAGTTTTTTTTTTTTTTTCTGTAGCTAATTTACATTTTTAATTCCTCAACCCAAGCCGCAACTTTTTTTTTTTAAAAGCACTGTTCAACAATAGTTGATCCGAAGCACTACCTCTTTATGAGTAAATTATAGTACAATGATTGGCTTTTCTTTGATCTCGGACTATATCATTAATAAACAACAGGCAAAGGAAATGTCTCAATACAGAACCCAGTGGAACGCCAGAGTCAACGGACAGTCTGTCAGGACAATGTTCGCCAAAAACAACGAAGTGTTGACGGTTTGAAAGGTACGATGAAATTGCACAAAATGTGTGTTTTTACTAACACAAAAATATGAATATGAATATATATGAAATATAAATTATAAATATATAAAAAATATGATTTTTTTATGAGAAATCTTCCCGAAAGACTTTGTAAAGTCCACAAAACTATCATCAATCTGTTTCCTATTAGTATTGACGTGGAAAAATCGTGCGCAGTTTCAACCAATTGATACAGTGCTTTATATCTTTTATTAAACGATAACTCGCTTCTATGTCATTGTGATCGGAAAAACTCTACCAATATCTCTCCTCTCTCTCTCTCTTTATTTATATATATAAAGAAAAACTCTAGTTCAAAGTTCGTAATTCCCTCGCTTCCTACCTCCTCGAATTAACAGAAATAATTGTATGAATTTTCTCGACCGAGTTGTTGCCTGTCGTAGTCCGCGCGTTCGCTCCGCTCTCGAGAGCGAGGCCCCCCGTATGCTTAGCGATATCCTGACGAATTAAAGAGGAAGATAAGGCGCGCTGTCGAGGCACCGTTGCCGCGGGGATTTTGTGGAGAAACGCAGCCACGAGCGGATGTCCGCGGGCAGAATAAAACGGCGTGTTATTGCAGCGATTGCTCGGTCGATACACTCGGAACCTTCGACCACCGCGTTGTGAACTCGATTCTCGAAAGCTGTATTATTTGTGCGCGGAAAGCGTTTCCAGTTATTTATTATTTTTTTTTTTTGGACGTTTCCTTTCTACGTAAGAAGACAAAACGAAATACGCGAATACGGTGACGCAACATCTAAAATGGTAGAGAGACACCCCGCTGCATTTTATTTCCGGTCTGGGCATGGATTTGAAAAGCTGCGTCCCGTTTCCTGCGTATCCCCTCCGGGTTTACGCAGCCCGTCTCGCAATTCGCTTATTATAACCCGCTTCAAGTGCGAAAGTAGCAGAAGCTACAAGAGCGAGCTTCCACGCGCGCTCGTGTAGTGCAAACATGGTTCAGGGCAACATGCTCGTAGAGGAGGAGATGAGACCTGCGTGAGGAGCAGGCGATACGCTTCGCTTTGGTCGGAGGAAAACAGTGTGTAGAGCCAATGGCAGTCATCCTTTGCGTTTACCCGCTATCTTTCCAATTATACTTCGTCTCACCTTAGCATGGACTAACTGCGAAGGCTGTGCAAGCGCGAGCGGCTAGCCTTGACTGCCTTGACTGGAGCACTCGCTGCACGAGCGCCCGTGCAGCCACCGAGGCTTCATCCAAAGCAACTATAGCTCGCGCTTTTAGCATGCGCGGCTAACAATAGTCCATGCTCAGGTGAGACGAAGTATAGAGCTGGATGCTCTGACGCGCGCGCTCTCGCGCGACACAACTCTACTGTGTCTAAGGTCCGTTACACACCTGGTGCCTGGCCCCTCGCGCTTACGGTATACCTACGCGAGGCGCCGACGCCAAGAACCAGACAACGCTCAAGTGTGGAGGCGAGGATCGCATGGCGTCAAATCAGAGTATCCGCGCGGCAGGCGCCTCTGTGCGGTCAAGAAGACGGTTCTTATTTTCGCGGTGCTGGGGGCCAGGCTGACCCAGTTCAGCTGGGCCGATCGGACTCCACAGCGTACGTGCTCGCAGAGGGGCCGACGAGCGACGTCGGGCGGGAGAGAACCGGTCACGCCGCCTGGACCGCGTCCGGTCCATGAGGTGGGGGGACGCGAGGCTCGGCGGCGCGGGCGGGGGAGCGAGCCCCAAGCGCGTCGCGTTTTTGTGCTTGTCGGAGGGCCGTAACGGTCGGTATACTGCAGACCCCCGCCGCCCCTCCACCTTCGGCGGTGGCGGCGCGCGGGTGTGCAAACATCCGCGCCCGACCTTATCAGCCGCCGAGCTGGCCGGATAGTTTCTTTCCTGCCGCCGCCAGTCAGGGCCCATTAGCGGGGAGCGGAAGGGCTGTCCAGTGTCGGACGCCCCGCACGAGCGCCTGCCCCGTGACGTCGCCGGTTCGGACCCTCGAAAGAGGACGGAATGCATGAATGGCTTCTTGTTCGATTACCTGCTGGAGAGTTTTCGGTAGACAATGGTCGTAATTAGGATGCCCCGATGCTCTTGTTCCCGTCTGCCTTTCGGCCTGGAGACGTCCATTGTAGTACTATGCCTCCGACGCCGCTGCCAGAGCGTGACAAAACGAGAATTTGAGGGAAAAAAAGAAAATAATTAGGGGACAAAAACGGCGGCAAAAACACTGGTCACCGTTCGGAGCCCGTGCTAACGGATGCCAGCGCGCGTTCTGGGAAGTAAAAACACAGGGGCCCTAGAGGGGATTTTGTAGAGGTATGATCTTATTACATTTTTGACCACGAATGGAATTCGAATAGCTTCCAATACGAATATTTAAAATTTAAATTGAATTGAGCATGATTACTTTAAGAAGCCACGTGTAGAAATATTTCCTACAAAGTATACATACGATGAGACCAGATTTAGTATATGAGAAGCACTTCACATACTTGTCTGAAGAAGTCCCTGATAAGATGAGGTGGGTAAAACATAAAGTAACATGGCAAGCAAAGCGATGACTAATTTATTTATTCGAGTATAGATTGAGGTGTTCTTCTTGGCACTGACCTTTAAAATCAACGGTCAAACTCCAATTACAACCGATGAGGGCTGACGTACAATAGTAAGGAAACTTTCCAGGACCATCGACCCATCGAGACAACCGAGATGCTCCGATCGACACGTTTGCGGTTTCTCCTAGCACGCCGGTACAAAGCAGTGAAACATGACGCGTGCACGCTGATGCAAAGCGGTGATGCTTGAAGCCGGAGCATCGTTGCCAAGCAGTGATTTTTGCAACTTTTGAACCTTCGACAACCTCGAACACTTCGAACAGTAAAGGTGTGCTGCGAATCGAATGGAAAAGTCAACTCTACCAACACCATCTAGAATAACGAAGGCCTCCGAACGCCCCACTCTTCCTCCATGGAACGTCATCGCAGTCGGATGGCGCCAACTCGGCCATTGGACCCGAGCCCAATGCCGAGCGTCCTTCGACGCGTTCATTGGACACAAGGCCCAGCCGAGCGCTGACGCAGTACTCGTATCCAATCCATGTCTTCGCTCGATCCCACTCCGATGACGTCAAGACTCTAGTGCACAGGCTTTGCTTATTTTAAGTAGTGTCGACACTACTCGCGAAAAAAAAAAAAAAGTTTCTGAGAATGGTAGAAAGTGTGCCATATCGCCATCACGCGCAATCCTTATTTATAAAGTGCAACGTAATGCCGATAAGAAAAATGTATGATTTTCGCCTCAGCAAGCAATACAAACAAGAAACGAGAAATAAGGCTCGTCTTTTACGACATTTAGGAAATCTAAGAACGCACTTTAAAACATATAACACGCGAAACAATGAGCCTCGGAAAATAGACACCTGCAGAATACTCCACGGCCAAGAAATGCTACAAAAAACCACCAAGATTATTGGAAGATTTAGCTTTTTCAGCACGCCTTGAATCATTCTGTGAGGATCAAAAGTTATTCGTCGACGCGTCGACGTCATAGTTTCTTTAGTTTCTTTAGTTTTAGTCTTCTTTGTTTAGCTTCTTTTATGTCTCATAGAATATAGTTTTGTAAGTCATCGTGTGCTTAAACTTATGTATTTTTGTTCTAATACCGTGACTATCTTTGCTTTGTTTGTTTGTTTGTTTGTGTGTGTGTGTGTGTGTGTGTGTGTGTGTGTGTGTGTGTGTGTGTGTGTGTGCGTGTGTGTGTGTGTGTGTGCGTGTGCGTGCGCGCGTCCACGTGTGTGTGAGAGAGGGAGAGAGTCATTCATGCAAAACTGCCAGAGCGGGGGAGCCTTTGGCTTTGTCAGGCTGTCGATGTGACAGCTTTTTCTGCAGGCCCATGCATCATGTAACTACTTTTTGATACAAATAAACGCTATTCTTTTTTAAGGGGTCTTTTCTTCGTGCAAACTCAATGTATACGTGCCGTAGGCGTCCTTTCTTTGCATCGTTTATCACCCGGGCGAAAAATGCTGAGTCACTGAACTGTGGTCGCATGCGCAACGTCTGATATGAACCAATCATAACCAGAAAAGACCCAATGACTTGCGCTTTTAACGATGCTTGATTGGTCACATTAGCTCGTAGCATGGGTTGTGTCTGTTTTCTTTTTCTTTTTTTTTTCATATTCAAAAGCTAGGGGAGGGCACCTAATCGATTAGTGCTTTAATCGCGATTAACGTTTTCAACCGGTTAATCGGTTAAATTTTGACTAACAAAAAGAAAGGTAAAAAATCAACGTTTTTACCAAGCATACGTGGGCGAGTAGACCTGTATGGAGGCAAACGTTAGGTGACATATTGACCAGGGGCCCTAAACTCGTCGAACACAAAGCTGGAGCCGAAAGTTCGCGGAGCACGCCGATTGGACGCCGGCGACAAAAGCGCCAAGTCATCGTCGTGATAGTCCAATCGGTGAGCTCCGTGAACTTCGCCCCCGACTTTGTGTTTGACGAGTTTAGAGCCCCAGGCGAGATTTGTAACTCCAAACAGGTGGAGAATGGAGAAGGTTATACGTGTCTCAGCCACTCCGACGCCGTGCGAGCAGAGACTATTGCGAACAGTCAAAGAAGTTCGCTATTGCCGGAGAATATCAACGAACATCTTTGCTTCTGCGGCTGAAGTAATAATATGTGACTGTTGGTGTCTTTTGACGGTTCTCAACTACGCTTCAAGGTTGATTAAAAATCCGAAATTGCACATTGCGACGTTCATCACAAATTTAGCAAAAACCAAAAAAAGAAAATTAAAAACGATTATGCGTGGCATTAAACAAAACAGATTAATCGATTACTTAATCGATTAAAGGGTGGCAATGGAGAGGGTTGAAATTTTTAATCGACGCCCAGCCCTAAAAAACGCGATCAAACGTTGCCACACGCCCCTTATTCTTATGTACATCTCAGAAAAGGTGCGCAACGGGATGTTTGGCAGCGCCTTTAAAGGGGCGATGCAACAATTTTTGTACTTTGCGCAAATACCGCTGAGAACGAATCTTTGACGGTAATGACCTATGAAACACGCATTCGTTTTTCACCACGCGCGGTGAAAGTCGAAGAAAAAAAAAATAAAGAAAAAACGAGCAGCGTTCACTTCCTCAACTGCAGCGAGAACAAGCGGCCACGTGATCTGGAGCCGATTATATGCCGCCAATGTTGATCAGAGCCACGCGATGGTGTTGGCAAAGCACATGACACGCGCTGAGTTTCAGTCATTATTATGGTACGGCTATTGTCGTCATTGCCGCGATTGGACACGGGCAACTACCCGAATGCTTGTCGAGCTATTGAATCTCACGAGCCCAAATCGAGTGCTCACGCAATGCTCGGGTCTAATCTATGATTCGCATTCAAATATAGTCCCTGGGGGATACTGCGATCCCCCATCTACGTCATCAAGTTTTGCGAAGGAGAGATTGAAAGAAAACGCTCGCTTTTGTTCTTGAAATGACACTGCAACAATGCAGCTTCCTGGTCAGTGGCGTTGCGCATGCGAGTATACTTGGGTCCCACTAGTGCCAGTAATCTTGTGTGAAGTGAAAAAAGCAAATATCGTTGCACGGCCCCTTTAATATGTAAAAAAAAAAAAAAAAAAAAAGCCACGCGTGCTCATAGATAGAACAGGAGAGCATGTCGGTTAAACACTTTTCTTGGTTTCTTGAACGCAAAGGGACAACAACGGACAAAAAGAAAACACGCCGTTTGTGTCTGTCGCGTTTTCTGTTTGTCCGTTGTTGCCCCTTTCCGTAAAATTAAAAAAAAAAACACGCATGCTTGTCATTTTGGATTTCCTAAGGACGCCCCCTGAATGAGGTCGCGCCATAAAAAGACAGTATCGAAATCCACTTTAGTATAAAAGTCCCTCATCATTTATTAACTTTTGCATCATATATTGAAAACTTCCGAGTCATCTGAAGATAGACACCTCGAGCGACTATCCAAATCAGGGCCGTACTCGAATTCGGCAAATTTGGAAGTCTGAGAGTTTGTAAGCCTAACAAGTAAATAAAATTGGACATGGCCAATGTTTAAAGCAGAAAGATCGTTTTTCTTTTGAGACTCGGAGACACTATAGAGGCCACCAAAAATAGCGACGTTTAGAGTATCGGCGCTCCATTTCGCGGGTTTCTTGGGAGCACCACCATTATGGAGCAAAGCGGGCGCAATAGACCCTTTTCAAAAGTTTGCGCCAACGCCTGTCCGCCATTGCTTGATCACGTGCTCTGAGCGTCTATTGGACACGAGGGTGACGTCAGCGTTCGGCGAGGACTCGGATCCAATCACGCGCTTCGTGTCCAAGCAATGGCGACCGCCAATGTTGCCTCATGGACTTTTGAAAAAAGGTCTAGAGTGCGACTTACTGCGCTGGAGATACGCAAAGCCCTGGAGATACTGTGCCAGGAAGCTCGGGAAATGGGGAGTTTTAGGGAACCGTTTTTGCACACCCGATACGGTACGATGGGCCCTCCGGTACGAACAGCGCGTGTGCGAGTCTTCTGTGGTAGCGCATGCGCAGTTCGAACCGGAGGGCCCATCGTACCGTATCGGGTGTGCAAAAACGGTTCCCTAAAACTCTCGAATATCGTTTTCCCCTGCCGCGGACCGTTTTAACAGTACTAAAGGGAAAAAAAAACATTTGTTGCGATTTCTAACAAATATTAAGATAACTGGCAACAATGATTGTGTGCAGCCTATTGGGTGGCTCTAAGAGACAATATGCTCAATGTTGCTCTAAATCAACATTTTTTTTTTTTTTTTTTTGTGCTGCGAGAGCAGGTGGTTTTGTCTTGTGTCTCGTTGGAACGCGTTCTCGTGCGAAAGACACGCCAAAGGAAACGACGCGCTCGAGCAAGTGTAGCTTTTGGCAGCGCCTCTAGGAAACCCCTTGACGACGTCGCACAAAAAAAAAAAAGGGGGGGGGGGCGGCAACTTAGCCAGTACGTTTTTTAGCGTCGAAAACATTTTACTAAGAAACTGCGCATGGTAATGGTGCAAAACGTAATGCACTTTAGCGAGAATCAGGCTGGTTTTCTCCCCATCATTCTCTCGACTATCAGGTCATCGCAAAATAACAAAAAAGTGGCCATACGTGCCAAAGAAACAACACCCGTCTAAGAGTGTGAGTTGCCGGATACTCGAGTCTAGAAATATCCGACGTGACTAACGTAACAGCTTGCCCTCCGCCTACTCTTCTCGGTTCAGTTATTTCCTAGCAGGAAACTAATCCAAACTTTGTCGAGATAAAAGAAACCACCGAAAAAAAAAAAAGAAGAAGAAAAAGAGCTTCATGCACGCGGGACTTGCTTCAGGTGCATTCGAAGTTTATAAATATCCAAACACAATGCACCGAGACAACAAGAAAGAGAAGCGACCGCAACTATAAAAAAATCCAAAGAATCCAGCGACGTAAACCTCCGGACCCGCGGCACTGCCCCCAACAAAAGCAGCACGATTCGGCGATCGAGCCTTTTGCGTCCAGAGTTTACGACGTCTTAAATGGCAGAATCGCCGTCCGACTGCTTTCTAGGCCGCACGTTTTGGAGACACGAGACGGGACCTTGAAGAAAGTAAACGGCAGAAGTCTATACACCGCGGCGCAAATATCAGGCTGGGGAAGGGAGCGAACGGGAGCGCACACGCGGCCGGCTCACGATGCACCGATCTCTTATCTATTGTGGCGGCAGCTCTTGCGGCCACGTTCTCTGATGCCCGGCCTCATCCTGCACTCCAACCAGAGGACCACGCCACAATGGTCCCGCCGCCGCCGCTGCAGAAAATAGGGGGGGATGTCGGCCCGTCCACGCTCTACATTCGCCGCCGTCCGCAACATTACGGTATAGCTCCTCCGAGCCCGAACGAAGCGTATCGTGATATAATCCCAACAGCCGGCAGTCCGTGTATATACTACGTAACAACAGAAAGGGAGCTCGCTCAACCGCGCATGTGGCACGGGCGCTTTCGTTTCGGAGAACGCAAAGCGTGCCACAGTCTTGATACGCGCGAAGAGCACCTCAGAGACGATTTGTCGTATAGCCTCCGCAGACCCTGTCGCGTGTCTGGCGGCACTCGAGAGAGGGTGCTGACCCTTCGACAGACCACGGACGGTGTCACGTTTGGCGGCGTTCCCCGCGTATATCCACACCTGCTGCGTGCGTACGCAACGTATTTCGTTACCGCCTCGCGTAGCCGCCGACCCCCGCGCGGACGGGTCACGTTGTAAACCGTGCCGAGACTCTTGCGACACCTATACGAGCGGCAATCAACGCGCGGGGCGAGAACCCCCCCAAGTAAAAACGAGACTAGCTAAATGCCGCCTAAACAAAGGGGTCGAAAGAGCAGCGCCTAATAGGAAGGTAAAGAAGGCAAGTGGAAGAAAACCGTTCCCGGGAAGCAGGGAATTGTTCTGCGCAAGAGAGTCGGCGTTGCGCAAATCGCGAAGCGCGCGCGCGGGTCGTTGCCTTTCCGCTACCTGGACAACGCGTCCCTTTGGCGGGTCCACGCGGGACCACCGACCGGGTCAGTCTGGCACCGTGGCCGACCCGCGCATCGAGGTCAACGGCGAAATTGCGTTGGGAACCTCGACGCCAGGCGACAGCGCGAGTGTCGACTCGACAGCCGCCGCGTGCTTTCCGCTGCTCGTGCGTCACTGAGCAGTCTTCGGAGTACCGACAACGAAACCCTGATTGGCTAAGACCCGAGGAGCGATAACACGAACACGTGACGGTGCACGACGCGTAACACCCCCAGTAATTTGCCTTTCCGTGGCATCGTTAAATAAACAAAAATATAAGAGAGTGCAGTTGTTTCCAGCGGGAACGTGAAGCAGCTGTCCCGGAGGCAACGACAATACTTAGGGCGATTTATGGCGAGAGCCACCAGAACGCGTAGTGGGTCATCTGTAGCGACTCCAGTGGTCCGTATGTCGCAGTGACATCACTATACGACAACACGCCCGTGGACGCCCCAGTTTAAACTAGAGTTCAGATATCGACGTTAACACTAAGCCCACGCCCCAGTTCAAAGATTTGTTTATATATATATATATAGTACAACTGCAATAAAGTTACTAAATTTTATTGCGATCGCGAGGACGGCTCCTCATGACAATGCGGCGGTTAGACGCGCTTCAGATGGACACGCACGTTAATGTTGTGGTGGCTTCATCAATGAGGATGATAGGCATTGTTTCAAGAATTACGCGAGAGTTTAAAATACTGTCATCTGCGCTAGTGGCGTTTAATTGCTTTGTCCGCTTAAAATTGGAGTTTGCTTCTGTACTGCCTGGAAGTCCCTTAATTCTTCAAAAGCTAAGCGTATTGAAAGCGCCCAGAAGCGCTTTATTTGTTCAATATATGACCGATACCTCGGAAATAAATATTGTTATGACAACTGGTTGCTGAGTAAAATAGATATGAACAAAGAGATATTCATGATTTGTTATTTTTGCACAAGCTTCTAAACGGCGAAGTGTCATGCTCAAGTTTATTATCCATTGTAAGCTTTTGTTTGTCTTCTTGCTCTTTGAGGTCAATATGGAACTGTTTTCTGTTGGTGGGCGCTCCCAGCTTTCGCCTGTCACCCGATTGGAAGTTTTGGTATAATGGTATTTCTTCACCTTCAATTGACATGTTCGTGCCTTTAAGCTATTAAAAAAGAAAAAAAACTTAGCAATGTCAGAACTATACTATATTTTTTTTGTATTTTGTGTGTATGTTAGTGTGTTTGATGTGTGTGCGTATGCTTCTTTTTTGTCTGTGTAGTGATGCACCACCCGGAAGGCATGTTGCTGTTAGTGGACATCAATAAATAAACATAAACATAAAAGTATATCCCCTGGTAACGATGCCCAGCCATCCGGCAAAGGTCATTTTCACCTGTCGCGTGAAGTCTGCGTAATGCTCCGAATATAACTGGCGTTCTTTCTCTCTCACACACCTTTCCGTGCAAACTCCAACAGACTTTGCGATTACGTAGGCCGTGTCAGAATCTTCGCTTCCTACATTCTTCCCACCGGTCGCCTCCCCCACTGTAGTCAGCCGACCGTTAAAATTTTCATGGTTCAAATGACCTCGTCAAGAGACGAGCGCTCCGCCAATTTTAATTGCGGCAATTATCGGCACGATTGTGACCGGACGCTCGCTGAAGCGCCGAAGCAAAAATGCCAGCGGTGTGACCCGCGACACGGCCTCGTTCGCAATGCTAAGCATTTGCTTTTCGAGTTCCGACAGTTTGACCGCGCTCTAGCCAGGGTCACGCTCGTCGCCTATCGCCAGCGGAATCTGTAACTCGAGGCCTTGGAGCCTGCCAAGTGCAGTCCTTGCGACATCCGCGTACCGCCGAGGCGCGTAAATACATGGCCATTCCGACCTTTCAAGCCCCCGATGAGCTGTTTGCATCATTAAACTGTTCTTTTATTATTTATTTGACAAGGACTGGAGAGGCGGGGATATATGTGGACGGGGTAGTGGACAAACCCGCTCTAAATCTACGCTGGTGACATAAGATGTGACCTTACTGTTTGTGTTTGCTGCGCGAAAGAATGTCACACTGTTGTTGCTCTCACAAGTGCGAGCTAGCCCGCACTCCTGGCTTTGAGACATGCATTTCTACCGCGAGCGTTCGTTCTACGGAAGAACGCTTCAAAGTAGCGACACCAAGCCCTCGTGCTTGTGGCATTGCCTGCAGTCTCACTGAGTATAGTTCTGTCCAGAGAAAAGGGGATAGCGGGAGAGGTGTGGACCACCATTGCGGGGCAAGTCGCGCGGTTATGGGATGGGGAAACCGAGAATAATTAACTTTAAAAGAGAGCGTGGAAATTTACGGGGATGGAGGGGGTCGATATATTGTTATGGTAGAAAGTATCTCTTTGTCACTGCACCCTCGGTTTCCGTGGAAATAGTAACTGAAAGGAACTGTGAAATCTAAGGGCGTGCTCGCAATTTTCACTACTAAAGTGACACTTTCTACCATCTGTATCAGAGTCACGTGTGTCCAAATACCTTAGTGAGCTCACTTGGAGCTACGGCATATAGAACTTTATAGTAAGACATGTGCATTTACGTAAAGTACAGATTATATTGATGCAAGGAAGCAGATAAATACAAAAACTGGCAGCGACCTTTACGTTTAAAGTTCTCGAATGCAGTGGTTCTCAACGGTTAATGATTCGCGGACCCCTTGTGGATCGGATGAGATGATGGAGGACCCCGTTCGTGGTGAGAGGAAAGTACAGGTGTAGGTTAATTATGATAATGATTTAAAAAGTGGATATAACTAAGGGTTGGTGAGAAGTTAACTTCTCACATTGACATATACACGAGAAAACTCACCCGAAAATCGGAACGTTTCTTCTCAATCTGAAAAAAATACAATTTTTATTGCCGGGCTCGACTGATGAGGCAGGGCTTCCCGGACCCCTAGAATGCCTTCGCGGACCCCAAAGAGTCCCCCATTTGAGAACCACTGCTCTAATGCATGAAATGCTGTGAAACACCCTGGGAGCAACATCACATAGAGTTATCTAGGAGCCTCTGCTAGGAGGGGAGAGGGGTGGGGAGAGAGAACGGAGGAGAGGGGTGGGGTGAGGGAATTGGTGTGTCAGCTGACGTATATTTTCCCGCTAAATTTAGCGGGGAAACTGAATGGTTGTATAGGTCACGTGACGTCAGGTCACGTGACGTCGTTTCCCCCGCTAAATTTTGCAGGGAAACTGTATTGGTGTCTAGGTCACAAGACGTTCATTTTCCCGCTAAATTTAGCGGGTAACTGAATTGGTGTATAGGTCACGTGACGTCGATTTCCCGCTAAATTCAGCGGGATATTGTCTAAAGTAGTTTACTTCATTTGCGTCCAGTATTTCGACTCTCGACTGTAAGGCCACTATTGAAAAGAGTCCTTTTCCGAGCGCCAAGGGTTCCGCCACAAAGTTCGCCCTCTAACCCAGGTTGCGAGACCTTCACCTAGACTTCAACGAGCTGCAAGACCTGCCCCAAGAGCTGTCCTCGATGCGCCACCTGAGGTCGTTGAGCGTCAGCGGGAACCGCTTCACGCGTCTCCCCGACGTGTTGTCTCGGCTCACGGGACTCGAGTCTCTCCGCCTCGCCGGCAACGCCATCACCGAAACCCCGCAGCTGGCCCTGCCGAACCTGCGACGGCTCGACCTACGCGGAAACCACATCAGAGGCCTCGCGGATTTCTCCAGGCTCCAGGTACACGCCCGGGTACACACGAATGACCCGGAACGCCCGGCATGGGGAAAGGTCCCCCCTTCGTGATTCCGTTCACGACATGCGCTCATCGAATGTGCCGGCAAACAAACACGCAACGACGCGAAAGACAACAATCGTAAGCGCGGTAGACGGTTCGGGTCGTCGAATAGAGCCGGCAAGGAACCGGCTTGCAATCGAGCCGCACAATCGGTTCCCAGGAAGCGAGCGCGGCAAGAAACAATAAACCCAATCGAGTCGAAAGTTAGCCACGCTGTTTCCGCTTGAACCTTTGATGTATACCTTCGGTTTCGACAACCTTTTTTTTTATATTAGTATTTTTCTTTTTTCGTTCTTTTACGATGGTAACTTCCGTAGTTTTACATCGGGAGGGTATTGCTTTACGCGAGACCGCGCTCCGGGTCACGTAAACGAGCGTTTTATGGTCGGGAGCCCGACGTGCTACGATGCTCGCACGAACCCTTCATATTTTTCTCTGGCCAGAATTTGCACTCCCTGGACGTCAGTTGGAACCAGATCGAGAGTCTGGTGCTGCCGACCACCGACCGCCTCCGCCAACTGGACTGCTCGCGGAACCAGCTCCAAGACCTCTGTCTTCCCGGGAGTCGCCTTCACACGCTTTGTTCTAGTCACAACCGTAAGGCTTCGTGATAACCCTCCTTCCAAGTTGTGTGCGGCGCAATCGAAGGCTCGGGCGCGAGAGCGTAGCTCTGCGGGTTGCTTTTTTCGTACGAGCGCGCTCATTCCTCGTGCATAGCTGTACAAATCTATACACGCCTTGCACGTAACATTATCGCACCATAAGCTTGTGGTCATTTCCTCTTGTTCTTGCTGAGAAAGAGAAAACTGGCAGCGGCCCTTATCTTCAAAGACCTAGAATGCATGAAATGCAGTATTTAAGAAGTTATTATTTTAATTTGTTTAGAAGACTATATACAGTCTCGTATACATATATACTATATATATAGTATATATATAGTATATATGTATATATATACGAGAGAGTGGAACGACCTCCCGGAAGATATTGTGTCCATTGATGATAATGACGTTTTCTTTTTCCACTTGTTATAATGTTTTCTAAAACCCCCCTACAATAATGCCCACAGGGCGATGTACGCACAATGTAAATAAAATAAAAATAAAAAATAAAGCTCACTTGACGTCAATTTTCCGGCTAAATTTAGCGGGGAAACTTCATTGGTGTATGGTTCACGTGACGTCACGTTCCGTGACACTAATTTCTCTGCCAAATTTAGCGGGGGAACTTAATTGGTGTACAGGTCAGGTGACATCAATTTCCCCAGAAACTTTACGGTGAAATCGAATTGGTGTATAGGTCACCTGACCTATACAATCAATAGCAGCACGATCGTCGAAACGCCATTAGTGCGTATCAATAGATGCTAAATTTTCTGAGACAGAAGCGCAGTGACAGTGTCCCACCACTGAGACTACAACGTCCGAGTACTGCTCAGTAAAGGGTTCCCTAAGACTGCAGTGAACGTTTCCGAATTTCATTTGTACCGCCGTCTAAAACACTTTCCTTGAGTGATAAAAAAATAAAAAAAAGAAAGAAAGAAAGAAAAAAAGAAAGAAAAGAGCTTAAAAATAAATCCCGAGCGATCCATATCAACCTAGGGTCTGTAATTTGCCGAATTAGGTTACTGTGGAAAACGTCTGCACACAACTAGGCGCAACCAAGCTATGCATACTCTTTTAGATCTAAAATCTAGTACATAAACCTTTCGTCGTTGTTTTCAGGTCTTCGCAGTATTGAGAACGTGGCGTCTGCAAGTACCCTCAAGTACATCGATCTGTCCAAGTAAGGACTCAATTACAAATCGTTTCATTGTTAAGTGGACCGGCTGTAGCCCAGCGAGAGCAAGATTCATCTTCTCTCCTCGTCTTCCTTCCCTCTGTATCGTGAGTAATTTACACGACACATACAGAAGTTGTTTGTTCGCTTTCTTTGTTCCTATAGCTTAGCATTGTTCGGTAGTGATGAGCGTAGCCGGAGTATTGCTTGTGAGGTGTCCAAAGCGTTGCGTACACTCATTCATCAGCCCACTCGGAGAGCTCCCTCCCCCGCTCAAACAATGCCACACGTTCCGTGCTTGCAGTAACTGGCTCGCCCAAGTCCCAGAATGGATACTCCAGGCGAGCAGCACGCACCATTTGGACCTGGGCCACAATCAGCTGACGTCGCTTCCGGCGGGGTACGACCGTGCATCGTACTCTGCTCATTGTGCGGGACTTGGCACCGAAGTGCAGCGTAATTGGAGATGCATGGATGCTCGAAGGTCTGCGTGACCGGACGGCCAATGAACAATTACTGCGCGAGCGGCCAGTGGCCGCATAACTGGGGCACGCATAAAATTTCCAAGCGGAACTATCGAAGGGCTCGATCGGTTCAGCCTTGAGCACGCTGATTGAGCTCATCCGCACCCGGACTAACAATTCGTCGTCAACGAGCGGCGCGTTTGTGCGCACGAGGCTGCAATTAAACGGCGCTGATTTGATGGGCGTTCGAGGAGGCTGGATCGTATACTGTATGGCCGCTTCGCGGACATACAGACTATAGTCAATCAATATGGGGGATCTGGATAGCTGGATAGCTGGTTCGCAGCGGGCCCCTCGTAAGGTAGCGGTGTCTCTTAAGGGTGATTCACACACTTGAGGCCGACTCCGACACAACGTGTTTTGAAGCCTCTTGCGAGTGCTTACGACAGGCAGCGAAGCAGCAGGGATGGCGGTCGTAAGTGGCTTAAAAGCTGGTTGTGTCGGTCGCAACGCACTCGAACGCAGATGCATGAACCAGCCTTTATTCTGATATAGTTAGGCAAATCTGTCTGCGAATTCAGTGGTCTTTAAGGGTTACGGGCGTTCGCGAACAACCGCAATTCGCCCTGTGAACGATCATCGAATTGGGAATGGGAGGTCACTGAGTCGGAAATCTGTAAGCTGCCGTTGGTCAGTGCCCGCCATTTTCGCGAAGCGACGCAGTGGATCCTTCTCCAAAACCAGCCTGAGGTCGAATCCCTATCTTTGAAGGACAGCATAGAATGGAAAATTCGTACCACCAATATTTATTTAATTCTTTCTTATTTTTTTGCAAAAGCATGAAGTAATCAATAAAAAAAAAAAAAAAGACAGTTACCGTGTAAACCATGTTTTCCATTTACACGGTTGTCTGAAACCAGCACTGCGATTGCCACCATAAAGGCTTTGGAGTTTATCTGACTTGCACAGAATGGCATTGCCTCTAGACAATTGTCTATCGACGTACCTTCGCCTGTGGTATAAAACGACACCGACCTATATTCCGCCTTCTTCCAACAGTCTGTTCAGCGCCGCACTGCTCCAACTGGACACGCTGCGCCTGAACCACAACTGCATTTCCAGCCTTCCAGAAACCAGCAGCCAAAGCCACGTCCGCCACCTTGACTTGCAGCACAACTCTCTAATCAGCTTTCCCGCCGACCTGCTCCGCAATGCGTACAGGTATGCCTCGACGTTCGTTCACACCACCAACCAAATTAACTCGACAATCTTCCTTTCTCTAAGCACTATACTTCTCACGGGTGCTAGTGGAATTAACGAGGATACCACAACCTTTAAGCCGCGGGCACACTGCTCATATACGCCGTGCAAACGACAGTCTGCAGACACACTGTCTGAGGTGTTCCTTGTGTGACGGTCACATTTGTCATACAAACACTGCCTGCACATATGTCACAAGCATGTGCGAAGCCAACATGCTTGGGCGTGCCCGCAGAAAAGTCTGGCATCATATATGCAACACCACGTTGTTTTTTGTTTTGTTTTTTGTGTGATGTATACGAGCAGTGTAACTGTGGCTTTAGGTCGTGATCATCACTCTGAAAACAATGGTGAATTGTATGCTGCTCGCCAAAGTGATGGAGGCACACTCGGGAGGTTCCAAACGTCAGGCTGCCATCTGGCTCTTTCGTAAACGACGGTGGTGGGCCGCGAGCCATAGAGTGACGGATCACGCAGGCTGGAGTGGTTGAACGCAGTCGTACAACCAGCTAGCGTCGCTACCCCAGCCTGAACAGGCGGCCAGCCTGCCCCTCCGTTGGTTGCTGCTCAGCAGGACGGGACTCACCGACGATCTCCTCTGGCCCCTGGTGCTGGCCTGTCCGCAGCTCAAAGTCCTACAGCTGGCCTACAACGAGCTGCAGAGTATCCCTTCCGGGTGAGCGAAGGGGCAGGCCGCGTTCGACGATCATGAGGGCCCGGCCTCTCGTCGTCAAACGATCCATCGTTCGAGTCAGCGCACGTTAATCAAAGCGCGCACTGCGTGTCCATGCGTTACATCCCCGCTTTCCCATATGTTGCATGTCTTGGGTCGAGGCAACCCCCCCCCCCCCCCCCACACACACACCTCAAAAAAAAAAAAAAAAAAAAAAGCAGCGAAAATATTTATGAACCTTGCATGTCGAAGTATCTTTCTCGGATCGTGATGAGCAGTAGTTCGCGTGAACGCGATCATCGCACCGGACTCGGGAGTGATTCTTCGGTAGTTTATCGCGTCTCCTCCTGCAACGGACTCTCTGGCACAGCGTGAAACCGACGTATCATCGGCATCATTGCAATCGAAGGGTAACGCTGAGGCGAGTAGAACCGTTTCGCAGGAAATTTACATATCCGGGGTCGACTGATCTACGCGATTCGAGTATATACGAGTACTTGTTTACGGATGAACCGTTTAGCACGTTCCGGCGGTGAGACTATAAAAGAAACGAGCAGTCAAGCGTTTAAAAACAAAAACAAACGACCGTCCCTACATACGCAGAAGACCTCAAGAGTGATAACGCCGCCATGGTTCACTGCAGGATATCGCAGCTGATCCACCTACGAGATATCATCCTGACGGGAAATCGGTTGCACGGCCTCCCGGACTCGCTGGCGCTCCTCCCCGGACTAGAGGCGCTCCTGCTCAACTGCAACCACCTGGACGAGCTCCCCAACTTCGAAAACAACCACACGCTCAAGGCAGGTCATCCATGCGTGACGACCTAGCATTCTATCGATGTTACTTCGCCCGGGAGGTTGCACTAACAGTTTCCTGAGAACTACAGGCCTTCGGATATCGGAATCGAAGCCACCGGATTGCGCGAAGGATAAAACTCCGTAAAGCAAAATCGGAATTGCGGGTCATAAAACCGTTCAGTAAATAAAACAACAAAAAAACAAAGGTAATCTCAAGAGAGCGAATTTATTGAATTTATCGACTACCGTAAAACCCCAAGCAAGCGTCCACTCAAATTTTGAGATAATCACGTAAAACGGAAGGTATGGGCGCTTCTTAGCTCAACGATATGCATAGATATGTCCTCCTGCGTGTATTTTCAGAATGTTACCAAATCGAGGGGTGGCGCTCAATGTGAAATGGGCGAACGCTCGGTGTTTTACGTTACTCGTTCTACAGACCATCCCAATAATTGCCTTCTGCATGCTAACGTCTTTTTCTACCGGGATGTGGAACGCGTTCTGGGCACGTGCGCAGTAGTCCTGTGGAACACCGCGCACGTGCTCAGAGCCCAGTGACTAAGCATTTTTTGACCGGGTGCGTCAAAAAAGTTGTACACATAGGTCGAAGCAATATACGAACATATCCGAACGATATCCGAACAAAACACGAGGGTGGTCGAAGCCGCTATAGAGCGGCACAATGTTTACAAACAAGCCAGCGTTCGCCCACAACAGGTGCGGGCGCTGCACGTGCGCAGTAGCTCCCTAAAATTCCCTAGTGTCTGGAGACCGTCTACTGCCGCGGCTTTATAGTCTCTCGGCGAAACGTCGGTTGCCTCTCTGAGGCTTCCAGGACTCTTTTTCGAGCGACTCGATATCCCCCTCACCGTTGAGTGATGTTGAGACAGAATGAGGTCAGTCTCGTCGCCGAAGAGGAGCAATTTAGCCGGTGCAGTGCGACTCTTGACCTGATGTATCGAACGTGCATCATACAATCGCTGTGAAACGAGAACGCGGCGCCGAGACAACTCCCCTTTTCAAAGTGAAATCGGTGCTGTACATGATTCATTTTTATTTGGAGACAGCCGTTTGAAACGAGAGCTGTGCATGTCCGCAATGGATGAACGTTGAGATCGCTGGAAGAGATTCGGGCGGTGGACGCGTGTCAAACGTATACGCTTTCGATCGCATATGGTTTTGCTAATTCATGGTCATGAAACGAAAATTATATCTTCCTTTAGGTTCTGGACGTATCGTGTAACCTCCTGAGCAAGGTGACCCTGTCTTCGCTGGTGTCACAAAGTCTACAACAGCTGGACATTTCGTGCAACCAAGCACTCTTCGTTGACACTCAGGAATTCCACATCCTCTGGTGAGTAAAACATTAAAACAACTCGGCTTTTTCTTTTATTTGGTTATGCGCGAAAGTAATTTTGCGAGAACACGACCTTTGGTGTAAAATATATTATATTATATACTCATTATGATGAGCTGTTTTTCCGTCCTGGGGCATATTTGTGAACCCAATCAGTGAAAAGGGTGGTCAATATTTATCCCAGACATTAAACAAGTAGTACCCATTTTTTTTTTCGGAGAATATTCGAGTGTCGGAATATGCGTCATCATATCTACTGCATCATCTCTTAATGAGGACAACACATTCACAACGCCGTTGCTTATTTGTTAGTCGTTCGGTTCAACGCGAAAAGCTCGCTCGTATGCCACTCACGACGTTGACGTGCACGTAGAACCTCTGATCGCATCTCGGTTATGCGGACGTCCCACAACTGTGGGAAGCCACGACCGTTTACAAGTACGAGAATGATGCGATTACAATACGCCTTGACGGTTTTCTTTTCCTATTCGCGTTCGCGCGAGAAAACGACGCCATAGCAGCGCCCTAAGGTATACAACCATGCAGTTGAGCCCGCGCCGTTCAGTCCACCTGTGACAAGTTTTTCCCAGGACGAGCGAACGGTGCGACTCGTTTCCGTCCTTGGCGCTCCGTACACGAGTTCCTTCATGATCGCGCTCGCGGGGCGTCGGAACGCGGAACGCAGAAATATGCCGTAATCAACGGCAATCTTCCAGAAAAATGAACACAGGTCTCGAGATGCAACGAGATAAAGTAACAAAAGAAGCGAAAACATTTTTTTTTTTTTTTTTCCCTTGCGCGACGCCTTTTTCTGGCGCGCTAACGATCCCGACACATCGTGATGCTTGCTGGTGTGCAAAGTTTCCCGAGCCGCGGTGTAATAGCGTAGCCGCGCCATTCACTTTCTGGTTGACAACTAGGGCGAAGAGTTAGCGGTCCGTTACGGTACGGGGAATATCACAGAAGAAGGAAACAGAAACCCGGAACTGTCATTTATCGCTATCCTCGTGCGCTCGACTGCAACCAGTGCGCGCGGTTGAGCTCAGTGTCAGACGGGCCGATACGTGATCCGCGCCAGATTTTGCAACAGTTTCTATTTCGGTCTTTCTTGCCCCGAGGAAGTCAAGACGTTGCAGAAATGTTGTTCTCCCCGGGAACGAGTACGAAACTACTGGCTTTCGCTGCAAAGTTACTTCCCTAACCGATCTTCACGCACGGGCGCAGCTTTAATCCGAAATAAACGATGCACGAAAATTAAACGAAACTTTTTTTTTCTTCTTTTCACAGGGACATATACCTTACGAAAATGTCGTGGCCTATAGCATGTCCCACAAGATTGTGGTTCCCCGTGAAGGTATCCCTCGAAACTGTCTCATTCAAATGCTATAACGGAGTGAAACTGAGGCAGGGGAGATGAGAGCGTCTGTCGACGTCAGAGCGCCAAGCTCTGACGTCGTCGCACAACAACGGTTTGGGTGGTTTGGAATGAGACTCACCGGAGGACAACAATTAGGCTAGAATCGGGTTTGAATTTAGGACGGACCAATTAGAGTGAGGCCACCCGGACATTGTGATAAAATCGGTTGACGTGTGCGGTTCAAAATTTTTAATTTATGTAACCGAAATTGGCTTCGCCTATAACCCCACCCCCCCCCCCAAAAAAGAAAAAAAAAAAAAAAAAAAAAAAACTTGCGTTCGTAACGTTAGATCGTGACGCAATCGCGTATCATACCCACGCGTTCCCCTGGTTCTCTGCTTCCAGCTCCAGGAGGAACGTATCGGTGGTGGACACCAAGTTTTCCGGACGACTGGCGCCACCTTTCAAGCCCAACGCGAGCAACCAGAACTGCCTCGATAGCCCTTTCTGGACGACGGGCTTCTCCGAGAGCCTCAAGGGACCCGCCAGGTACGGCCGCGGCGAAAGAAATCTCCCGGGAGTTCCGTTGCAGGCTTCGATAGCGCCAACCTCCGCATTAGAGCCACTATAATAAGTTACGCTTCAGAGTAACGACACTTCAGCCATATTGCTGCTCAGAATCATGGTTGCCAGTTATCCGAACTCCATCCGAAATCGAAGGAAACGCCTTTCCATCGTCCGGAAATGTTAAAACCGTCCGCGACAGAGCAAAACGATGTCGCCAGAGCTTCCACACGCCGTTCGAAAACGCTCATAAAATCGCATTTTCGAATTGCAACGATTCTCTGCACGAAGTACCAAAATGGCGGCGCCCGCACCAAAATGGCGGCGTCCACAACAAAATTAGAGAAGGGGGTTCCGATACTTTAAGCGTAGCTTATTTAACACAGTTTAAGTATAGATCGTTTCGATATCTCCGATACACCCGATACCGATACGATGCATGTGCATAGGCGGCGACGGAGTATCGGGTATCGTTATCGGAGTCGTCGGAACGACCTACTGAAACTCTCTAGCAGCAGCTCTACTCCGTACAAGACGGCGAAACATATGGGCGCCCAATGTTTGACCTCGGGTATCTTCGTGTCCTCAGACTGTACATCAACCAGTGCACGCAGCCGAGCGGCCAGACCGAGGTGCTCGCCGCCATCGTGGAGAGCCCTCAGCGACAGCTGCTCTCGACGGCCAAGACCGCCGTGGCCCAGCTCGTGCGCCAAGAGCGCCGCTCCGCCGAGTCGTCGTCGGTCTTCTTGCAGAACGTCCTGCTCTCCACCTACAGGTGCGTGACTGCGGATGCTTATGGGGAATCACCCTTCATCCCGGACGAGTTTAGGCCGGGGCGGAGTTAATCGTACGCCAGAAGAAAGAAAATGTGACTGCGTGACGTCGAAATGAGTTCGCCAGCAGGAACGAGGAGAAAGACGACAGATAATGAAGAACGAAAGGAAATCACCCAAATCAAGCCGACTACGGAGCAAATTTCCGGGTGTCTATGCGAGTGCAGTATACCGGTGGATGCAACATGGTATTCGTGGCCGTCGGAGAAATACAATAGAGAGTTTTAGTAGATCGTTCCGATACCTCCGATAGCCCCGATAACGATACTATGCATGCGCAAGGGAGGCAGTGGCGGAGTATCGTGATCGGCAGTATCGGAACGATCTACTAAAACTCTCTAATGTCTCGTCGCTGTTGAATTCGGAGATGTCACGAGGTGGGCGAAGTATGAAGCACCTATAGCTCGGAGATTTCGACAGAACCACCTAGCCCGAGAACGTCGTTACGATAAAGGCAGTTCGATTTATTTTTTCGGTGATGAGTAATAAAGTGCATAGCTTTACGAGTCGAGCTATTTTGTAAGCGGACTGTATTTTTCGAGAAATTACTTTGTTATCTTTATTTTCAATTTGCAAAGTGATAAACGTCGCGCGAACTGCGACGATTGTTCATATGCGCAGCATCAGTCTAAGCTACTTCGTGCTCTTTAACTCACCAAAGTTGGTTGTTTCCTGGGTATCTAGTGCCACTTTATGACTGTGCGGTAGTAGTGGCAAAGCAACTTTAAAGTAGTAATTATTTTAATTACTAATGTTACGAAATTATTTCAAGTTTGCGGTAAAGCCTAAAGCTTATGTCCATCTCCTCAAGGACCCTCTGCAAAATCATTCCTTAGCAATTACAGTTCTTCGGTAATGCTAGTCGCAACACTTGTACTACACTCTAAAAAAAATATTTAAAAAAATAAAGTGAGTTTGTTTTTTTGCAGAACATAGAGAAAGCCCATCAGGGCGAACAATACAAGGATCCCAGCGAATGACGGAGCTCGGAATGCAATTACATCTGAAAAATGAAACCTACACAGGGACAATGAACATGATGTTTCATACTCTCACTGTCCCTGCGCATATTGATTTTTCTTTTCTTCAGATCTAAATGTGTTCTCTGCTTTTATATTCACTGGGATCCTTGTATTGTTTGCCGTGATTGGCTGCCTCCGTGATATACAAAAAAAGTGAGTTCAAGCTGGCGTTCATAGCGGAGAGTGCCCCATCGCACGACTCTGCGCAGGGCCTTGGGCAGCAGGGCCTGCTGTCATCAGCTGAACATCCTCCTCTGCCACCTGGCACCGGCCGACGTCAACATCAACGAAGACGGCCCTGCGTACGTCATGACCGTGGCCCAGTGCGGGGGAGCCACCTGCCTGCTTGCACACGCCGACAAACAGACGACGAACCTTTTCGAAACGAGCACGCAAACTACAAAGTGCATTGCCGAGGACTGGGACATGGCCGTTCAGGTAAGAACAAATGTTTAACCGATAGTTTAAACTAAAGAGTGGCCTCATGTTTTTTTTTTTTTTTTTTTTTTTTTTGGGGGGGGGGGGGGGGGGCAGTGAAGAGCAAACCAAGCACCAAATAAAGTAACCAAGATCGAATGAAGTTTCTCCCAGATAACTCTTTGAACGCTTGGATGCGCTTAACAAACACAGACAACGTCGGTTACCTTGCTTGCTGTATTCCATCCATTCATTCTATAAATAGGAGAAATAAATCGTGATTAGAGAGAATTCACGTCTCTTTCCCTGGCATCGCTTCCGCAGGAAGGCTTCCAGACCAACATCAGCTCTTCTTGGCCGACGACCCACCGAGGGCCCCCTCCGTGCGACCTGCCTTCGCCCACCATCCGACACGTGACGCTTCGGCCAGATGACCGCCTCATCGTGCTGTCCACGTCCGCCCTGAGCGACGCCCTCGCCCCTGACGCCATCCTCGCCGAAGCCCTGGCGGGGCCCAACCCGATGGCCGCCGCCAAGCGACTCAACCAGGCGGTGACGTCGCTCGTCAGCGACGTGGGTACCTGCGTCATCACCATCGGGCTGCAGCCGACGTCGCCCGCCGCGGGTGGCAGTCAGGGCAAGAGCGTCCATTTCCGCATCACCACCGACATCGACGACGAGCAGGCTGACGAGGCGGAAGCCTACAAGGCCTGGGAGTACATGCTCGCCCAGAACCACAAGATGCTTTTCAACCGGGAGCTCGAGACTCTGCACCGGACGTTGGTCAAAGGGAAGACGAGGCACACTGCGGGGCACGTCGCCGACCCCACAGCGCTGGCCGCCTCGGGAACAGCGAGGCTGGGCTCCAAGAAGAAGCGCTACTGCTACGGACAGGCAGGAGAACTGATGCCGACCAATATGTTGTAGTGGGCACGTGCCGCGTCATCTGGAACCGTGCCGCGTGGACGCCAGGGTCCGGTGTGTCCTCGCTCCGCGACGCTGCGAAACTAACTTGTGGACGTTGTCATTTCAGTGCCACTTACCGTTCCGAATGGGAATAGTGTCGACAACGTGCTGCATCTTGTGAGGGTGCCGACAAATACAACCCTCGAAGGACACCGTTAACCCCGCAGCAAGGACGACGACAGCAATTGTTAACCGTTTCAGTACTGAGCATATCGAGAACATCCGGCACGCAACGCCACTCGTTGTTCCATCACGAGAATTCTCTTCGGTTGAAGCTCTAAAACGCGGGCTTCCTTTACGGGGTGATTGAAAAGTACTACAACCAATACAATTTGTGCATGGTTATACATGGTGAATCTACAAGCTCGTTGCTCTTTCTGCGGTTGAATACGCCGATTTTTTTATATTGAGGTAGCTACGGCTTTCACGTGCATCTGTTTTAGTTGTCTGTAGGTAACTGGCCGAGATATATTCACCCATACATGGCTTGCACTGACGCTACGTCAGCGGCCATTGTGGTGGTCTTACTGCTGAGCGCGTGCCATTTTTCAGCATAGACTTCGTACCATCGAATTTTTCTCGGCAAAAACAAGTCGAAATGACCACCAGCAGATTGCGATGACGTCACGTGCAAGCCGCGTATTAGGTTCGCCGTATTAGCAGATTCTACTCGCACCATTCGACGGCGCGCCGAAACATGTTACAGCGTCACACGCTAGAGTTATATAGCAGATCATTCCTACACCCCCGATAACGATATTCGATACGATGCATGCGCAAAGGCGGCGGCGGAGTATCGGCCGGGTATCGTTATCGGAACGATCTACTAAAACTCTCTAGTATCTTCAGTGGCGAAGTCATCGTGATCTGTATTGCAGAGAAGTACGAAAACGGGCTCGTAAAAGTCGTCCTCATTTTATCGCATGCTCGTTTGATGGTTCACTTGCCAGGTACATTAGGCGTGGATATCGATATATTTCTATTACAACCTTCGTGTGACTTTCTGATTTACCGCTGTTTTAATTCGCAAACTCTATATGCCAAGTGTAGACTGAGCATCGAATTACCGTCAAGTGACGCAGAGTACAAGTCTGTTTAGGTGCTAATATAGAGTCAGTTCATTGGTAAGTCTGTCACCGGACTCGATGCAACGAAGCTTTAAGGGGCACTAAGGTGGATTTTGAGATTTCCAAACCCAAAATTACAATCACGCGGGGCCTTTTTCGCCTTTAAAAACGCGACCAAACACCGCGACATGCCTCTAAAATATCACAGAAAAAGGGGCGCGTCGCGTTGTTTAGCCACGCGTGATTGTAATACTGGGTTTTATCGGTTGCCTAGGGTGCGTAGATTGAGTTCGCGCCATAAAAAGGCGTTCTCAAAATCCACCTTAGTGCCCCTTTAACTATAAATGCATGCACAACGAAAGGTAAAGTATACATATATAGTAGAAAGATAAACGCTAAAAAAGTGATCGTTGCTGCTGCTTCCGTACACCTGCGCCAACTGATCGCTTTGATCGTGTAGAGACTGTGCCCGCGGCGCTTTGGACAATTGCCGCGTTTCTTACGTAACAAGAGTGCGCTGTCCGGCGCATTTTTGTTGAGACACTGCTGGACATCGAAACCAAAATTGTAACGGACAAAAACTGACGGAGAGACAGCCGTGAGTGTTCCACTGATGTTCGCATCAACGCGCTGAAATTGGAGCTCCTCGTGAGCGTGACATGCCACGCATTCCAATGCCCATGGAAGCAAGTTTTTGTGACACATTATGGTTGTGAATAAAAAAAAAAAAAACTACAATTTTTGCTGTGGCACAAGCCGTTTACTCGATAACCGAATTTTATTTTTCAGTTCTTGGAAACTTTCATTTTCACTCCCACAGCAGCACCGCAGTGTGCACGCTCACCCTTGAAAGAAAGACGTGTACAGAGCGTGACACAGTTCTCTCACAGCCAGTGTTGCCGAATCGTGGGAAATTTCCCATATTGTGGGAAAAAGCATGGGAGCTAGGGAAAAGGGGAAAACAGAATTTAAGCACATGTAAAACGTGGGAGATATTTTAATAGATAACTAAACTGAAATTTTGTCATTTTCTGATCTACATCGAACAAGAGAAAGGAAGTGGCACTAGCTACTCAGATATTTCGCTGTTTTGAAGAGCCAATCTAATTTACCACGACTCACATCATCATATGCGTGCTGCCAGCCTGCCGGTACCATACTGCCGGTTCACACGTTTTCCTCGCCGCTAGCTATGCACATACGTCCTCTGTCAGTGCGATAGGTCATGGATTGCACAGTGGGTGGCGTTCCTTTCACATCACGAAAATGAGCACGCGATTTTAGTTCAGTTTAGTTAATGGCCCGCTGGTCTTCATTTAGTTCCCCTGTTTTTTTCAACAAATGTAGAGTGCGGAAAAAAGGGGGAGGGGGAACCAGTTTGCCAAATGTCAAAGTCTACATTTCGTAATTTATGCAATGCAAATTTCTACAAAACAGACATATGTGAGGTGTTGCTGTGTCTAAGGGAACTTGGCGCCATGCATGTCTTAAAAACGACTTCTGTCACTAAAATGGTGTTGTGAGAAAAAAAGGGAATTTTCGTCGCTCGACGCGGGAAAAACTGAAATGGCAGTGCGGCAACACTGCTCACAGCTGCACAGCTGGAAAGATGCGCGGCACCAACTGAGCTGGTCAACTTGAGTGTTCGACATACGAGAAAGTGCCGACGCCGTGCCCACCACGACTGTGTCGTGCGGTGCACCAGTATTCCAAACATCGGCATCCAGACACTCCCAGAGGAAATACGGTTTTCAAAAATGATTGTTTGACCGTCGTCCGACGCCATTAGCTCCGTCGAAACACGGAACAAGGGCGAAAATAAATCGTTCGCGCTCCAGACCACGCTGGCGACGCGGCCGTCCGAGTTAATGGACCAGAGCCGCCGGCAATTACCCAGTTGCCCTTCAAGGCCACAACAGTTAGAGAAAACCCCACGCTCCTCGTGGTCGCTTTGCGATACAGAAACGCAACCCTCTGCCAGAGTCATCAAGCCGACTTCTCCCGGCCCGGCGTGTCCTCCCAAGCAAAACAGCTGGGGCAACGTCCAAGATGTCTATCTGCATCCGCGCTCAAATTAACCCTCGCCTTCTTCCCCTCAATCGGGCGCTATGTTTTGTCTCCCGAAGGTGCACGCCTCCGGGCCACAGCCATCAGTGAGCTTCCTTCCAGCTCCGGTTGCGTTTGGGCTCGCCGGTTCCTCTGGTGTCAGGTTCCAGGGAGCGATTGCTGCGGGGTTTCAGCGCGGACTAATCTTAACAGTACGCACCAGCAGGGTATTCCCCAGGCCGTTGCGCGGATACGGGAAGTAAGAGTGCAAGCGCCGGTCTGGAAGCACCACACGTAAACGGACCCCCCCTTCACGTCACTTCCCCGGACATTAACGCGGTGCTCCGAGTAAACGCAGACTCGAGCTCGCACATCCCGTCGTAGACGGGAAACACGCAACTTCCTGCAGCTAACAGGGTCACAACTCGGACCCTTATAAAGTGGCGCGGAGGACCCGGAGTCAGCGAGTCGCCTTCGATCCGAGTATTTGTGAAGTCAGCTCCCTCCAATCACGAGCACGCCCCCGACGCACTTGGACTTTCATCTCGCCGCAGCAGAATGACGAGGAGTGTTCTTTGTGTCTTCCTGGCATTCACCTGCTTCGTGGCCATGTAAGTATTTTTTTTATTTATTTATTGTCGTGGAAGTGTTGCTTTATACGGCCAAAACGATCAACAAATATGAATATCATGTTAGATATCTTATCCAAACACCGAATTAATTCAAGGTCAATCCTCAATCATGGGGACAAGAAAAAAAAAAATGTACAGCGTCCTCGGTCCTCTCCGATAAAAGCCATTCCCAAGATTGCTTATTACCTTTGTCGATAGCGGTAGCGGTCTGTCGGACAACCTCGGTAAAACTAAAGTCTGCGGTAATTCCGGACAAGGTCAGCTGCCCGAAAGAACGCACAATGTTTAGAGAACCGACCTTTCTTTACCGCATGAAGAAACCCCACCTATAACGGAAGTCGTCGTTACAAACAGCATAAAATACCTCAGTTTTCATAACGCGCCGTCAACTCGGGCAAAGATTAGGAAAGAACAAAAGAAAGCCATGATTGAGTTGGACCTTCGGGCACGTGTGCCAGAATAGCTACAAACGTGCGCTACAACGAACCTCGCGAATAAAGAAAAGAACCGTAATCAATCATTTGTAAGTAGGCCACAGCCACGACTGTTTTTATTCGAAAGCCCGCCGCCCCTCACACGCAAATCCTACCCGCTCCCCCCTACCCACCGATGGCCCTCCGTGATATGACAGACTGCGCCGTTTCAAAGCGTCGCCGACACAACGACGACGATGAGAGCAAACGCGCAAAAAATGTCAAATTCAACAAGAGACAAAGCAAGAAGGTTCACGGTCCCTTCAACTCGTCCGAACCGTCCGAATCCCCCCTCCCCGGGCGAACGAGGACGCTCGGTTCCGGCCACGCCAGTGTCACGCTCCCTCGAGCTCGGAGAAAGCAGCGCACCGAGGCGTCCAGCGCTGGCCGAGGCTTCGCCGCGTTGCTTTCCTCGGTTTGCCTCAAAGGCACGCGACGTCCGGTCTGTGTGTGCGGTCTCTCACGGCGTGCTAATCGCAGGACCAAGTCGATGCCCGCCTGCCCGGAGTGCGGGGACGTGGAGTGCCCGCTGGAAGACGACTGCCCGCACGGCGTCGTCAGCGACATGTGCGGCTGTTGCGAGATCTGTGCCAGCGTAAGTATAATTGCGGCAACGGTTGATACGCGGTGCGTAGCTTGGCAAAGAACGAATGCTGCGGCACCCTCGAGACAATCAGAGCGCTGGAGCGAAGCACCTGACAGCTCTCCGCAGGAGTGCACTCCGACGATACGCTGTCACAAGCCTCACTCCGACGATCTCATTGGCTTCCTGGGGGGACGTAGTTTGTCGTCGTTTGTCAGGTCAGTGACAGATTCGCCCCGAGAGAGCGCATGACTGACTCTTCCACTTTCCTACCTTTACACCGCTAAGAAGTCCTTCGCCAAGACATGCTGAAACGTCCCCACCTTCTCCCATCCCCTCTTTCAGCGCTCACAGAGAAAGGAAAGAATTGTAATTAGGGATGCCGGACGGAATAAGCGGATGACGGCATCGATAAGGAGTTATAGTAGATCCGATGACTCCGATACTCTCGCCTTTGTGCATGCATTGTATCGTTCATTTCATTTAATTTATTCAGTACCCGCAGCGCCTTTCGGCATTATAGTGGCGGGGGGGGGGGGGGGGGGGGGATAGATACACACACAAAAAAGAAAACAAATTAACAGGTAATAATCTTCAGCAACATTTTAAAACCTCGCGAGATCAAAAGTATTCCGACGCACCTCGCGACATCCAAAGCATCCTTCAGATTTCGCGTCACTCGGCGCATTCTATCACACTTCGGGACATTGAAAACAAATAAACGATACACGAAACTCTATCCCTCGGAGTAAACCAAGGTCTGCAGCACCTATACATAAAAATAATTACAATCTACTCCGTTAACTTCTGCCTGCGATTTATCTTAACCTACCGTTTCTAAAGCAGTATAAAATGCATCGTTTAATAAAACTGAGGTAACAGTAGAACGCAATTTGTTCCACTGGCACACTGTTTTTGGAAAAAAAAAATATGAACTCTTTAAAAGCCGCAATCTTGCACCTATATTCACGCACTTTATGAATATGACCCACACGCGCGGATAGGTAATATGGGGGAAACAGGTAGGTTTCACGTGAGATGTCAGTCTGGGAGTGAAATACACAGTGAAAAAACTCTGAACGAAGCCTTGCTCTGCGGCATTCCAGTATACTCCATTTCAACATTTGTTTTGATCGCATTGTACTAAGCTCCTAAAACATACCTAGCCGCTATAGGTTTGGAACTTTTTCTAATTTATTCTTATCTAGACTAGTTGCTGGGTCCAACACAGTGCAGGCATATTCTAATATAGGTATGACGTTTTTTTTTTTTATATGATAGTTCCCACGTAACCTGTGGAAAGTTATAGTGTTTCGGCGCAAGAAACCCAAAGATCTGGACGCTTTTGCTGCGGTATAACCTACATGCCGATGCTAGCTCAACGAGGATGTGAGGTCACAACTAGATACTTGTAATCTGAAACCGTTTTTAAACGAGTGTTGGTGATATCGTAACAAGAGCTGGCGGTTGTCTGTTTTCTAGAAAAAGTCATGCGCACGGTTTTATCTAGGTTCAACCTCATCCGCCATTTTTCGCACCATTTATAGTATCTAAAACCCATTTGAATGATGAAATTGTCACTATAACATGTTACTTCCCTGTATAATATGCAATCGTCTCCGAACATGCTCATGCATAAAGGGACGGACTCATTAATATCATTTACATAAATAATAAAAGTCCTAAAACAGACCCCTGTGGGGCTCTTGACGTTACTTGTGCAATTCTTGATTTACTTCCATTTACTACAGCATACTGGCATCTTTCGTGCAAATATTCGGAAATCCAGGAGATTACTTGATAATTCATATTATAATCCGATAACTTTTCTAGCAGTGACTTATGAGGTACCACATCAAACGCTTTACTGAAGTCCAAGAAAACACCGTCGACAGTTTTACGGTTATCCATTGTCTCAGACAAATCGTGAGCAAACTCGGTTAACTGCGTGACGCAGGAAGCCATGTTGTTTCGGATTCAACAATGAGTGAGTATCCACATGTTTAACAATAGTCGTCTAGAAGATGTATTCTAGAATTTTACAAGAAACGGAAATCAATGAAATAGGGGGTTTGGGAACGATACCCCCGAAAGGCGCCGGTGGAGTATCCGGTATCGTTATCGGAAGGATATACTAAAACTCCATTGAGTAGGGAGACGAGCGAACGAAAAACAATAATAGCATTAAAAAAAAAAAAAAAGACTGGTAAGAAGGAGAACGACGATACAAGACTCCAATTTTGTTGACATTTTAGAAATTAAAGCGAGAGCACAGGCAGAACCCCCCCCCCCCCCCCCCCCCGTTTTTTTTTTTTTTCTATTGAAGACATTTCACGCAAAAAAAGTTCGCCTTATGTACTCGGTCTCTATCTCTTAGCGAATGTATACTAAGGTGGGCTTTGTGCAGAAGAGTTGATACAGTCATTTCTTAACACGATCGATTATGTGAAGTCGTAGGTCTCAGTGTGGTGCCATCGGACCATTTTCCCACACGGTGCAACCTTCTTTTCTTTGCTCTAGAGCACGTGGAGGAGTATCTCACGGGCCGAGATCTTAGATTTGACCGGTACCACGCCGCCATTTTCCATCAACACGTTTTTTTTTTTTTGTTTTTTGTGATTATTGTTGTTGAAAATGTATTTATTAGATGACTATGGTGCATCTGGTACCTGATGTCATCTCCGGAAGATGACGTCAAGTATGACATCAACACCAATGTTGATGCCGTTATGACAATCTTTTGAGTCCTCGATGCTCTCGGCATCGAGTATCGAAAGACTGGCACAATGGCATCCTCCCACCAAGGACACCGAGGCATCCACTGTTGTATTGTACATGACGAGTGCCAGTGTTGGGAAGTTCTTCAAGTACATTGTACTTAAAGTACTACTTCAAGTAGGTTTAGGAAACTTGTACTTTACTTGAAGTACATTCTCTGAGTATGCACTTGTACTTTACTTAAAGTATTTTGTTCTGGTACTTTCCGAGGAAAGTACAATTCCCTACTTCAAAGTACATTCCCCAAATTTGGTCTATTTACTTTTATATCACGAAATGATGCTTTGTGAACTGCGAAAAAATACTGGAAGGGATATTATACTCTTAGCAGAGACGTGAGCAGACGACACATCGCTCCGCTTGTTTTGGGGGCGGCTTTCCAGTAGCTTTTTGAACTCTCGATACTTCTCGGTTGGTCGGCGCAAGCGAGGAGGTTTAAAATATTATGAGAACAAAATTTATGATAATCTAGCACTTAAAACTGTGGCGCGGGAAAAATAAACTTTCAAGTTGAAGAAAAAGACAACAGAGGAGAACGTCACAATGCTTTGAGACATTTTCTTTTGTCTTTTCCTTCGACTTAAAAGTTCCTTAATTTTTTCGCACCCCAATATGAGGGGTTACATTATGATCAATTATCACCAGCTCTCTTTCACTTGCAATGTTTGTTTTTTCATTAAAAAGAGTACACTTGTTAATGAGAGGATTGCTTGCGGAAGCTACGGGGCTGACGTCCTTGGGTTCAACAATCCAGTGCAAGCGGCGCCAAATTCAGAAGAGAGACTTCTGAATTTGGCTCCATTGCTGAGAATAACTACTCTGTGGCCACTTGGCTTTATCAAATATTCGCCGCTGTTTTTAAAACAAATAGGTCATGCACCCCTGATTACCCCTGGGCAAAGCTTAGCAGTTAAAAAATCACTGTATAGGGGAATTAAAAGACATCATGAAAGATTGTATTAAAATACTTGTACTTTACTTTTAAAGTACATTGTATTTATAGTACTTTACTTCAAGTACATTGCACCCAGTGTACTTACTACTTTACTTAAAGTACATCACGTCTCATTTACTTTGTACTCTACTTGAAGTACCTTTTAGATGTACTTTACCCAACACTGACGAGTGCATATGGGACTTGGTCGGACGATCTGAATGGGGTAGTTCGACGAAGCGTCGCTTCAGTCTCGGGAATCCTCTATCGCACGTGCTCCGTTCACGCTGGTGCCATCATCACCTTATTATCTCGCTCAAAGACATCCCCGGGAGGAAGTGGCTTTGCGCAACTCATCCTGCTACCAATCATTGTGCCTCGGATAATTGGGCGAACCGACCTTCCTTTCTCGATAGTTTAGCGTCAGCGATAAGTTACTGCACGTCCATAAAGCGGCGGCAGGCACATTGTCGAGTCCTTTGATCGATGGGGCGCACGTACTACGTACGCTTGTTGCGTTCCAGGCAGAGCTGGGCTGACAGGTTACGGCTCGAGTTAGCATAATATGTTTACGGGTGCTTTACCAACACGATATCGGCAAAACCGGGTCGGGAAGGAGATCGAGCAGTTTCCGCCCGCTTCGTGCCAGTGCTGATTTGCGGACGCAACTAGAATATATATGCTCCGCTAGGGGTGTTCTTGGTGTTAATTAGAAAGCACGGCACAAATCTGACAAAGGAAAGGCGTCAAGAAAACCCGGATGAGACAACCCTTCAGCAAAGAAAAACGCTTAAACTTACATAAGACGCCGACGCCGGGGATCGCGATTTCCTTGTATTTCCGTTTCCTTTCTGTTTGATATTCCATTTCAACAAGTCTGAATTCAGCGTAACTTGGCAAACGGCGAAAGCTATGGCTGCAGCGAGCCAACCAGAGTCGGAGCGAGGCGGAAAGCTGTACCGTGCTTTTACGTGCTTCGCTACGTCGCTCCGATTGGCGCCCGGTCGGGATTGAGTCGGGATGGGTTTGAGCTGTCGGGACCAGATGGCTTGAACGCAATCGTGCCAGATATAAAAATGTGGACTTCGGAACGCCGTTAATTACCTAGAGAAGTTTGAACACACGAAAAATAGCGGGAAGGGTACTGCAAGCAGGGCTTAAAGTCTGGGGGGTCTCGAACCCCCCACTGATTTTAACGGATGGTCTGAGACCCTCCTCCACAGCCCCAGCATTAGTAAAATCAAAATATCTTGCAAAAAAAAAAAAAAAAAAAAAACTTGTTTCTCAGGAATGTGACATTTTGGGATTATCAATTTCAGGGTGGCAGGTACAGCGTGGGCCCAGTCAGCTGTGGGGTTTATATTTTATGTGCATCTAGTACATCTCGTCAGAATCCCCCCCCCCCCCCCCCCCCTTCTTGTAGGGACCCCCCTCAACTTACGAGAGACTAAGCACCGACAGCAAGTTGTAATGTAGAAAACTGTGACGCACCTGACACGCCGCTACGCCAGACATTGTTTGTCATGCACGTGGCGTTCAGGCCGAGGCGGCACAGAAGCCTTGTGGTGTGTTTCTCATGTATATTGCCAAATACAGAAGTGATGTAGGTTCTGTGTATGGCAATACCAGTCTATCATCACGTATTAAATACAAATCCGGCACTGTTTAAAATTAGAAGATTTCCGACCCCGGCCTCTAAACTCGTCAAATTTCGGGCCGAAGTTGGCGGAGCGCAACCGATTTTACTATCACGACGATGACTTCGCGCTTTTGTCGCCGACGTCCAATCGGCGCGCTCTGCGAACTTTTGGCTCCCCCGCGTGCAAAGCGGTGAAGCTTGACGCGTGCGGCCGCTGCGTGCATTTAATCCACTTTCCTCCGTTACTAAAAGCGCAAGTCGCCGGGCAATCACTGAGCTCGATTTGTTTAGCAGGTGCGCTTTGTGCTGCTTCTATAAATATCCCGTTTTCATTTTCTTTTCTAATTTTCATATTTTCGTCAGCCCGACCTACGTTCGTAGTCGACCTGTATTGAACTAATACGGTAGCTGTACGGCCTACATTCGTAGTCTATATGTATTCAACTACATACGGTAGTCATAATCGCTATCATCGCCCCCCCCCCCCCCCCTCCCCTTCTCTGGTCGATAGTCTTCCATCACTAACGCCGCTCCATAAGGGGTCCCGAAACACCACTGCCTCGGGCAATAAAACGGCTCTTACCGGCCTTCTGCTATCCTTCCGTTTCACTTCAAGAGGGACCGTTGTCCAGGCCTAGAAGACACAGACGCGTACGCATGGTCGAAAAGCGCAAACTCGTGGCACATTCTCTGCGCGCGATTAGATGAGCCGCCAATCGAGCACGCACAGGAAGGCGACTTACGCCGTGGCGTCACGCTTTCGGCGCTGGTTTGCTCGACCCTCGGCGCGTAACGTTGGCAGTTCCCACTTCAGGTGAAACGAAGTATAAAGCAAAAGCCATCACATGAACCTTTTGCGTCCTCAAATTTGCTACAATACCACTGTGCGGAAGGCAATCAGACTGGCTGAACTGCAAACGAGGGCACCCTCTCTGTCTCTTTAGATGGGCTGTTCACGAGGCTGTTAAACGCCAGATGATATGGTCCAATCTGGAGTACTCTCCCTTTTAGGCACGGCATCTATACCGCCAAAGTTCACCTCTTCTTACAGGGCCCAGGAGAGGAATGCGGCGGCTACTGGAACCATGGCGGAATCTGCACGGAAGGACTCACCTGTCGTCCCAACTCCATGTTTTCCCAACTGCCGGGCCAGTGTGTATTTCCTGCGGACTTGAGCTGATGTTCTAGTCTCTACCTTAATGGCGATCAGTCACCACCGCAAGAAAAACCGGCAACAATCTTATCAAGAAATGAAAACGTTGCCACGTCTCTCTCAGTTACAGCGAGATCAGTTGGCCTACTCATGCAGAAGCCACGTTTGAATCGAGAGTTCCTCAAAGAGAGCAGTCACATTCGTTAGTCTGTTATGTGTAGAATGTATGTTCTACTACATTTTTAACTTATTACGCACACTCTCATCTCAACTGTTCATTATAATTTAACACTTATTTATATGTACATAGTATTTGCTGAATATTGTGCCTTTCCCATTAGATTGCGACACCGTGCCCGACATGTGCCAGGTGTGCTATCGCGTGAAGACTATCTCGATCATGTGACATCAGTAAGAAAAAATAAAGTAATTATGTGCACCATTTGGAACTCGTCCTATTTCGGTTACATTCATTCAACTGCATGGAACAATACTTATATTTGCTTTCTTTCCGGGTACTACAAACAGTTAAAAACACATGGTCAATACTTCTATAGCATATTTATTAGGCGGAAAATAAAATATCAGTTGCAATATATTAGACATTCTCTAAAATATATATATACATACACAAAAGAGGGCACCCAATTTTCAATAGAACTTCCCCATCCTCAGTAGCGAATGCTTTGGCAAAAGTAATATGCATACCGTAAAATACCGCGGAAGCACCCACCTCGTTCAAGCGTCCAAACTTTCCCCAAACTTGGGAATCCTGGACAAGTGCCCATGTCTAGATTAACCCAGTTTTCAGTGAAAGTAGGGTGGACACTTCCCCGTTATATTAAGGTAGTAGTACAAATGGGAGACCTTTGCCCATCAAATTAAGTAGGCGGCTTGTTCAAAAAGAAAGCAAACTTTCTCAAAATAAAAATAACTCATGTTTATCAACTAACCACACTTGTCTCTTTCAAAGTAGTAGTTCCCACTGGGACTTATGAAACTGCCCCCAATCCTTCTTCCAGTTCAAAAGCAATACACCCCGCAAATCGTCCCTTGCAATGTTGCACAGGTCTTGCAACAATTTTTTCTTGTACCTCTTAACGCCTGAAATCAACAACCTGTCAGCATTAACATAAACTCTGGAAGCAGGAAGTCCGCAGGGGTCAAATCCAGGGAGTAAGGTGCTGTGGGACTAAAAGTTTATTTGCGATTGCACGCAATATCTTACAACACACTATATTTGCAGCGCTAAAAAATGGCAGACCCTACAACAGACACCTCCACACTTCTGCCTTCAGAAAATTTGCCTTAGTAAGGCGTGATCCAGCAACTTGGCGATTAATGCTGAATGCCGCCGCTAAACATCGCCACCATCGCCTGTCTGCTGCATCTTCTTCTTGCAGCCTATATAAATTCTTTGGTTTCTTTTTGAACAGGCCTCATACTAGCATATCGCATAGTGCCACTTCTAGTAGTGAGCAATACATGTGGCAAACATATTAACTTGTTTAGGACAAGGGATTAAGCACTACCTGTCAAGATGCATTTTGCCAGCATTAAAGCAAACTCAAAAACATAAATCTAGGCAAGGGAAAAACATGGCATGATAAAGGAAACCGTAAACCAATTTCTTTGTACCCAGGCATGGTAGTTCTACTCATGGCCAATAGCCACAGACATATATTCCTCTCTGGATTAAGCCTTCACTAAGCTCATACATTCCAACAGTAGAAAGTCACTGGTCTAAGATATTCTAGAACCCACTCCGGCTCTATTTATAATAAACGGGACTCCAAAGAGAAGACTGAACATTGACAATACTGTAAACAACTTAAATTTTGCGAGGACTTGTGTTTCACATATTTTGAAACTAAAAAAATGCTGCGAAAAATTGATTTCTTGAATATATCAGCCCGTGGTAACGAATACATAGCACATCATTCCAAATCCCAATATTTTGTGGCCGCAAAATACTCCCAAAACCCACTCCACAAGATTTGTGAAATACCAAGCCTGTGAAAAAAGTCGTTTACAGCATACTAAAGGCAATCGATTTAATGTGCAAAGGCTTGCAATCATTAAGCATGCCACAAAAAAAAAAAAAAAAAAAAAATCAATCAAAACTTTAATTTTATTATTTTTTTGTAAACATTCTTAAAAAAACAAAACATACTCTTCTGAATTAAAAAAATATATAATTGCTTTACACATAAAACATTACTTTCTATAACTGCATTTCAACTGCAAATTATTTTGATTTTGATGCACACATTGCAATAAAAGTTTAATTACAAGAAAACTCAAATTTTTTCTCAAACAAATTACAGAGCAATGGCCCCAAAGTGTGTCGCATGGCATGACCTACGAGAAAACAATTGAACTTAACCTTTTACTATAACATTTACTACGTCATATAAATCCGTGACATATTTGATTCACATTCAAAGTTTTAGATGTCCCTGACTGAGATTCACTAGCACCTCTAGCAACTTCCAACTTGATCATCCAGAGCTACAAATAATTATGAGAAACATACACCTCAACCACCAGGACCCTCAAATACTATGCAACATCACTAAACAAAAAAAAATTCTAAAGTGATATTGGTTGTGTGTTAGAGTTGGCTACATTGTTAAGAAAGGAGTCCAATAGCAGGATAAAATATAGAGACAAGAGGGCTTAGAGGCCACTATTTTAAAATAGAACATATGTGCTTGCAAAGACAAAGCATACACTTTAATACTATATAAACATGCCCTCATAATTTCTATAAACCCAGAACCCAGTAAATATACTCTTCTTTGGGAGTTTGTTTTGTAAATGGCATCTAGATTTTGCACAACCTTGAAGCTATGCCTTTGATTTCCAACCAAACCAAACCAAGGCTACGTAAGTTATAACTTGCTGAGGACATTGTCCACAAATTTTGGCAGATCAGGAAAACCACCTTCAAAAGCATGCTGGAGCACCTCTTCTATGTGGGTCACAAGATGGAATGTCAGGTCATCCTGTGTGGTAGGACAAAAAATTCAACATGTAATATCAATGTTGGAGGTTTCATCCATACAAAACACACCCACACACCTAATTTTTTTCCTTATCCCTACGCTAAGACAGTTTTCATATTCATGGAAATTAATTCATGGCCTGCTATATTCCTTCTCACTAAAACCGTGCAGTACAGCCAAAGCTACAGGGGAAAAAACCGTGCAGTACAGCCAAAGCTACAGGGGAGATAGAGAGCATATTTCAACCTGTTCAAGAGGAGGGAAAGAAGGAACAGGAGAGAAAGGCTGGGAACCCCAGCCCATCTCTCCTGTTCCTCCTTTCCCTCCTCTTGAAAGGGTTGGGACACGCTCTCTCCCCCGTAGCTTTGGCTGTACTGCACGGCTTTAGCGAGACGGAGTATAGTACGCAGCCTCTGACGTCAGTGTCACATGGTAGACTAAATAACCAACATAACAGCTTGGAACGAAGATCATATAAATGATACTGAATACCTCAAAGACTACAAGCAAACAAGCCCTGATTTAACCTTTATATTTTTAAAACATGTCAGTTTTCATACAAAAAAAAAAAAAAATATATAGCACAGCTAGTAACTGATTTTCTCAATGAAAGCCACAGAAAGATCAAAGTATGAGTCCTGAAAAACTAATTTTGATGTTTCATCAGTGTTAGTAAACAGCCTAGGTCAGGGGTCTCAAACTCATTTGAGTGTAGGGGCAGATAGTCCCCTCCCCCCACCTCCACCCCTGAAATGTAAATGTCGAGGGCCAACATAGGGAGGGAGGGGGAGGTGGAGAAAATTATATATTTCAGGACAAAAAAAAAACATGATGGTGTTCCATGTTGAAAAGCAGCCAAATTTTTCAGCTACACTCAGAGATTTCCACTAAAAAAAAAAAAAAAGGAATCTTGCACTATTTGCTTTATGTAAAATCATTGTTTTGCCAGTGAAGTCCCTTGCTTTGATTTGTTCATGCAACTACTTTGGGTTTGTACCTAGTGTGATTACAAGATTTAAAATACCACTATCTCGCCAACACACTGGATTGTTTCAACAGAACTAGAAACCAAACACACGATCGTTGCTCTGTCGCTCAATTCACTCGGGAATTATCCGAGTTCAATATGGCTCGAAAAAAATCTTTTCATACGGTAGTTTTTGCTTTCCTGACGATTTTACAGCAGAATTATAAGGAAATGCTCGTGTCTTAAAGCTATGCAAGACGAAGCAATCCTCTATCTAAAAGAAAGCAGGTTGGTAGTGTCAAATATGTTAAAACGTCATAAGATCAGAGGTACGTTTCCAGTGAAAATGAATGGATGACAAGAGGTCGTTATTTATGCCGCATGCCGCACTCGAGGCAGAAACGGGAGCTCGCTGCCAAGGAATACCTGCGGGCCGCGTCCCAGAGAGTCGCGGGCCACGTGTTTGAGATCCCTGTCCTAAGTAAATCAGTCCTATGACATACTTTTGAAGTGGGAACTCAAAAGTGAAAAAGTACTTTTTAAATGCTTTACTGCCGCCTACCGCAGATGACTGCCACCAAATGGACCTTTTTCGAGCAACGAGTGCCACAAGGCGGTTTGTCTGCGCACTACAAATGAAGGGCAGCCCAACAGGACTCCGCTCGTCAAAACGTGTTGACATTGTGCCATTGTATCGGTTTTCATTGCTTTTTATGCCCCATGCTACCGATACCCAGAAAAAGAATCGTTGATAAAGACGAAATACGCGGAAAGATGAGCACTGACAATGTTGGTCGTGCGGGATGGTGCACTGCGAAAATAGAGACAAATGAAAGCAAGGCCGGGGGAGAGGGTGCGTGCATGCGCAGAAGCTTACTGGAAAAAGGTCCGTTGGCATGCTAGCCAGCAGCTTAATAGTATGCTAGCCAGCAGGTTAAACAGTTGCCACCCAAGTTTTCCAAAAACTCCCGTGGTTGCAGATGTCAAGCAACACCTTCCTGTCTAGCAGCTTCAAGAAAACCCTTCCCAGAAACCCCTGAAGCTCATACAAGGTGCACAAACAATGTGCATTCAGCATCATTCTGTCAATCCAGCATTTTCAATGCAACACATTATACAGTTTTGCTATGGGATGATCATGAAGCGAGCTCCAAGATGTGGCATTATAACAATTTTTCAGATCACCTGGGTCTTCATTAACATCAGAGTTTTAGAAACTAAGTCTTCTGTGGGATGAATCCTGTCAGGCCACAAGATTCACTATTCAAGTTTCTGTCAATCTGAACAGGATATTTTTTAAACTGATCCCATATCAAAATTCTTTACATAAAATGAGAAGGAAATTCCATTTGACCCTTTATAAATTACTTCAGATTGCAAATGGAAGTGAGCAGAGCCATTCAGTTCTCTTCAGAAAAAAAGCATTGTTGAAGAACAGATTTATCTCAAGATCGGATTATTTTTGGGAGACCTTGCAGATTCCAGATAATTCCTAAATTTTTGAAGATGCTAAAAGAGTCAATTGTTTTGAACTCTTTATGGGGCAAAACATAATTTCAGCAGTAGCATACTCAAAAGCAAGAAATATTTTACAAATTGGAAAGAAACATTAAAGTCATGACTGGCAAATTTGTTTGATTGGATCACAGATATCCAGAGCCAGAACATGGCACGATGTTAACTGGTATGGTCTACTCTATCAAGTCAACATTGAAATTCTATATTCAAGTCAACATTTAAATCCTACGTTGCACCATTCACAAACACATACACAACCCACCTTGACAGACTGTGGAACTTCCTGCAAATCTTTCTTATTCCTCTTAGGTAGGATTACTTTGCACATGCCAGCACGGTGAGCAGCCAGCACCTTGTCTTTGATGCCCCCCACCTACAGCAACATTGTTCAAACAAAACAGACATACTGTAATCCAAAGGACTCTGGCCCACTCGCAGTTGTAAACCAGATCCCACACTGCATACTTATACAAAATTATAAAACATTTTGTATAACTATGCAATGTAATGGAGAAAAAGAAGTTTTGCATAAAAGCACATCACTATATCATGGACCTATAACAGCGACAGTCAAACTGATCAATGAAAACCTTCCAAGTAATGCAAGTTTGAACAAAGATTTTATAAAGGCAATGTTTTGATGACAAAAAAAAAACAGGATGCTTTCATCATTCTTTGACTTAAGTAGTAGAGCAACAAAGAAAATCAGTGAGCTTGACTACATTATTTACAGATTATGCCACATGATTTGTTAGGCCAGACATTGAAATGGAGCAATCATAAAATGTACTAGTACCAAAAGTAGGTGCTGTTGTAAGCTACGCTACATTTTCATGCTGTTGAAGTTTGTAACCGTAAGGTAAGGCTCTTTGTCGGAACGATTTCATGAACTCAGGATCATTCTGCTTTTAATATGGTACCTTTAGTGTTAAGATGCGATCTAGTTCCACAACTGCTCCACTTGATAACTCAAATATGCTATTATAGCTTATAGATACTTAATGCATTCAAATAGGAGTTACAAAATTTTTGGTCTTGATGAGCTCCTGGCCTTCTTAAAGAATAGCCAAGGATCCCCCTCTTTCCCATCTTGGCACTCTTGAAATCAAACAGCTCACTAGGTAACCAACTTTGTTAATGATATACTAGAACATGTATTAGAAAGGTATGAGCATTTAGCACATATAAAAAACCAACACACATCTCAGCTACGCTTAAACGCGAAAAATCAGTCTGCTATGGAATCCCGGAGAAAAGCTCACCGGAGAAAAGCTCACCGGAGATAAGCTCACCGGAGATAAGCTCACCGGAGATAAGCTCACCGGAGATAAGCTCACCGGAGATAAGCTCACCGGAGAAAAGCTCACCGGAGAAAAGCTCACCGGAGAAAAGCTCACCACAAAACCGGCGGATGCGGAGAAAAGCTCACCGGCCATTGAGCGTATGCGGAGAAAAGCTCACAGATTTTTTTTCTTCTTTTTATATGGGGCTGTTGGATCATGCGTAACATATATCAATTTATTATCATTAAAATTCATCACTTTTGTAAAAAAGAAAATGTCCTTCTTTGTATTATTTGTCAAGGTTGTTGGGTATATTGCTCCCAAATTAATAATTGCGGGCGAGTGTTTTCTGTGGCTTGCTCTCTAGGCAACGAAAGCCTAATTGAAAACTTTATGAACTTGAAGAGAAGGAAAAATTTCGAAAACTTAATCATATCTGCCTAAAACCTAAAAATCAAAACTGTAAGTGCCAAAAAATCCGAAAGTGCATGCGCAACAACGCGGTGCCTGAAATTTTTTTGAAGCTTTTGTTAACCTTTGAAAACAGGATAAAACAGTCAGTAGGATATCGAGGCTTCTTTCTTCTACGAACATGCACGTTTTCTAGCCGTTCGTGCTGGTGTTCTCGCAACTGAAGTTTTGTTAGTGAAATTAACAAAAAAAAAAAAAAAACAAAAAAAACAGCGTAGCCGACACTGATTACATCAACACCTACTTATCTATTAGGCACTACGCAATATTTGGAGCTGAAACGGTTCACACACTGCTATTCATATTAGCTTGCCAAGAACAAACCTCTTTACTTGACAGAGCTACCGACGGCGCACTGCCAGTTGTCAATAAATTGTTGTCTTTTTTACCGGTGTACGATGCTCTGATTTTATACTTGCGGCTTCATTAATATACAAAAATGGGTGATTATTAATTTCTGAGGATTTAGTAAATATGCCCAATGAAATTCAAGGATATAAAAAAAAAGAGGACATATTGACGAATGCGAATTGTGTTAAATTACCACGTTTAACGCAGAATCCGCTAAGCTAAAAAAAAAAAAAAAAATCTGTGAGCTTTTCTCCGCATCCGCTCAAAGGCCGGTGAGCTTTTCTCCGTATCTGCCAGTTTTGCGGTGAGCTTTTCTCCGGTGAGCTCATCTCCGGTGAGCTTTTCTCTGGTGAGCTTTTCTCCGCCGCCCCTGCTATGAGATATAAATAAACAAAGAAATTCGGGTGTTAAAAAAATTCTGGGCGTGGACCGGGGAAACGCGGGGTCCCTAGGAAACTAGCTGGTGAGTCCATGCATTAAATGATGAACAAAGGAAGGAAAAGGAAGAAAAAGGCCTCAAGGAAGTATCATGGTCATTCCAAGTTGAACAGTCCCTCAAATCAGCACGCCACACATTGCAAACATGATTACTTCAGCTAGACAAGTAAGAAAACATACCGGAAGCACGAGGCCCTGAAGCGTAATCTCTCCTGTCATGGCAACGTCTGGAAGCACCGTGCGTCCCGTGAAGAGAGACACCAGCACCGTGACAATGGTGACACCTGCAGAAGGTCCATCCTTGCAGACGGCTCCAGCTGGAAAGTGCACATGCACGTCCGTGCCCTCCATGAGGTCAGCCCCCCGCTGGACCGGGATGCTGAACTGTGAAACCAAGAACAGAAACCAAACTTTACCTCTACACAATGTGCCCTCCCACAGGGCGACGAGCTCACAAACTGCAAAGGCAACATTTCCTGCAAAGAGCCACAGCATCGCTCACTTTGTCAGCATGGATGCGCAGCCAGTTGAGGGCCAGTTTGGCAGACTCCTTCATGACGTCCCCCAGCTGTCCCGTAAGCACCAACTGGCCATCACCTTCCATCCGCGATGCCTCAACAAACATTATTTCTCCACCGGCCACTGTCCAGGCCAGCCCCACTGCCACACCCGGCTGAAGGAGCCGAGAGTCCATCTCCAAGTCATACAACGGGGGCTGGAATGAAGAGCATGGCTTTTTGCTTGAAAGCACATCTTCAACATTAACCTACAGCTGACCCAAACTTTAAATGGCATATTGTAAAACTGAGGCATGCTTCTAAGACATGTATGTAAAACTGAGGCATGCTTCTAAGACAAGCACTAAGCTAAAAAAAAAAAAGAAACTAAGGTAGGCCTGGACAAAAAAAAAATGCTATGTTTGAAAGCGTTTAGAAAACAGAAAACATAAGCCATGTATGTAGTCACCCTTATAAACACTATTTAATAAAACCTCTTAACACTAGCAACTAAACGCTGAAACAGCCAAAGTTTTGTTGAACTATCAGCAGAATGAAAAGCTTACGCCCAAGATATCCTCCACGGCCACTTCGTCTATGACGATGGGAAGAGATGGAGGGTGGGGTGCCACCGTGACACTAGTCGAAACATTTAAGACTGGCTCCCGACTTGCTTCCTCTGCAAGGTCAGACAGATTCTCCTTCTCCACAATCTTCACGGCCACTGCCCGACATAGTGCGCCAATCTTCCGCTCCAATGTGCGAACTCCAGCTTCCCGTGTGTACTTCACCACTGGAAAGAGAGGTTATGTGACCAACTATTATCCCACTTGCCCAGATTCAGCCTTTGCTCAAGAGGCAAAAGTGCAAGTCACCATTCATTTGTTAAAGAACAACTCCGGTAAAAAAAACTAACCAAATTAAATGACGGTACCAATGACACGAAATATGATCACAGCCGAAATATTACATCAAAGTGAGCTGCATACTCTGCTAAAACCGATATAAAAGATGCAACCAGCTGCTCTTTAGCAGGCAGCCAGTGGGGTAGCTGTTAGTCAAGCAACACTGGGCTATGACGTAATGTTGGTGCTTTGGTTCTTCTCCTATGCCTTTCCTTCGTTATGTAAAGTAGTAACTAGGGCTGCTTCTCGCATTTTCCTATTTTTTGTTTTGTCTTAGCAGTTTTCGTGAGCCTCCAGTGTATCCTTTTTTGACTGATAGTGCTCCTGTGCATAAACCATGGAAACAAGCTGTGCTTTTCTGCATTGCGCTACCGCACGAGCGTGACAAATGGTAGCGTCATGAACGGCTCCTGAAAGCAGCGTCTCCTGAGCAGAGAATAAATGCTCTAGACCATGCGACATACAAAAGCCACTGTTGCAGGTTCTTCGCATTTAAATTAACCTAGCAATATAGCCAACTGCTCCATCATGCAAACTCTTGTGCATAGTACACAAGTGCGGAAGCACCCACCTGCAAGCAGACGTACAGCACATGAAACTCGCGCCGATCAATCATATGATACTACGGTATTAACTTTCTCTTTTATGTATACTATCAATTTTCATTTCTGCAAGCAAGGTACAGGAATACAGGTAGCGATGCAGTCATGCTGCACACCTTGCACCGGCACACAGTGGCCGGCACCAAGGGCGCTCTTTTCTTCAATTATGCGGCGTGCAAAATTTGCTTTTTAGCTACTAGTAGCTTTATGAATATGCACTGATCTTTCCTACATACACTGTATATAATATGATGCAAAGGACTAAAAGAGAAGCTGCCTACCTCACTTATTGAAATTGATAGCTTGGCTAGGCTAGCTGCGAGTCATACTGCATACGGCAGAACCAACGTGACGTCGTCACCTTACAACTGATGATCAGTGTTGCCATCCCTGTCTAGCAGATAGTTTCGGTTTTGCCATAGAGACCCGAAACCAAACTTTGAGCCATGATATTTAAAAAACTACACACAATATCGAGAAGAAAAAAAAAATTGGCTGCATGTTTGGTTATCATGCCAAACGTGTTTAAATGCGGTAGTTTTTTTAGGGTAGGTGGTGCTCTTATTTCGGGTGGTGCCTAGGGCAGGATGACCCTTAGTCTTTCAGTGCCTGGGGCGGGTGGTGCTCTTAGTTCAGGTGGTGCCTAGGGCAGGGTTTTTTTATGGAAACAGATTACGTCACACCATTCTTCATGTTGCTGGGCGTGCTTCCCTTCAGCATACCTTGGATGCAAAGCCTTTGTGTTGAATTTTCTGGGTCACTAAGAGAGAGGAAGCATGCTTCCCTGACCTTTCCACTCCTCCTCGTTCCGTACATTCTTTTTACGCCACCTGTTTCTGCTGCTCTCTTTCTAGCCCTTTCCCGCCTCTCCACTCCGCACGCTTTCTCACGCCACTTGCTTCTGTTCCTCCCGTTCCTGCTCGCTGTGTTTGTAACTCAGTCAGCAGCGCACTCAGCTTCCTCGCCGGTGATCAGGGTTCGATCCCTATACTCCGTTCACCCTTAAGCTGAGACTGCAGCCAAAGCTACAAGCGCGAGCTAGCCCACGCTCCTGGCTTTCGAGAGGTGCGATTCTAGCGCGAGCGCTCATTCTGCAAAAGAATCCTTCAAAGTAGCCACCTCGAGCTCTCGTGCTTGTGGCATAGGCTGCAGTCTCAGCTTAAAGGAGCTGTGCAACGATTTTAACTTTGAAAGAATTGACATCTTCTAATTTTGACACTGTTCACCTTGTCACAAAGGACAGAAACACACCTCCTTCCTTCGAAATGTTGCAACTGTGCCGTGTAATTGCGAGGCGAAAATTAGAATATTCCTCGACCTGCAGCCGCGAGCAGCGGCCATAAGAAACATGCGGCATGACGTCAATGGGGGTCTTGCAGAAAGATAGCAAGTTTTGCAAATACCTGCTCGATAAAAGGTAACTTTTCTATAAATCTTGTCGTTCCAACATAAATATAAATGCGTCAAAAACCTGGTATCATCGACAAAACTTTGATTATACGGAGTTTTAGTGGCACCATCTATCCTAGGTCCACAAAACCGTCAGCTCTATCTGCTACCGCGAACAGCGGAACAGCCGCCAGAAGCCGGAGGGGGAGGGGGACAGGGCCGGACTGGTATGGCCGGACCCGGATGAGACTTTCCTCCTTTCACCATATTGTTCGCGCTGCGCCCGCCAGCATGTCACGCGGTCGCGAGCGGATGAGTTCTCGTTGCTCACTGATGGCTCTAGAGAGAGAGCTTCACCAGAACCCCGTGCCCCCCCCCCTTTGTCGTCACAGCGCACGTGACTCTGAAGATGGTGAAGGAGTTGAGAGGTGCCGATACCTCAATCTTTGTCCATTTTTAAAATAAAAACCAGGACATGCAGGCAAAAGCGGTTTTTTGTTCTTTACTTCAGAAAGGTCGAGACACCAACTCCCAAATTATTTAAAGGGCAACTCCGCTCAATTCCGAAGATTTCGGGATAATGAGTGATTTCGAATCAAAAAGCCCTAGTAAAAGACACAACGTTGTTTGCTTCGCGAAAAATGGGATATATATTTTTAAATCTAATTTTAAACGCGAGCGGAAATCGAAACCGAAACTTCGGCTCCGTCCGGCAACATTGGCCTCGGGCCGCCAAGTACATGGCCATCACGTGGTACTAGATGTCACGTGATCCTCGGCCCAACGACGGGCGGGATGGGGGCGGGCGTGTGGCAGGCGCGAGTGGCGTCTGCTCTGCACCGCACTCTTCGCCACGTTTTGGTGTCTACGGCATTCGACGACGTCTGCACAACTGCGGCATAAGTCTGCGCACGTGGTTTCCATAGTGTGGACGAAACTCCGAGAGACAATAATCACAAACGGTGAGACGACGACAGTGGTTGTGACGCGAAAGACGGCGGTAACGGCGGGACCACGGCGGGTGGCCGGTCTTCTCCCAAGAAGCGCGCTGCGCAGGCACGTACGCCAATCACGTGGACACCGCTGAGCGCAGAGAGGCAACGTTGCTGACGTCATGCGCTATGCTCGATCGGAGAGGTAAAAACAAGCAAAAGGGTGCCATGAAGACGACGTTTAGCTCAATGTTGGCTCCGCCCATGCCGTAGCCTTGACTGCGCTGTTGGTTGCGCCTGAATTCGCCCGCTCGAGTCGGCCGATTTCGGCAACTTGCCGAGTTGCAAAGTTTGCCGGACCGTTTAAGAAACATTTAGACAGAACTGCGTCGTAATATTTGACGTGTGGTCTTCCTAGGCGATACTGAAGAGGACTGCATTGTTTTTCCAAAACCAAAAATGAAGCGGAGTTGCCCTCTAAGCAAAGCACTGAAACTGTTGCACAGCTCCTTTAAGGGTGAACGGAGTATAGCACCGGCTGGCGCTTTTTTCAACATTGTTTAACGGTTACAGACTGACCGACCTTCACATTTCGTGCTTATGCAGCTCCTGAGGTTGGTTGGCCCTATAAAGTTACCGCTTTAAAATATACCTTGGAATTCAGGAACACCGGCTAAGCTGAAAACTGTTGTAATCCCAAATTAGAATATATTGACCAGAGTTGACCTTTATCATAAAAAAAATTATGATGGAAACTAACAAGCAATATGATGCAATAAATGACAGAACATTTGGCACTCCCCACCAGTTTGACCAGAAAATGCTTTGAATTGCTTTTACCCTCAGTAGAAGGAATTCGAGGAGTTTGCTAAACCAGCTATACCACTTACAATGAAGACATACACAAACTGTTCAAGCACTTTCCTTGTGCAGAACTGCATTCTAACGGAAGCTAAGTCAGATTTCTTGTCGTCTAAAGAGCACCTTCAAGGGGAAGCGGAGAGCAGCAGAGTTAGCTGCCTCCCAAACACTTGCGTCACCAACTAACTATGTATATTCCCACACACTGCAATTTAACACGTTATGAGTTACCCCATATGACGCTCCCAGTCATTACCGTAAAGTTCCAAAAGAACGCCCACCCAAAATGAAGAGATAAATGGTGAAAAACATGGGGTGGGCTATCTTTGGGGACGCCCCAGCAAAACTTTTTCAAAAACCGGCTACAAACCATGTGACGTAGAAACTGATACCGCAGATCGAATTTGCGTTTCATGATGCAATAAATACGTGGGAATTCGCTACGAACTGCTGTGTCACGGGAAAGGATACTGCAGCTTGCGGACGCAGCAGATTCGCATTTAACGGTACGAAGGACCCGCGGAAATCCGCTGAGAACTCGCATCTCACGGGAACGAATGCTGCAAATCGCGGACGCAGCAGATGCAAGTTTTATGGTGCAATAAACACACGGGAACCCGCTACTAACTTCCCTGTCACGGGAACCAACATCACGAGCGCAGATCGCGGACAACAAGGCAGGAATCCGCTACAAACTTGTATGTTACGGGAACAAACATTGCAGATCGCGGACGCAGCAGAATCTATTTCACGATGCAATTTACACTCGGGACCAACTCGCGTGGAATGGAGATCGCACACGCAGATCGCGGACAAAAACGAGAGAATAAACGTGCAGGTACAGCAAATTGCGCGGTTGATGCGATTCCCGTCGGACATTGCGTGAAGTCCGACGGAAATCGGGGTTTGGGTGATGTTTCGGAATTTTTATGTTACAGATATTTAGCCAAAAAAACGGGATGGGCGATCTCTCGGGGGCGGGCATTCCCTCGGAACTTTACAGTAGTTTGTGCCAGTGGCGTAGACGGAGGTGCTGGAAACTTGGGGGTGCGGCTGAACCCCACAGGCTCAATAATTAACAAATGTTTTCAGTCTTTTTTTTAGAGCCATCTTAGAAATGCAACCTCGTGACCTTGAATGAACTACCCCAGGAACACGAGTTAATTACTGAGGATAATTCGTTCACCTGATTTATATTTTGTGAAATATACAATTAACAGCAAGATGCCATCTTGTTTCATGTAAAGAGCTCCATTACAAGACCTTTAGTTTGACTGGTACTGCTCTTTATGGTTACCTGAATTTACACCCTTGACATATTAAGAACCTTGGTTGTTTATGAAAACCTAAAGAGTGACGGTGATGACGGTGACAGTCGTTTGTCGCAATACAAATCTAGCTCAAAATGCTGAATTTATTAAAACGTCGCTTACCCAGTTTGCTAATAGCATCGTCAGTTACTTGCATCATGTCATTAGTAATTCCATGCTCCTTCAGTTGCCTTGGAAGAAGGTGATTCCTTGCAATGTGGTTCTTTTCCTCATGAGTGTAACCAGCCACTGCTATAACCTAGACATAAAACAAAGGTCAGCTCTATAAATACACTTTTCAGGAGCCCCATGCTACTGCATCACTGCCACAGCAGTGTCCTTGAAAGACCCACATATAGCTTAAATCAACTATTAAAAAAAAAAAAAAAAAAACTGGGGGTTTTAGGTGCTATAGTTATTATACAATCACACAACCACATGTATACAATCGTTTTTACCATATTTGAGCATTGTTTCAATACTAATCCTTGTTTCATTGACACATGAATATTATCAGGAAAAAGCCTCATTGGGGTCAATGTTTTGCACTTGTCTTCGTAGAGCATGGTCCCAGTTAAAAAGTGGGGCTTTATGCGAGGCTTTTCCTGTGTACAATATTCCCATATTTATTGTGACTCAACCCTTCATATTGCTTAGACTTGCTTCGTTGATAAGTTTGTCAAAATTCAAAATAATATAAACCATCTAAATGCAACAAGAATGGGGAAAAGCGAAATTACCTCCATCCTGTCCAGCAAAGCAGCTGGGATGGTAGCTAAAGTATTTGCCGTAGCAATGAACAAAACATTAGAAAGATCATAAGGAATGTTCAAGTAGCTGGATTCATCATTTAAGGAAGACAGTAAGTAAGCGAGACACTGGCAATTTCCAAATGCAATAAATACAGAATAAGGCTCAAGAAGGATACTGGTCAATGAAGGCACAGTTTTGCTCTGGATCCAACACCTCGAGTAAAGCTGCCGCAGGGTCTCCATGAATACCAGGAGTCTGTGAAATAAATGAAATGGGAACAGTTATTGCAAAATAAAGAGTAACACTTTTGAGAGGAACATCCAATTCTTCAGGTTGCTTGACTTTGCCAATCAAAACAAATTCCTAAAAACAGCAATAAGAGAAAAGGGTCTCACCATTTTGTCGATCTCGTCCAGCAGAAAAACAGGGTTCTTGACGCCCACAGTCCGTAATCCCTGGATGATTCGGCCTGGCATGGAACCGATGTAGGTCCTCCGATGGCCCCTGACATCGGCCTGATCGCTGACGCCGCCGAGCGATATCCTGCCCAGAACAGTCACAGATCAGTGCGACATGTCGTAGCCAGACGCCCAAGCTAGAAACCGCCAGGAGACAAATTCGATGCTATCCAAGCAAGCTATTTTATTCTGGCCAAACGTCAACTTGAAAATGAAGCACCTGCCTGTAAAACTCTCGGCCGAGAGAACGTGCGATGGAGCGTCCTACGCTGGTTTTTCCAACGCCAGGCGGACCCACAAAGCAGAGTATGGGTCCTTTGAGTGAACTCTTGAGCTTTCGGACTGCAAGATACTCCAGCACCCGCTTCTTCAACTTTTCCATGCCATAGTGATCGGCATCCAGGTCCGACCTGGATGGCAATGTTATCCAAACAATGAAGGCAGCATAAATACCAAGAGACTCGCAACCAATGTTGTGTATTTTCTAGTCATGTGCAAATGGTGGATTTTGAGCTTGAAGCAAATTCAGCACAAATAGTGGTTTTGGCCGAATACTTTCAAATCGAATACTGTAAAACCCTTTATTTTTGAGGGCCCTGTTTTTCGCGAATCGGTCACAGAGGACATAAACGCAGCCACTAAATTTAGCGAATTCCAGACGCCTAAATTGTTTTTGCGTGCCCTTATATTAACTTCGCGAAAATTAAGGGCTCACAAACATTAAGGGTTTTACAGTAGTTTCTCCAACCCTTTAGCTACTCTTGCATCACACTTAAATAAAAACCCAGCTGAACTCAAAGCGGTTGTTCCCAGCTTACACATGTCCATTTTTAACTTGATTTGAATCTAACTAGTATATTTATGGACTGTGGCCTCAGAAAGTTCAATGCCGACATTGTGATGGCAAAGAAACAACGGATTTGACATAAAATTAAACCTAAAGAGACGCCCAACTATACCTAATCGAAGGTATTTTTCAATCTTGCTATATGCAAATATCCTATCTCAAAGTTAAAAAAAAAAAGAAAAAAACTTAAATGATGAATGTAGGTCGTCAGGGTATCTGTGCCTAATACATAATCTTGCATAATAGCCACAGTTTAATTTTGAACATTTTACTGCAATGCAGGTATCAACATGGGCTCGGCACGAACGTCAAGATGCGGGTGCATAATCCGTTTGTCTTTATTATACAGTTACTGCTTGGACATTAGGCTGCGTCAGCAGCACGGGGCACAATCTACATCTTTCCGGAACCGGATGCTACCCACAGTCCTTCTCCACCGATCATCGCCTCCGAATGGACAAGATCAGCCACTGCGCCTCTTACAAAAGACAGCGCCATCGACGGAAACTTCATTGGGCTTGGTACAAACGTCAAGATGCGGATGTCTGATGCGTTCATCTTTATTAATGCGAAAGCCTTAACTGTCCCATGGAGCGAGCCGACATCATCAGCCACGCCAAACGGCAGATAAATTTCCCTCTCCCAATGGAGTGAAGTGAAGCCGCGATCTGAGGCATCCCAGCTTTGAAGCTGCGCAAAAAGCCGAGCCAAACAGCAAATAAATTCACCTCCCCAAGTGAAGCCGAAATCTTATGGATAGGGCTCCCATTGGCTGGCGTGCGTCATAGTTACAAGGAACGAAGCTCCCATTGGCCGAGGCGCGTCAGTTTCAAGGAGAGCCACACCATGGCGCTAATGTGCCCGCGCCAGACAAAGCCGTGCCAGAGCGCGCCGGGAAAAGGAAGCGTTTGGCTGGCGGGGCCTCCCAGAGAGAGCCTGCTCGAGCATACTCCGGAGCGCGGCACGGCCACTTCACGAGAATGCACGCAAGAACGACATTCATGCTTTCCCATTCACAACTCACAAGTGCTTAGGTGTACCTCGAGCTTTTTGTACAGGTTAGTAATCCTTCCTTGTCTTCTTGTAAAAGAAGCAACAATTACTTCTTGATGTGTGTGCCAAGCCCTCAAGTGTTAATTGGACTCCTTTAAAAAATGTTTCCACATGTTACAAATGCTTCTATTATTGAGTGGGGACGTTGAAACAAACCCTGGGCCCACTAACGCTGAACTGTGTAAAATGATGCAAGATTTGCAAAGCGCCCTTTCCGACAGCATGAACGAAATCAGGAGCAACCAATCCCGTACGGATGCTACGAATGAGGGAAATTCACACTAGACTAACGAGTCCATTGAAGGAGGAGTGGCTAAAATAAACGCCGTGGCTGAAAAGGGTGATGCTTGTGACCGAAAAGTCTCAGAATTGCAATATCATGTTCAAAAGTTGGAACAAAGAAATGACAGCTTGGAAGATAGAGGCAGGAGGAACAGCCTTGTCATTTTCGGTGTACATGAGGAAGCAAATGAGAGCACTAAAGATTTTTCTCGATACGCTCGGTGTTGCTGTTAATACGACTGAATGAATCAATCGAATTGGGCAAAAGAATAAAACAATAAATCGCCCCGTCATGGTAATGTTTTAGTATGACTTCAACGAAGAACCAAAGATATTGAGCAACTGCAGTAAGCTTAAGGGTAGCAGCCTTTCAATATTGGAAGACTTCTCCTACAGCACGCATCAAATCAGAAAATGTTTGTGGGAGAGTGCTAAACAAAAACAGAATCGACAAAGACAAATTGTCACACGTGTACAACAAGCTGAAGATAAACGATGAGTGGTATGTTTGGGATGAAGTGGAAAATAATTGTGTCAAAATGTGGCCGTATTCACACTTCGGGCAAGATGAGCAAGATACCGGTACCGGTGCATGACAACTTGGCAAAAACATAACTGAAGAGCTTACAAATCTGAACGCTTGAAGTAGTGTTAATAAAATCGAAGAAGTAGAACATTCAATTATACGTAAGGACCGGAAATCAAGGGGTAGGGGAGTAGCAATAGACATTAAGGAAGAAATTGAATATACTGTTTTTGACAAACTTTCAGATACAGTCTGTGTGGTGCGAGCTAAGTTTTGGTTCAACTCAGTTTTTGACAGGTGCCGTTTACCGTAAACCAAACACTTTGTAGAGCCACAGCTGAACAATGGAAGGGCGGCAGTGTACCAGTGCAGAGCCACCGAACGCACCAGCTCGTGTGAGCGCGATATAAAAGAAGATTCTCTCTTGCCTAAGCTCTGAACGGACGTCATTTCATTTCCTGATACATCGAACACCCTTCCGACAAATTGGTGACCCAGACGTCTGACCATCATTAACCAGAGCAACGCAGGAAACTCTTCCAACAACGACGGAACCTTGTCTGCCGTCCAGCTCCGTCTTCCACCTTTTTGGGCAAAAAATCCACAGGCCTGGTTCGCCTAAGTGGAAGCCCAATTTTACCTGCGGCGCATCACAACCTAGGTCTCCCGCTATTATCATGTTGTTTCCGCCCTTCCCCCAGAACTGGCTGATGAGCTGGACGACATCCTGGCGGCGCCTCCTCCTGATAATGCCTACGACAACATTAAGTGGACAATCCTCGTCAAAAAGATGGAGTCAGAGGCATCTCGGCTACAAAAGCTCCTGAACACCGAGGAGCTGGGCAACCGTCGACCCTCCCAACTACTCCATCGCATGCGTCAGCTCCTGGGTGAGCAAGCTGCCGACACAAACAATTCAATCCTTAGAGAATTGTTCCTACAGCACCTGCCCCAAGGGATTCGCATTACCCTTGCCCCAGCTATGGAACTACCAGTTGATCACCTTGCTGAGATGGCGGACCGCACGCTGAGTATGCTACTACACCAAGCCTGTCAAGCATCAAGATAACCCCCATCAGTGTGCCAATATGTGATCATTAGAAACCCGCATAGACATCCTGACAGCTCCTATCACGATACTCAACACGAGTAGCAGCTCGCGGTATCCTCCAAGGGATATTTCATTCAGACATCGCAGTCCATCTTGACGTCGCAGCTCATCGCAGTAACGAGCGAACGGTCCCTGTTGGTACCACCAGACATTCAGCAGCAGCGCATGCAAGTGCCAACAGCCATGCAGTTGGCAGGAAAACAATCCGGCCCGTCACTAGAGGCAGCAAGTGACGTGGGCCCAAGAACAAGCCATCTCTTTTTCATAATGGATCGGCGATCGCATTTCCGGTCGACGCCTACTCGTCGACACAGGAGCGGAGATGTCTGCAATTCCCCTACAACAGCTGAGAGACGACGCCCACAGCCCGGTTGCCACCTCGTCACTACAAAAGGGTCAAACATATGGCATGCATTCTCTGAACTTGGAGCTAGGGTTACGCAGGACATTTCGGTGGGTCTTCGTCATTGCTGATGTAACCTACCCGCTGCTAGGCTCAGACTTCCTGTCACATTTTGATTTAAACGTCAGTGTGCACCATCGACATCTTATTGAAAACAGGACTCGTCTCGCTGTCTACGGCATCTCCTAAACCCTAACTTCTCCTTGCATCCGGAACATCCTGCCTCTTTCAAGATTCGAAGACATCCTTACAGAATAACATGGCAGAGCCACCACCACACGGGTTGACTCGCATCATTGCTTCTGGTCCACCCACTTTTGCCCGCCCTCATTGTCTATCCGGCGAACGCCTCAAGGTCGCACAACAAGAGTTCAAACATATGCTCGAACTAGGCATCGTTCAACCATTTAACAGTTCCTGGGCAACGCCGCTCCACATGGTCTCCAAGAAAGATCCAGGGGACTGGAGGCCATGCGGCGATTACTGGGCACTAAACACCAGTTCGACTGGTACCCGCTACCCCACATTCATACTTTGCTGAACACCTGGCTGGAACATTCATTTACAGCAAAGTCGACCTGGCGAAAATATATCACCACATCCCAATTGAGCCTGCGGACATCCCAAAAACGGCCATTACTACTTCATTCGGTCTGTTCGAGTATATCCGCCTGCCCTTTGGACTACAAAACTCCGCACAGAACATTCAGAGGTTCATCCACGAAGTCCCTCATGGGTTACCTCTCGCCTTTGCTTACGTGAATGACCTCTTGATTTCCAGCAATTCACCAGAGTACTACACCAGACATTTTCGCGTGCTCTTCGAACAACTCCGCGAGTATGGGCTCACCATCAATGTAGCGAAGTTTACAATTGGTGTTACAGCCTTGGAATTTCTCGGGCATCACATGACACAAGCTGGCATTCAACCTCTTCAATCGAAGGTGCAAGTCATTCGACATTCGAGACTTTTTGCAACCAGCGTCTCTACAGAAGCAGTGGGAGTTTCTGGGGTTCATCAACTTTCATCGGCGCTTCATTTCACATTGTGCACAAATCATCAAGCCCTCACAGACTTGCTCCGCGCTCCAAAGAAGCCTGCGATGAAAATACAGTGAAATGCCAGTGTGGTAGTCGATGCCTTCACTGCAGTCAAACATGCCCTCGCTGACGCCACACTTCTGGTGAACCCACTAACAAGCACCCCAAGGTGCATCATGGTCGATGCGTCTGATGTCGTTGGGGCCGTACTACAGCAGCACAACAAAAATGAGTGGCTCCCGCTTGGATTCTTTTCTCAAAAACATAATTCAGCAGAGACGCGGTACAACACATTTGGACGAGAATTGTTCGCAATTTACGCAACCGTTTGCCACTTCCGGTACTTCCTCAAAGGCCGAATCTTTCATGTGCTCACCAAGCACAAACCATTCACCATTCCATTTGTCGGAAATCACAACTCATACCCTGCAAGAGAAATTCATCACCTTGCCTACATCTCAGAATATACGACAGATCTGCGTCATGTCGCCGGAAAAGCTAACATGCCAGCCAACGCACTTTCTCGTACTGACACTGTCTCCAAGTTTTCTGTAGTCAATTTTTCAGAATTGGCGTTAGCTCAACAGGAAGACTCCCAATTGCAAAATTTACAGGTTTCCTCCACATCCCTGCAGCTGCAACCTGTCACACTGCCACATGCCAACTGCAAGGTCATCTGTGACATGTTAACTGGCATACCTTGACAATACATACCTCAACGATTCCGACGAACAATATTTCAGGCAATCCACGACCTCATCCCGGAATCCGTGCAACGCAACGCCTTATTTTGTCATGATACATCTAGCCCCGAATCAACTGACAGCCAACTGTGGTCCAAAACATGCGGCAAATGCCAACGTACCAAAGTTCTTTGACATACGAAGACGACACTGCACGCATTTAGACCACCAGATGCCAAATTCTATCATGTACATATAGATATCATGGGCCCGCTACCAACATCCAACGGATTTCGCTATATCCTGACATGCATGGACAGATTCACCCAATGGCCAGAAACTATTCCACTCACAGACATTACAGCGGAGACTGTCGTGCATTCCTTCATCTCCACATGGATCGAACGGTACGGTTGCCCCTCCACCGTTACAACCGACCGTGGTTGACAGTTTCAGTGCGCATTTTTCACCGCCCCAACCAAGATCTTAGGCACACGCCACATACACACAACAGCGTACCACCCTTCGGAAAATGGAATGGTGGAGTGGCTACATTGCCAACTAAAGGCAATACTGATGACAAGAGAAGATCGTGCCCATTAGATTCGTCATCTTCCTCTTGTGCTTCTCGGAATTTGTGCTACCTTTAAGGCTGACATCACCTGCACCTCAGCCAAGCTTGTCTACAGTATGACACTTCGGTTACCGGGAGAATTTCTCGCCTGTGTACCATCTCCATCTACCGACATCCCGTCATACCTACAAGACTTGAGGAATTCCTTTGCCTCCCTACGGCCAACCCCCCCGAGACAACAGACCGCACGGCAAATCTTCATCAGCGAAAATCATCAAATGTGTACTCACATATTCGTGAGAACAGACAAAGTACAACCTCTTCTCACGCCACCCATGACTAAGTACTTCCGGGAAGTTAATTAATCACACTGTCATTGATTTGCCATGTAGGATATGCCAAAATCATTCACCTTTCGTGTATAGTACCTCTGCTGAATGTGGTGAAAACTGTCAGTATTTAATTGTGAATAGACCATTTGCAGTATTCCCAAGCACCCCGGCCCGCACTCAAGGAATCATGGGAACGGTGTTCCTTCATCTCCCTAGTGATCATTAATTTTCGACCAACTCCATGCTTACACATCTTTTCAGCGTAATTCGAGGTCACCCTAAACAAGCGCCTGATATACCCCAAGGACCTGTCATATAACTTTTAAAATTGCTCGTCAACGTCAGCATTTTTTATACTGCGCATGCGATCTACCTTTCAACCTGGCTGAGCTGCAGAAATCTCTTACAATATTATCATTCTCGCGATTATTGTTTGAGCAGGAATTGCTTAAAAAGCCGATAATTCACAAAAGCAAAAACCAGGATTTAGCTCGGAGTCCGCGGGGCTGTTTATAGCATTTTTAACGTTTCTAGCTTAATATCAGCATGATAATAATGTAAGAGATTTCTGCAGCCCATCCAGGTTGAAGGGTGGACCGCATGCACAGTATCAAAAACGCTGACATTGAGGAGAAATTTTAACAGTGACATGACAGGTCATTGGGTATATCAGGCGCTTGTTCAGGGTGACTCCGAATTACGCTCAAAACCTGTGTAACCAAGAATAGGGTTGAAATTACCGATCGCTAAAGAGCTGGAGGCACACCGTTCCCATGATTCTTTTAGCGCGGGCCGGGGCACTTGGGGGATATAGCAAATGGTCTATTATGTCATTGCTGTATTTTTTTTTTTCCCTTAACACAGGCTGGATTTTTACATACATGCCATAATAACGTGTTGCATACTCTGTCATTATCTAATGATATATTGTATCAGATATTCTTGTTTTATATTGTTTTATATTGTTGTTTCGTGCTTTTATACAAACTATTGTTGCCTGTAACCTGGCAGGGCCTTAAAAAGGCCTGCAGTATTTCAAATAAATAATAACATTCAAAAATTTTCCATCTATTTTTCAATACACTAGGCACACATGTGCACCATCCTGCTTTGAAATTGTGCTTTTCTCCTATGCACACGACTGCAATATTTGCACTTTTAGAAGTGACGATTGCAGCGGGTTACCACACCAGGTGTGAGCACTGTGCGAGCGCAGAAACCAAATTCGGAAGTTGTGAAGCGTTTGCGCATGCACAGTACTGACAGCAACGCCACCGCGGTGGCGTGACGTCAGTGAATTGAGTTGGTCTATTACCGAACACCGCTGCACTGCGGAAAAGCAACACTCGCAGAGCTCGCTTCTACGGGTTGCTTCTCCGAGGCACACCCGTGCTCGGTAAGGCAACGAGGTCAACTCGCCGCGATCAACACTTCGATAAATATGAATATCCCAGTTCAGCTCGAAGCGATTATCGAATAACGTATTATTAGAAACTACCATTCGAAAATCTGAATATTCACACAGCACTAGCATTTTCACAGAGGCACAAATAAATTTCACGCAGCATCAGATGAGCGTTGTGTACCAAGACCAAAAATCAAACTCACCGAGATTTACTGAGGTCAACCACTTCAGGGGAGTACTGTGACCAAGGCAGGTCAATCAGCAATTCCAAATAGTTTCTGGTCATGGCATGTTCCGGCATGTGAGGAGGCATTTTTTTCAGTCTCTGGCAATGCATGCAGGAAGAATGTAAGAAAACTGGTTTATGGCAAAAAAAAGCATGGAACCTAATGTGCCAGGCCAATCAGCGGATACTTTAAACTACCGCATGAATCAAAGGGATCATTGGCTGTATAACCCTTTAAGCGCCGTGGACGAGTGGAAGTCGTCCACAGCATTCATTCCATAAACGCCAAAAACAAGTGTAACTCGTTGGCTCACTCAAATGCATGCATGGAACACCAGAGACATGGCACTCCATTCCGCTCTGTTTTCGCTTTGCGATCAGTTCTCCCGCCAGCCACCAGGAAGATAAAAAAAAAAAATTTGTTTCCGATTCCGGTTTTTATTTGTGAATTTCTGTGTTCTTTCAGCAACATGGGTGTTAAAAATGGCATCCTCTTTCAGACGCGACTGTCATCGCTCGTCTCGGAAGCGCGTTTCTTTGCTCAGTGGGGAGTTTTCCAGTTCATATGACGATGATTTCGCGCTAGACAATAGTGATGGGAGTGATAACTCTATGGGAGAGTATGAAAACTCAGAGGATCCAAATGCCAGCAACGACGGTCTTTGCTTCGGCCTGGCTCTGGACAAAGGTGGACATGACAAATCCTCCACTGGCACCTTTTCGTTTTTCCCTTTATAGCCACACCCGGTGTCAACATCTATCTTGATAATGATGACCCTTTAGACGTGCTAGACTACTGGAAACTTCTTTTGAGTGCTGATGTGATGCATCAAATTGTATCGAATTTCTGCGTATTATGATGCAAATTTAGATAAATTTTGAATCTAACTTGTAAATATTGTACCCCCGTGCCATATATGTCTAAAAAAAAAACAAAACAACATTGCTATAAAAGTGTGCACAAAAAAAAAAAAAAAAAATTGCATTTCGGTGAAGTTTTTTTTTTGCATAAATTGGCTTCTTAACATACCACGCTAGGATTTACCACAGAGGTGTCTAAAAGTGGTAGACCATGTGTATCAAAATTTCACTGACCAAACTTAAAAAAGTTACAAATCCAGAACTTGCATCGAGCAATTCCCTAGACCTCAGACCTTTCGGAGCCGAAAACAATGCACTCTTTTTTTTTTTTTTTGTGCCAATTGTCAATACACGATTCTTTCATTCTTATCAATAAAACCTAAAAAATGAACTCAAAGAGGGAAAAACAAAACAGATGTGTTGTCTATTGATGTGTTGCTGCCCAAACGAATGCCTTTTGTTAGCAGACAGGCGCCGTAGGTAGGGATTTTTAAGTTCCTGATTTCTAACTTCTTACTCAGGCAAGTTTGTTCAGCAAAATTTTGATACACAAGGTCCACCGCCTCTAAGCACCTCCATGGTAAATCCTCGTGCGATACATTAAGAAACCGATTTATAGAGTCCCTTCAAGTAGCTAACAATCCCCTGGACTACCACGTAATGCTAGAACTGGTCAAAACTCAACGCAAGATATTCGAGTACCGCAAGCAAGTGCAATTACAGTTGAGAAAAATAAAGAATACACAAGTACAAATGAATTAGTTACCTGCAGTTCTTTAGTGGCAACCTTTCGTGCGTGATCTGGCATTTCCGCAGCCCTTATAAAAAGAAAAAAAAAAAAAAACATAAATAAAAGATTGAGACACATTATACCTCGCAAATGAAAATATGTTCACAAAAAAACACCTTTTGATACGCAAACCATTTTTGCAGAGCTGATTTATCACCAGACATATCCATCTTCCCTGCTCTTGAACAAGCTTTTACATATATCCTGTCAATTAAAGCCTTTTGGCACGAGTTCTTTAAGTCGCCAATACAGCTCCAAGCACTCCCAGGTCACGTGATGGACAAGGCAAGTAGATGGGTTCGCTAAAAGTAGGGTCAGCGAAGACGTCAAGCCAAAACCAAAATAAATGCAGGAGCATGGACACTCCTCCAAGTTTGATGCATTCTCTTGTACCCAGATGTTTCCAAGCATGCAAAATCTAAGGTCTTGATTCTGTGGTACAAGTTTCTTCCTCCAAGATATTTGCTATAGATATTTGCTATAGCAACTCACTTTATAATGTAATGGCTGAAACAAAGGAGAGAGATACATGCACTGTGGGGGTTTTGACATGCTTTCCCGTAAGGCAACCCCATGCCATTTGTGGTTGGTTGCTATTGCTCTACAGCATCCTAAATTTAACATTTTTTACAACCATGCTTGATGGTGCAGAAGACCGATCATGGGCTCGAACTTGATATTACACCCCACCAATTTCATCAAACCATTGCGCTATACCACTTGCTGAATGAAAAACATTGTGAGAATACAATTCATATCTTTTACATGGTTTAAAAATGCACACTCTTACGTACCGAGTGGCAAAAAAACCTGGTATGCCAGAGTAAGCACTAAGCAATCAGAGCCTACAAAGTCACTCCAAACACTACAAATCAATTTACAAAGAAAATGCACAAACTTAATTTTCTTCTCCAGCGATCCGACCTCATCGCCTTCCTCAAAATCGTCATCGTCAATGTCCAGCTGCTGCCTTGGACGGTGTGATGAAGCCAGTTTTTCCACCTGGAAAGACCGTGATGTGCTACCATCCTTCTTTGCATGTTGCAGGAGTTGAAGACCCTTTGGATGGAACAAGGAAAGGCATTTTGCTTTCATGCTGCACTGCTAATGACAGAGAGGTGGTAGTACCAACAATACACCAGGGGTCTTTCTGTTCCAAGTTACTCAGTGCCCAGGCAATAGCAGTACACAAAGTTAGAAAACCTCCACATGCAATAAATCTGCACCAAATAGTACTACCAAATGTTAGTAGAAATCATTATTGAAGATAGATTACTGAATGTAGCAACGCTTCAGCTTTAAAAAAATATGCTCTGCTATGCAATTTAATAAAATATAAGCAAAATTCTTATGCTACTGCAGTCAGATGTGAAAGCCTCTAAATCTTGTACTTTTTCTAGAAGTGCTCCCAATAAAGTGCTTCACATTAATTACCTTGGAACTATTGCAAACAGCAGAGGATGCCGTCGGAGGAGGAGAAGTTAAAGCATCAATCGCCCTAGCTAAAATCTCGGATCTCAACAACTCAAAGTCACAACACCATCCTACTTCCTTCCCATATACCTGAGAAATATAGAACTTTTGTTACAAACAAGTGTAATGACTGCATGCAGAAGTTTTCCTCATTCTATGCTGTGCCCATGAACTTTTACAGGAAGTCTCTGATGTTTATGCTCAACAAACGGAGTGAACCGCTAAATAATGAGGTGGAAATAGTGCTTGTTAACCAATGGAAATGAACAAACTCAACCCTATTATGTTAACTACAGCTAGAAGCAATGCACTAAAAAATGCCTATTTTAATTTTTACAAAGTGCACCTGATAACTATGAATATTGATTTAAACCCAAAAGCAATGTTTCCTACAGTGTGTAACAATTTTACAGAATAACACACAGGCATCAAATATATATACTTTTTTTTTATATGTAATCAAATGTAACACATTTACATGCCCTGGAAATGCTCATTCGAAATGGCATTCATGACTTCTGTCATGAATTTTCATTACCTACCACAAAAAAAAAATAGGTTCTCTCAAATCAATAGACTTTGGCTGACCCCAATACAAAATGTTGACAACCCCCAATAAAATGGTCACTGTATGCTTTCCCCATTTTCAAAACAACTCTAATATTTGAAAGAGGGGGCACATTTAATGATTATTAACCTATACAGCAATCTTCCTTACTTTTGGAAAAGAAAAAAGTAAAACAAGCATCGGAGGCAGGATATTTTAGTTTTTTGCAACTCAGGCAAACGAAAGATTATCTAAGCACTAAAAAAAGAATGAGACAATGTGAATCCCCTCATAAAAATGTCGTGAACCACAGCTTGCAGAGGGTTTGGACACATACCTCAATCTGCCTGATCAGCAAAGGTAGCGTCTTCTTGAAGCGATCACCCAAATCAACAGCGTCGAGCACCTGAAGTCGTTCAGCGTGTGAAGCCCTAACTATTGCTGCACAGACGTCTGGCAAACTCTGGACTGGAAGCGATACTAGGAGCCGCTGCAAATGAAAGGTCAAAGTTAGTAATCAAACTCTCTCAACTTGTCATATGAGCAGGGACCTAGCAGATGAAAGGCTTAATTACCTTCAGCCTCACGATGGAGGGCACAGACAAGTCCAGCATATCAATCAACTTTGTGGCTTGTTCTCGAAATTGGTCCATGAGCTCACTTAATTCTGTGTTGTGGTCATCAATGTCGATAGCTATGTTAAAAGGAAAATATTAATTAGTGCCCACCCTCACGAAGTCACTTGCCAAAACATGTGTCCATTTTGTCATCATTAGTATTTAAGCTAAATGCGAGGGTTCATTGTTTAAAAGTTTGCTCAGAGCAGTTTACCCGAATGAGCCCATGACTTTGTTAAATTTAGCAAAATGTGTATCACTAGAAAAATTCACTACACTACAAGACCAATACTAGCATACAAACAGTGGTAAAATAAAATAACAGACAACTTCACAAAGGTTGTCTAACCAAAGTTCAACCAGTGAACGCTTAGAGTTAGGATATGAGATAAAAAATGAACTCAAATAAGCAAGACATGACTCGTGACATAGCTGTAAGCTTGTGATATACTCCAAGAAACAGGAGATATGCAGAGGTCGCATAAATATTAAAAACTGATTCGACACTTAAACCTGGTTGGTGTCATAGGCATGGAGGCTTATTCTGAAATTGAATCAGGGCTCAGATCATGCACAATTAAATCAGCATCTTGAGACTCAACCTGAAGGCTAAATGCTGGTCGCACAACTTGATTGGTCGAGTCAATTTTATAGGCTCCAGGGGAGAAACAACAGCATTACAACTGTGAGCATGCAAGGCTCCTTGAGTGTTACACGAGGCACCAACCCTGTTCCAAATATTGCTCGACTGCAATAATAGTAACAGTGTCGTTTAACCGACCCAACAGCCTCCGAGAAAGGTCTACAGGCTAAAGGCCATGGTCCCAAGTGGAGTTTCTACCACACCTGGAAGTTTATCCAGCTGAGAGACGTTGCCCACGAGGTAGGGAGACTCCTGCATGAGGCTGTCGATGCGGAAGCGGCACAGCCCCGTAACCAGGAGCGTGTACGAGGGGCGAGGCCAGTTGGTGCCTGTCACCTGAACTACGATACCGGCTGTGCCCAGGTGATGCATGGACCATGCTTCTTCCTGCAACATAGTTAGGTAGAGGAAAATGGTTTTCAAAAACCCACAATTAGAACCTTAATTTTGACCTGCTCGGATATGTCCAGGCTAATGAAACTCCTAAAACAGCAAAGTAAAAATGTGCTCCGGTTCACCAACCAGTTTTGAGCAAAGCACTGCTTGTGGATAAAGAGGCTTGTATCAGAAGAATGCAAACAAAATGTTTGGGTAATCTCCTCTTTACCTAATCCTGCAATGCGATCCTGTGCTCAGTGCTGCGCAAGAGCACTCAACCAAGGTCAAAAATACACTGTTACCAAATAACCTGATGGGCTAGTTGGCTAGTGCTTGTCCTATCAACTTCTGCCTGTCCTAGTCTGTTGTGCTAGTTGTGTTTCATAAAAAAATGATCAGATTTATTTTCCCTGCACTCTCTCCTTAAGGGGGGACATAAGCCTAAGTTTCAAAAGTTTTTGAAAAAATTCATTTTTCAATTTTGAGGTTTTTGGTTTTAGAAACTAATTATACACCCTTACACTAAATTTCATAACCATGCGCCAAATAGCTACGTTGATATAAAATATTTTCAACACATGTGAGGCACTAACAAAGTAAAAGAGTTCAATGTTGAATGCATTTTTCTCAGTTCTACTTTTTGCTGCAAATTTCTTACAAAGGAATCTTTTGTTCGAAGGTAAAGTTATTTTGATACCACAATCAAGATGTTTCTGAACTGAAATTTACTGGGGAATTGGGCTATCTACTTTATTTTGGTTTAAGGTAAAGTCCTCATTGAGAAAAGGCTATGTTTTCAAAAATTGACATAGGACAGTTATGCATCTCATATTTCGAGGTAATCACTCTTCCTGAAATATTTACATTTGAGTTTTAAAAACTTGATAGCCCTAAGTCCCACATCCCCAACTTTATATTCAAGCAGTTAAAATGATGCTTAATAGCTTCATTTGCATATCATAAATTCCTTAACGAATAGTGACACATCTTCTTAGGCAGGTATGTAGAGTTGTCCTAGAGAGCTGAAAGTTTGCATAGTACACCTTCACCTGAAGTTAAATCTCCCCTGCAAATTTCATTCCGATCACTTGAGTAGTTCAGAAGTTTAACCTCTAGCCAGTGTCCCCCCTTAATAAAGTGGACAAAGTGTGATTTAACAGCATTAATGGTACCTCGTGCTTAGTAATTATCGAGTTTGCCCCACTGGGAGAATCTGGAAAACTACCTGCCGTTTCTAAAGCACCGCCATGTAAAATCCTTCATTTGTGTCTGTCTAAAAATATTCTACCAGAACACTGTACTTCGTCATAAAAAATAATTAATTTACCATCCTATAGACCAACACACCGTTTACAAGCAAGTCAGCATCTGCCCACAACCGGTGTGGGCACTGCGCGCGCACAGGAACCAGATTCGTGTGAAGTGAAGCATCTGCGCGTCTGCCATGCCGACAACAGCACCACCATGGTGGTGTGGCATCAGGGCAGCATGTTGGTGTATATCTCTTCTCATATTATAATAGCCATAAGATCGGCATTTCAAAATTATGAAAAGTAATCTTTTCAGTGTTCTTTTACACCCTAAATGACCAACTGATAGAAACCACCTTCCCACTTCAATCGCTGACACTACTGATATTGTTTTGCTTCAAGAATGCTCTAATATATGCACATAGCAATTGTTTTTGTTTCTCTCCAATGTATTACCTTGGGGGTGTTTTAACTAGATAAATGTGCAATGTGCCACTTTCCTCAGCCCCATTTTGAAACAGTGATGGAAGTGGCTTTTTGAAGCAGGTTTTGTAGCAGGCAAAATATTGGTTTGGAAAAGCCACTGATGCTTTTGGATCAGACGCCAACATCTGTTTGCTCATTACTTGAAAATGAAAAAGTGATAGCATTGCTAAATGGAACAGACAGCCTTCCTTTCATAATTAAGGTTCAGGTCAAATAAGTTTTGTTTACAATTAGTATTAAAAACTATTGTTGTAAAATGAAGCATAGAGTGGCACTTCCGTCAAGATAAAGCCTCTCCCCCATCCCCCTTTTACACTCAATTAGCTTACTTAGCCTATAAACATAATTCCCGTAAAATGCAAGCAAAATACAGCATAATCACTAAGACGTCCATAAATAAAAATATGTCCCGTCAAGTTCTATGAACCTAAAAAGCTCAATATTCCTATATCATAAACTGCAAAAGCGACAACCCACAAATTTTATTATGATGCTATTCAGAGCGCTCTTCACTTTCTTCACAGTAACAATATTACGAAAACCTACAGTTGCGCTTTAATCGTAATCGTAATCTTTATTGGCTCAGGAGAGCCGTGGCACCGCGGAAAGGCGACAGCCTGTACCATGGAGGCCCGCGGTGCCACGTCTAGTGATAATGATTATGAAATGATATATACAAAGGGTGGACGACGCGGTCTTCTCAACATCGCTAGCCCCGTTGCTTGAAAGTTCGGGGTTCGCAAAAACATTTCTATTAGCTGCGAGAAGTGTCTTTTGGCAAAGGGTGGTGTGCGGAGGCTTCACCGTGCGTGAAGCCTCCGCTTCACCGGCTTTAAAAAGTACAGGGCTACTTTTTAAAGCCTTCACCGGCTTTAAAAAGTAGCCCTGTACTTTAGCAGCGTTGGAGTCAGAGTTGAGTCAAAGTTCGCTGCCCTTTTGATTGACTGCAGCGTGGGAACTACCTTGACCACCGTATTTATCAAAATATAGACCCACATTTTTTTCCCCTTTCTCGGCCAGCTTTTTAAAATTAGAGGTCAGCCTACAGTCAAGAACAAAGAAGGTCGACCAGCAATAGTATTGAGCAGAATTTTCGAGCCAATCGCATCAACCCAGGCGTTGCCCGCTGCTCCTAGCATTCCGGTGCAAAGCAGTGAAGCTCGACACGAGCACGCTGGTGCGAGGTAGTGAAGGTTGATGAGAGCGGCACAAGCACCACAGTACATTGTAGCCACGGCATGGAGGCACGTGGTAGACATGATAATCAAGTGATCGCATCAGGAGTAAAAGGCCCTGGTTCTTTCTCTTTACAGTAGCTGCCATCCCACTATTTTGCACATTCTTCTCGCAACTTTTAGCTTCTGACATTGTCGACATCGTCCGAAAATTCAGACGATGACGAGGCCAGCGTGGTTGAAGAGCAGCCTCGATACCTTGTTTCATCTTAAGTCGGTGCGTAGCCAATGACACCAGCCAATGAAACCAATCAAACAGAGTCAAAAGCGCGACATCATGGCATTCGTCATCTCTCTGGGAGAGTTCTTTCATTGGCTAAACCAATCAAACGCAGTGAATGTCCCGTGACTTGAGTTTTTAGTGTGTGTTTGGGGTTGTATGCGGAGCCTTTCACTGCACTCTTACCTAAGATGAAAGAAACTATCAGGCGAGTGGAGATATCGTGGAATAAACATTTGTACCATTTTCCTTTTCTTCTACTTTTCTAAATATTAGAATCAACCAATAATTAAATTTTTTTTTCCCTTTACGCACATTTTAGCACAGGTATGGTGCAATTTTTTAGCAAACATGGCATTTTGGCGGAAGATGTAGCAGACATTCGTTCAAGGCACAATTTGGCGCCGCAGCCATTGCTTTCGATGGGCCAGCTGAACAAAGATTGCACTACACACAAAAAACACCATCCACACTGCTGGACTTGCAACTGTTTAATGCTCCTTTTCCTTTTTCTCTTTGCGAGTAATTAATATTTTCTTTTATCTCTATCGCACAAACACTAATTTCTTTTTCTTTAGGCAGCTTTTGAATTTTTGCTTTTTTGAGATGAGGCAGTTGCGCATTAACTTTTTTGGGAAGAGGTGGTTGCGCATTCTGTGTCAGTGCCCCTTCAGTTGCACTCCACCACAAGGAGGAAGCGTTCCTGCGGGGAGCCACGGGGTCCGGGCAAGGATTAAAGAAAGAATGCGCAACCGCCTCATCCCAAAAAAGCAAAAATTGAAAAGCGGCCTAAAGAAAAAGAAATTATGAATTGCGCGATAAAAAGAAAAAGAAATAATAATTACTCGCAAAGAGAAAAAGAAAAAGAGAAGCATTAAACAGCTGCAAGTGCAGCAGTGTGAATGGTGTTGTTTGTGTGCAGTGTATTGTTCAGCTGGCCCATTGAAAGCAATGAACCAACTAGCTCAGCTTAAGCCCGTGACAAAGCACTTCCATCACAGGAAACATTAGGTCTGTCGTTGCTCGCATCAGCAAAAAAAAAAAAAAAAAGGGGGGGGAGATCAGGCATTGTGTAGTAACAGAAGAATATCCGGCCATGAACCTGACAAAGCCTAGCATATACTTTGATACCAATTTCCATTTTTGAACAGTACTAAGGAAAGAATTTAAAAAAAACATTGAATTGCTGGGTCTTTCAAAATGTCTTCTACCACGGCAGTACTAAGAAGAAAAAAAAATGTAATTGTTGGGTTTTTCAAAATGTGTTCTCCCATGGTCCTCATTGCTTAACGCTCATAAAAAGAAACAACCTGAAATGAACACGGATCGAAATTCCTTCAAGTTGGCACATCCAAATATGCCTTTCGCAAGCAAGTGTTACAAAGGTATTCTTTCTGGCATTCCTTACCTTTCTATGTGAAAGCATAAATGGTTCGCATACTAAGATTAATGTTTCCTCATACGACAACCAAACAATAAGCGACGTCACAACCAGAGAAAAAGAATGAGGCAAAAATTACTCTTATTAGCCAAGTTTTCAAGGAAAGTTGAAAGCTTAATATACAAAAGAATGATGCCCCCACTACAAACATCGACATTAATGCAAGCTACAACACAGGCTCCCACTCTGCGAAACAAACATTTCTAAAAAAAAGGCTCGAGAAGCAAGACAATGCCTTACTGCTACACAAGTGCAAAGAAAAGAATCTGATAAAGCTGCTACATTCAGTTTCTCACAAGGATAAGGCAGAACAATGACCTTCTAGTTTGCAATATGCACACCCTTAAAGTTGAGAAGCTAAAACAAAAATTAGTATTACATGCAACTAGATTTTCCATAACAGAAAAATCAGTCTATTGTAATAGCATAAAAAAAAAAAAAAAATGATGGTGACAGTGTGGACCACATTTACATCAATTTGGGGCGTGCCGACTGGATTTAAAACGATCTACACATAGCCAGTGGTTTCAAAACACCCAGACGTGTGCCCATTACTTGAAAATGTAATGGATTACAATAAGTTATTCAGTCTTACAAATAATAGATTACCATTACTAATTACTTGCATAAACAAAAAGTAGTTGATTACTTTACTTGTTACGCTACAAGTTACTTTCCCATTACCTCTCTTGGATACTTCTCCTGCAATAAATGAGGAAACATTGAATGTTTCCTCAAATTGTATTGCAATACTATTTTCAATGTCTTACACTGCCACTGTATTCTGGAGATTCTAAAAAAAAAAAAAAAGAATGAGGACACTATATTTGATGTCATTAGTTAGTGAGAGGATGAGAAAGCAGTGGGAGCGTTGCTTTCCGTCGTATATTGGTTGCATGCTCACGAAACTCCTGAAGAACCAAGCTCTTGCTGGAGGTTAAGTTCTACTGCAGGTATTGAAAAATGGATGGATGCAAGAACGCAGGTTTAAGCAGAGCTTTGGTTGCACTGGCACTCATTCCCGTGCCGCTGCCCGAACTATACAGATCTTCTCTGGCAGAGTGTCGACAAGAATGCACACAAAAAAACAAACTCATGCCCACTTTTTTCCAAGATACACAATAAAATTCAAATCATGAGAAAGAAATGAGTGTAAAATAAAAAGAAGAGAACTTGGAGATGCCCGAGCCGGGAAGAGGGAAGGGAAAACGACTTCGAAGACGAGCCAAAACCGAGGCACCAGCCCCTTTCCAGGAAACCGCGGAGAGGGACGGGGAGCCGCGGGGAGAGCGCGCCCCACCGTGGGGTCATAAATGACGAGCCCCCCCTCTTGGACTGACGCTTGGTGCGGGGACTTCTCCCTTCTTGTTCGAACGACAGTCAAAGGCGGACGTGCCTTCGCTAACTTTACATAAACGAGTTTTCACTAGAAATAAACCATGTTCTGTTACACTAAAAAACAATGAGTCCTTTCCCTAATTCCACACTGTTAAAAAGTTGGTGCCGAAACCCGGGAATGAAGGAAATTAGGACACAAATTCAACGCAGAACATCTAACGACAGAGAAGTGAAAACAACGAACGAGAAGAAGGCAGGAGCCATCTTGGATTCGCCAACGGCTGAGGCAACGAGAAGGAGGCAGGAGCCATCTTGGATAGCCATCTTGAATTCGCCAACGGCTGAAGCAACGAGCTCCGGATCATGGAACGACTCAAGGGGAAACGAACTGCCCTGCGAACACAGGTGACCAAACTCTTTTCTGAAAATGATTCGTACATCGAGAGCAATGAGAAAAACGACGTCAGCGTCTTCTCCGCAAGGCTTGGCGCCCTCCAAGCCCAACTGAACGAGGTGGACGCCGCCATCGAACCACTGGTGCCGGAAGGAGAAGCCGAGCAAAACTTTGTGCGAACAATTGAATACAGTGATCGGGTCGTCACCTGTATTGCAAAACTTCAGGAAGAGTTGAAGGAACTCCGAGCAACGTCACCACGAAATTTGGATTCATCGGCGATGCACAACAACGGAAACGCGACAACGACTGCCTGCCGAGTGAAGCTCCCGAAGCTCGAGCTGCACAAGTTTGACGGCAAAAGCATCTCCTGGCAAGAGTTCTGGGAGCAGTTCGAGCAAGTAATACACACCAACGATCAGCCAACGACCTTGGACAAGTTCGGGTACCTCAGGGCTGCGGTGACCGGCGAGGCGTCAAGTGCCATCAGGGGCTTGCCTCCCACATCACGGTGCTACGAGGACGCGGTGCTTCTGCTGAAGAAACGCTTCGGAAATGAGGATATCCTCGTTCAGACACACATGCGGAAGCTCCTAGATCTACAGCCAGTGCGAGACGCCGACAACGTCCGGGGCCTCCGTCCACTCTACGACACCATCATCTCCCATCTCCGAGGACTGGAGGCACTCGGACAGAAGCATCAGACCTTCGGTGCTCTTTTGTTTCCAGTGGTTCAGCGTGCACTGCCAAAAGAAATCCTGCTGGATTTTAACAGAACGATCGTGAACGAGCAGGCATCGGACGTGTCGACGCTGGACGCTTCAGCTGGTGGGATGTCCACGAGATCCGAGGATTCTCAGGAACGACCAACGGAGACAAGCACCACTGAACGAGGTATTGTGTCACTATTCTCACGACTGCTTGCCTTTCTGAGAGTCGAAGTCCAGAGCCACGAGGACCTAGCTGCATAACAAGCCATGGACACGAGGCAGCAGCCGCGTGGATTAAGGGCAGAGAAGAAAAACGAGAAAAAGGGAAGTCCTGGAGAACGCTATCAATCCTCCGCAGCATTACTGCATCAATCAACGAAACCTAATAGCTGTTTCTTATGCAAAGAAAAAAACCACGCGACAGCTGCCTGCCCTGCTGACATTTCAATCGAAGAGAAGAAAAGACGGCTGTGCTTGGAGAGACGATGCTTCCGTTGCACGAAACCTAATCACCGCTCGAATGAATGCAGAAGCAGCATGCAATGCACGAAGTGTTCGAGACGGCATGCGACAACGATGTGCGACCCAGGCTACATGCCAACCAAGGTAGAAGCAAACCGAAACGCGATAATGAGCGCTCCAGTAAATCTGGAATCCGCCACAAACGGAGCTGCCGGGCCATCTGTCCTTCTCCAGACTGCAACGATCTGGTGTGCAGGAGAAACTAACGGGACGTTCGTCCGAGCTCTCTTCGACGGAGGGAGCCAACGTTCGTTCATTACAAAGAGCGCGTCCGAACGTCTCGAGTGCAAGATCTTGGGACAAGAGACACTGATCGTAGGCGTATTTGGCGGACACCAATCAGAATGAGTATTTAACAGGGTACTGGTTTCATTAACGGCACAAAACGGCAAGATACACCAGCTCGAAGTTCTTGAAACGGACGTGATATGCGATCAGAAGATCCCTATCCCCGAACCCAACCTGAAAAAACTACTGGGCCAATTGAAGAAGGCCGACTTGACTAACAACAAGCAACATGGAGATATTGACCTTCTGATCGGCTCAGAGCACTACTGGGACCTTGTGACGGGGAAATCCAAACCACTAAAAGAGAAACTAAGAGCGGTCGAGACCGCATTCGGATGGAGTATCCAAGGCCCAGTGAGAGCAACAGTTCATGACGTACATTGTACGCAAACGATCGCCCTGAAGACATCCGTGGCAGAGGCTGAAGCAACAGACTGCTTGGAGAGGTTTTGGACACTGGAGTCAATCGGAGTGACCGAAGACGAAGGAGACAACTCAACAAAACAACGGCAGCTAGACTTTTTCGAGGAAAGCATCAAACGAGTTGGTTCCCGATACGAAGTTGCTCTTCCCTGGAAACCAAACGTGAATCTCGACGACAACAGGGAAATAGCAGAAAAACGACTGACCCAGCTGACGAACCGTCTCCAAAGAACGCCGGACCTGCTTCGCGAGTACGACGCTGTAATGAGACAGTATTGTTCGGAAGGAATGGCGGAACCGGTGACGAGCAGAAGCCGACCTACTACATGCCACATCAGGCGGTGCTCCGAGAGTCAAGCAGTACGACAAGGTTGCGCGTCGTGTTTGACGCTTCATCGCATGGCAGCAAGTCGAAGTCACTAAACCAAAACCTCGAAAGCGGACCTAACTTGACCGCTGACCTCGTTGGCTTGCTACTCAACTTCAGAAGCCACAGGATTGCGTTGGTGGCAGATATCGAAAAGGCATTCTTGCAGATTGTAATACAGGAAGATGACCGGGACGGGACGCATTGCGCTTCCTGTGGTACCAGACGACGCCAGACGCGAATGGACCGCGACCCAAGGTACAAGCTTGGCGCATGACGAGAGTTCCCTTCGGAACAACAGCCAGCCCATTCCTGCTCATGGCAACACTCAGGCATCATCTGAAGAGCATGGAGTAAGACTACCCAGACACGGCAACGCTTCTTGCGGATTGTCTGTACGTCGACGACCTTCTGACGGGAGCAGAAAACGAAGAGGAAGCTCTGAGGCTTTACAACGACACAAACGCCATCTTCAGGACTGCTTCGATGACACTCCACAAGTGGGCCTCAAATAACCAAAGTATGAACAAACGCTTTGTGAATGACAGTTGTGAGGCCAAGCACCTGGGCTATCTCACGGGCGTCCTCAAGGTGTTGGAACTGACGTGGAGCCCCAACACTGATCACCTGACGTTCACTCCATCGACGACTACGCAACCAGATCCTGGAATGAGCACGAAAAGATCCGTTCTCAAAACAACGGCTCGCCTGTACGACCCCCTCGGATGGTTGTCACCATTCACTGTTAAGGCAAAAGCTCTCTTCCAGCAGCTATGGCAACGACATGTCGACTGGGATGAAAAACTGCCACAGGACTTGGACGGGAAATGAATGCAATGGTGTAGCGAACTGAACGATCTGCAAAACATTCGGGTGCAGCGCTACTACCAAGCCGGAAGGACTGGAAGTGCGGAGAAAACTACCCTGCACGTATTTGCCGACGCCAGCCCGATCGGGTACGGAGCAGTGGCTTATATCTGTGTCACAGACGCGGATGGAGGTACTACATCGACCATCCTGATGAGCAAGTCACGAATCGCTCCAGTCAAGCAACTGACACTACCGCGACTGGAGTTGATGGCATATCTGTTGGCGGCCAGGTTGCACAGCTACGTCACGCGAAGCTTGAAAAAAAAAACGCCAGACGAGTCACACTTCTGGACGGACTCAACGATAGCTCTGCATTGGATCACAGGGGAGCCATCTCAGTGGAAACAGTTCGTGCAGAACCGGGTGACTGAGATTCAATGCCTCAAAGACATCTCTACGTGGAGACACTGCCCCGGACTGGAAAACCCGGCAGATCTCATGACCAGAGGGATCAGTGCTGATCAGCTTGTTGACAGTTCTCTCTGGTGGGAGGGAGCTCCGTGGATCAAGAGGCACGAGAGCTTTTGGCCACACTCCCCACTAGTGGGTGACTCTCCGCCGACAGCGTTGGTGGAGAGAAGGACGATTGAGGTGCTTCAGGCAACGAGCTCCACTGCAGTTCCTTCAGTGCTGAACATTGAACGCTACAGCGATGCAGCACGCCTCTTTCGGGTGACAGCGTGGATTCTGCGCTATGTCGGCAAGTTACGGCATGTAAACAGTAACACTGGTCAACTTACAGCCATCGAACTGGATCAGGCCGAAAAATACTGGATATGTCACGTACAGCGGGAAGAGCTTCAACGGGAAATCGAGAGTACGCAAAGAGGGGAGCGTCTTTCATCGGACTCGCCTCTACGAGACATCCCAGTGCACATTGGCGATGACGGCATTCTCCGTGTCACCGGTAGGCTTCAACAGTGACAAGCCGTACTCTGAACGACACCCCAGCGTATTGACAGGCAGACATGGCTTGGGAGAACTGCTTGTCCGACAGTCGCATCGTCAGGTGCTACACGGGGGAGTTCGGGACACCCTGGTCCAGCTCAGAGAGAGGTACTGGGTGGTGCGAGCACGACAACTGGTGAAGAAGATAATCAAGAGATGCGTCACGTGCCAGCGCTTCAATGCCCGTCCGGCGACAGAGGTGACCACTCCGCTTCCACGAGACCGAGTGACACGGGCTCAACCCTTCGAGGTCACTGGCGTCGACTTCGCAGGACCACTGCTGGTAAAGGGAGAAAACGGACTGCACAAGTCTTATGTGACTTTGTTCACTTGTGCCGTAACGAGAGCGATTCACTTGGAGCTCGTCAGAGATATGTCCACCGAGTCATTTTTGATAGCGCTGAGACGTTTCATCTCGCAAAGAGGTGTCCCTCGGACCATTAACAGCGATAACGCACTCTCATTCAAAAAAGCCAACAGAGACCTCCAACAACTATGGAGCGCTATTCGTGATCCCAAGGTCCTTAAAGGACACATGCAAAGAAAAAAAAAAAATTTTTTTAAACAGCTTAGATAGAAAAAGGATATCATAAAATGATTTTACAACGAAGAAAAAAAATTTTTAGAGGTATATTTACGGCGCTATACGAATTTGTAGTTGGCGCCCGCGGGCGCCGCAGAAAAGTGGCCCTTATTTATCACGTGACGGGGCCATATTTGTCACATGGTGCTCGCGCTCTTTCGGAAGCTTCCTATGGCCTCTAAAAGTAACTTATTCATCTTTGTTTGAAGTATAACAAAAAAATAAGATTAATAAGTAACTTTTAGAGCCCAAAGGAAACTTCTGAAAAAGCGCAAGCAGACGTGATAGACCTGTGCGCCGGTCAGATGACGGCGGCGGCGCCCCGAACCAGACGAACTTGTGCGGCGGCGGCGACGTGGAGAAACGCGTTGAAGCGGCGTTCGCACAACGCTCAGCGTGCGGCGGCGGCGTGGCTTTACGGCGCTGGCGACGCAGGGCGCTGGCGCGCGGGCCTACCACGTGACCAGCGGCAGCTCCGGCGGGCGCCAACTACAAATTCGTATAGCGCCGTAAATATAGCTCTAAAAATTTTTTTTCTTCGTTGTAAAATTGTTTTATAATATCCCTTTTCCATCTAAGCTGTTTAAAAAACATGTTTTTTTTCTTTGCATGTGTCCTTTAATTACGTTACCAACGCACGAATCGAGTGGAAATTCATCGTCGAGCGCGCCCCATGGTGGGGCGGGTTCTACGAGCACCTCGTCGGATCAACGAAGCTCTCACTAAAGAAAGCGATTGGTGCCAGATGTTTAAATTTCGACGAGTTGGCAACAACACTGACCGAGATCGAGGCGGTATTGAACTCGAGACCGCTTACTCACGTCTACGACTAACCCGGAGAGCCCGAGCCACTCTGTCCGTCTTTCTTTTTGACGGGCAGACGACTGACGACGCTGCCAAGCATGGGGAGGAAGGATGTCGAAGGTGTTCACACCGACCTCCGCAGGTTTTGAACCTACCGACAGATGACAACGGAAGCCTTCTGGCGCCGATGGAGCCAAGAGTACCTGGCGGAACTGAGGAACGTGCAAAGCCAGAAACAACGCCAGGGAAAACTGCTGGAAGAGGGTGATCTGGTACTTCTCCGTGACGGCCTGCGACCCCGACAGCAGTGGAGACTCGCTAGGATCCAGAAGGTGTTTCCGGGAAGAGACGGCAAGGTGCGATCATGCCTGCTCAACATGCCCGGAGGGTCAACGCTCAAAAGACCCATACAGTTGTTGTACCCTCTAGAGATCGCATAACGGGACAAAAAAATGACGCTGTCATTTTGGGGGGGAAGGTGTTGTAAAATAAAAAGAAGAGAACTTGGAGATGCCCGAGCCAGGAAGAGGGAAGGGAAAACGACTTCGAAGACGAGCCGAAACCGAGGCACCAGCCCCTTTCCAGGAAACCGCGGAGAGGGACGGGGAGCCGCGGGGAGAGCGCGCCCCACCGTGGGGTCATAAATGACAAGCCCCCCCTCTTGGACCGACGCTTGGTGCGGGGACGTCTCCCTTCTTGTTCGAACGACAGTCGAAGGCGGACGTGCCTTCGCTAACTTTACTTAAACGAGTTTTCACTAGAAATAAACCATGTTCTGTTACACTAAAAAACAACGAGTCCTTTCCCTAATTCCACAATGAGAGCAAAAACAGTGAGGTAGCTTTGCAGCATGTGATCACTTCTGTACTGCATGCTCCAATGTTAGTTATAACATGCACTGTGAATTGAGTGAGGATAGGGTGTTAATTACCGTAATATGTTCATATTTCTTGATAGAAGTAACAGGTACTCATAAAGTTACAAAAAGAGTTGTACTTAAATTATGTTACAAATTATTGCCGCAAAAATGTAATGTGGCAATTACAAAATTCCTTCAAAAAGAAATACTTCCTAAATCTGTACACAGTCCACCAGGTTGAGTCCAACACCCCCCTTTTCCCCTGACCCCCAGAATTTCCTACACAAAGTACCAAACCTATAGTACACATGCCCCCAGAACTCCCACAGAAAATATTACCCCCCTCCCAATCAAAAATCTTGAACAAACCCCTAGACATAGCTAAGGCTAAGTTGCAATTAGGAAGGTCAAACAAAGCCAAAGTTCATGTGTTTTGAAAGTTTATCCACAAAAAGCAATCATGTAGATTTAAACTGAAAACAAAACTTTCGTTATAATCTTCCCACTAAAAATGAAGAGGTACAAAGCTGGCTATAACTAAACAGAGTAGCTACAAAATGCACAAAGATGTAGTCACGTACAGGGTGTCCCCCCAAAAAATTAACAGCACTTTGTTCACTGCAGAAATGAACTATGCATGATCAAACACTCAATCTCTGTTGAAATATAGCGCTAGAGGTCCGATTGATTGATTGATTGATTATTAAGTGTTTAATGGTGCAAAAAGCAACATAGGCCATGCTGTGCCAGAGAAATAATTAAAAGAGTCTATAGTAAAAGAAAGGAATTACTATGCAGAAGATCTATAACTGGTGCAGGTAGCCAGTTTTTTTAAGAAAATCTAAAATGTGACCAAAAGGAACTAAAGGTTCATCTCCCAGCAAGAAGGCTGGATGAAATGGGAGATATCCAGAAAGTGAAGGGAAACTTGTTTGACGTTCTAGATCAAAGAATTTGCAGTGCCATAGAATGTGCAATATAGTTAGCAATTCACCGCAATGCTCGCAGACTGGGGTGTCCTCACCACAAAAAAGATGTCGATGGGTCACACGTGAATGCCCAATTCTCAATTGACACATTAAAACTTCATGGCGACGGTCTTTATGGTGCAAACTCTCCCATACCTCCAAACGTGGTTTAACGACATGTAGCTTATTATCTATTTCTTTGTCCCAGTCTAGCTGCCAGGCGTTATAAATTGCTTTTTTGAGAACTGGCTTAAAATCTTCTTGAGGCAGCCAAACGGGTGTTTCCAGAGCATCCTTAACAGAAGCTGCTAGCCCATCCGCCTTTTCATTACCTGAAATTCCCACATGGCTTGGTACCCAGCACAGCTTGATATTCTATCCCATTTAGAAAGCCAGGTTTAACTCTACACATACTTGTTGCACAAGCCGATTCTTAGAATCATTGAGGGAACAGAGAGAGAGGATTGCACTCTGGGAGTCCACAAACAAAATAGCTTTCCTGATATTGTTGCCTAATATATATATTCAATAACCATGAGCACACCATAAAGCTCTGCAGTGAAAATGCTGGCAACAGAGTCAAGCTTTCGCAAAGTGTTCTGAATATACAGCCTAACCAACAAAGTGTGGAGTTTTTACACCATCAGTGAAGAATTGTGCATAGTCCTTATACTTAGCTTGCAAGGTCATAAACTCTTGCTGAAGAACTAGTGGCGCAAAAGATTCCTTATTGTATTTCGCCAGCGACCACTCACAGGTATAGTGCACCGCCTTCCAAGGAGCAATGATTCGAACTCTCGTGATCAAGCTACGCTCAGGAAGTGCAAGCTGCAGGGATACAGACATGCTTTGAATGCGGAAGCTTAAAGGGGTCATGAAACGCTTTTTCAACTTTTTCCTGTTTAGCTTTCCTCCTCAACTCATAAATCGCGCATTCCACCAAATAGTTCAAGAAGACGAAAAGAGGGGAGGACCCTCTTGCTCGGAATCTGGTTTGTGTACCCAGACAGAGCCATTGTCCCCCTAGAAGATTAGCCCGTCGCTCAAAATTCAGACAAAAGTTGCTTTCCCCAACCCGTTCACCCCGAAGCTGACAGTGCTGTGGAAGCTACGTGCTCGTTGGGCCAGCCACACTTGCCACGTGATCACGCTCCTTGGCGCATACCCACGCACAGAGAATGAGGTCAGGTGATGAAAGGGAGGCGGCTGATTGGTCCGGCAAGCGCGTAGCTTCCATCACAATGTCAGCTTAGGGGTGAAGGGAATAAGTGATGTCTGGTTTCGTGTGACGTGCGTTTGGACCCAATGACGCGCTTTTGGCACTGCGGATGTATCACAGTGAAAAGGCAGAGAGCTTACGAAGGGGAGGAGGTACGAAATAGGCCGCAGGCTTTTGACTTTCTACATTTTTTCGTTTGGCCCACTGAACGGTGTGCTATTAGTAAAATCCCGATCTAAAATGATTTATCCCAACCCAAAATTTGTTTCATGGGCCCTTTAAAGGCCGTAGTATCCTTGGCTTGTTCTCAAAAACACTAAAAAAAGAGATGCCTGCAAACGCTAGAGGTCTGAAACAGATGCCAAAATTTCAGAGCTTACTGTTATCTAATTCAAAACGATTTTCAGAAATTTTTAATGGGAAAATGGCAGCTGATGAAGCCCACGAGTGCATGGAGATGAATGGAATCAGCTACTGGGAACGAGACCCATTTTCCCATTGAAAGTTTGAGAAAATCACATAACTCTTGAATAAGATAACGGGTAGTCCCGACATTTTGGCATCTCATCCGGATCGCTAGTGCTATATTTAGGCGAAGACTGAGTGTTCGACGATGCATAGTTTATTTCTGCGGTGAAACAAACTACACGAGTGAGATGCTCTAGTTAGGTGTCATCCTACTCAAAATATTTTGTTTACATCTGTCCACATTAGTTGTCCCTTATGAATTCATTCTAAGAGAGTTAATTTACCGTAATATCCCAAGAGATGCACCACCTCTGAAAGATAACCCACTCCCTATTTTTAGCTTGACTTCCTATTTTATTTTAAACACCGAAAGATACCCCACTCCTAGCAATCCTAGTGTTTGGATCAATGATGACCTCAGCATAAATGTGGCTAGTTAGCTAGGGTGGGATATAAGTGAACATGGCTGACTGACAAGTACAGTCACCTTTGCTTGATTGTCTCTCACACGGATAACAAGTTTGGCAGAAAAACAATCTAAAAATAGCGGGGTTTTTTTTTTTTCAATTTTTCTTGGTTGTAGCAACAAAAGGTAGCCCACTCCCTATTTTCCGATTTTAGGTAGGCTATCTCTCGGTATATTACGGAAACAGTTTAATGGATTTTATCATCTGGTCCATTATGGCACTTGGCTTGATCTTGTAAAAGCGCACTGACAGTGCTTATGCAGAGTTAAAACAGTATAAAACAGCAACTGCAGAATGAAGGCATGACCATAATTCGTCAAGCTCATACAATGTTGAGAGAATAAGAACTACCCTCTAACCTTTTAACACACCGATTAAATCAAATGAGTGCGTAGATTCCTGCATTAAATTAGCATATTCCAACAGAGAAACAAAATCGGTTTTAGTTAAAATGAACTGTGTAGTCACCTTCACACCGTAGCAAAATCTGTAAAAGCAAAACTCACCTCATTCGAGCCACTTTCTTCTCGTGGAACAACACCAATTATTGCACTGCTCAAAGTACTGTGGCTCAGTAGATGGTGCTTCACCATGTTCATGCTAAAAGAAAAAAAAAAAAAGATAAACCGTGTGCATCATAGCGTAGAGTTAATCATAGGCACCACAGCTTCCGGATTTCGAGATGAGAAACGCTTAACATTAAATACAAAAGTCGCAAGAAAAACCTCGTACAAAACTTTTTCAAAGCCTCGCAGTCCGAACGAACGCAAATTTAAAGGCAAATAATAGACTACAGAGGTTAACTGTATATTATGTTGCTTATTTGCGTCTTGACCCTTCCGAAGTTTTCCGCGTTTTCTTCGGGTGCCGTGGCTGTGGCATAAAAAGCGCTGCTAAAACTTTGCTACCAAATGTCACGCGTGTCACAGCTGCAGAGGAGTATTTTCCATCTCTTTACTCGAACTCTAGAGATTACAGCCAAGAAATATGTAACAGTTAATATCTGCAACGAGGAATATCAGTACGTTCCTCTCGTTTAAACCAAAACGCCGCGCAGCACTACTGCTGCTACCTTCCAAACTTGTACCAAAGACCCCCAAAACATTATTCAGATAGCAATGTATTAGCTACATCTACTTACTTTCTGTGCGATGTCACCGGTATCCGAATCGAGGCGCCAGGAAAAAGCACTCCATCGATTAAAAGTAAAGGCAGCCGTCGGGGAAGCTTTATGGTCGACGTCGCCATGTTTGCGTCTACAAAGACGTCATCGGCGATCCTAGCGCCACCATGGACACCGCCGCAAGGTTTTGCGGGAAATTGAAGCACTCCATGCCGTGCTTCACGCATCGAAGGCGATGGTGGCACTCGCTGGGGTGGTTGTCTCCGAAGCTTTCCCGTGAAGAGGTCTTACATGCGTTTTTTTCTTTGGTGGTAGATCGCTGGTCGGTCGAAATGCAGAAACCTGGATTTTCGAACCACTTGCCGACGAGGATATCCGGTTTTCCGTTTATAGGTCGCGAAAGTGGAACTTGTCTTCCGCCAAGCAGCAAGGAGCGCAACGCAGGAGTCTGAACAGCTGAGCTGACTGAACGACAGAGCGGCCCACAGCGAACGGCCTCTCCCGAGGAGTGCCCGAGTGCCGGCCAGAGTCGATCCTCTGCGCTGCTGACACTGCTGACACGGCCTGCTGCATGTATACAACCGTTGCGCAAGGCACGGACGTCCCTTGGGCTTTCCGGAAGTAAACCGAAACTTGTTTGCAGACCAAGGTGAAGTCTGACCGGATGGGGGGAGGCAGGACACTGCACTCATCGGCCAAACTACGAAACCAAACCGGTCCTGAGAAGCGGAACAATAAAATACGAAAATTCTCCCGCGCCGAAGATTATTTCCTTCCCTCGTGTGCTACGAATCCGAACAGCGCTGGCAGAACGCGGCCGTTACTCGCAGAACGGATTTTGCGCTTCATGGGTGCGCTAGACAACCTGCTTGGGCTCGGTTCAGATAACTATACAATATATATTAAAACAATTTAAAAGGCCAGTTATTACATCTCGTTTTTGTGACTGACCTTTACAAAAATCAGGTCTGGGCTCAGTGAAAAGGGGAAATTTTAGGGATTCACAATATTTAAATATAAAACCAGTCAAGGGATTTAAGCATGCCACACTGGACTGAGAATTAAAATAGACCACGTGAGACAATCGGATAATTTCCTTCCTCTTGCACATACTGGTCAGATCACTGTTCTATTAGTTAGAAATTATAGTAGACCTTTCAATAATTGAGACTGGAATGATGAACTAAATAAAATTCGTACTATCATGTAAAGCTAATGCTATCTTTGCAAACTAGGTGAAAGAAACAATTGCCAAGGTTGGTACAATACTTACAACATTTATTCGTATGGTAGCATGAGACTCAAAAGTAACTAGTACACACAGCACTAAACTTCTGGGTACCTTGGTAGCCGGCAATTTGAAGGAAAGGTACTGCAAGCAAAAAAGCACAGGCTGCTCACATGTACTAATTTATTTTAGTGGATTGTGCTAAAATAAACAATGAATGTTTACATAACAATGTACTACAAGGTCTTGGCAAAGGCAGTATCAAGATAGATTTATCTTCCTTTGCAGTTAGTTCTCATAACTCTAGTGCATACACTCTGAATATATTCTGGGTACTTGAAGGAAATCTAAAATTTCGAGGCCCTTAAAAAAAAAACAAAAAAAAAAACATTAAGTAAATTTTTAGTAACAGGGACAGATTGGACTGCAGTCAAAACAGCAATAAGCAAATTCAATACACTTGAAGGCACAAGGTATAATCTCTACCAACATGCAAGCACAAAGTTAAAGTTCTGTTAAAAAAAAAAAAAAGCACACTTCAGAGCAAAAACGCTCAATGCAAGACACAAGCAAAACACGATTCTAAGCAATTGCAAACATCTAGCAAGGCATGTCCCACAATTTCAACTCTCCACCCAAAACTCCAGACTGCTTAAAACATTTTTTTTTTTCATCAGTCCAAATTGTGACCAAACAGGTCACAATTTCTTGTCCTATCAAGTAAATATTGTTTTAAAAAAATATTGAAAACATGCAGAACTAAAAGAAAAAGGGCGTCTCCGTAGAATTATACTATATAACAAAATATTACCATGCAACAAAACATTAAATGCAAAACAAAACAAAAAAATAACTATCACCTGTTGCACAGATGAAGCTGGAATTCAACCAAATGCCACATAGCAAAAACGAAGAAAAAAACATAGAACACTAAAATAATGCACACTGTTGGGACTACCAGAACTATTTTAACAGATATGCTGGGCACCAGCAAGATGTTGGCCTAAACCAATTAAAACCTAGATGAGGAAACAAGCTCCAAGGCAGTGTTGATTGACATACTTTATAGTGACATTATGTCTAGGGTTCGGAGTTTTCGGTTTAAACCGATAAAAGTATGCCAAATCCATTTTCGGAAATTCGGTTTTAACCGAAAAAGATCAGTTTTTAGGTTCGGCATTTTTTATTTAAACTGACAAAAACCGATAAAAGTATGTCGAATCCGTTTTCTAAAATTCAGTTTAAAAGGGAATGGTCACCTTGACTTTCCAGTCGTACGGCAGAGTCATGGCGAAAAAGTGGAACGACAGTGTCTATTGAAACGTGTCCGAATGAATGGGATACACGGATGCCATAACGACGTTTTGGTTTAATGTGCGCATCATTGGTCGGAATGTGAAGTCCGAAATGCCCCATGACCTCGCCACGTACGAGCGTGTTTTCAAACTCGTAAGGAAGACCGACTTGATGCAAGCTGTGCATGTTGTGTTGTGCTTCAAAACGTCGCACCGCGTCTCTTTCGGTGGTCACAATTGGTTGATTGGCCCATTTCGGCTCAGGCAGCGCTTCATCTCCTCAGCCTGCCAGTGTCCAGTGTTAGCGTTGAGAGGGCATTCTCGAAGCTCAGGGTCATATTAACAGGAAAGAAAGAGTGCGGATCAACGAGGAGAACCTGGGAAAGTACAAGTGTGTGTACTATAATACGATCACGTAATCCTGATGTACAGAAGGTGAAGTTCCATGTTTTTTGTGCATAGGCTTCATATCTGACTTCTCTGTACTTCTGTGTTTTTTTCTTGTTTCTTTTACAGTTGCACACATTTGCCAAATAAAGTGTCCATTTCTTTTTCAATGTATCTGTGCCGTTATTCTTTGAGTGATCACAAATATCAGAGCTACAAGGATCATCTGAACCGGTGTCCGTTGGTGTTTATTTTATATTCACCGAAAAAAGCCGATAAAATTTTGTGGGCATAAATATACGCCGAAAAAAAACGAAAATTGAATTTTAAAATAAACACCGAAAAAAGTATGCCGAATTTTGAAAAAATACAAACCGAAAACACGGAACCCTAATTATGTCCAACACTTAATGCCAAAAGTAGCAGTTGAAATAGTTTAATATGTTTGAAAAGAAGTTGCCCATATTTGTCAAATGCCAGTCAAGAATGGACCAAATGTCCCATAAAATTAGGATAGTTTTAAACAATTGTGCACAAGCAGTTTATACATTCTGTATATATTGGTAGCATGTCCAGTTGAATTTAAAAAGGCAATGAGTTGCCTATTATAGCATACCTCAACTACAAGTTCTAAGGCTATGCTGCACCCAAAGAAAGGTTAAAATTTAAAGAAAAGCTCCAAACCAACTGTCACACAGCATTTATAAAGCAACCAACTATCCTTCCGTTCATCCCACTTAAGTCTGGCATCTTTTGCCTTCCCGAAAGCATATGTTCATGTCGCAGCACAGATGCCTGAACATAAAACTCATTGTAACTATCAGCAATAGAAACCTTGAAACAAGTAAACTTGCAAGGCCAGTATCCCTCAATAAAGGAATGGCTTGCCATACAAAAGTGACCAGAGAAACTACCATACAGTCTGTGATCAGTTAAAAGGAATTTGTAAAAGCCTTTTTACTGAAGGTGTAGGCAACTATTAGCCAGGATACAGTATTAAGCAATAAAGGGGAAAAAGCACTATTCAGCAAACTGTATTTTGAGACCAGCCAATGGAATGTACCATTGCATACTAAAAACAACACAGTACAGGTTAGTATTGGTAAATGCTGGCCAAGATGTCTCTTCTGGAGTTTTAGTTATATACTAGTTACCCAAATAGTGATGAACAGAATAAAATAAAGGGAAACAAGAACAGAGAAGCCCAATGAAGTGCAAATGCAACAAAAAAGCTCTCGCACAGAAACATAAAAAAGAAGAGCAGAAATGCATATAACCTGACCTGCTACCAAACAAGCAAAACAAGAAATGAAGGCCTCTAAGGTATATCAAATCGATACCACAATTCAATTAACCAAGCTAATAATGACAAAAAAGCCATTAACTTTCTGCAAATGCCAACCAAAGGGTCATAATGTTCTGTATAGTTGGCATAGGTGATCAGTGCACTCTATAAGCGTTGAGACTTTGTTTTACAAAGAGCAGACAGAATTCAGAAAAAAAAAAAAGGAGCTATTCAAATTTAACTCGCACCCATGTGACAACCATTGTGCCTACGCTTTCTGCAAGTTGCGCGGTTACAGCCGTCATTGTCAATAGTAATGAACGGCAGCTCAAGAGAGCCTCAAAGGACACTTGTACTTATAAGAGCATACACAAACACATCTATAAAGACATACTGCACAAGTGGGGAAAAGAAAACCAGTGCTACACAACAAGTCAAGTTAAGGTAACCAATTTTCTCAACTTGTCAAAAAAAAAAAAAGCGAAAGCCATGAAAAGAAGACTTTAAATAAAACAGTACAAAGATCCAATGAACGAAGCAGCGCATGAGCCGTGTCGTTCAGGTATCCACACTACTCGTCCCACAAACATCCTGGCGCTCCTTGATGACTGTCTGTATCTTCTTAAAGAAGCAGCGCTTGGTCGGCGAAGCGTCATCATCCGACGCATCATCTTCGTGCAGAAGGCGCTTGCTTACATTGTCACTGCCCTGCACCATTTGGTTGATTGCACGCAGATCCTGAAAAGTCAAACACAGAGCAGCACTGTAGTCCCCCGGCGACGGCGGATGCTCGCAAAGCCATTAGAACATTTCAATTGTTTGTTAATGCCTGCTGCAGAATTTTGACCTTCCAGCAGCTTGCAATACATGGCACTAGTGCAAAATGTAATGTGCATTCACCATTTGTTGGCTCTTAATGCAGAAGCAGATATTCAGCATGTGCAGAAAGAATAAACAAACGAAAGACAGCATGAGCACCTCTTTAAAAACATAAGGAGTCATATCATTGAAGAAAGAGTAAGTAAACAGGCGAGCTTTTGCTTGTCCCTTTCTTCGTACATTGTCTATCTTTTTTCAAAAATGTGTAAAAGCTCGTATCATCTCTTGTCTCAACTTCTTTATTCTTTCTCGATATTCTGAATGCTACCAACACACTCCTCAGTTCATTATTTAAGCAGATATTGCCTTAAATTGTTTGAGCCTGAAGCCCTAAAAAATGAAATACAGTATATAGTAGTATTCATGCTATAGATAGTGATTCAGTCAGGGAACTAAGAGCAAACTTCACCTTGGCAGGACTTTGGTTGAAGTGGTAGGTGTGATGCTTGGGCGAGACAGGGTAGGAGCCCGCTTTCAGTGGCGACACAAAGACATCCCGGTTGTAAGACACCCTCCGCCGAGGCGAGTTGAGCATGCACTTGGACCGGGGAAGTGGCGTTAGGCACATCGCCTCATTCTGCATAAACCGGGAAGAAAGGACTCGGGTTATTCCTATCCAGAGTTCAGGTTCCACTGTACATCTACTTGACGAGCAATATATCACGAGTATTTTACGGTGAAAGTTTATTCTTTCCTCAGAAGTAAAGTTGCTAATTAAGATGCTGAGGACAACTTTGTCGAGATCACAGCACTGCCCTGACACGCTCAATTATAAACTCCGAGGGTTTGCAGAAACGTTAGGTTAATCCAGCCTGGAAATGACAGAAGCCAGCAAGAGTAAGGTTTCATAATGCCCCATGTTGCAAGCTTTCGCTAGATGGCACAGCTAAATTAAGCAACGAGCAAACCAGACAAACAATGGGGAAAAAAACAAAAACAAAGGCACCTTGTTTGAATCGGGTGAAAACTTTGTGGCAAATGTTGTCATCCTTTTGCGATAGATCTGAAAAGCGAGACAATGCAGGCAATTGTTGTCACCCACTTTACAAGCAGACTGGTGCACACAAGGGCTGAGCAAGGGGCTCACCTCGTTGTAGAATTTGATGATGTCACCACGCTCATCAAACTCAAACTGAGTGGCTGTGCCAGCCAAGCGGGTAGGTGTAGGAGGCTGGCTGTTAGGAGGAAGTAACGGCAGCGTACTAGACGAGCGTGTCGAGCTCAGATGCTCCGTTCGTTTCGACTCTGCATGTGTATGAGGAAAACAAGCAGGAGCTATAAAGCCACTTTGGAAAAGGCCCCTCTGCAATCCTTCAGAAACCTAAAAATAATATGTGGTCCTAAAAAGATACTGTTCAAGCAAAATGTGAGTGTAAAGAATCCCCAAGATTTTCCTAGCTATATCTGCCTCAAAATGCTTTGCCGAGGCATCATAGAGTCCTTTTCAGTCAGAGGCCTGCAAATGTGAGGTTTACAAATCATAACTTTCAATCACTCGTAAGACAGGACTGAACAAAACAAGCAAAAAGCATAAGTTAGACCCCCAGCAGAATTTTCACATTGACATTGTACAGACAACTTCCCGCACACGACACCAAAATTGATGGCGCTCACCCCCGTCCTCATTTTCCACTGTCACGGGAGAGCTGGAGTTGGAGCCAGTGCGGCTACTGTGGTCACTGTGACCGGCGCTCTTTCTTAGCAGGACACTGCGATAGACCTGCACAGTCCCAAAGAAGAGCACCCTGACTCATTTGTATGCATCTTCCGATGACTGCAGAGTTCGCCAGTGCTGTCCTTACATGACTCTTGTTCTGCGGCTGCTGTCGATAGCACTGCAGTATCTCTTGAAAGCTCTTCTCCACTCTTGTCACCTGGAAGCAAGCAAAGACAAGCTCAAGTGTTCTCCACCACTCAACCTTGCAGCCAAAGGCAAAGTGGGATCCAAGGTGCTGCCGGCTCACCTTCGTGATGACATACACCGCACAGAGAATGAGTTGGTCTAGGTGCCGGTCCTTCATGAGTTCAATGTGGTTCACAATGGAGTGCTCAAAGCAGGTCCAAATCTTGAGGCGAATATCCTTCTGTTGGATGCCCAGCCTGTCGCACAAGTCTTGAAGGCGAACCCCAGCCAGGTGATACACCTGTTATTTAAAATGGGCATTACACCAAAGAGCAGGTCCAAGGAAGGCTGGCACATAAGAAATTAGGTTTTCTCACAAAACCAGAAGAAAATATATGTCCCACAATATGCATACATATCCATCATTTAGAAGTTTGTTTGTTTAGACACACAAGGCCCCTTTCTATACGCTCCGTGTGGGAACTATAGGGTGCGCTTTGAAAAACACGCAAAGCGCCACTAGCGGAGGAGCTGGCATTCGACAGTGAGACGCGTTCAGCACCCTGCGGCGCCTTCTCGCGTACGATGTTGTGGCGGAAGAAGCACGCACGGACGGAACTTTGGTTCCTCGAGCCAATAGTTTAAGGGTGACGTTGCACAAGTGCTGGGGAAGACCTAAGGTCATCTAGTTGTTCTCGAAACTAAATTTTACATCATCAATCACACTGCAAGCTGGCTTCCGACGAGAAACCTTCCCGGCTTCTAGAAAGTGCAACCACTTTCACAAAACTGTTGAGGCATTGATATCCTGAAATTAATCTTCAACAAATTCATCGAGTTCAGGGTGGAGAAACAATCTAATGGGGAGGAGCTGTTTCCACAGCATTTTCATATAAACTTTGAAGTTATTCTTATCTTGTTTTGCTGAAGTATTACAGCAAATAAAGCTTTCTCAATAACCAGACAAATAAAGCTTTTTTTGTTCTACTATGAGATGGGTTATACAGTAGACTCCCGTTAAGGCGAACTCGCTTAAGCGGAATTCTCGGATATGCCGAACAAAGTAAGAACATTTGGTTGGTTTCCAATAGACGCAATGCAAAAAAAAAAAAAAATTGTTTAACACGAACCGCTTTGCGCGCGCATTTTGGTTAACTCGAACTTCCATAGGTCCCCTTCGCGATGGCACTGCACCGACGGCGACGCCGTGCATTGCACCGGTCGAGGTGTATGTCAGATGTACCGTAAAAGCCCGCATATAATACGAGGTTTTTTTCAAATTTTCAGCTTCGATGAGGCGTGATCTAACGCTGTCTGACGTAGTTTCGGTTTCGAAGCAATATGGTGCTCAAAACAGCTATCATCATCATTATAATCACAATGTCCGAGACGCCATCATTCGCACACACTCAGGCTCGGAAATGGCGTCGGCACGAAAACAATCATCGGTCGCCTACAAAAGAAAAGTTCTTTTGGTTGCAGAAGACATCGGTAACAGTGCTGCCGGACGACAATTCGCCGTAAATGAGGGCAGCATCCGCGGATGGAGACGACAAAAGCACGCTCTGTTCGCGTGCAATAGAACGAGAAGAAGCTTTAGGAGCCCAAAGATAGGCATGTTCACCGATGTCGAGGCAAGTCTCAGCGACTTTGTAAAAGAGAAACGTGAACAGCACCTTGCCGTAACTTTGTAAAAGAGCAGCGTGAACGGCACCTCGCCGTAAACATCGAGCTGCTGCATGAGAACTTTGGCGAGCCGACATTGGGTTGCTTCCTTTATGCGCCGCGCCGGGTTTTCACTGCGTCGGCGCACGCCCGTCACTCGCTCTTTCAAGAAGTGCGGGATTTCAAATGCGCTTGACGGCACCGAAGACTGCTGCCTTTGGGAGGAGGCATTGGACAAGGAGTCTGATGGACGTGATGACAGTGATTAAGGTTCAATTATGACATGTGGCCCATGTTTTCTCAGGAACATGGGCCACATGTCGTCTTTCATCGCTAGACACCGATTTGCACAGAGGAGGAGGCAGTCAAAAATCGCCGAATGGATCGGTTCCCCCACCAGTGGTGTGTGAAACATTATTTTTTTCCCTTCTTTTCGCATGGTAAGCCAAATAAATGTCGCTTTTTAAGTATCTCTTCATTGTAGGCCTTTTCATTCTGTGTTTATTGGCCAACAGCAATTTAGACATGCCCAGCATGATAAATAGGGCACTTCTGTTAAAGGGTAACTGCAAAGAAAAAAAACAGCCTAATTGGGATAAGCATGTCACAAAACAAATATTCCGCGAAAAAACAATTTTTTTCTAGCAATCTTTACGCCACAGGAGGTAATGTAGTCCGAGTCACAACTTCTCCACATTTGAAACTCCCGCTCTTTCGGCGTGCGCGGAGTGGCTGTTATACGTCACTCCGTGACATATAGCAGCCACTCGCGGAATAAATATTGCTGTAAAAAATTTTGTTTTTGGTGGAAAAATTGTTTTGTGACATGCTTGTCCCAATTAGGCTGTTTAAAAATACACTTTTTTTTCTTTGCAGTTACCCTTTAAGGCGAACATCTGATAAGTCAAACAAAATTTCAGGGTCCCTTCGTGTCCGTCTTAAGGGGGGACACTACCTTGAATTGCACCTTTTTTCCAAAAAATGCATATTCAGAACGGCAGAGTTTTGGCACGTATGGATAACAAGGAACACACTCACAAAGTCCTGTCAATGTGCACTGACAAGGAATGTCAAAAATAATTATTCTTTATATGTTGGTGAGGTGTGTTGCACTGCATAGCACTCGTCATTCATAAGCGAAAATAGCTGAAAGCAATGTCCGTATATCAGAAGAAGTTTGAGGTAGACATCCCCTACACTGCTGGAAAGAATTTCTGACATTTAAGACGTAAAAAGAAAATTTTAAAACGTCATGTTGAAACTTCAAGTGCATTTATCTCAGCTTCACTTTTGGCAGCAAATCCCACCTTAATAAAACTATTGTTTCAGTACGAAACTACCGAGAAACTTAATATTTGCGGATTATATGCCGAAACTTTATCGAGCCGGTTACTATGAACTTCGATTTTACAATTTCATGTTTCTTTATTATGAAAAATTGTAATTTGCAAAACTTGGCAAATGTAAAAGAAAAAAAAAACTTCCATAATTTTTTTTAATTTGAAAAATGCATATTTTCTGAAATTTATTTTCATAGTAACCGGCAACAAGTAATCCAGTATGCATTCCACCAGAAAAATATGTGGTGATCAACACCTTTTCTCAACGATAGATTCATTGAGCAGATTCCATACAAAGCTACGTTTTGGGGGTATAGTACCTCATAAGATTGGTTCACAGGGCTGAAACTTCGCATGCCCTCCTTCTATACGGCTACAAACACCACCTGCAAATTTCACGCCGATTGAGTGAGCAGTTCAAAAGTAGACATGCCCGGGTAGTGTCCCCCCTTAAAGGGAGTCTGCTGAATAAAGAAAAAAGTTTTGAATGAATCTGCACTTTACAATATCAATAAATATTACATTGAATATTTCTTTCATATTGTTTTCAGTGATTGGGCGGATTGAAGAATCAATTCCCTGTGCTCAAAAAGACCAGTGAAAAACAAATTACTTTTTTTAGGTAAAGTAATTTTTTTTCTCAGCTTTATATATCTAAAAAAAAAAAAAGCCGTGAAAGTTACACTTATGCAGTTGAGTTTTACGGCCAGGCGGACATTATGTGGGTGGCTAATCTTTGTGATAAGTCGGCTAATTAATTAAAATTCGTTAATTAACTTTTAATTAGTGAAAATAGACATATGGTTCCAATTAGAAACCTACAGAGCGTCATCGAAAACCACTAAATCAACTCTTTTTAGAATGACTTGAAGCATGTGAGAAAGTCGGGGTTGCACCAAAGTTACCACTCGTGCAGCAGGTGCAAGGCAAGCAGTGGCGGAACGCGGATGATTAGATTATCATCGCGTCCTTTCAAGAGACGTCCCCCCCCCCCCCAACCCGGGGAAACGTCTCTTGAAAGAGACGTCCCAAACGTGTGTAATCTCCTGGATAACATAGGATAAGCATGCAGACGGCATGATACTAAAACAAGTGTCTGCTTTTGTGACCCTATAATTTAGCTGTCATTGTAGTTGTGATCAGTGAATTTCGTGGTTCAAGCGCACTGACCGTAATTAATTGTTTCAACGTTTGGGAAAACAAAATGGGGCTTACAAAACATATTGTTGTCTACTTCCGTAGGCTGCAGGACCGCTAGAGGTGCAACTGTCGTCATTCACAGCTACTTCCAATGGCTTTCGAAGGAATATCCAGCACTAGCCTTTATCGTATTTGCTAATACTATGTAAGGTCTTCGAACGGGACTGCGTGAAGAGTTAGAAAAATTTATAAGTGACCAAAGCTGGTGAGTGGATAAATTTTATTTATCCACTGGGTGCCAGCTATCGATATATGCGGGCACCAGGGCGCACGGATGAGATTAATGAGGGGCAGCCAGAGGTTCCAGAGGCGATGGTACTTTCTCTTCTGAAGAGCTCGGGAGAGGAGGGGGGAAGGGAAGAGGGGGGAAGGAAAGAGGGGGGGGGGGGGGGGGGGCCCCCAAGCCCCCCCTTAATCAACGCCTATGCTGAAGCTCACTAACAAACTACTGTAAAATATCAGGAGCGCCCACCCACTTTCACTGAAAACTGGGTTAATCTAGACATGAGCACTTCTCCTTGCAGAATTCCCAAGTATGGGAAATGTTAATAGTGGGCGCTTAACGAAGTGGGTGCTTCCGCGGTATTTTACGGTTTATCTTAACCTCTAAATGCATGTTTCTAACCATTTCTCCCAAAAAGGACACAATAAATTCAATATGTGCGTCTGCATCATTGAATCTGGCTTCCTCTGCTCTCGCAATAAAAGAAGAAAACAGCTTGATCTTTAATTCTGCACTGAATTCCCAAACTTTCTTAAACAATAGACACATCTTGGGCTACTAACACTTCCAGTCTTTCCTCTAAAGTCGACATCCCCCCCCCCTTGGTTCCCCTGACCTTCTCAGTTCGTACCAGTCTTGACCCTCACGGTACCTTTCCCTTCTCAATCTTCGTCTCCCCGTCTTATTTATTTATCTAGAATACTACTGGCTCCACTCAAGGAGCCATAGTAAAAGTAGTTACAACATAAATTTAACAAAACACTAGTTGTTGGTGACTGCATGAGTTTTCCTGAAAAAGTTGCTCTTAGGCAGAGATGAGCACCTTTTCAGGAAAACTTAAATGAGTCTCATGCCGTTAATATTGCTTTAATTAATTATCTTTTTTGGGAAAAAAGCATCATGGGGTATGCAAATCGCAATTAGGCTGTTTAAATATTTTTTTTTTCTTTGTAGTGTTCTTTTAAAGGATACATGCAAAGGAAAAAAACATTTTTTTTAAACAGCCTGGTTGGGAACAGGAAGTCATAAAACGAATTTACAACGAAAAAGAAAAATTTTTAGAGCTATATGGCGCGATACGAATTTGTAGTTGACACCCGCGGGCGCTGCGGAAAAGTGGCCGCTATTTATCACGTGACTGGCCGCTATTCGTCACGTGGTGCGTCCGCTCTTTCGAAAGCTTCCTATGGTCTCTAAAAATTACTTTTTCATATTCGTTTGAAGTGCTACAAAAAACGAAGATTAATAAGTAACTTTTAGAGCCCAAAGGAAGCTCCTGAAAAAGCGCAAGCAGAGGTGATAGACCTGTGCGCCTGTCACATGACAGAGGCGGCGCCCCAGACCAGACGAACTTGCGTGGCGGCATGTGCGTGGAGAAACGCATTGAACCGGCGGTGCACCACGCTCGGCGTGCAACGGCGGCGCAGCGCGACGGTGCACGGGTCTGCCATGTGACCCGCAACAGCTGCTGCGGGCGCCAACCATAAATTCGTTTTACGCCATAAATATAACTAGCTCTACATTTTTTTTTCTTCGTTGTAATTCATTTTTAAGGGGGGACACTATCCAGAAAAAAAAAATTCTGCAAAAAACACTGATTTTGAAAAATTACATATTTACATCCACCAACATCTAGAGAATATTCCCAGAAATTTTCACTACTTTACACTGCATAGTTAAATTTTTATAAATTACTTTCTGTCCACTGAAGCTAAAGAAAAGGTAGGGTTTGAAGCACTTTGAACACATTTTTCTCCATTCTACTTTTTGGTATAAATTCCATTTTAGTCAATCTATCGTTTGATAATGGCAATACAGGGAAGGCTCATTCTTCACTTTTCCTGACTGAAATTTAATAAGGAATGCGGCCATGGAATGTTTTTATCACTTTATGGATGTCTTTTATAAAAAATGTTGACATTTTGTCGAAGACACAGAAGACCAAAAAGTTGACCATTTTTGCAGAAGAGAAAATTGATAGAAATAAACGAATGTTAAAAAAAAAAAAAAAACTTTCCATAGCCGCACCTCCTAGGCATTCTGCTAGATATCTAGCGAATAAAAATTTTGAATATTGTGATAGTTTTCCGACGATAGATTAACTAAACCATGTAGGCGTGTTGCTGATAGAAGCTGCCCTATTTTCCTTCCCAGTTAACTGACAGACCTGAAATTTTGTTATGCACCCTCTAGCATGACCACCAGCCCACCCTGTAAATTTCATTAATTTTATGCCAAGGGTTCAAAAGTTGACCCTCCCAGGGGGAGTCTCCCCTTAAAGGGTAACTGCAAAGAAAAAAATGTATATTTTTAAACAGCCTAATTGGGACGAGCATGTCACAAAACAATTTTTCCGCCAAAAACAACATTTTTTACAGCAATATTTATTCCGCGAGACTGATTTTAGTTTGCGGCTATTTCGTCCGTTTTAAATCGCGCGCCACAAAGTTGGTACTATACGTCACGTAGTGGCTGCTATACGTCACAGAGTGACGTATAACAGCCACTCCGCGCACGCCGAAAGAGCGGGAGTTTCAAATGTGGAGAAGTTGTGACTCAGACTACATTACCTCCTGTGGCGTAAATATTGTTAGAAAAAATTTGTTTTTTCGCGGAAGATTTGTTTTGTGACATGCTTATCCCAATTAGGCTGTTTAAAAATAACTTCTTTTTCTTTGCAGTTACCCTTTAACATTCTTTTTCCATCTAGGCTGCTAAAAAAAAAAAAATTTTTCCTTTGCCTGTGTCCTTTAAGATATACGCAAGGCGGCCTATTCGCCGCACACCGATAAAGGAGTCGTTCTGATAATTGATTTCTTTCATTGCTCTTGTTTCGTAAAGAATTCTTGTTTAGCTGTCCCTGACATCAGTAAACGGGAGGGCAATCTCGTAACAATTTTATTTTCTATCCTTTCTGCGCTCCTTCAAAAATTAACTTAACAATTTTCCCATGACTTCGGGTGCGGAGAGGAGGAGGGGGGTCAAACTGCATGTGTATATTATAGGGTCGGCTGGATTTCAGAGGGGGGGGGGGGGGGGGGGGGGTGTTGAAGCCCCATAAGCCTCTTTTCTGGCTACGCCACCACAGTGGGGGACGGTCACTACGTCACGAGTGTATCACAATCAATATTATTAATTTGGCTTCTAGCTGAACCGTTCCAAACCGGTTCAAACCAGTACGAACCATTATTTTTTCCGTTCCGAAGCTGAACCAAACCAAACTGTCCGAACTGTAATCCGAACCGTAACTGAAGAGAGTTTCGGTTCGACACCCTGCCTCTAACTTCTGAGCCAAAGCTTTCAGAATATGCAAAAACCTGTGAAAGTAGGGAATTACAACAACATTTTTCTTCGGAGCAACCTCAGAACCCATCGGCCTTTCTAAAATTTGTCTACGCGAAATTGATCCGAAGAATAGCAAACTATAACCAACTAACCTCAACCGCTCCAACTGTCTCACTAGCGCACTGCCGACTCAACGAATGCACAACTTTTTTACAGCATTACCTATAAGGTACTTTACGACACCAACCTGCGTCTTCGTTAGTGGAATGCTGAGTAACTATTTTTGCTTGCCTCCATTAGTGGAGGCAAGCAAAATTGTACTTTTCCCAGTGAGTACCGAATAAAAAAAGGTTTAAAGTTACGGTGAGCGTGTTGGTAACATCTAGTCTTGTCCGTCCCTTTGTTTATTCTTTATGATGTTTTACAAAAGGTTTGAGTGTTTTTTTACCTTTTTTTTTTTTAAAGGGGCACTCAACTGCTTTTTGTAGAAGCTTGCTTTTGATGGGATATTGTTTGTTTGGCTTCAGTCAATAAAAATGACCAGTTCTAGATAACAAGACGTCTTAGTAAATTCACAGAAACAGAAATACACGGGCACCATTTTCTCTTGGGGGGTGGGGGTGGGGGTGGGGGGGGCCCTCGGGTCTCCACCACCTCCATAAACTTTGACCCAGGAAAATAGTTAATTGCGTGGAGATTCTAAACATTAATATTACTGCTCTTTTTAGGCGTGTCGTGCATTATACTTCGACAAAAACGTCAAATCTTTGGGTGTAGGAGACATAATATGACAATTATTGTTTAAGAATGCCGTCCAACGGTGCCCTCTAGTTTCTGGTCCAAGGCGCAGGAAGAGGGATGTGTCACAAACTTGGATTCAATTTTTAATAAGGAAATTGGCCGTCTACAAATGTAATTTTTTTTTCTTTCTTAGGATGCTTTGAGCCTGAGTTATCATCATAAATAGGCGATCTCAGAATTCACTTGAGTGCCCCTTTAATTCGAAGTATGCTTAATCCGAAGTGCTTCGCCGTCCCCGTGAGCTTCGAATTATTGAGTCGACTGTAACAGCTTTAAGCCAAAGCGAAATTATGAATTATGAAAGCATGAAGCTTATGCACAGCTGTTCATTTGTGATCCCAAAACAACTTCACAGCAGCTGGCAGTCAAAACACAAAGCAGGCTGGAAAAAAAGTTCTCTAAAGGTATCAATAAGAAGCAACCTGCAAGAAAATTTATAGGCTCTAGTGCGAAGGGAAGTTGACTTGTTTAGACACCAAATATAAACAGTTTGTATAGAAGCACAACCAGCAGTTACCTTTCTGAAGAACAGTGCAAGGGAGCCAGAACGAACTGGCTTATTGCCTTCCGCAGCCTCAGAGGCTGAAGTGACGGTGATGACGTTGGGTCGAGAGCCTTCTGCAATTTGGACAGGGGCCTTGTTTTCTCCAGCCGAGAATCCAGAGATGCAAGCACCTGGAACCGCTTAACAAAAAGTAAAATCAACAATGACATTTCAACTCGCTGCATTACAAATGTTCAATAGATAGTTGCCTCAACTAAAAATGTAAAAACAAAATCTAAAACATCCACCATGTATCAACAACCAGTGTTGGATAAAAGTAGATCTAAAAGGTACTTGAAGTACAAAGTAAGTGAGAGGTTATGCACTTCAAATAAAGTAGTAAGTACACCGGGCACAATGTACTTCAAGTAAAGTACTATAAATACAATGTACTTTCAAAATAAAGTACAAGTACTGTTTAACACAATCTTTCCTTATGCCCTTTCATTGCTCTATAGTGTTTTTTCTTTTAAACTGGTATGCATCGGCCCAGGGGTAAGCGGGGGTGCATCAGCTATTTCTGGAAAGAACGATAAATATTGGACGAAGTCGAGCGGCCACAGAGTAGATATTTGCGAACATGGCGCCAAATTCATAAGTCCCTCAGACTTCTGAATTTGGCGCCACTTGCACTGGCTTGGCATGATCCCAAGAGGGTTAAATGTAGTGATGGACCGAATCTGCCGAACTTCGGATTTGGCAAAGATTCGGCCAACAAGTGCGCACGCGCGAGAACGCGACGGGGCCATGGGTTGCAAATGACGCCGTGCGGTCGTGCGGTTACCATCGTACAGTGTAGTACTACCAGCGGTTTCGGCGAGGTGCGGAGTAGGCGACATGGTAACTGTGTGTTTGTCAGTCTTTGTGAGTGTGGTTCTCTTCAATATTTTCTGCCTCAAGAACAGAAGTTCGACCAGAAATAGACGCAAAAATGACGCAGTCCACTGTGCAAGAAACAAATGATGCGGTACATTCAGGATAACGTGATTTTCATTTTATCTTTCCAGTGATGCAACGAGGCAGTTGCAACGTTGACTGACAAGTACTTAAAGCACTCCTCGCCATTCTAGCAATCCTGTTTTCAACTTACAAGTAAGTTGTGCCAAAACAAAATAATATTGCTTTTCAATTAGCGTTATTTCGCGGTTTTCATCTATCCGCATAATACTAAACACAAAACTATCATGGTCGACATTGCACATTCAACATTCCTAACTCTTCCCATCTTCCTAACGTCCGGCGTATCCTAGCATAAGAAACCGTCATTTTAAAGGTTAAAAACGAGACGCTGCGAATATGGGACGCACACTTTCATGCAAAGCTAAAGTGACTCAAATCGAAAAATATGCACATTTACAATAATATTGTAATCTCTTCTGGTGAAGGCTCAACAGCCGTTGCATTCATTTTCACGCATGAAACGGCGACTCGCAGAGGAAATGTAAAACACAGTGCTACCACTTTTTTCCAACAATACACACTTGCAGGCTTGCGCTGATGAGGCCTCAAAACCGAAACTCGCGTATCGTGACTGCATTGACCACGTCTGCTACTAACCAACCCCGTTGTCACACCAAGTCTGCAAAAATGTCACTATAAAATTGCCAGTAAACACACAAAAATGACACTGATACAATTATTGTGTAGAATATCACCTTATTTAGTAATAACTGCGACAATATACATTTAAAAAAAACCTAGAAACCTTTTTCACACGAGAAAACGATATATCAACTTTAAGGTTTGGCAACAATGTATTTTTGCCGAATCTTTGTCGAATCTTTAGAAAAGTTCGACAAAAGTTCGGCCCATCATTAGTTAAATGTACTAGGAGAGAGCATGACGTCAGCCCCGTAGCTTCTGCAAGCAATCTTCTCCCGAAGGAAAGTGGCATAAAAAGAAACTAATAATTAAAGTACAAGTACAGTTGGGGACAAAAGTACTCAGGACGCGCGAGCTACAACTCAAATACATTGCTCAGCCATCTACCGGTGGGCCGCCTGGTTTCGAGGTCCCACAAAAGCGCATGTGCCTCCTACTGTGCCTGCAAGCATGCATGTTTTCCCACTCTTCTGCGGCGCGGCGCCTAACCCAAAATCAGGTGCGTGGTGCCGCTTCAGAGACGGCGCTTGCGGCTGACGAGCGTCTGCCACACATTGCGGAACTGGAGATGCCACTTGTGGCGCTGCGTCGCATCTCCTCGTTCAAGCGTGCCTTGCTTTATAACCAGTTGAGCTTATTGCTCAGTTGAGCTGCCGCGACTTGTTGCTTTATTGATGCCATATCAGAAAGCATGCCCTAATAATCACGATACACAGAAACACATGAAATCACCGCATAATGAAAAACGGACTCACTATTGGCCAGCAATGTGCTGTTTCGGAATGCGTAGCAGACGCTCCTCAGCCACAGGCGCTATCTCCGAAGCGGCACTATGTGCCCCATTCTGGACTAGTCGCCAACCGCAGAAGAGCGGGAAAACACACAGGCTTGCAGGCACAGTAGGACACGCATGCGTTTTCGTGTGATCTTGAAACCAGGCGACTCGCAAGCTAGACGGCAGAGCAATGCGTTTCAGTCGCAGCTCGCGCGTCCTGGGGACTTTTGTCCCCGACCTACTCAAAGAATGTACTTCAAGTAAAGTACAAGTTTTCTAAATCTACTTGAAGTAGTACTTTAAGTACAATGTACTGAAACTACTTCCCACACTGCAAACAACAAGGGGAAGGAAGACATAATGGGAAGTCAATCATATAGGATCCAGATCAAACAAAGAAACGAGAAAACTATAACAAACATAACGAGTAACTACCAAAGTTCATGTAACCTCGCTCGATCCTTTCCAAGTACTGGCAGGCATCCAGATTCGCACGTACCAGCATACCTGGCACACTTTATAAGGTCAACCGCCAAAACCTTCTATGAACCACCTTTGACGACACAAGTGAACAGTCTGACAGTGAGAAAGAATACTAACGAAAAACATATGCTACTCACGCTGCAATGTGATGGACACTGTGCGCATCTGGCCACCGGCAGCTGCATCCGACTTGACCAGTTGCATGGGGCTGACGCCACTGTTTGTGAGACTGCCTGACGGAAACAGCCTTCGGCGAACTGTGCTTCCAGGAGACTGGAACCGCTCAGCCAGTGACACAGGTGAAAGTGTAAGGTCTGCATGATACATCATCGCAGCACATCACACGTGAAATCAAACTAAGTCCGATTCTAACTCCCTTACAACTGACATAGCTCCTAATTACACTCAAATGAGTTCATGCTGAAGGACCCATAACAAATTCAGTTTTGATGACTTGGTCAAAAAGAAAAGCTCCGAGAAGTATTTTTTTAGACATCAGACAATGAGCCGAGGTCCTTTGTTAGCACTTTGTTGTAGCAGGCAAGACCAGGTGGTCCTTCAAGCAATACACTATATTAGGCACCAACCGCAGGGCATCTCTTTCGAGTGCTCCGACTCTGGCACATGCTCGTTCCCTTCCATCATGCATTGGCTGCACGTGCGCGCTCGAAGCACAATCAGAGGTAGGAAGGTGGCGGGGAAGATGGGACGACTGAAAGGCCTGTCCGCAATTTTCAACCCGTCAGAGATCATAGTATTCCGGAGGCTTCCTAGTTTGGTACACATGCAGAATTATGCAAACATCCAAGAATTCTAAGTTGTATACATTCGGTGACACTAAGTTGGAACAAATCTGGAGAAAATAAGGGGCAAGCTAGGTTTGAGAGTGTTACCAACGAAGAGTGAGAAGTTAAATTATTGAAAACACTCGTGTAAAAGCTGCACCCTCAAACGTCAAGCAAAAACAAATAAATCTAACAGTTCTATTAACATTCAAGCCTGTAGCGCAGTGGTTCTCAACCCCTGATGTTTCAAGGACCCCTTCTAGATCGGATATCAAAAAGGAATATCAGGGCAGGCTATTTTTGGGGATGTCAAGGTAACTAAAAAGCAATTATGTCACATTTTATATGAGTGAACATATGCAAAGAACAGAAAATAGCTGTACCCCTCCTCATCATCTGAGCACCGTCTTGGTCACTCTTCAGACCTCTTATTGATAAGTGAGTCAAGGAAGAAGCAGCAGCTGGCGCAGCATTGCCATCATTCGACTCGGGGTCTTGAAAGGTCTCAATCTGTCGCCGAAGCAGCACCTGAAAAAGTTTCAAAGAAGACATCGCTTTTTGATCTCTACATCAGACAATGAAGCATTGATAACTTTTTCTGGGAAAAAGGACAAGTATGCCATTATATGGGCGTTCCCCTCAACTGTGACCAACCTCTTTGCATGCAGGAACTGACTGTGCAGATACAATGGCTTCCCAAAGAGGTGACTCCTCTTTCCATGCTGAGCATTCCAGGATCTGCTCTTCAATCTGAAAGACGCAAAACCGGAAAACATGCAGATCTTTGTTCCCAATCCTCACTGGAAGAAAACCTGGCTAGCTGGCATACCTTTAAGACCCTTTAAACAGGTATGCAGGACTCACATGATTCAGGTGCTTGACAACCTCCCGCCAAAGGCCTTCTTCAGCCCGAATGAGTGGCTCGATTATCTTGTAGAAGTTGTAGGGCACAAGACCAAAGATTTCCAGGATCCATGGGAAATCCCTATTTCATCCATTGCAAAAATACAGCATACAACAACAAATTTTCTTTCAGAAACTCTTTTCAAGGAGTAAGAAGATAAAGAATTGTAGCTTATAGCTAGGGTTAAGGGGGGACACTACCCAGAAAAACAAAATTCTGCAAAAAATGTTGACTTTGAAAAATTACATATTTACATCCACTAACATCTAGAGCGTATCCCCAGAAATTTTCACTAGTTTACACTGCCTAGTTAATTTTTTATAAATTATTTTCTGTCTACCAAAGCTAAAGAAAAGGTAGGGTTTGGAGCACTTTGGACGCATTTTTCTCCGTTAGACTTTTTGGTATAAATTCCATTTTTTTCCATTTTAGTCAATCTATCGTTTGATAATGGCAATACAGGGAAGGCTCGTTCTTCCCTTTTCCTGACTGAAATTTAATAAGGAATGCGGCTATGGAATTTTTTTGTCACTTTACGGATGTTTTTTTATAAAAAATGTTAACATTTTGTCGAAGACACAGAAGACCAAAAAGTTGACCAATTTTGCAGAAGAGAAAATTGATAGAAATAAATGACTTTTTACAAAAAGCTTTCTATAGCCACACCTCCTAGGCATTCTGCTACATATCTAGTGAATAAAAATCTTGAATTTTGTGATAGTTTTCCGACGATAGATAAACTAAACAATGTAGGTGTGTTGCTGATAGAAGCTGCCCTAATTTCCTTCCCACTTAACAGACAGACCTGAAATTTTGTTATGCACCCTCTAGCATGACCACCAGCCTACCCTGTAAATTTCATTAATTTTAAGCCAAGGGTTCAAAAGTTGACCCTCCTAGGGGGTGTGTCCCCTTAGGTGTTTTCGGATAAATCTGATAAACTCCGAAAAACACTCGCCGGTAAAATTTTCGTCAATTCAGATTTGTCCGAAAAACTCTGAATTTTGAGGTCACAATGGTAAAATAAAATGCCAGAAAGATGGTATTTTATGAATAAACTTCGCCAGAGTGCAGGGTTAGCGGTCCTGAGAAAAAGCCAATTCAGTTTTTTTTTTTTTTTTTTTTATATATATCTTGGACAGAAGGGAGTTCTTCATTTATCACGTCAAGGTTTGTTCTGTACAATGGATCAACGTACTTCCTGGACCACAACAAAAGCCACTGTTCCGGTTTCCCGTATGAACCATACTATTTCTGCTTCTTGGAGAGAGGAGGGGTCATGTTTTTATCACAAGATGTGAACCTCTGAATTTCATTGGATGGGGAGGGTCGCTGAAGGTTCTATGCGTCTTTTGGCTATTTAAAAGTACCGACATGTAGTGAAGTAAACCTTTTTTAAGATTTGTCGTGGGACAGTAAGTACTGCCAATCGCAAGGGCACCAATGCCAAATGCAGCTGCAGAAGTACCTTTTGATACCCAATGATTTTTTTATGAATTTCGTGTATGTTTTTGTCTGAACATTATTTATTTTTATTGGAAAAAATAAGAACAGAGTAAAATTAAACTCTGAGTTTCAGATAATCGTGAATCTAACAAACATAAACTCCGATAAACCCTGAATTTCCAGCTAATTATTAAACTCAGAAAAAAGCCCTTCGAATTTCACAAAAAATATTAACTCAGAAAACACGGAATCCTACCTACAGCTTAATTGGAGGGCGTACTCTGTCAACAAGGGCACAGTTCATATAAATCCCTTTTACTCTGGAAACTTGCTTCAAGCAATGCTCTTCTGGCATGACTTCAGCATGTTGCCACGCCTGTGGTGATTAGCCCATCGAGAAAGGATGCACTTTAACGTTCTAAATGTTTCCCAACACAGAACATGCTCACACACGCTGAATGTTGAAATACCTTTGAGAGTTGTAGCAAAACATGACAATCTCCAGACAGCAGGCAAATAGGGACTGTTGGAACACAGTGTGGCATAGGTGGGCCTGTATGACGAAAAGCAGGCATTAGAATCAACACCCTTCTCAATACACACACCAAATTTTATAAGGATAAATTGGAAAATAAACGGAAATCCTTTGCAGAACATTATACCAACACAGGTTTCAGCTGGAGAACTAGGTTAGTCTACGGACAGTGGGCATGGACAATGTGATTCAATCTATAATCAACTTTCCAATCCGGCACCTGGTTTCAGTCCACCAAACCCCTAAGCAACACAATATCTCTCGGCAATTCAGCTGAAAATGTTTCAAAAGCAATATGTCTACAGACAATTCCATGGTCTCAGACCAGCTATTTGACGAAAGGAAATTTGGTGTGGAAGAACTGTTTGATTGTGCGTTATTCGTCAAGATTCCCTGCGAGCGGCGAGCAAGAAATGCCACACTACTCTCGATTTCATTCATACGCTAACGAAGTAAGTCCCACAAATATATCGAACCATCAATCTTAGGAACACCTCGGGTCTCGGTTTTAAATTGAAAATGTGTGGCAATTAATAATATTATTGAAACATTTTTTTTTAAATATTCCTCGTGTCAGTGACATTTTGAATGCATTTTATTATAGGCGGTGACAAGTTAAGAATGTAGTAGAAGCTCCGCCTTTAGCATGCGCCCGTTGCCTTCCATCGTGCTTTGGCTACACATGCACCAAAGTATAAGAAAAAATAGAAAGCTTGCGCTGGAGGCAGAACTTCTACTGCCCTTCTTATCTTGTCGCCGACCATAACATCATCTATTTATGGCAAAAAGAAAAAGAGTATGCCCGGATGGAAATAAGCAGAAGTGACCCCACAAAACAGTACAAAACCCCAACCAAAACAGATGAGAAGTAGGTAGCAAGCAACGAACAATGTAGCGATTAATTATTGGTGCAAAGGGGAATAAACACCTACCGACAGGTCGGTGTTTGGTTTCTGCTGCTTCTTTTCGATGGCAATAATGTTCTCCAGTGCCTTGAAAAACAAAGTCTCGCCTAGTTGCAGTCGTTTGCGTGCAAAGTCCATGTGGGCGCTGCCTCCCCGCTGGTCAGACACAGGCTGCAGAGAGGATGCTCCTTTGAGACCCAGCTCTCTGCCAGTGTTCTACTCCCCATATCATAAAACAAAGAAAGAATGAAAGATAAAAACAGCAGCTCACTTGGGCAAAGGCTTCGCAAAAGATGTCGCCCATCTCTTTGACAGTCTCTTGAATGCTCGTCTCCAACGATGAATCAAATTCACTAAAACCAAATCAGATGATTAAGGATGAAGCACGTCCCGCGCAACTCGAAGGGATGGAAGTCTGAATGCTTTGTACCAGTTTTAGGAGCGGCAAAAGCTGTTTATCAGAGTAGCATTTGAACAAACTGTCCCTGCAAAAATGCTGCTTGGCATACATTTTAGGTACTGCGCAAAGCTCAAATGACAGGGGAAAAACAAGCTCACTCCACCGTATGCCCCGTTGGCTTTTCCAGCAATGTCATATTTTCTTTTTTTAAATTTCCTGGAAGTCAATCAAAAGGGCCCTACCCTACCTCCTTCTCTGTTTCTAATTTTTAGCTGTCACAGCCTAACCCAACACCTGAGGTTTGCCCTTATCGGCACTCTTCACAACGGGCCACAACATGTCGACCTAATCCATGTAGAGGCAGCAAATTTGAAACTGAGAAGCAAAGCAAATAAAAAACTGCAGTGTAATGAAGATTTAGTCTATGCATACGAAGAAGCAATAAGAAGCTTGGCGAAACGAACTAAAAAACAAATAGTTAGATAGAGTTTGTGGTAAACAAATTGTGCCATAACAAATTATAACACAGCGTTAAAGAGAGACGAAAACTTGGCAAGTCAAAATAGTAAAAAGGCACTAGTTTCCGGATGCAGATACGCTTGCAAAAACCGCCCAGTGTGGTGACCTGACCACAGTAAAGAGAATGAAAACGGTTGCTACAAAGACTCCTTGTCTCGAGAGCAATTCCTCACCCGAAGAGTGCCTGAAGCTCCTTGCTGGCGGCATTCTTGCAGCCTGCCAGGAGCGCCTGCAGCTTACTGGCACACTGCGTGGCCGTCGAGACTGGACTACGATTAATTGCCTCCCTGTTGTGCAGATTGCCCCGGCCCGTGAGCGGCGTCAAAAGCGGCTGCACTTCGAGCTTCTGGAACTAAGAAATACACCACACCATTCCACGACCCAAAAGGCAGCTTGGACTGGATCACCATACAAGGGTGAAAACAGACGTACATTGACAATGCCTGGCATCCTGGGCCTGTGCAGCTCGCGTTGCACGGAGTCCGCAAAGTGCCTGGGCGTGCCAATGCGCTCGTGAGCGTCGCTGGCGAGGAAGATGCGCTCGTCCAGTTCTCCCTCTTTGAGGACATGCTCTTCGTAGGTTTTGTTCAGGTTTTTCCTGGGAAGAGTGAAGGAGAGCTCACACAGTTTCTTTCAAAGTCAGGATTGGGGGTTTTATGTGCCTAACTAACGTAGGTCATCTGGCACAACCCGGCGAAAGAGTCGGGATTAACTTTGACCACCAAGGGATCTCCCGACATGCAAGCGAAAGCTCGGTTACACGGCGCATTCTCCGCAATAGGCCTTTTGACACATTGCAGGCACCTCGGCCGAGATTCAAACCTGCCACCTGGGGATCCATAGGCGAGTAAGTTGCCTAGGAGCTGCCAAGGCAGCTACATTTTTCATTGAAATGTATTGAAGTCAACATGCATGTTGCAATCAGCCTGACAAAACTAGAGGCTGCCAGATTGAGGCCCTTCTCAAAAATGTGTCACGAAGCACAAACTGCCTATGAAATCAGTCAACTGCAATAGTTTGCTTACATGCTCTTGTAAAATGCCGTTGGCTCCAAGAGTAGTGTCAGCGTCTGCAAATCTCCTTGCAAGACCTGGGAATATAAAAACCAGAGCAAATCTAGTATCATATTTCCTTGCATACCCTACTAATTGTTGCTGCTCTTCATGCTTTGAAATGGGCTGGAAGTCAGTTTTTAAACTTTTTTTATTAGTTTCATGCACATGGCTGCAAGAAGAAAAGTTTGCTTTTATATAGATAGTTTTATAAGCTACACCCTAATGATTTTAAAACTTGCATGTGAGGTAGAAATTAAACATATACAAATTATGTTTTCATTAGTCCCATGCAACTTTACATAGCCAATTACCAAGAAAAGTCATCAATCTTGTGAAAACCAACAAGCCTTATTACTCACTGCTACTTGTAAAGAATGTCTGTCATGCAATAAATCACTGCACTATACTCCCCCCCCCCCCCCCCCCTCCCGTTTCAAGATTTTGAGCCACGCGGTTTTGCCGTGCAAAAAACAAAAAAGAAACAAAGGTATGATAGCACTGAAACCCTTCTCTCTCTAAAAAAAAATAAAAATGCATTTGATTTTGAAAATCCTTTACCAAAAGAAAAACTCTTCCAGTCGCCATTCTTTTTCCCGGCATACAGAAATTGCAACCTCGACACAACTTTAACACTTGCCACATCAAAGTAAAGAGGTCATATGTAGAGCTCCTGCAATGGGAGCCATGCCTTGCCTTTTCTTCCATTAGCTTCTGGATGGGGTGCTTGAAATGGTGCGCCTTTAGGACAGAAGCATCCTCAAAGGTTCCATCGTGATTGTTCACCAGCTCTCGGATAATTCCCATGTCTTGGTTATCGGCATCTCGGGCCTTCTTCTGCTGAGCTGTAGAAACCCCACATATTCGTATGACCAATAATAGCAGACTATTGGCAACGGAAAGAGAGAACTGCCTGGCCATTTACAACTTCATGCAAGGCTGATCGCACTTGGCGGTAAAAAAAGGGTCATTGAAAGCAGGTAATCTAGTCGCTTCCGTAATTGTGCTGCCATATTTCGTAGCACAGCTGTTTATACATAATCTATACATAATGTTGAAGAGCTCTCCTACATGACTGGTATTGGGAGCATGGAACACCTAAAGGGGCGTGCACCAGTCTGCCTTGGAAGCTACACAGACGACAGCGTTCGTGCTACGTCTGCCCGCTCAGGCCTTAACCTGCAGCGTCTTGGCCGCGTCTGCGCCTTCCCGTGAACGGATTTCTCGATCTTGATCCCAAAGAAAGGTTTGGCACAATGACATTTGAGAATGTATCCGTGTCCAATGTTGCTCTTAACATCTTCTCACATCATTCGACCCGCAGGAGTTGATCGGAGCTCGAATTAAATAGTGTTTCCCCCCCCCCATTGTAAGCGGCAATGACCGCAACACACCGCCATGTTTTTCGTTTACCTGCGCCAGATCATGACTAAAATCTACATAAGAAGTATTTTTCACTCCTGTTAAGTCAGATAGCTTTTCGCTCGATGACGCAGATCAAGTAGACGCACTGGGATAGAGATGATTGCATTTGTTTTCACAATTGCACGGAGAGAACATATTCTCAATTTCTAGATCTTGCACAAAAAAAAAAAAAAAAAAATTTCTGGCTGATTGCGGCCTTAAACATTTTGTATAGCGCTGTACTCGGGCAAGCTGATATTGATTAGAAACTAAGGTCGGCCGCTACACACGATGTCTATGCGAAAGGCTTCTGCTAGGAGCCACACCGTGACGCGACAGTCTTGTCGCACACTTCCAATAGCTTGCTGTGGGTAGGTTGAGAGCCGTATATAGAGAGAGTTTGGCCAATGGGAGGAGCGGGAAAGAGCCAGGGCATGCACGAGATGCAGATAGAGGGCTTGACGTGCTCTCTTGGCCAACCAGAAGCAGAAAATAATCTCCTAGCGGTAGTAGCGAGAAACACTTTCATTAAGTGTGTAAGAATTAAATGAAGCAACTTTTCATGGTTTAAAATATAGTGCACCTGGTGTTTCCATTATGATCATGCAAAAAGATGCAAGAATCGAATGTGCCGCTCGAACTCTATTTTGCTCAGTCAGAGTCTGACCGCTCAGACGGCATTTTCCCGGCCCTTGGCGCCTGCCGTACGGATCACGTCGATCGTTCTCCTAGATTTTGATTTTGCATGACCGTGATAGAAAATTCATGTGCACCATATTTTCAGTCACCGAGAGTTTATTCGACGCATTTAACGACCTTGTTTCTCGCGATCACCGCCAGGGTATTATTCGCGGCTTCTGGCTGGCCACATTCGAATCTGTGAAGACGCCCTGGAACACACCCAGCTCGCTCTCGGCCAATGGCACCTCCTCATTTGCCTCCTGTACTTTTCAATGAATGGCCAAACTCTCTTTATATACGGCTCTGGGAAGGTCATGAGTGTGTGAGACTGGCCCATAAGAAATGCCATTCCCTTAAAAAGAGCCTACATATCCCAATCATACCCTAGGTCGATAGGTTCTCTTATGAAAAAGCACGCAAGAAAACTGTGCAAGCAAATGTAGTTTTTTGATTGATCGATAACCTATCTAAATAGAGGAAATACAAAATAACTTTCGAGATGTTTGTCATTATGGCATACTGACATCTCTTGGAAGTTGATAAATACAGATGATCTCCTTAATTACACCCACTAACACATAACTGCATGAAGTCCTAATATTTGAAGGAACGTTTGAAAAGATCATGCATTTCAAGGGTAGTATTTATGCCAAAGCCGACTAGAACAAGACACCTCAACTGGAGGATCCACAGAGGTGGGCACCACCCAGGACTAAATTATCCAAAATGAAAACTTAGCATGTGACAGACCCTCATAAAAGGTGGGATTCAGGAGGTCTTCAGTCCGCCTGGCAGTCACAGCAGTGCAATAGCCATAGTCTATGCAGCAAAGTAGCAGGTGGTAGCAGTTCACAAGGTCGCAGCAGATTTGAGAAAAGCGCCCTGAAGAAAAATAGACCTCAAGTCACGACACTCAATTTAAGTGGACGGTAAAGTATAATATTTTAACCGAACATAATAATGTATTTTGTACACTGAAAAAGGAAAGGCAAAAGTTTAGGATTAACAATATACATATTTTTAAACCTATTTTTTTAAAAGATTTCTCGAATAATCATTGCAACACCAAACTAGCTCTAATGACAAAGTTATCTTCCCTTTCACCACCTGACCGAGGAATAGTATCACATGGTAAATAATTATGCAACCATTTTTTTTAAATGTTGAAGTAAACTCGGCCTTTATCCATCTCCTTTAGAGTTTTCTTGTATGTAATTCATGTCGAGTTGTCGCGGAGACAGCTTGATGGCACAGAAAATGCTGCAAGATTTCTGTATTAGCAGCGAGGTACAGACCTATTAGAACACACTCTTTCCGAGTGGATATCTGCGATGTTACTAATACTATGCCAACTACAAATCACTAGTTTGTAAGTTAATTTCCGACTAGCTTCAGAATCAGTGAACACTCAACATGCATTCCAAAGCCACTATACCACAGTCACTTCAAAGTACCTCTTGTTGGCACCTAAATGTAGCAAGTTTTGTAACATTTTTCAAATACCAAGAGACTTTCAAATGCCCACCTTTAATGTAGACATAGAGTGTCCAGATGAAATTGAACATGTCATTTGACGTGCACATAGAAGGCCTGAAAGAGAAATAGCTAAATTTTAACCAAGTGCTTCGAAAACTCTACAAAATTTTCGGGCCGGGGGGGGGGGGGGGGGGGGGGGGAGTAGATTGCCTCCCAAGAGCATATCTTGACTGCAAAAGGGTTAAGGAGTTTGTGGACACGTTGAAATAAAAATTACCATAAAAGTTAATTGGAAGCTATACAGAATGCTCAAGAAGGTCCACAATTCAAAGTAGTGCAGCTTTTCTCACAGTGCATGCTAAGAGTCGATCTCTGTTAGTGAAAGAAATATTTCTTGTGAGCACTGAAGTGCAGATAAGATTTCAAGCCAAAATATGGTATGTGCTGCTGAACAGTGCAAAAGTACAACTTTGTTTGTACCTTCTAATTCACCAAGCTAAATCTGCAGAGATAAGTGACTGGCTTTCCACGCATCGCATCGAGAGCTGCACAGCTGAGTGAGCTGGAAACCGTGCAGTGACTGCAGATGGCTAAGACTTTATGCCAACATTACTAAAACACACAGTGGGGAAACTCGCCCTTGAAACCCAAACCGTTCACATCCACCCAGGCCAAACTAAATATGATAACAGCACCACCCTTTAGCGACGAGTCAAAACATCAAAGTTCATTTAAATTGCTACTGCAAAATGGCACCACGAGACGGCACCACCGGCCCTTGCGCGACTCGACCTGAACCGATGCATGCAGACATGCAGTTCCCGGAATGGTCGCTGCAGGGGAAATGGCGGCGTTGCGATTGCCTTTAGTTCAATTCTCATTATGGATCAAAACCACATTCTCAAAGCAGGCTCTATGGAAGCTTTCCAACTGAGTTGTTCGAGTAACGTAGCTTTTAGCACATCCCGACAAAAGAGAACAGAATTTTTTTTACCTTCGGGAGTGATATAGCCAAAAACAAGCCAACCAGACTTGCCTGTGCACTCTCCGTTTCGCTCCCTTGGTGAGTCGCCGCGGTGCTTCGACCTGTGGTTCCTTGAACACAGCAGCAAAGATACCCACATATTTCTCATAGATCTTTGCCGTCACACAGAAGCTTTTCTCTATGGTCTCAATCCGTCGTCGCATGCGCTCGTTCAGGTTGGCCATGTCGGCCCACTTCTTCATCTTGGTAAAGAAGTCAAGCAAGCTGCAAAACCCCAAAGATGTTCAAAACAACTTTTGCTACTAGAGCCATTATGGAGTCAATGAGAAAAGTTCTCTCTCATGCTCATCCAAAGAAGGCCATCCAACAAAAAATAGAACATTTTCTTCTGGCCCTAACACTTCATTACTCACAATGGTTTTAGTAATGGAGCTTGACAGAGCCACATCTAATTCAATTCACCAGCCCCATGACACTCCAACAAGAGTGAGCTTTTCAAACACGGACCGAGAGAAAAAATAAAGAGTGATTAACAAACCTAATCTTGCAGGTTGAGAGGAGTCTTGTGAGTGATACGCAGTTTCCCTCAATGTGCGAGGAGTGAGCCACAGTAGGGATATTTCCATTTCGACACTCAACATACAGCGCACAGGCAATCCAGTGAAGGTTGTCACCCTGTAGAAAGACAGACATCAGTATTTCACTGGACACTGTACATTGAAGCAGGAAGGAAAAGAGACACACCAAAGCAAGATAACTAGTCAACTTTCAATCGAACAACTGCACTCTTTGTTCCAATAGGTATTGTGGTACAAACGCCAGGCACCTCCTGTGATATAGCTACAGTTACCTGTTTGCGGCTGAGCCATATATACAAAGAGTTTGGCCATTTATTAGGAAGTATGGGAGGCAAATGAGGAGACGGCATTGGCCGAAAGCAGGCTGGGCGTATTCCATGGCGTCTTCACAAGGTTGAATGTGACCAACCAGAAGCCGGAAAGAATACCCTTAGCGCTGGTCGCGAGAAACAAAATTAATAAGTGCGTCGGAGTAACTCTCGGTGATTGAAAATATGGTGTATGTGATGTTTCAATCACGGTCATCCAAAATCATAGTGGAAGAGCGCGACTCGCGAAATGATCGACATAATCCGTACGCCAGGCGCAGATAATCTGCCATCTGAGCGGTCACACTCTGTCCGAGCAAAACAGAGTTTGAGCGGAACATTCGTGTACCCTACTTTCAACCATGAAGAGTTACTACATTTAACCTTTATGCTCTTATTAAAACTGTTTCTTGCTACCACCGCTAGGGAATTCTGTTTTGGCTTCTGGTTGGCCAAGAGAGCATGCCAAGCCCTCTATCTGCGTCTGGTGCACACCTTGGCTCTGCCCGCTTCTCCCATTGACTAAACTCTCTCGATACACGGCACTGGTTTTCGGCATACACCGCTCACACCGAAAAATAACCCCCAAACCAGTTTTATCAAAATCTGGAAAACCAAAGACCCCAAGTTTGAGCTGTCCTTGAATAAGAAGAACCCGAGCTCAAGGTTGGGGAATGGACCTCCTGCGTTGCCCAGGGGGTGCTGCGAAAATGGATTTGTTAGGCCTTCTTTTGGGTAGTACAAACTTTAGCGTCTCTAACTGTCACGCATGCAGAAATGTGCCTGCTCTGGTGCAGAGCGCGAGATCACGATGAATATACAAAGAAACAGCAAGAAATCGAACGCCGTCAAAGCTAAGACGCTTAGAGCGCGAGCCAAGAGATGCCGTTTCACCCGTTCCAAAGTAGACATGACAAAGAAAAGGAAAAATTAAAACATCGCTTCACAGGTGTTTTGACGTCACCACCCAGAGATAAGAGACGCGTACCCTAGCGGTGGTGTCATCAATTTAGCACCTTTGATTGTCTTGCGGCGTTGAGTCTGGCCAATTTCAGGCGTCCAAAAGTGTTTTTTCGTTCTTCAGCATCAGACAGAATTAAAAAAGCTCAACCAACGTGCCATAAGTAGTGCGGGGCTCGATCAGGTGAGCTTGTACTACCCAAAAAGAGGGCGCTGCAGTTTGTTCAAAGCTTCAGCGCAGGAGGCCTATTCCACGCCTGTGTCCCGTTTCCTTAAACATAAGCCCCCAGTAACTACAAATATTTTGTCTGACAGCGAGAACGGACACCGGAAAACACAGCATCTGTGGGAAAAAAATTAACCCCTCCCCACCCCCCCCCAAAAAAAAACCTTGAATTTAAAAAAAATAGACCCCAAAAACATAGAGCCCTAGCGATAAGTACACATTTTCAGTGTACACAGCTAACACTGAAAAGGAACCACTAAGGTGGTTTTGTTGGAATCGGGGCGAACAGATTCATAGAAAACCAAAATCAGCTAAGGTTTTCGTAGAACCTACTAATGGAATAAGAAAAATTCAAGATTAGTGGTAAGAAATTCTTATCTACAACTTTATTTTGTTGACCCAGAACACAGATCTCACACTTTGTGAACTGCACCCCGTGGTCCAGTTTCCTTCTCTGGTTATTGTGTATGTTGCGTTTTCTAGAAGTGCTACATAGAAATGCATTCACACTGAAAACAGAAGCCCTAATAAATGCCGACATCTTGCCCACACCGAAAATAGACACGGAAAAACAACAAAATTGGGGGACCAAATACGCGCCGAACAAATACCCTCAAATTTTAAGAAAGATACACCCAGTGATGTGATTGGTCCGAGTCATTTTGGAGCAGCTCTTGGAGCAGCCAAAAGTCAACTTTGGAGCAGCAAAAATAACTTTTGTAGCATCATTTTTATTCATACCAATGCAGACACTATGTTAAGGTTAATGTGTCGGCGCGTCCAACTAAAAGGCTATTTCTACATTGACTTCTCACTTACGTGCAACCCTTAGTTAGCATCACGGTGGTTAGCATCAATTGAACAGCAGGAGTGAGTCCCTTAAACACCAAACTAGCATTTAGTTGCGGGCAGAAGCATGAGACAAGGTGAGGAGGTGAGTGAAGGACAGCACAAACTGCTGTGAATGTTTTTTTTTTAGGTACTGAATCTCACTGAAGTAATACAATAATATAGAGCCCACAAATTAATGGTTCCTTCGAGTTGTAAAGGTTGTAACAAATGAGTAATTTATAATCCAGATAAAAAACAAAGCACTTGTAATTTGATTATGAACGTCAATTACATTTTATGTGTAGAACTCCATAACAGAAACGGCATGTGAACAAAACTTAAAAGCAATCCCGCCGAACTCATTAAGGTCGTTCCCGAGCTTTTATTCACTGCTCCTGCCAACTTAGTTTTGATTTACTCAAATCTATATAAAAGTGATAGCTAAACAAATTAGTTGGCATAAATAAATAAACATACGAAAGAGCTCATATAAATGTTCTTGCACTACTGAACTATCCTCGCTAAATCTCGATATCGAAAAAGGTACCGCCAGGATACCGTAGCCTATCATACATACGAGCCAAAGTTGTATTCAGGAATTGCGTCGTGTCTCACTCTGGAGGAGTGCTTTCCCCTTAGCACGGTGATGCGCTGCGGCGAAGCAAGACACGCAAAATCGCGATGCTTACATTGCGGTTTTCGCTTCTTTGCATTACACCAGTGCGCGAGGAGAAGCGCACTCAACAACGCAATCCTCCAGCAGAACAGACGGCGAATGTGAGAATTATCGTGAAACTTCCGAATACTGTCAGACTTTCACACGAAATGCGACCGAAGAGTATGTTATTCGAGACGATAGTCAAAAGTTCTGAGAATTCGCATAAGCATATCGTAACGGTCCAGCCGAGCAGCGAGGCCTGAGCTATAATATTTTCAGTATCATTAAAGTGAAATTAAGTTTTGGCGCAACGTTGGTGCAAATTTCTAATGTTTTGATAAAATGTAGCAGGACATAGCAGGGTAAGCACTTTGGCGCAAATGGCGCAGCAATCACATCACTGTACACCTCGGAAACACAAAATTAAAGTCATAACCTTCCATTCCGTATCCTGAAGCCCTGAAACTTCGAAGGGTTACACAAGATGTGATCACCAATAAAAGCAAGAGGCTGCAATGTCCTTTCAAATTGGGAGAATGTATATGTATCTACAGGATGTACACTAATGCATCAAATCCACTTTCGACGGTCTGCAAAAATCGGTTTCTCAATGTATTGCACTGCCATTTATTACTGAGGTGCGGCTAGGTTGTGGAAGCTTGGAGTGAAAATATCAGTGGACAATCTAAAGCAGCATTCGCAGACGACTTCATGACTGTGCTCGCTTAGTTGTATGCGCTGCCGACAGATGGCACAGTGCAAGACACGAGAGTATGCAGCGCCTCGACCGATTATCTTCGCACCAAAAATGGGGGGGACCTGTATTCCTATTCAATCCGTTTTTATTTTTAAAAAAAATCGTCACACTTTCAGAATTGTACATAAGAGAGACACGTGCTGGCATAATAAAATGTTTCGAAAGATTGTCTGCTAAGCTCGGCGCCAGCACGCTCGGTGCCTCCCAGCAGCACAAATAGGGGGAGCACGGTCATGAAACTGCCTGCGAATGCTGCCGTAGATTGCATGAAGCAGGTTTTTATTATATATTCTAGGAACGAGGTAAGTTCATCAGTTAATATTTTCACTCCAAGCCTCCACCTTCTAGCTGCACCTATGTGCTAAATAGCAGTGCGATACGTTGAGAAACCGATTTTTGTGTACTGTTTAAAGCGGGTTCGAAGCATTTACGGGATGGTGAACCAAAATTTGGATTTCAGAAAACAACACTACTCGTAAGGCGATATCTCAAATTGACAGCAGTATTTAAAAAAAACAAAAAAAAACAAGGTTGAGATTGAACGAGGCCGACGAGGTGCGTGACGTCAAGATATCTCGTTTCCTCCTCTCTTTGTTTCGCCCCCTCAAGGCGGCGAGGCGGAGAAGACACGGGGCCATTCCTTCTCCTTCTCGAAGACGCGAGGCCGTTCCCTCTCCTTCTCAGAGAAACAAGACGTAAACATATGTCAAATGCGCCTCCTTTTTTTTAAAAAATACAGTCATCCATTCAATATATCGTTGTATGAGTGATGTTCTGATGTTTGTAGCATCCCGTTGCACGCTTTTGCCGCCATGCTTTATGGAATCCAGATTTTGGTTCAGCATCCCTTTAAGGCTGGCTCACACATTTGCGTCAAACGCATTGCGCTGCCTTACGTAGTGCAGCACAGCACCTCCCCATTGACTCGTCGCAAGTGTCGCCATAGCATCAGCTCGATGCAAGCAGTCTAAACAAGGTGTAAGTGGTTGCAGTCGCACTCTAACGCAACTGTGTGAAGTTGAACGAGCCTTTAGTGTACATGCTGTGGACAGTGATCCCAAAAGAGGAATAAGAAAACAAGTTTTCCCTTCTTTCCCTCACAGCCACCAGCGCCAATGCAATGCAGGCAGAAATTGAAAGAGAGGAGGAGAGGAGAGGGACGTCAGAACACCGAGCTCTGGTTGGAGTGATTAGTGGGTAGACCTACAGCTGGCTTCCTTTGTCTCTACTACATTCGTCGAACATGGAACACCGGTGTACAGTGTTCAAATGCGTTCGAACAGTGCAGTGGAGAGCAAAGCTCCCTTTGTCTTCACTACACTCGTCGAACATATTAAATAGAACGCGGAACTCCGGCGTCCGGCGTTTGGCCATAGCGTTCGAACAGTGCAGTGAAGAAGGCAACTAGCTTTGCGTCTACCCACTTAATCATTCCAACCAGAGCTCAATGTTCTGATGTCCCCGCGTGTTCCCATCTCCTCCTCTCCCTCAGTTTCTGCCAGCATACATTAGGAAATTGCAAAATGGAAATGAAACTCCAGATGATCAAAATTACAGCTACTGCTTCAGTGCCAAAGATCTCTTCAAGCTGAAACGATTCTGGCATTTGAGAATCCAGAAGATTCTTGCACAATGTGGCAGACTGTACAAAGCTAGAAACTGCTGCTTGATTTGAGCCCGTGCAAGTTTTGCAGGACATTAACCGACGGCTTCAAGATTTGTTACGAGGCTCCATTTCCTCAAATGGGAAAGTCAATGCTAAGTATTTCTGAAAATTCAATATGCTCCTTCAGTGCATTCCTATTTTACAACATTGTCCCCTCAAAACGTAGCACAGTTCCAAATTGGAGCCCCAATGTGTCTCTTCTACATATTGTGCTGTGGAATTTTTTTTAAATATAACCTTCCCACTGACTCTTGTCAATACAGGTGCCTGTGTGATCGCGCAAGGAAAATACAAAACTATCTGCCACATCAATTGCAGCAGAGAAATATATTTCCCAAATATTAATTTAGGAGAAACAAGTTTCCTTGAAATAATAAAAACATCAAAATAACCCTTATATGCTGCCATAACTAGGCTAGCTTTACCTCTGACACGGGATTCATACAAGCGAGACGAAAGTGGCAACGAAGTGTACGTTTTTCCTGAAATTCTGAAATGGTTTCCAAAATTTTCGAAACATGATAGGGAAACAAAAATCGACACCATCCAGTGTTCGAAAAGTATGCATTCTCCATGACATCTATCGTTCATACCAACGATCCACGCATGAGTCAACTCTAGCAAAGATAGAGAGGCATTGCAGGGTGGAAACCTTAATTAGCCGTGAAGGTCGGTTCCACGATAGAGGCTTTCGCAAGTTTCTAGCTACACTCTTCAATCAAATTCAAAGTACAGCCGGCGACTGATTCAACACCCTCCGAACGCTTTGCAAGCTGCCTGGGTGGGCAGTACGCAGAACCTGGAAACGAAAACAAACGAACCGGGTGCGGTGATGGAATGTCGCGTTATATCACGGTCGATCGACATTTCGACGGAAGAACAACGTTTCTCACGTTTTCTCGTTGCTTATGAAAGAGCAGATGCAAGTTTGTTGACTGATGTTGTTTTCTTTAGAACCTCACTAACCCTCCGCTCGCTCAATCGGATACTTGTGAGGCGACTGACAAAAAGCTAGCACTGCGCCGTGAATGGGAATAACGAATAGTTCTGATCCACGAGGCCCACGAAACCGGCTGACTGCGACTATCACAGCTGAGGCATTCGGGATCATTCGAAGGTTAGGAAGATTTACCTCGAGCGTGTAGTTCACGCTGATGCTCTCGTATGTGTGTAAAGCCTGGTCCGATGTGTTGCGGTCCATATTCAGGCTAGAGCACACTTCTTGGAAAAGCGCTCTGATCTCCTGATCGCCTTCACTTGAGAGTCCCATCGTGAAACAGAGGTGCGCGACTTACAAACTGACCTAAACACACATGCACAGCAAAGCCACAGCCACACTCACATGCAGAAAAAAATAGCCTGGCGATTTGGCGGGAAACGTTCCGCCGAACGACAGCTTTCTTCCGCACAAGAATGAAGTACCGCGTTACGTCGCCACTAGGGAAGCTAAAAACAATTTAGAAAGAATTTTAGAATGCTCAATCAGCATTGAGTTTATATTTCCAAACTTAAAAAATCTCGCAAAAATAAAAAATAAATGCTACGTGACTTATCTATAATAGAAAACGATCAGCTCCTCGGAGGACCCTAGAAGTGCCAAATTACTCCGCTGCCTGTTTCGGCGTGGTTTCGGCGTTTCGGCACTTCGGGAAGGACCTCAGGGTGGTCTGGCGGTCTGACCAAAGACTTCGTTCCGTCTCGAGCGAGTGGTGTCTGAGGAGGGCATAAAATCACTAAACTTTCTTAACACGCTCGGCCTCAGAGGATAATTTGTGAAACAATATATAAAGTGTGCAGTATTGTTCGACGTAAAATTTCCCCAGTTGCCTCGGAGGCTCCGAACTGCTGAGCCGGCTGTAGCCAACTGAGCCTTCACTGAACCTTTCATGTGGCACCGAGATACCGCGACAGTCATTACAGACGATTGGCGTCAGTGGCGTAGCACCAGGCGGGAGTTTATTTACAAGGCTTCAGCCAGCCCCCCCCCCCCCCCCCCCCCCCCCTTCCCCTCCGAAAAAGGCTCTGATATGGGCTATGCCATTCAAAATAATCTTATCTAGCTGTATCGAAGTTGAACCAGTTGAACTTCAAAATGCTGTGCAAGTAGTGCTGGCGAGACAAACGCAACTCAAAATTGCATGATCAATACCTTGTGCTGAGCAACCATTTCTGAAAATACCTTTATTAAAACAGACTTCTGCTCATTAACAATAAATATGAAAAATTACCAGAAATAACATACATCCCCCAAAAAAGTTATTCGGTTTATTTTGCTGTAACACTGCAATTAAAGGCCCTTCCAACTAAACGGACAACCAACAGGGTTTGCCCGAAAAAAAAAAAAAAGTCTTTTACCGCAAAAATAAACTCTGCATCACCGAATGCTCAGTCTCCACTCAAATATCACTACCAGTCCGGACTAGATGCCAAAGTTCCAGCAGAACTAACCGTTATCATATTCAAAAGTTGGAAGGGATTTTCTGAAAATTTCGATGGGAAAATGGCAGCCGATGAAGCCCACGAATACAGCTGAATGACGTCAGCTACTGTTCATCAGCGCCTCAACTACTGTTCATCAGCTCCATTTTCCCATTGAAATTTTCAGAAAATCCATTGTTTTCAAATAAGATAATTCAGTTAGTTCTGAAACTCAAGGGAATCTCCTCCCACCTCTTTCCGCTTTAGCAGAGCAGATGCCAGAGAGGAGGCGACCTCCTCTCCAGGGTTCGCTCTGACCTGGAAAGAGGTGGAAGGAGCCTCCCCAGCCTCCCCTGAACTCTTGTCACTGAGCACTAGTGCTGCATTTGGTGGAGACTGAACAATCGACGATAAACAGCTTATTTTTTGCAATAAAAAAAAAAAAAAAAAAAAAACCCTGCGAATGTTTTTTTTTTTTTTTTTTTTTTTTTTTTTTGGCAGTGATGCAAGTTAAAGACCCCAGGCTAGCGGTTTGTTTGTACTGCACTGGCTAAATTTCTCATCTACAGCTGGGACACAAGTCGCCCGTTGAGGCAGACTAAACCCCGATTTTTTTTTTTTTTTTTTTTTTTTTTTAGGGGGGGGGGGGGGGGACACTGTATTTACCCATGCTTCCAAGGAGTGCGAGGGTCAACCGACTCTTCAACTATACTCGCGGTCAGCTTTCTGTGGCAATGCAGTCAATGCTAGGGGAGAGGGTGCGCCAACCGCTGTAGACGCGCTTTCCTCCTCTCTTCGGATTGCCACAGAAAGCTGACCGCGAGTATAATTACGCTATTCAAATATTTTTTTTTTTTTTAATTCCTTATACATACTTACCGATGTTGAATTCCTAAAGGGTGTATAACCACAGCTTTAGTTTACACTACTTCCAAAAAAACATAAAGCATACAGCCACCCTTTTTTTTTTTTTTTCTTAAAAAAATTCAGAATTGGCTTATGTATAAAGTACATAGATTAAAACAAAAGCTCGCCCCCAAACCTTTTTTTTTTATGTAAATCTCGCGATTTTGGGTGGATATCTTCCATATATAATAATGAGAGCTTCATTATGAAAGCTCATACTCTTTCTCCTTAACCTCTTAAAACAATGACATAAAAAGATATGTGCAGAGGACAAATAGAGGAAAGCATTTAACTTTCATAGATATTCTAGAATACCATAAACACCTACTCCTATCTGATATCATTCAAGCATTTAATAACTACCCCATTTGCTGAGCATCATCCCCACAAAGACAATTTTTTCATGGCTTCCACTACAGATGGAGTGGAGCCATAAGTTGTGCTCCTTCTTTTCCATATAAAAAATGAAATTGCAGCTTTACAAGCATCAAGGTGGAGTTGTGGGCTATTAAACCCTGAACTCGGTCTAAATATGGTCCACAATAGTGGTTATACCAATAATACAGCTGGCATATTCAATGTGGTGTAGTTTGCTGTATACTAAGGTTTCAGCATGCCACACATTCTCTCACTTGGAATCTCATTCCCTCTCAGTTTGCTGCAACATTCACTAATTCGCCTGTCAGTTTCTGTTCACAGTTTTCTAACATGAGAAAACTAGTATCTATGGCAAGCAAAGTTGGGAAATATGTCACACACAAAAATCTTTTATTTATATCGACTGTCTTGTGAAACATTTACCAAGTGGACTTGAATTCTATCACCACTGCAGGAATTAGTAAACACATTTTAGAAAAAACATGTCACATATAAATACAATTTTATTATTCTCAAGTCAAATGAAGCGTTTTCCATGTCTCCAATGAAACACTCACTGCAAGAAGTAAGACACATTACCTTTTGGAATGTAGAGGAAAAATAGGTTGAATTTTTCATGTAACACAGGCTTGTTGCAGTGCATTTGTATAGTGAACTTGAATAACTGGACTAGAATTCTATCCCAAAGGTGAGAAAACTTACTACAAGTCCTTGTCCTCTCCTAGTAGCAAGCTACGCCATAGCAAAATGACACGAGCAAGCAAGGAACTTGGAAGAGCACTTAAGTGCCCACCATAAAGACAGATAGCACCGTTGCAAACTCATGGGATTCTCTTCATACGCCTACACGCCATTCTGCCTGTTTGTCTATTCCTTTGGATGTACTCAAGCAGGTAAGACTACTTGACCTGAACATCCAAGACATTGGCATTATGTATGTCGCCCTTAACTGTTGCACATGCGATAATACATTTTATTTATCTTCAAAAGCTGCTAGACTTAAAAAAAAAAAAAAAAAAAACACATTTAAACTCTGGCTAGCTTACAAACTCATGGGCTATTTCTCTCAAATATTTCTATATTTTAAAATGTTAGCCATCCTTGAAACATGCTCTACTTATATATCCAGTACTCAATTATCTAGAAGTATCTTGAAAGTCATATGCAACTGAATAATGACTATTTTCTTACTTTATAATGTTCTGGTGTATCTTGCAGTGTACCGCAATATCCTGAGAGATGCCACCTAAATTCGAGAAAAAAATGAATGAAAAGAAGGAGTGGGCCAACTTTCAGTGTGCAATCAAGAAAAGTTGAAAAAATTATATTTTTAGATCATGTGTTTCTGCCAAACTTGTTATCGTGGCGAGGGGCAATGAAGCAAAGATAACTGTACTTCCCAGACAGCAATGTTCAATTATATCCCGCCATAGCTAACTACCATAAAATCCCGAGAGATAGCCCACCTAAAATAGGAGTGGGATAACTTTCGGTGTGCAATCAAGTTGAAAAAATGCTACTTTTAGATCATGTGTCTGTGTCAAACTTGTTACTGCGGCGATGGGCGATGAAGCAAAGGTGACTGTACTTCCCCATCAGCAATGTTCACTTATATCCCGCCATAGCTAACTATAGACGCATTTACGCCATGGTCATCATTGATCCGAACACTATGATTATTAGGAGTGGGCTATATTTCTGTGTTTAAAAGAAAATAGCAAATCAAGCCCAAAGAAAGGGGTGGGTTACCTTTCGGGGGTGGGGCATCTCTCGGGATTTTACGGTACACGCATTTACGCCGAGCCCCAAACTGAGGTCATCATTGATCCGAACACTATGATTACTAGGAGTGGGCTATCCTTCGGTGTTTAAAATATAAGAGTGAATCAAGCCAACAATAGGGGTGGGTTAGCTTTTGGGAGCGGGGCATCTCTTGGGATTTTACGGTAGTCTTTTTGCGTAAAGCATGAGCAACGTATGTACAAAGATGAGTTAATTGCTGACAAATCCTGTAGATTGCATATCAGTGTATAATACCACAGCAGCAAACATAGCATAAATGAATCTGCACCTTACCATGTAAACAAACTCATAAAAAAAAATCCAGACAAGAATAGAATTACATAATATTGGAAGGCCTCCAAAGAAGCTACCGATCATTCTAACCGAGTTCTATAACACGGATATGGGCCTCTACAAATAGACCTTTATGGAAATGGCATTTAAACATCAAGGTGAAACAGTGCAAGAATGGAAGGTAACTTTTTGAGGCACCTGCTGACATCTTTTGATCCAGGGCAAGGCTTGGCTGATCCAGTGAAAATCCAGGTGGACTGAGGCTGACCCACAAAGACCTATGGATTTCGATGATCTGTTTCCCCATATTGGTGAATTCGGACCATACCAGAAGTGGACCTACTTCTTACTTTGTATCCCTGCAACCCTTACATCTGTCTTCACACTCTTTAACAGCATCTTCATTTCCGCCACACCAGACCACTGGTGCAGGGTACCCGAGATAGAAGCCTTTGGAGATGTCTTTCCTCCAGATGTGTTGAAGGAACTCAGCATACCCAAGACAGCAGCAAATGATTTTGCAAAATGTGAGATGTATGATGTCAACTACACGACTATCATCTTCAGTGCCCTGGATGCTCAGGCGAACCGACAACCAAACTCTTCGTGGCCTATACGGCCTTGTACCCATGGATGGATATACAGCACTATCGACTATGATAGCACACTAGTGACACAGGTATAGACCCTTCCATTATTTACAAAACGTAACAGTTTGGCGTTCAATAATAACAGTCCAGTGATGCATGCTTGCTACTTCAGCAAGCAGGGGAAGCACACACCAAATGCACCAACATCTAGGATAACAGCCGCTAAACATATCTTTCGTGGAACGGTGTATATACAAGCTACAGAAAGGCAGTCTTATGTCATCTTACATTGCTTTGCTGCTTTACTTCAGTTGCTTTTCATAATGTGAGACATACCTTCACTTAAACCCTGTTTTTTGTCCTATTTTAAAATTAGTTGAAAGAACAAAATGCGTAGTATAACAAATTGAGCATCAGAGTGCTTCAGCTGGCAAACAGTTTTAGGCTTTGTTGAAGCTCGACGTACAGCCAGAGCAGGAAACACCTCCCTTCTGCGGGGATAAGTACACCACCTAGAAACAAGGCCGTAGTGCTGGATTTTCAATGTCATGCAGCACCGGAGGCCAGCGTGGGGCACAGATTAAACCAGCGTGGGGCACAGATTAAACACGAGTGCTGTGTCAACGTTTGGTGGAGACTCGTGTTCTCATACTGAACACAAGACCCTGCTGAACACCGACGCAACACTCATGTCCAATGTCCAATAAAAAATTTAGCACTATGGCCTTGCTATCTAGGAGGTGTTGGGTGAGGCAAGGAGCAAAGAATGTAAGAAGAAATGGATAGGGGGAGACTGGTACCGGGTTTTCTGCCAGGCAGAAAATCATTTCGCAAGTCGGCCTTTAAGCCATAGAAACTGGGAAAAGTAACGTATATCCCCGACAGTGTCCAAGGCTTGCCATATTCATATCCCATTTTGGAAAAAATCTGACAAAATAGTAATTATATGTAACAAGTAATCAGGTTAATTCTTAATGATATTATTTAGATTGAATATAAATAATTCCTAATGTGTAGTTTGACGTACATTTGTGACTGAGTGAAATATGCAGATATTGTTCTGTGTGTTTAGGTGGCTTCTCTAAGGTGAACACAATATTTGGTGATTATCAGCAAAAAACAGTTGCTGAAAGACAAAAATACAGAATTAAACAAAGATAAAGAACTTTCATCTACAATTCAACTCAACATATCCTATTTAGCATTACACCAGTGTGCGACAATAGATTAATGTGGGAATCGGTATGCGCACCTTCAGCACACTCTGTCTGATATTTGTGTTCTTAGACCAATACAGTTTGCAAGGACGCATGGAAGGTGTCCACGGCGCAGTCTGCACTCTACGCTGGCAGCGTTATAGGGACTGTGCTCCTTGGCGCCATTGGCGACAGGCAAGTGAGCAGATTCATCCCGCAAGAACACATATTCTACTCAGCAATCCATGATTGAACTACCTACTCTATTTCAGCCAGAAAGGGTCACGGTGGATGCTATAAGCCACCTCAGTTAAATTGAGCGCTGATAGCATGAATTTTATGCATTATTGTATCCAATGAAAGATCATGTGGCAACGCTCACGCTGCCAAACAGGCTCCGATTGCTCGCAACATTCGCCGTAGTTGTCGTCTGGGTTTTCCGGTGTATAAGACACTTTTTTTACACAAATTTCAGTGGAGCATCTTTTACACAGGTGCGTCCTATATATTAATTTTTACTTATAAACTTGCGAAAAGTGGGGGGTGCATCTTATACACCGGAAAATACGGTAATTGGTATTCACAAAGAAATAACATTCATACTAAGCGACTCAGAATGTATCCGTGCCACCTTGCACTTTGTACTTCCTTTTCCCCAAAGTCTCAGGCCTAAAAAGGTTGTATATATGTGCCTCTCTACTAGGTACGGAAGAAGGATGGCATTCCTGATCACTGTCCTACTCAGCCTCGGAGCAGGAATAGGGGCAACATTTTCGACTACCTTTGAACAGTACATTGCGTGGAGGTGCATCATAGGGCTCACTTATCCAGCCATCTTCCAGATACCATTCATAATGAGTAAGGAACCACTTGCCCCCTGTTCGGGCTATTAAGAAACAACTGTGTAGAAATAAGATACAACCGTCCTCTTCGCAGCAATGGTGTTTACCGATTTCCTGCAGGCATGGAGCTGATGAACCCAGAGAAGCGCACCTTCAGCGGCATGTTTGTGTCTACCATCTATGGTATTCCTTTTATAATGCTGGCTGGGATCGCCTACCTGCTGCGGGACTGGTATACGGTGTCCCTTGCAACATCAATGCCCTTCATAACAGTCCTCGTCGTATGGTGGTATGTATGTAATCCGTTGGAAATGGTTCCCTCTGTACTTTAACAGCTAATTCGGTGCAATCCATAGATTGCAAGCGGTGGTGGGAGTTTTAATATGCCCGTTTGGTGCAAGTTCAAATACAAATCAGGCTACTGGCCGATGACGGTAATGTTTTAAAAACACACAGCATTCCAGGATTGTAGCCAGTATCAGGTCACAGTTGAGCATCGCACGTCATATAAAACATCCCTTTATCATTAGGAGAGAATAAATAAGAAACAGGGCTTGCTATTATGTCTGCACACAAACTTTGCTCTTCCCAAATTGAAATTCACTTTTAAATAATATTTTCCGTTCAATTAAATGTAAAGACAACCCCACCAATTATGCAAAATTTTGTGCATATCGCTCACAAAACAACTGTGCAGGTTCATTCCCGAATCACCACGCTGGCTACTCAGTCAAAACCGGATGGCTGAAGCCGAGGATGTGGTGCAGAAGATTGCGAAATGGAATGGGAAAAAAATTCCAGCAAATTTTCTTCAAGCCTGCATGGTGAGCGAGCCCTTACGTGTCCTAACTACTGCAGCCCCACAAACTAGCAACTAACCTCCCTGAAATATTTCTCAAAAAGGAGCAACAGCAGAAGCTCACCGGTAATAAGTACCTCAAAGAAGAGGTGTCACTCCAAAAGCTGGCCAGCTATCCTAACCTCCTCAAGAAGGTTCTTCTGGTGACCTTCAGCTGGACAGCCAACACCATGGTGTACAATGGCCTCTCCCTTGCAACCTCCACTATGAACATCAGCGACTACATCTCGTTCGCCATCAGTGGTGCCGTGGAGGTGCCGGGAGTGCTGCTGGCATGGGCTTTCATGGACAAGTACGGAAGACGCCCTGTAATGGTATCCAGCATGCTCATAGGTGGCCTGGCATGCATATCCAGTGTCCTTGTTCCGTCAGGCAAGTGCATGATGTCTTATTTAAGGTAAATGGTACAGAAAACATCCACAGGGGTCAGAAAGTTAGCCTGTTCGAGAAATGTCAGCTGTCATTTTGGAACACGTTACAAAGATCATTCTGTGGGCACCCCGTCCACCATCTGCTTGATTTGGGAATGCCACGCATGCTAAGTAGAAAATTTCCAATAACCCAAGACGAGGACACAAATGAACTAAGATAGCCAAACTAGCCTAATCTTAGGTCATTAAGAAAATAATTCACCACCTTGCACATGTTTTTACGCTTCCTTCATAATTAGCTGAGTTTAAGAAAACCTTAAAAGACCACAAGAACAGCAGATTGGACAAGCAGCAAGTACAGAAAACAATACCTCCTGACCCCTACATGGTCTAAATGTGTACATTTTATCTTCTGGGTCTTCTAGATAGTGTAACCTAAAGTGATCCGAGATGCGTGCTTGCGATATCAAAGTGACATGAATCGCCTTAGTATTTCCAAACAATAAAGTTGGATAAACATTTGCTCACGAGACTGCCTCATGGACACTACCTTCAAGAAGTTGCATTATAATGAGGAAAAATATTTAAAAAATTGTTCACAACATTTTTTTTAAACTTTTCATCTACACTGGTTTGCTCTTTAAATGCATATCCTCATACTTAGTTTAATTTTTAAAAATTACATTGCACACTTCTAGCCACTTAATTTGTATGACCTCCACATGTCAGTTGATAAACTTTGCACAAGAATCTTTCATGTGAAAATTCTGCCAGCTCACTTCTGAGCGAGCCCTTTAGCTATCTAGATCATAATATTCCAGAACAAAATTACAACTTTCATGATAAAAATGATAAACACAGACCTTTACAGTCCCATATGCTCTCAAAAAGATCCTGTAATAAAATAAAAAGTGCCTATATTAAACACAATTTCTGGTGCCACTTCCACAAAAGAAAAACTCCAAATCCAACATAATAGAGAAATCCTGTAACTGCTTTAGCCTCCGGTTTCTTCGATGTACTGAACATATTCTTTAACTGCCATGAAAAACAAACTTGGGTACTCCTAATCAGAGGTGACCCAGATTTTCATACTTCAAATAATCTTTAAATCCATGCAGATCCAGTGTGGCTCAACGTGTCGCTGTGCAGCCTGGGCAAAATGAGCATCACTGCATCATTTGCAACCATCTATGTCTACAGTGCTGAACTGTTCCCCACTGTGCTTCGCACCTTTGCGATGGGTATTGTCGCAATGACGGGCAGCATCAGCCTCATCATTACACCCCACATTCTTTTCCTGGTATGCGATGAGCCCTTTTCCAATCACTGTCCAAGCACATGATTAATGAGTCTATTTAATTTGTGCAACCATTCAAACCATATCCTCTTACCTGTATAGACACTGCCATTATTAGTGCAGCATGGTGGTCTCCAAGCCGTATCCTTACTTTTTAAATATAGATGGATGGATGCAGGTGATGCATACATCCTCCACAGATTTCGGGGATGAAAATTTTCAAAACTAGAAAGTGTAAAACAAAAATAATTTTTGACACAGTGCCAAAATACTAAGACAAATGAATGACACTGCCGAGATGTGACTGGCCCGAGTCATTTTGTAGCACCTTTTGAAGCAGCCAAAAGTCCATTATGGGGCAGGAAAAAGTACTTTTGGAGCACAAACATACTTCTTTTTTGTTCATGCCCCTGCAAATATTATATGTTAAAATTTATGTGTTTTGGCCTATTCAACTAATAAAAAAACATACATACTTTGCCTTCACACTTCTGTGCCACATTTTGTTAGCATCAACTGCATGGCAGGTTTGACTCCCTCTAACACAGAACTAGCTGTTTAGTTGCACATATAAGCACTAGGCATGGCAACAAGCATCTTGTTGACATGCCTTTTTTTATTCTATTCATTACCTTGAATGGATAAAACCTATATAAAGGTGACAACTAAACAAAAGAGTTCAAATAAAAAGTAAACCCATAGAGCACTTTATGTAAACTTTCTTGCGAGTACCCAAATGGTATATTCCACTGAAAAAATGTAAAAATAATCTTGAGCATAAATTGATGTTTCGTTCAAGTTTTGAAGGTTGCAATAAAACTAAAATTCTTAATTCAGATTTAAAAAAAAAAAAAGCTTGTCATTGAATTCTGAACATCAATGACATTTTGTATGTAGAACTTTACGATAACAAAGATAGGCATGTGAATGATAAGTATGCCTTCTTAAAACTATCGTCAGTCGTTAAGGTTTAAACTTAAAACTGAATTAGGTGAATTCACCTAATTCAGTTTTAATTTAGTCTATTGACTACCTCGAATGGATAAAACCTATATAAAGGTGACAACTAAACAAAAGAGTTAAAATAAACCCAAAGAGCACTTTATGTAAACTTTCTTGCAAGTACCCTTGCGAAATCTCAAATTTGAAAAAGATATTGCCAGAATAACAATACTGCAGTTTATCATAAATATAAGTAATCATAAATAATTCAGACATTTTTACTGCAACTAAAAGCTCACCAAGTTCCATTAAGACTTACAAGTTCTTTTGTTTTTGTTTTTTTTAATATAACCGACACCTGCATGTTTATTGTCCATCTCTGGAGGAGTGCTTTCCCTTTAGCACTCGGATGCACGGCGGCAAAGCAAGCTAAGCAACATAGCAATGCTTACTTTGCGGTTGTCGCTTCATTGCAGTACACAAGAGTGCAGTGAGAAGCGCACTAAACAAAGCTAACTTGCACGCCAGAGCAAACTACAAACATAAGAGATATGGCGAAAATTCTGAGTACTGTCAGTGTTTGACAATGACAGAAAGATCAAGTAGGATAGTAGATTATTTGCGGCTATAATCGAAACTTCTCAATATTTGCACAAGCCTAGCATAACGATCGGGATATGAAGCGGGGCCCGAGCTATATATTTTCAGTGTTAAAAAAAAATGAAATCAAGTTTTGGAACAATGTTGGTGCAATGATATTCCTCACATTTGGGCTAAATGTTGCAGGATGTAGCAGGGTAACCGTTTGGTGCAGCAATCCCATCACTGCATTGTCATTTTACGTTGCTCGTTAAATGAAGCCATTGCAATTCATACTTTCTAACGTGCAACCCTTCCCTTAAAAATGCACCATCTGACAATGCCTTTGTGGAAAGCAACATTGTGCCCCTCACACCCTTCAGAGACGCATTTTACTTTATGCAGAAACGATCATTATGTCGTTTCAGGGTCAACTGTACATCATTGTCATCCCTGGTGCAATCTTTGGAGGGCTATCTGCTGCTGGAGGATTCGCTGTGCTGCTACTGCCAGAAACTATGAAGGTTCGTCTGCCACAGACTCTCAAAGAAGGAGACACTTTTGGAGGAGACATCCATTTGTGGAAATGCATGAGAAACAGGTATGGCACAATCTCAAAGAGCACATGCTGATTCAAGCAAACTTGCAATCATAAAAACAAAAAAATAATGAACATAGAAAATGGGGAAGGTTGCCACACTTATGGCTTTTTCAGATTTTTTTTCACAATGCGCAAAAGGTGTAGATTCAAATGCATAGAAAGCTTCTTGTTCCATTGAACAGGCCACATGTCTGAATACCGAAAAGAGCACCTTGCATCGAATGCTGAACTGCCCAATTTAACCAAGCCTTTCTGGATTTGCAGCAGAAAGAAGACGGCCAACAAAGTATGGACTGAGGAAGACCTCAAGCAAAACACACTATAATTTTGGAACCCTATAGAGTTATGCTGTGACCCAGTTGCTCAATTCTACCAATGAAAGAATCCTGAAAGCTGCAAGATTCCGATTGTTTGCTTATCACCGATTTTCTATAATCCCTTTTATCAGCACTCTCTCCTCAGCCATTTTTCTTTCCTTCCACACTCCAATTCCATCTCCTCTTCTCATATTTCTTTTTCTTATCACAGACTCTCTCTTCGTCACTTGTCGGCCCATCCCAAAGTTCCCAAAACAAGATGCCGGCATCACTACACCCAAAGATTGCATTCTCATCTTGGCTTTCTCTATAAATCAGAGACCCAGATGTGTCTATGTGGGGTCTGATCAAAGCATGCTTTCAAAAGGGACACAAGCTGCCTCTTTTGGGAAAGTATGTTTTCGATAAATAAAGCCACATTTTTTGTACAAGGAAACCTTTTAACAGAGTGGGGTATTTGACAAGTAACAAGACTGGCATTACCACTCATGCAACTTGGGCACCATTAATCTTATCGCAACAACATACTACTGATATTGCAGACAATGCAACAGGTACTGAAACATCTGGCAGCGTTTTAAAAGTATGTCGCACATATAGATGTCAGACGTATTTTGTCAATATCTGTAGAGGCATGTCGGATGTATTTGGTCAATTTCCACAAAGGCCCTAACCCCACCGGTCTGCGGTAACTGGTCCAAGCAATGCATGAAAATACGACTGGTCAATTCACTTTCGTATAGCCGTGCAGAATTGCTTTTCAATCAGCTCATACTTTGGAGCTAACATTCTTTTGATTTGCTAGGCTGGAAAAACTCTGCTGGTCAGGTACAGCACAATCTCCCAAGTTATTGACACAGCATGAAGATGTTTTGATAGCGCAGATGTCACCTTGCTGCACACCACTGCCAACTAGGTTACCGACATGTTAACCGCCCTGGACCGTCTCCCCCGCAATGCAGCCAAGCACAGTTGGCCACACCAGTCGTGCTCCTGTGCTGATAAAAGGCCAGTGCAAAGTATGTGCTGTAGACATTGAGTCACAGGCCCCCATGATGGCACATTAGTAAATGAGTTGAATCAGCGTATTGCATCATCCCGCTTGGCGGGTAGGAAAAAGGGAAACCCAATAGTAATATAAGATACAGATCATTCACCTCTGTTGCAACAAGTGCCCACCCCCCACTTCTGAAAAATTTGAAAAATAAGAGGACATATGAAGCACCCACTCCAGCAAACTTTTAAGCCAAATGAGCTAACCGAGATCACCTCCCAGACGCTTCTTCAAGCACGCCGGTGCAAAGCGGTGAAACTTGATGCGAGAGCGTGGAGGCAAAGCGAATGAGAGACAAACGGAACAATTGCTTAAAAACTTGGGGGTTCTGCCGACCCCTATACTACTTCTACACCATTCCGCCTAACCAATCAAGGGCCCACCCTACCATGTGCCCCTCTTGCTTTCCTACTCTTCGAACCTGACAAGAGCTCATTCCCCACGTTTCATGATTTCCTCTAATTTTTGGGTGGGTGCTTTTTAGTATTTTACAATATATGCACCGAGAAACTGAGGAAGGGGAGGAGACGAGAGCATGCGGGGACATCAGAACACCGAGCTCTGGTTGTAAAGATAAATGGTAGACCTAAAGCTAGCTGCCTTTGTCTCTACTGCACCCGTCCAACGCAGAATGCCGGCGTCCGGCATTTGGCTTTCGCATTCGAACGCGTTCAATGAGTGCAGTGGAGAAATAGCCAGTTCGCCTTAGGTGTACACAGTAACCATACCGACCAGAGGTTGGCGTTCTGACGTCCCTGCGCTCTCTCGTTTCCTCCTCTCCCCCACTTTCTAGGTGCATAATGATTGACTGTGGAGCAGAGGCGTCGGAATTATTTAAGAGGGGGGGGGGGTGGCGACGTTGGTGGGAGAGGAGTGGGGGGCAATCACCTCCAGCTCTTTTTGTTCCAACGACACTAAATCAGAGGCATCGGAACTGTTCTGGAGATGGGGGGGGGGGGGGGGGGGCAAGGAAGATTTTCCACCCCCTCCCCTGCATTGCTTACATTCAATTTCTGCATTTTTTTTTTTTTGGGGGGGGGGGGGGGGGGATTTGCACTTTCTGCCGCGAACGTTCCGACTCTCCTAGCAAAGACAATAAGGCGACAATAAAATAAAACCTCTGCCCCATGCAACTTGCACAAAACTTTTGAAATTGTGAACGAGCTTGACCGTCCAATTAGTCCCTGCATAAATTTATAGGTTTTGCCCGATGTACCTTAAAAAAATTTAATGCAAACGTCCGACACACCAGTAAATAAATTGGCTCAGCATGTCCAACATACCTCTAGACTAGGGGTCTCCAAACCACGGCCCACGGCTGGCCACGGTTCTTCCAATGGAGCCCGGACCATAGCCCGCTTGCTGCTACTGGCGCAAAAATAAAGGCCCGTTCACACTCATGCGACCGAGAGAGACCAGACCGGTTTTTAAGCCTCTTGCGATCTCTTAGGATCAGCTCCGCTGCAGCACATCCGGTCCTAAGACGTCGCAAGAGGCTTAAAAACCAGTCTGGTCTCTCTCGGTCGCATATATGTGAACGGCGCTTAAGCACGCGCATAAAGGAACGATGCCACAACGGGGACCAACTGCGTAAACAAAGATACCAGAAAAAATAAAAGAAAACTGCCTATCGTAAGGTGTGCCCTCTCGTCATATTATTCATCGGATATTGTCATCACCATTCTTAGTCCCCCGTTTGATACCTGTGCAACTAAGTATGTTACAATTCCTTTGCGTTCCCGTGTATGTTGTGCTTGGTGTACTGTGTCGTATGTATTGCACATTGTCAGCATCAGTTTTATAATTCTCAATAGCCTTCTGCCCTGTCGGAACATGCCAAAGTTCCCATGCACTTTGATTTATGCCTGGTGAGTTTTCTGGGTCCCAATTATTGTGCAATGTTAAAATAAGCTAAATATTGGATTTATAAATAAATTAGACGTATTTGTCCACCATATGTTCTTTTTTTAATGTTCACTCCAACTTTCAAACTTGCATATAAATGCTTATCTATAAGATTATTCACTTTTTCTTGTTTTGTTAAATTTCTATTTACTTATTTTCTGGCCCTCGAGACAGCGACAGATCCCCGATCCAGCCCCTTAGCCAAAGAATTTCCAGACCCCTGCTCTAGACCACATGAGGAAAAAAGAATGAACATTCATGGAAGCATATGTTTCAATGGTAGACGTGAAAGATACTTTGCGTATTCAAAGCTAGAAAAAAAAAATATTAGAGCAAGTCTTTTGGCAACGTTTTCTGGGCACTTGTTGGATTGTCTTCAACGCTGCAGCAGTCAGCTCTTGAAACTACTGAATGACAAAAAAGGTACAAAAAAAACTACAAAACAATCTTCAATGAGACTTCTGCCGTACACAGGCAACCAAGAGCTACATGACCTATTGCATTACCACCTGACTACATTTACACATACAGTCAGCACTAAAAGAGAACAGCATAAACAAGCGATTGCTAGGTCGACAAACGGCGGCACATGGCGCTGCAGCAATACAAGCACAACGGGAACAAGGTTGCTTGGTGGGTGCCATCTTTGTAGCACGAGAGAGGTCAGCAGAGAGATGCCATTGTCGAGGAGCACTTTAAAAATGTCGCTACTTTGCCCAGGTTTTCGCCAGCAATGCACGACTGGCACATGGGGCCTCTATTTGCTTGCTCGTTGAGAGCAGCAATATCTTCATTAGTCGCTGTTTTACAGTCATTGGCGCTTTTTAAGACGCCGAACTGGCAAAGATTATAAATAACAGTATAGGTCAAGCACAAAAGAAATCACATGCAAACAATAGCTGTCTGCCGAAACACCTCCAAGATTGGAAGGTTTGAATAGCACGACCTCGGTGAATCCGCAAAAGGGTGCCACGTGCAGTGATTTCACACTCCCAGCGTCAATCACTTAGGCTCATCCCTTTTAGTGCGGACTGTACATGGCAGATCAGTTGTTGCAACTAAATTCACGCTAGCCACACAACATAAAATATACCTTAAACACGTCCTTCAATAAACTTCATAAATGCATTTTTCTTTGCTAAAGTAAAGGCAGAAATAAAGAGTGCTAAAAAGAATTGTTTATTGCAATGGACATGCAGAAGTATATGCTACAACTAAATTAACATGTACGAGACGGTCGAGATCACTTAGCATGCTGCAGGGAGAGGAAATTTTGAAAGACTGAACATACATTGGTAACAAAACTTATACAAAACAAGCAAACTGTGTCCCATCTCATGGGAGCAGAATCCTGATGGCAGTTGAACCACAACAGCCCAAGCAGAGGAGGCCATTCACTCAAGGCTGAAACTGCGGCTGTACCAAGGGGGATACCGCAACTTTTGTCAGCTGGGCTAACCATGCTGGTTGCAACCCCAGTTGGGCACTGCCCTCATCCCAAGGAAGAGCATAGTGTCTCCATCTACGGTGCACTTCCATAAACATCCCGTGCCCACAGCATCCTTGAAGATTACTGATTTTGTGCCGCTAAGGTTTAGCCTTTACATCATGAATACTGATGAAGTCAGAAATCTAAAGTGAGTGGAACCATACTTATAAAGCATCATAAATTAGTTACACAAATAGCCTTTTGTATCGCTCCCTTTTTAGACACCTCAACTACGACACACTAGCCTTGGCGTTTTGTGAAAATTAGTAAAATTAAATTTTAAAAAATCCAGGTACAGCATACAGGCGTGGTGAGCCATCTGATCTAAATAACGCGAACAGCCGTAAAACGGGTGTCGGCGAAACAATGATGGGAATCATAAAATGACATTCAACATACTTAAAAAAAAAAAACACTAAAAAAACACCATGGGTTGAGAATATCAATCGTTTTCACGGTTCACCATGCTTCGGTTTGAAACGACTCACAGCGAATAAATTAAGTAATAATAAAATGAAGTTCCTGCGCCTCACTTCTTGTCGAGTTATCGAGGGTCAGACATGCGTGTTGGAGAAAGTAGACATGCGCTAACTCGACTTCATTTAATAAAGCAGTTAGTACAGAACTAGAAACGGAGATCGTGGGAATGCTCAGGTTACGTTTATCACACTCTGGCGATGATTTGATGAGCTGCTCAGCACTGCAACAGGGTCTTGGCGGGGAAGTCGTCAGTCGTTCCATTGTAGCATCTCTCTCGTCCGATTTTCAGAACTCTGGAAAAGAAGTGATAGGGGCGACTAAAACACCACCGCTCAGTCGAAATAAGCTAGAAATACCAACCAAGTTTGTTCGATAAATGGAAATAACGGTCAACGGAACGGCGAACAGCACACAGCTGACTACAAACGATATACTAAAAAAAAAAAAACATAGACAAAAGAAAGATCCGATCCAATCCGAACAAAAGCCCCACAACATACCCACAAAGCCCGGGCCAATTTGCTTTCTAGCCAAGCGAAGTCGTCCAACAGCCGCAAACTAGTTAAGTCGAGCCATAGTCAAGCCAAAGCCATCAAGGCAAGCCAGCAAATGGTACGTCTCTCCACCCGTCTGCTCCTCCAGGTCCTCTCTTTGCCTTCTCTCTTTTTACTCTCTCCATCCATTCCCAAGCTTTCTAACGCCTTCCCCTCTCGAATCCTCCTCTTCTCTCTCACCCTCCCATCCAACTTCCGCCGACCGAAGACAACAGCAGAGCAGACGCCGGGTGGCCGTATCGGTCGGGCGGCTGCTAGTTCCCGCCAAAACTGAACGAAGACTCCGTCAACGCTACGAATAGGAGTGTGGAGTTTTGTTTCATTACCGAGTCCTTTTCTCTTTTTTTTTTCTTTGTAAAGCACGATAGTTGATTTTTGTCCGGTGACACCAGCACACATCGCAAGCAAGGTGCGTCTAGAACTTTACGTGTTTGCGCGGTTGTTTTCACTGCAGAGATGTACGTCGCCGATCTGTACAAAAATTTCTACAGCGAAGTGATTAAGACGCGAATTCTAATCATCGTGGCTGCGGACGTCGACGCTCTGGCAGCCTGTCGAATCCTTCAACAGTTGTTTCACTCCGACAACGCTCTGTACACTCTGGTGCCGGTCACGCAGAAGTCGGAGGTGGTGAAGGCGTACCGAGAGCACGGGGACGGCATCAGCAACGTCTTGCTCCTCAACTGCGGCGCGACGTGGGATGTGGTGGAGGACTGTAAGCCCAGAGACGACAACGTTGTCTTCTACATCGCCGACAGCCACCGGCCCGTTCACATCCATAATGTGTACAATACCAGTCAGGTGAGGCTCCTTATGCAAGCCAACGAGGATGAGGGCATTCCGGCGTACGAAGAACTCTTTCGCGAGGACGACGATGCCGACGACTTGCACTTGGACGAGCTCTCTATCGAGGACGAGATCGACAAACGCCGAGAACGGCGGCAGTGGGAGGAGCAACGGAAAAAGCGCCTCTTCGATTACACTCAGTTCAGTTACTACGGCCCTGCCACGGCAGTGACAATGTTCGAGATCAGCTGGAAGATGTCCCGCGACACGAATGACATCCTCTGGTGGGCGATCCTGGGGCTATCCGAGCAGCACATCACAGGGAAGATCGATCATAATCGGTACGTACGCTTTGGCAACCTCTCTCCACTCAAAACACTAATAGTATGAGCCGGCTGAACATGATGCCTGTACACGTTCCAGGTACATCCTGGAAGCTGGGAGCCTCCAAGCTCATGTCACGCGGCGGAACAATGCCAGTGGAGCCTTGCCTTCAACGAGCATTGCAGCAATCAACACGGTCCAGATTTCTTTCGACCAGGAACTGTGTCTACCGCTCTACTCGCATTGGTCCCTCTTGGAGAGCCTCCAGAACACTCCAAGTGTCATGTGCGCCTTCAAGCTGTGGACACAGAGTGGCCAGCGGAAGCTCCAGGAGTTCCTGGCAGAGCTGGGGCTGCCCCTGCAGCAGTGTAAGCAGCAGTTTGCCTCCATGGACATGAGCCTTCGCAGCCACGTCAAGGAGTGGATGTGCGACGCGGCCGACAAGTACGGGCTGGACCAGCTCCTCTTTGCTTGCTTCTCGGGGAGGTGCGGCTACCGGGATCAGTTCTTCGCCTCGGACGCCGCATATGGTCTGCTCGCCCTCGTCGAGTCGCCCGTGGAGCAGCTCTGGGAGAACTTCTTCCAGGCCCTGGATGCCCTGTCCTGGTCTCACACTGACACGCTTCGTCGGGGCATCCAGCAAGCCAAGGGCCGTCTGCTGGCCGTTGCCCAGCAAGTGCAGTCCTTTATGAACTTGGGCAGCATCATTTGTGCAGGACCCTTCTTGTACGGCACCCTCCCGGATGGCAGTGCCCACCAGCGCCTATTCGGCTGCCCCAGCGGGCTCATCCAGCTGGCCCAGTGTGCCCTGAGGGCACATGCAGCCAGCACCCGTAGCCGACGCCTCGCTACCCTTCCGCTGGTCCTAGCCGCCGAATATGCCGCCGATGCCACCTACACGCTAGTCGTGGGGGTCCCGCCGCTCTCCCAAGGGTCGCCCAAGAACTTTTTTGGCCAGGCGTTCCAGCAGGCCAGCTCCATGACGCACTGCACCTTCTTGGACGATTTTTTTCACTCCCCCGCGGTCCTGGTGTATGCCCAAGACAAGGGCAAGTTCTTCGACGCTCTTACGTCGCTTCTGGTGTGAGCTCAGCCGGGCTCTGGTAACTCAACCCTGGTGTGGTCCCATAGGGACAAAGCGCACAATTCATAGATTCTAAGTTTTACCCAAGGCAGCAACCAAGGGATCGTCTGGAAACATGTAGAAGGATACCTGGGTAATTGTTTTCTTTTGGGAGTTAATAAGTGTGTGAGATTAAATGGTTAAAATTCAGCGACACATTTTGCCATAATGTTTCTGCCGGAAAAATAACACTCGGGACACGAGCTTGCTCAAACATAATCCTGAATTGCAAACAGTTTGCAAAGTACAGTGCTCAGCAAAACAAAACGGACCAGCAGAGCATGTGGCCTTGCATACCTGCTGCAACATCTGCCAGGAAAAGCCGCGCGACTGGGTGTCGCGAGTCGCACATGCATGTAGCTGAGCCGAGCAGTCGGCGGTTCGTGCTCGGGGCGCGAACCCCCGATAGGTGATTACCACTAAGCATAAATCTCAAGCTTTACCGCTTATATATACAGGCACATAGCCAGGATTTTGTTTCGGGGGAGCCCACCCATGACAAAATGCTGTATGAGGGGGAGGGGAGAGAGGAGGTCCCAGCAAAATAGAAAATTTCGGGGATGGAGGGGGGGGGGGGGGCCCATGGGCCACCCCCCTGGCTATGTGCCTGCTTATATATACTGTAAACGACTTAATTTTCGCAAATCGGGCCAAAGCTGAAAATTTGAAATAATTTGCGGGCTTTAATTTTCGCGAATCGAGTGTAGCTTCTGTAGCGTTCACATATTGCCCGAATTGTTCGCGGGACGTAATTTTTGCGAATTGTAGGCGATTTGCGAAATTCACGAAAATTAGGTCCTCGCGAAAATTTAGTCGTTTACAGTATATATATATATATATTTTTTTTTTTATCATTGCGTGACACTCCTGAGTTATTTATTGGTCTGTCCTTCAAGATGCAAGGTTAGGTTGCCCCAAATATACTTACATAAAAAAAAAAAAAACAGCCAAAGAGGAAGGCACTTTATATTAGTTGGTCTGAAAAAAGAGCATACATGCCATGGCACCACATTTATTTAGTATAAACTGTGAGCTCGCTGCGAGTGGTGGTCACGTTTTCCCAACTTGACTTTTAGGAAAAGATAAATCTGCATGATACTGCAAAGAAAAAAAACATGTTGCAAGCTCATGGCCAGCATTGATCAGCTATCGGGGGTTGTGCACCGAACAAGAGCAACCGCCGAGTGCTTGGCTCAGCTGTGCGACTCACGACGCCAGATAGCATGACTTCTGGCAGATGGCGTCGCAGGTATGCAAGGCCACGCACTTCGCTGGTTTGTTTAGTTTTGTTGAGCACTGTTTATAATCCCTTATTGACAACCTGACTAGGAAAGTCTTCATTTTACAATCTCATTGAATACTTCAATTCGTTAATTGACATACATGGTTTTTTGTTTTCTCTTGGGGTGCATCATTTTGTAAGTTTTCTCTTTGCAATTTCTGTGGGTGATGTTGACGAGCCTGAAATTGTTGCTATTCCAAATCCCCCAAACGTTTACGCTAGCTACAATCCCTCACTCCAACTGCAATTCTAGTTTAGGCATGTAGAAATACTTGTTAAAGTAAAAACTGTACATTCTACATTAGTCACGCTTGACATCTAATGGTCCCAAGCTTTTTTCTACTGGAAACTATTCCAATCTCACTTGGTTGGAAGTCTATTTCTGCATCTGTTTCTATTCAAGCCGAAATGATATATGAAGCCGAAACTCATTCTCTAAATCTGTGACTTGCATGAAACCCGAAAAGGGGCATTAACCATGTGCATAACTAATATGGAATGTTTCGTACAGAGGAAATTATAAACTTTACTCTGCTGTCTGAACACACTGTTTAGCTTACAAGCATTCATTTGTGGTTGTCTCACAACCATACTCAAATTTAGTGAGCAGATTTGTAGGACGACCCATTGTGCTTACGTTTAGAGCATCTAAACTGATTGGTACGTCATTTTTTTATTGTACACCTTCAGTTCTCTCGCTCAAGAAGTGAATTGTGCAGGCTTTTACCCTACTAGGTTTATGGTTTTGTAATTAATGCAACAATTAGTTTGGCTTTTAGATGCATTTGAATGTTATTTATTAAACTGTTATATTTACCAGCAATTATTGTTTGGTGGTACACGTTTATTCTACTGAATTCATTATTTTCTTCCAGGCACATCTCATACTTACTGCAGCAATGGTGAAACTATAAAATTACCTATCATGAACCACTTGTTTGAGTGAGAAAAGTTGTTTTCACGAAGTTCAAGCATTCTGAATGTTGCCGAGGTTTGAATGTGCAATGTTCAAAGCTTTGGAGAGTTTGACCTTTTCAAACTTTTGGGAGCTTCAAAGTGATGTTTGAAAATATGTTCTAAGGCTCTGAATACCGCTACTACCAAAGCAAAAAAAGAAAAAAATTTTAATCAAATAAATTAGGTTTACTTGATTTAAATCACTGTAGCTAAACGATGACTATTTATCACTACATTTGTTTTTAAACATGTCAGGCTGATTTATCAATCCGTCCAATCGCTGATAACAATGCGTTAAAAGAATTCTTGTAAATTTAAGCTACAGTTTAATTGACGACTTTTTTATTGGTGTAACCCCTGCCATACTCGCATAAAAACAGCTTGATTTTTAATACTTCATTTCAGCTTAAGTCCAGACGCAGCTGATGCTACAAGTGCAAGCATGTGGCCATAAACAATGCTTGAACTGCACGAGCACGCGTGCTTGGCAGGGACGCTGAGAGCCCGCGGAGCTCGCGCTTGTAGCATCGGCTGTGTCTGAACTTCAGCTGAAACGAAGTATAGTTAGCTGAAGAGCTTTATTTGCTTTTCTTTTCATGTTCCAATTCGCTTGCAATAGGATGTATGTTACGTAACTGACAAACAAAGTGGAAGGTACATAAATAGAAAGCTCAGTGCTCCGATTTCCTCAGAAGTGCACTGATTTTTATTTGTGTTTAGACTAATACAAGTCCTTCTTGCTTGACAATTTGGTTTTCGTACAAAACAAATTCATATAGAAAATATCAAATGGTAGACAAACTGTAAATAAGAACTATTTTCGTGGTAATTTTTGTGGGAACGGTTTAATTTACAGGGGTACTCCAGCGTTTTCTTAATAGTAACAAACATTGCTGAAATAGTAACCAAAATATTGGGTCAAGATGAATTTTTTTTTGCAAAGTTATTGTATTAAAAGTTTTTTGTCCTCATCGGGATTTTCAAAGTGAAAGTCTCTACTGGCAACAATGAAAAAGTGATGTCAGCGGGAGGCAGGGGTTCACTCTTTGGATTGTAGACTTTGTTCCGAACCAACGTTACTAAAACACTCAGTTGGGAAACTCGCCCTTCAAACCTGGACCTCTGGCATCCACCGCGACCAAGCTAAATACGATAACAGCGCCACTCTTTAGCGATAAGTTGACACATGAAAGTTGCTTTATATAGCTACTGCGAGATCGCGCCACTGGCCCTTGCCCGACTCGGCCAGAACCAATACGTTCAGCTGTGCAGTTCCCGGAGTGGCGGTGCGGGAGAAATGGCGGCGTTGCGATCGCCATTAGCTCGGTTCTCGAGTATGGATCGGAGCCACTTTTCCAAAGCAGGCTCTATGGCAGTTTCCCAACTGAGTGGTTCTAATAACATTGTTCCCAACTGATTACAAGCAGTTTCATGGTGTCAAATGAATGCTTTGGAAGCTCGCTGCAGCACCCGCGGCGCACGAAACAAATGCTCGGCATAGTCCATCTTTAGACTGCCCGCTGGACCTCCAAGCCTGCCTTCCCCTGACGTCGCGGCACTGAAAAGCACGGGTATATTTGAGCCTTGGTTTTGGCATCATTTTCACTTGCCAATTTCACAGTAAGTACTAGTATTCTGGATTTTGCGATACTAAATAGCATACCGGAAAGGGGTTCCAAAGATATGGTTAGTTGGGGTAGCTAGAAAAATTGCCAGTGTACCCCTTTAAATCATCATAGTAAAACTGGCCTCATTTAAATCATGATTTAAATCATCTTGATTTTTATTCTCCACCCTGGCTATTACTCATGAAGAAAGCGAGTGAAACATGCAATGAGCACCACTTCTAGTCTGGGGAACCTGACTAAAATTGGGGTTCCCTGATGCCTTCACGAGTACAGCTCACCAGACGAAGGAAGTTCCAGAAACAGACATTTGAATTCTAGACATTACCTAGCGCCAAAAGAGTTCAGGTACTAAATCAGTGAGCACTCATTTCATCACATCAATGCCCAAAGCATTCAAATAGTCTTAGAATCCAGGATTGTTTTCGAAGTTTATTGAATCTTTGCGAAGTAGGATATTTAGAATTCATTAAATTAATTGATAAAAAAATGTTGAAGTGTACAGTATGACCCAGTTATAATTAACCTGAGAAGAGCACAGAATGTGGAGGAATTTACATGTTACACTGTTAGCTAAGTTCTATTTTTTTATTTTTTCTCACAAGTGGCATCTCTTGGATGCTATCCAATGTTCTCCAGTTTTTTAAACTATCATTTTTAACAGCGTGTTAGCGGCTACGGGTCAGGAATTTCTCTGGGGCTCCTGCAGAAACTGCAGAGTGCAAGTCATTAAAACAACTTGTTTAAGCTGTACTTACTTTTTTTTTTTTTTTCTGATTTGAGCTTTTGTTTAAATCTCCTGAGACTGTCAGTTAACATACTCGTACTGCCCAGCTGCTTTTTTATGGTTCATTTAGTGCGATGTTAGGGAAACTGCAACCATTTTCCCACGACCTTCATTTCTGATTTTTATCTGAAGTTGGCCTTCGTAAGAATCTGTGTTCAATCCTGAATCAGCATAAACCCCGATGAAATATAATATAACATGAAATTCAGCTTTTTTTTTTTATGTGAGCTCACAGATGGAAGGCTCAGTCACACAGGGGGGGGGGGGTTAGAAGTAGCTCTGCAGCGGCAGCGGCAGTAGATCACCGACTTTTCCGTGCCTAATCATATTTTTATTGCCACCTTCGTTGTCGATTAGATCCCGACTGCAAATGTGCTGGCCTTGATTACTTACACCAGCTTCGCAAATTATCAAGCAATCACGGAGTCTAATCGCTTCAGAAATGTTGTCTTCTTTCTCGAGTATCACCTCTGCGAGAGACTGCCCGTCCTATTTTTACGTCAGAGTCCTTCGAGCCGTTTGGTGCGCGCCCGTTTACTTTGGTATCACGAGTCTTCCGCAGTCTCCAGTCGCACTCCGCGGTGGGCCGCTCAGTGCGCTTTCCCGCAATGCACGCCGTGCGTAGGGGCGCGCGCGGTGTGGAAGCTTTCGAACGGGTTACGTAAAGCTTTTTCTCGGAACAACACACTTCGCACTTGGAATCTCTGGAAACGATCCACCTACTTTCAGAGAGTACTGAGTTATACATCTGCAGCGGAAAGCCCGGGTACAACTTTCTGAGACGGCAAAACTATGCACGTTTTTGGAGCGAACAGCAAAAGCTCGGAAAGAACCAAGTCCCCAACACATGGTAGTAACTGCACATTCTATGATACACTTCCCTGATGATATCAATGAACGCGACCGGTGGATTGCTGAACTTAGGCGTGTGGAATGAGACTGATGAGTCCGCCATCGAAAACAACGTGCCATCCCGCCTCCCCCCGTTTTTCATCCCCCATTTCTTTTTTTTTTTTTTTTTAACGGCGGTAAGCAAGACATGTTGCAGTTTACGGCGATCGATAGAAATACGTGCATAAGGTACAATGCAGTGTGAACAATTAAAAGAAGAAAAAAATCGCCAGAATGCCGCTTGAAGACATCGCAATCCCGACTTCATGCGCCACGAACCTGGTTGGGCAACTGACGCGGCAGATTCAAAACACGTCCTTAGCTGCCTCAGCACGAAGCTTTCCAATTTCCTGTCGGTGCCGCCGAGAGTGACAGAATAGCTTCCGGTTGGACAGTCCCAGGTAATGAAAAAAACTTGCTGTTTTGTTTCGCCCACCAAGCTCGCGCCGACTCCGCATGCAGATAGTCTGTGCGACTTCACTTACTCCAGCCACCCTGAGTGGGCTGCGGCGACGTGGGCGATGAACCTCCCGAGCGTGGCTGGTGGACACCCGGGTGGTACTCTTGGAAGCCTGCAAACGTCACCCGTTTTCCCATTCTTTCTCGAAACACTCGGGGCGTTTCGGGCGTAGATTCTCCCGCCCATGACCGGACGCGTGCGTGAAAGCAAAATACTTGCCAGCATTCCTCCGCTCGGCTGACGGGGGAAAAGGAATCGCTTTCACCTGAAACGACGTCGGATACGTGCAGTGAGCCCCCAGCTTCTTCAAAAAACGTCAAAAGAAAAGCTTTTTTTTTTTGTGTGTGTAGAACACGTTTTAGCAAGGCGGCAGCAGTCATCTCGTACGACAACAGACAAGTAATTGATTATTTTTTTTCGAATTTGAGGTTTCTGACAATAAGCAGAGCCCCGCATGTCCGGGGATATCTCCGGGTATCCGCAATGAAACCGCGGCGGATGCGGGTACATGCGACCTCCGAATATGTAGACAAAATGGGGATGTAACGCTTTAGATTTGCAAGGTTGTAGTTTCAGTCAAGACTATATTGTAGTTAAATTAATTTTGTTGCAATAAGCTTCGGGGGGGATTTCCGGTACAAGAGACTGTTCTGGTCAAAGAATGCTGACTTCCGATGGTCCTGTTCCTCCCTCTTGGACGACAACTGCGACAACCCCCTGTTCAATTACTAAGCGTTTTCATTCGGACGTTAATTTGCCTTCTACAATGCTTTCGGCAGCAGATTACGAGTCGAAGCTTGGCATCACTGTTTTGGCACAATGCTGTGCGAGGCACGAGATGCTATTGCGTTGGGAAGGTTTGGTTGGCACCAACCCACGTGCACCAAAAAGCGCTATCAAAACCTAAAATGCAAGGGAGAAAAAAAAAAAAAAAAGATTGCGGGTCGGATGCGGACGCGCTATTTGATCGTTCGATCGAGCGTTATCCCGTATCATCGGGAGCGCTCTTCAAAAGAGCGCGCGTACACTGTTTTGGAAAACGAATTAGGCCGCACGGTCCCCGTGTCAAGGGTTACATCTTATTCATCTCCCGAACCGTTAGTGTCACGAAAATTAAAGCAGGCTACCACATGTGATCGTCAATCACCCGAACCGCGAGGTCGGAAAGGTGAAGGATTGCACTTACTTCCGTGTTGCGGCTATCCTTGTAGCTTCCGGCGCTGCTTTTGTCGGGCATTGTGATGTCCCTCGTGCACTGGAAAGACAAACTCGACTCACTCCTATACAAAACAGCTCTTCTCAAGCCCGCACTACACAGAAGATCGTCACGACAACGTGCTGTACGATCGACCGCAGCATGAACACGTTCGCAAACAAAATAACTTTTTCTTCTTTTTGTTTTTCGAGGGCAAATGGTCTATATATACATATACATTCCAGGATTCTGGCCGTGATGGCCGTGACTCAACTTATCAGCTGGAAATGTTACGCGAATGTCATCCCAACAGTTATCTCGCTTGGAGTAGCGTTCTTCGTTATCGCCTGCATCCAGATACGTTGTTTGAACCAGTACCTGATTAGAAATCTGGAGCTCCCTAGTCCTGCCATGGGCGCGAATGCTATGCAGCGGGAACTTGAGCGTTTAAAAGACCACAGAGCGTAACTGACGGTGCTTTTGGGTCGTATGAGCATGGTTCAATAACCTCTTGCACAGATGCCTCTACAGATGTAGTACCGTGGTACTTAATTGGTCACATCCGTGTACGTACTACAATTCCCTAAGGTTCAACCGCTTCAGACGACGGCGTGAATGTTTAAATATTCCGTCGCGAAATAAAATGACACAACTGGGCACGATCTGAAGGTAAACGACTTCAAGTTGAACGTGCGGCAAGCAGGCCCGCATTATCCATGACGGCGGCCAACTAAATGATGCCAGAACAGCCAGAAAGCGAACACAAGCAGGAGCTTTCTTTTATAACTTACACGTGCCAGAGTTCGTCCCCCGATCTTAAACAGCGATCAGTAAATCGCGACCAAAAACTATCGGCGCTACAAAATACAAGCGAACCCGCGCTCTCGCAAACTAACGGAACACCACATCCGGAAGCACTATAATCCACTCGGAAACGCTCGTGAGGCCGTTTAGTGTCTCGATTTCATTTATCCCCCTCGCAGCTCGCAGGCAGGCGAGCGTCACATATTCTTATCGCTCTGTGTGGGGGGCTCCTTTGTTCGTTGCGGAGATTTCGAGCGAAAGGCGCTGCTCCAAGTTGCGTGCGCGTCTAGACTAGACCCGAAGCAGCACGTGCTGCATGCAGATGCTGATGCCCCAGTGGCGGCACGCAGGCGCATCGGGCACACGGCCAGCACAAAGGATGCCCCTATCCGCTTACCTCGGTGTGAAGCAGCGCTCGCTCTCCCTCTCCGGTGGCCGTTGATGCGACTGGTTTGACTCCGGATGGCTTCCCTAGACTCGATCTCCCAGGGAGTAGGACGGCGGAACCGCCAGGAGCAAGGGCTTGCGGGCGGAGACGTCAGTCGCCTCTCGAAGTCGAGGGCCTTTTCTCAGCCAAGGTCGGTACGGATTCGGGGTGAACGGCCCGTGGCCAAAGGGAGGTCCGCTCTTTGGCCCCAGCAAACCGGAACGCCCACCACCGGTTGGCCCCAAATCGTCGGCGGTCCGCAGTTCGGAGTAAAACGAGCGACCAGCTCACGTCGGGCGTCCCGCCGCCGCAGGGAAGAATCACCCCTTCTAATTACGTCTGGAGCCCCACTCCGTTGGGTGATCATCGCTTTAAGGTGGTTTTTACGCGCTAATGCTGGGGGCACCGTTACGATACTCGGTGGAAAACGTTGCAATGAAGAGAGCAACTTTTTTTTTTTTTTCTCTTCGTCTTTGGTATAAGTGAAATAAAAAGAACACGAATTGGTAGAAAACATTTGTCATCGAAAAAAAAAATATATATATAATCGATTTTATATGCCAGTCAGGGTCGCACGGCTTCTTGAGAAAATGCAGTTTGTGGTCCACACTTGCATGAGCACTGTCGTTTGCTTCTTTGTGTCATTCAGGGGTCTTGAGTTTTGCTGAGAAATTAAAGGGATGGAAGTGATCTCTTCAACGCAATGAAACACAAATATAAAGCTAAGCTAGAGACAGCACGACTTTTTACACCCTACGATAGAGCAGCGCTGCTGTACAGCCTTTGTCGGTTCTATAAAATGTCTCTGAAGCCGACGTCGTGCGGTAAAGCTCAATTTGAGTGAAGGTTTGTTGTCGTTTTTCTTTTTTTGGAGGTCATGTGTTACTCAATGTTTTGACATCACAAGTTAGTTCAGGACACTGCAAACGGTAAAGTTAAAACAAACAAAAAAAAATTAATATGCAGAAGCGCAGCTGATTTTTCTAAATGTGCCAAAGTTGCTCGTAAATATAATATATATATTATATATACCGGGTGTTTTTTTTTTTTATTCTTGCAGATTTGTTTTAAAAAAAGCCATGAAAGCTACACTTATGCGGTTTGTGCGAGTGGGTTATACGCCCAGGGGGACGTTATGTGGGTGGCTAATCTTTGCGATAAGTCGGCTAATTAATTAAAATTCACTAATTAACTTTTTAATTAGTGAAAATAGACTTATGGTTACAATTAGAAACTTTCTGAGCGTCATCACAAACCCCTAAATCAGTCATTTTCAGAAAGACTTTCAACGCGTGAGAAGCGTAGTAGTCACTAAAGTTACCACTCGTGGAGCAGGTACAAGGCTAGCGGTTTCGGTAAGGCGCCCGCGCAATTTTTCCGTCTCTTACCTAACCCCAGCGTTGTACCTGCTCCACGAGTGGTAACTTCAGCGCACTACTGCGCTTCTCACGCGCTCAAAGTCTTTCTAAAAATTACTGATTTAGGGGTTTCGGACGACACTCAGCAAGTTTCTAATTTGAACCATATGTCTATTTTCACTAATTAAAACGTTAATTAGTGAATTTTAATTAATTATCCGACTTATCGCAAAGATTAACCACCCACATAATGTCCCCCTCGGCGTATAACCAATATTGGTATAACTCAGTCGCACAAACCGCATAAGTGTTTTCACGGCTTTTTTTAAAACAAATCTGCAAGAAAAAAAAAACAAACAAAAAAAACGATATATATATATATATATATATATATATATATATATATATATATATATATATATATATATATATATATATATATATATATATATATATATTCGTAAGATGCATGTAAATATGCTAATTTCGATACATTTTGCGACATTTTATATAAAGTAGTTTGTTGGTAAATAATTTGTAAATGTCTGTCTAAAACGTAATTCCTTGTTTCGTAGCTTTCTTTTTTCTTTTTCATTTTTAATACTCCGGTACATGTTGTAAAGCTAATAAATTAAGTAGGAAAAAGTATTAGTACTACGTGCATGCCTTGGCGCGAAATTGACGGCTGTGCAAAATACCATATAGAAACATCGACAATCTCCACACCTCGAGCTTTGAAATTTCATATCTCCGGAAGAAAATTAGCTATAGAAGTATTCACTGGCGGCCATAGCTGTGTGCGCGACTGCTGAGCGCGTGCTGATGGCTAGCTTCCAGGGTTCTTTTGCAACGTGCATACCACACCGTCAAAATGGCCGGTCTTAGCAGCCTATTAATGGGGGCTCGTTCTGAGCATGCGCTCTAGACAGCACCCACAAATATGGCGCCCAGTAATACTCCTTGTACAACGTTCAGATATAGCTGAATGCCCCTCCGAAGGGGGGATCGGTGGCCGAGTGGTCTAGCGCACACCAGCTCGGAGCACGTGGAGCGAAAGCTCGCGCTGCAGAACCCGGGATCCTGGGTTCTGCAGCGCGAGCTTTTGCTCCACGTGCTCCGAGCTGGTGTGCGCTAGACCACTCCGCCACCGATGCTGCGTAAGATGATGCTCTATGCTGCGTAAGATGAACACTAGGCACTTCCTGTTGCGGGCAGACTTGTAGATAAGGAGTATAACACGCAAGGAACTATGGCAGGCACGTAGCCAGGGGGGGGGGGGGGGCAGGCGGCCCCCCCCCCCCCCCCCCGAAATCTTTCATTTTGCTGGGGCCTCCTCTCCCCCCTCCCCCTCATACAGCATTTTGTCATGGGCAGCGGCCCCCCCCCCCCCCCCCCCCCCCCCCCCGAAACAAAATCCTGGCTACGTGCCTGAACTATGGCATAATATTAAAGAGCATTTTAACTCAAGATCAAATAAGAGTTTTTCTTCTTTTACTGTTACCTAAAAGTGTTTTGGGCCACACTAGAGGCAGTCAAAAGAATATTTGAAAGTACTTTTAAATGCCAGTGCAAATGCGCTTCCAGTGCACTTAATCACAATAAGGGCATAATCCGAAGGGACCCTCAGGAATATGCACCATGCTTACCCCTGTCAGACGGGAAAGTAAATGTCATTTTGATCGAATGTCATTCACCGCTCGGCGAATCAGCTCGTGACCCTCGTTCTTATCGTGATCCTGGTTCTTCATCGCTCACGCTCATTGGCCAAGCTGTAATGTCATTTTGCTTAAATGTCATTTAACGTGTCCCGTCTGACAGGGGTATAAGATGTATGAACATATTAAAATGAGAATATCTTTTATTTAGGGAAATATTTTAAACCAATAATTTTTGTTGGCTGGTGTGTTGGCAGTTTCGTTTTGCATGGCGAGAGGAAAGCATCCCTACTGCAGGTAGGGTGACCACCCGTCCCGCGAGAAATACTAAAATCTTCCAAATGTCCCGCATTTCACATTGTCGTATTATTCACCACTCAACTCATGGCGCTGCCGAACAACGGGGCACGGGGTAGCGCGGAGGTCACTGGTAATCGAGTGAATCGCGATGGTGCGCCATTTTTGATCCAAGCATTGCGGGAAGCGACCGTCGTTCTTGCAAGAGAACCGACGCGCATGCGTTGTTGTGCCTCTCCCTTTGGTGGCAAAATATTGCAAGAAAAAAGTGTTCGCCAAAAGTTGAAATCTAAATTATTGTAATTTTCAAATCATGCTGCGTCAATGCAAAAGTTGCTGTTTTTTTTTTTTTTTTTTTTTTTTTTGTGAGGACAGCTACACAGGCAAAAAACCTGCAACTCACAACGGTCGAAAAAAAAATATAAGGTTAAAAATTTGTGTAGGAGCATGTTAGTAAAGTAAGCATCGACAGGAAACAAAGCCGAAAAGTATTTACTGTTTCTTTTTGATCCATTGAAGGGGCGGAGCATTGACAGGTCAAAATCGTTTTTTTTTTATTTATCCGAAACGATTAAAAACGATGCCTGGACATTACCCCCAAAATTCAAAGCTTAGAAATTCAGTATTTGTAAAATGAAAAAAAAAAGAAAAAAAAAAGAAAGTGAATTATAAGTTTTTGCGCGATCCGCGCCAGTGCAGTGACGTCAAAAAATTGAGTCGTCCTGTAACTCCAGTTTCTCTCCCGCCTCCGCCGAAGGAAGTGTCGCGCTCGCGTGCTGCTTATCGCTGTGAGCAGACGATGCTCAACTTCCGAGTTTGTGAAGTTCTTTTAGGGTCCTTTTAACGATCTCAAATTCTTTGAAACGGTGTAACCGCTCATTTACACTGGAGGCGGATCCGCGTTCGCAAAGCGGTTGAGAACGCGGTTGTATAAAGAACTTGATGTCATCGAGTGCGCGTGCAATTGCACTGGATCTTTATACAACCGCGTTCGCAACCGCTTTGCCGCAACCGCTTTGCGAACGCGGATCCGCTTCCAGTGTGAATGAGCGGCAAGATCGAAGAGGACTCGCAGTGGACTTTTGTGAGCGACGCGAGGGACCATGTCGTGTGGGTGCTGCGTGAAAGGCTGCCCTGGCAGAGTCGCAATCGAAACTACGGTGCACAGGCACCACACCCAGTTTGACCGTTTGACGATTTCCTTTTCGAAGTCTGAGAGGTCGTCAGATTCCCCGACTCCCGATCATCCTCAGTGCTACATGTGCCGAGCGCCACCATGCTTTCTGAGCAAGGGTTTCCTCAGGAAATGAAATTAGGGGGGGGGGGGGGGGGGGGGGCGGGGGGGCATTGAGAATAGAGGAGTCGTTGCGAACTAAGGGGGTGCCTTCAGAAAAACAAGGGGGGGGGGGGGGGGGGGGCGTACCATCCCCCTAGGGGGTGTGTAGGGAAATCACTGTTTCTGAGGGAGGATAAAAACCCAGGAGGCGACATCTTTTCCGGACTCTGATTTCTGACATTTCAAAAGAAGGTGCGTAGTGCATTCTATATTGCGTTAAAAGACATGTTCAGCGAATGCAGTTATTAAATATTATAAAAGTGTTGCTTACAAAGCTTCTAAATTTCATAATCTAAATTTCATAATCAATTACATCACAAATAAAAAGAAGCGAGGAGGTGAGAAGAGGGAGAGAAGGACGCCAAAAATAAAAAGGAACACGCGCGTGCATCAAGTTTTTTTTCGGTTTTTTTAATTTTTACGACTAGAATTTGCATCGTTTTAGGCAATAAAAATAAATACGACCTTTGGGGCGTCAGTGCCCCTTTGAATTCTGCTGCAGTCGATTAAAAAGATATATCACTGCGAGTGAAACAATACAATTTCGGACAGCACTCAATATTATGTGTTAGCAGAACCATCTTGTGGTGTAAGTGTTGATAAATTTCCTCTAATATTTTTTTTTTAGTTGTTGCAGTTGTAATAATACCCCCCCCAAAAAAAAAAAAAAAAAGAAAAAAAAGAAGAAAAAAAAAGATGGTTACCCTAGCTGCAGGTAAATGGCACCTTTCTACATTTGATGTTTAATTATTAGAGCTAGTATTTATATGCCCAAATACAGTCAGCTGGCCCCAATGGTGTGCTTGTAAGAGGGTTGCCGATTCCAAATGGCAATAGCACTAGCAAAGAATAAAAAAATACAAGTCTGAAAAGACTGTTTCCACACAATACATTCAATGGAACCAGGATTTAATCATTGGAATTATGGCACACTTCCCAGCTCGTGTTAAACTCTGTTTTTCTGTCTGTAATAATGCTTCACAGGATCATACCCTTACTAAACAAAGGATAATTAGTGAGTGGGGTTAGAAATTGGTTTTCAATACAAATATACATGACATCAACTGAATAAACGATTTTGCAGTTTAGGAGCATTGTTTTTCTGACAATTCACTCATTAAAACAAAACAATGGTAGAAACAAAGTTAGGTAATTACATTTCCCCAGTGCTGATAAACACATATATTAAAAAAAAACAAAAAACAGTCCAGTAATATTAGTGCATCGTAATTAGGGGTGTCGCGAACCTGCCCAGGTTTGAGTTTGACCAAGTTTACTTTTTCTAACTTCCAACGTGATGTTCGACAAAATTTCGATTAAAGTTAAACTTTCTTACCCATGCGCGAAAATGTTAGAACGAGTAGTCGCCACCTGGCAGAGGAAAAGTGCAACATTTGTTGGGTGTATTGCATCACTGGTTCACGTTACTACTCACAAAAACATTAAAAGTACCTATTTTTGCTTTTATCTTGTGTAAACATTGGTAATCAGTTTATAAAATATAATATACACCACTTTCTAAGTTATTTGTTCCCCAAAATGATAAAAACCTTCCTTTGGGAGCCGGGCAACACTGCCCCAAGTCGAACTTCGTCCAACTTTGCAAAAGGTTTGAAGGTTCGTCCAACTTTGCAAAAAGCTTGAAGGTTCGCCGAACCAGTCGAACCTCGGGTTCAACAAAAGTTTGCAACACCCCTATCGTAACTGCAGTTCAAGTTTGCTTTTCAGATTTCACGGAAACAAAAAGCTGTGCGTAATTGCCCGTAGAGATGAGTCGCACGACCACTCATTGCTATTAAGAGCATAACACTGTTTCAGCTGATGTTTCCAACTGAAATAAGGCCGCTATTTTCAAAATTGACTACTACTATACGAGGCTTGTTCAAAAAGAAAAATAATTTGCTTGTTTACCAACCAGTCAAACTCGTGTCCTTCAAAATAGTGCCCTTCTTTACTTATGCACTGCTTCTAATGCTTCTTCCAGTTCGGGAACACACCCTGGAAATCATCCCTAATATAATGCTGCGTAGGTCCTGCAACAAATGTTCTCGTATCTATTTTCTGTTTTCTGAAATTGATGACCTCACAGCTTCGATTTCAACTTCGGGAACAGGAAAAGTCAGCAGGGGCTAAATGGTGGCAGCAAGGGGCCAAAAGGTGGCTGTGGAAGTAAGAGATGTTTTTTTTTTTCTTTTAAATTTTTATTCTAAAATTGTACACACACACACATTGTTCAACAAGATCCTTTATATTCGCCGAGCACAAAAAAATGGCAGAACTTGCACCTTTAACATGATGGGAATAGTAGCATTACATTAAATGTGACTGTTGTAAGTTCTGGCATTTTTGTGCTCGGTGAATATGAAGGATGATGGGAATAACATCATGTTGTTAAATTATTACGAACTCGCCCAGTTCAACACTTTGAAACAACAGACACCTTCACTCTTCTGCCTCGAGAAAGTTTACCTGCAGTGTGGCGTGATCCTGGAACTGCGCGATGTTGCATCTCACCGCTAAACGTTGCCACCCTTGCATCGTCTGCTTGTAGCCCTACATAAAACGTTTGGTTTCTTTTTGAATAAGCCTCATATATTAGTACTACTGCCCATTATTCTGCCACAAATTGTAGATACAAAAATGAGCGCAGAATCCATTCCTCATTTTTCAAAACGAAGAAACCAAATTAAATCTCAAAACATGCTTTGTAGCCTATGAGCCATGCAGTGACCAAAGAGGGTCCAATTAGCAACTTTGCCTTCTTCTGCACAGCAGATTTAGAAAAAAAAAATCCCTTTGGTGTCAATCAACATGCCACAAGGTCGACTTCACATGTGAAATCGTTCACTTCACATGTGAAATGAAGATCCTGCAAGTTTAAGATGGCTCACGTCACGTGACAACCAAAGAGCTTTACGCAATTATGGCTTTCCATACATTGGTGTTCATGTGCTTGAACAACCCCGTGAGCATCAATAAAATATAAAAAAAATAACTATATACTTTTTCTTTGTCCTTTCTTGTATAAGAATAGAACGCAGAAATCTGGCCCCATTTTCGATGGAACACCTGGCAAACGAAAGTGTTTTAAACCAGTCAACATGTTTTAACAAGCTTTCTGTGGCAACGCGTTCCCCCCAAAAAAATGCTTGCGTCTGCAGCGACGGAAGACACTCTGGCTGTGCAAACATACGCCAAGTTAGGGCTTCTAAAGATATGCACGCACACATGATCAATCCCTTCAATGCAACAAGCCCACATCTTTCATACTTTCCACCGGGCCGCCAGACAGCTTTCTCAGGGCATAACAAAACCCTGCTCAAGAAGTTACGAGGCCAAAAAAAGAAAAAGTGAAGCCATGCAAAACAACAAAAACACAATTCCCGTAAAAAAAACATGACAACTTTTAGTTTCTGTGATGCATGATACTGGATGAGGATATATCCAAGGCGGCATTATGAGGAGGAAAGTTTGACGGCATAGAGTGCGTTGGAACTGAGCACAAAGAGGCAGCGCCGGCTGGCTACCATGCCCAGAATGGCGTCGCACTGGTCCAGGCTGACGACGTGCTGCTTGGCGATGCTCGACACCTCCTTGCCCGTCTTTCGATTTCGCACCTCTTGACTGGAGCTCAATGTCTCAGGTTGCCGGTAGAGGTAGACGTGCCGGGCCGCGTCGCAGAGTGCAGCAAAGCTGAAGTCTGGGGACGCCGTCTGCAGGGAGCATGCAGCAGCAAGGGTTAGGACCACGGCAGATGCACCTGCCACATTTTCCCGAGCATAGGCAATGGCTTACTAGTAGGGACTCCCTTCTAACCTTTGAGCTTAGACTTTCTTGCAGACCGGCTCCAGGACAAAGCCTAGTGAAAGGCCAGCCTGGAAAGCTTTGTACTAGAGCAGTGTTTCTCAAATGAAGGTCTGCAGACCCTTTGGGGTCCCTGAAGGCCTTTTTAGGTTTGCCGAAGCCCTCGACTCTTAGTCAAGCAGAGCAAAAAAACCATTTCTTTTTATTGATGCCACAAAAATAAATAGACCAATCCATGTGCACTAAGTGAGAAGGGTTGATTATCTGTTTCAGAGCTTCAAAATTGGTTTAATACCCCCCCCCCCCCCCCAAACTGATTGGGGTCCCCTATCACTTTTAACTGAGGACTGTCCCACTGAAATCTTCTCAAGAGATGTGGCCAATGACAGAATTCTCAGAAATTAAGAGATTCACGAGGAACTATGCTGCTGATATCAACCATTTGCACGTGTAAATCATTTTTGAAACTTTATTTCCCGTGAATTCAGCATTCACCACAGCAAAAGCTAATGCCAATCAAAGCACTAACATTCTCTGGGCTTCTAGAGGGTACTGAAGCAGCTAATATGTATAAGATAATTAAAAGGTAAGTCATAAAGTAATGAGGCTGGCATTGTTGCCCTTTCTGTCTTGTAAGTCATTATAACACTACTACTTTAGTAGCCCTCAAGATCATTAGTTTATGTCTATGTCTCCCAATTCTAAACATTCGGTTGCATAACTGTTGGAAAAGAACAAACACCACTCATCTCCTTGTGCTATCCTGGGGATGCCATTTTCTATTCACAACAAAAACCCCATTTGCACAAATGAATGGGCCTAATAGTTTACTTAGGTAGCATTGGGGCTAATTTCTGCTTTTCATAATCACCGTCTGATTAGGTGAAGTCTCAACTTTTTATGTGAAGCATCCTGTAAATTCTGCCTCCTCACGCCTAGCACATCTGTGGGTAGGAGTTAGTGTTTTCGAATAAATCCGATAAACTCCGAAAAACACTTGTCGGTAAAATTTTTGACAATCCGGATTCATCCGGAAAAATGAATTTCAAGGTCATGATGGCCAAATAAGAAGTCCAAAAAACTATATTTTACGAATATAGGTTGTCAGAGCACAGGGCCAGTGGTCTTAAAAGGCCAATTCAGTATTTTTTTTTTTATCTTGGACTACCGACAAAAGGAAGTTTCCCAAAGCACATTTATTTTCACATGATATCCCCATCATCGTCGCTGGCGGTCTCGTGGCCGCTGCAACGGGATGAATATTTTCGGCTGATGCCGGCGCTTTGGAGGGGATGGGCGCTGAACATGTAATTTGCAGAATTTCCGAATAGTGGCCGCTTCCACTGTATTTTATGGTAGTACTGCTAATCGCAAAGGTGCTAGTGCCTAATGCAGCTGCAGAAATATCTTTCGATAGCGGTGATTCTTTAATAAATTTGGTGTATGTTTTTGTCCAAATATTTATTTTGATTTTGAAAAAAAATTAAGAACAGGGTAAAATTGAACTCTGAATTTCGGAGAATCGCGAATCTAACAAACTCCCGATAAACCCTGTTTCAGGCGAAAAATAAACTCCGAAAAACACCCTCCAAATTTCACAAAAAATAAACTAAAAAAACACGAAATCATATCTATAGCAAGCCTGTGCTGGTTCACGGTGCTGAAAAAGTTGACTAAAGGCCAGTCTTTACAGACATATGTGCCGCCGCATTCAGGCCGACGACGTCAATCAGCCGCATCCAGTCGCTTTAAACGGTTCTAGAGCTCCCGTCAAGCAGCTGAAGTCTCGTAGTCTTCGTTATGAGCCGTTTTCAGGGTCCAGGGCAAATTTTCCCAAACTCGCGCGGACATTAGGAAAAATACGAAAATGACCGGATGTGGCTGAACAACATAGCTTTTGTGTGCCAGAAATGCGAGAAAGAAAACGGTGCCATGTGTGTCTGTGTGGACAGCTTTCAGGTCGGCCTCAGCAATGCTCCGGAGCAACACACCTCGAACTTGCGGTCCTGTTTCGATGCCTGAACGTAGCCGAATGCGTGGAAGGTGGCCACATGCTCCATGCGGAAAGAGTCCACGTCGCCCTCGCCAGCCACACTCCGGGGCTGCCACACCAGGCCATCCACGTCGTGACGCAGGCACAGGGCCGGCATCAGGCTGGGGGACGGCCGCAGGCTGAACAGCCACTGGTGGCCGCTCAGATTGATCTGTGGCACAGCCGGGCAGACACGTTCGGACACGCACAATTCTACCTATATAGCACTATCAAGCTGTACAAATATTCGCACAATACCCCTGCCACACATCAAAATTTAATGGCATTTTGATCAAAGGACATGGGTTGAAGAGCCAAGGTCGAGTTTGCGTTTAGTGCATGCACTCACAAGAGTACAAAAAGTGTAAGCTGCGAAAGAATGGAAAGTTGGGCTAATTGGTAGCTGTCTGTAACAAAAATGGTGCCACTAAAATGAGGACAAAGGAAGAGAAGACACAAGACCAGGTTCTTTGTTTGGACGAAAAGTTAAAGGGACCATGAAACGATTCTGAAATCGAATTTCATCCACCGGACGCCGTAAAAGGTGTGAAAAGAAACACAAAAACACAAAAATAGGAAGCCAAAAAAAATTCTTTGCTATAGAAGTTTTAAAAGAAAACTGGACTCTTTTGCGCCTTCTTTCCTTCGAAAGCTCTCTGCCTTTTCACTGCTATGCATCCGCGGAACTGCAGCACGTCAGCCGAATCCACGTTGCCTATTGGGTAAGCGCCTACCTCACCAGCACCGCGATCATAAACAATAAATAGCCGGCAAATGTTTCCTAAAAGTTTTGTTAAATAATATTCAGATCCACATTTTGTAGCATAATTAGAGATGTGTGGCGAAAATTGCAAAATTTGATAATGCTGAGAGCCAAGCGCCACCTATCGTGTGGTAAACGAAGCTGAGAGCCAGCTCCGGAGGAACTCCATGGGACGAAGATGTTGCGAATAACCGACGACTTTTGCCCGGCGGCTTTTACTCTGCGCGTGGAATCAGCACAGTGCCTGCTACGTCGCGCGCAAAGCGAGCGTGCCGTCAGGCGGCGTTCGCCAGTTATTCGTCACATAATTCGTTCCATGGAGTTCAGCCTTTACGCACTTTTTACGATCAAATCAGCATGGCCGACAGCGTCGCTTGGTCGCGACGACCAACGAACGTTTATTTTTCTACGTGTTCTTCTCGCGCGTCCCGACTTCAAGCAGCAAGAAAAAGGTACTTGAAACAGACCACGACGAACAAGAACGCTGAATCCACGAACACCCGAGAAAAGCTACGACGGTCACGAATCCACCGACTCCGACCAAGCGAGCTGCGCAGAATATAGGACTAGCAGGCACTCCGACTCTGTGCAGCGTTGCTTCGACGGTACTTGGCCAAGACAGTCTGCCCACGACCGGCTGGCGTGCTGAAGGGAATATGCCCGCGCGACTCTTGTGGACCCTTCCCGTATTATAGTTTGATCGCTGACCTCAATTTTAGATTAACAGGTGAGGTCAATCTCTTCCCCTTGTCATCTCCTTGTTTTCCGAGGCAGCTAGTGTTGACGAACACTGTCGTCGAAAAGGAACTCTCGTCGATTCTATCTTCATGTTTTGTGTGATATAGAGCTCGAATAAACGCCGTATGGATTACCTTCGTAACACGGTATGTACACTTTGTTATTAGTATGCCATTTTTATTCTTACACGACTGCACGTCACTGTCGAACTAAAAAAGTTTGTGGGAGCTACGTGCAATGCCAGGCCAACCTTCCTTTGCCGAGTGCCGCGTCAGTATCGAGTTGCAATCGTAAAAGATCGGTCCCGAAGCGCTCACCAACAGCGTGAATACAGCACTTCCATCAAACGCGCGCGTCCGCTCAGAGTGTGAACAGGTATTTACGTGGCTCTTGCTGACACTGCCGTAGTTCAAACGTATCTTTTTTAGCGTCGGCTCGCTCCTGCATCTCCGAGGCCATGAAAAACGCCGCGGCGATTTGTTTCCATCTACGTCGCTTTGCAAACGACTGACACGGGCCGCCTTTTACCAACAATGACAGTTGGGTTGACTTCTGGAGTCTTCACCGGAAGACTTGCCGCACTTCCCAACAGGCATACCGGTGTATGAGACTAGTCCCATGCTGTCGCTGTAGCGCAACATATCTCATTGAATTTCGCACAGCTGCGATGTGTCCATGGCTATCGCGGCGATGAGAGGCGTCGATTCAGAAAATACGTCGGTGACATCAGCGCAGTAAAACCTACCGGCGCACCCCCAACTCGCCGCCGCTAACGCTCCCACTCTCCTACTGCCGAGATAACTTCCGGTTCCTGTCCCAGCGTACGTCACGACCGTCAAAATTACGCCGCAACTTGTTTTGCGGTCAGTTGGAGAGAAAGAAAAAGTCGATATTTCATTATTTTTTTGTGTAGAAACTAATGAACCGAGACGAAAACGGATGCCTGTTCGGCATTCAGTGAACGTTGAAGGTTTAATGTAAAAGTTATCTGGCAAAAGTAAAAAGGTCATTTCATGGTCCCTTTAAACAGACATCGCTGCAAGCAGGGATGGCGATTTTTTTGCACAATGTTCATAAAAACAAACATTGGCTATCTCAATCTATTCAGATAGATAAGTCTCCATCCTAACCTGTCTACCAAGTTCTGCACCTTCCCTTGACTAAGTGCTATCAGTCTTTTATTCAGTGTTTGGTAAAAAGTACCTACTTGAAGTAAAGTACGAAGTAAATTAGGGGTTATGTACTTCACTAAAGTAGTAAGTAAAGTGGGTGCAATGTACTTCAAGTAAAGTAGCAAGTACACCGGGCACAATGTACTTCAAGTAAAGTAGCAAGTACACCGGGCACAATGTACTTAAAGTGCTATAATTACAATGTGCTTTCAAAGGAGAGTACAAGTACTTTTTAACTCAACCTTTCATGATGCCCTTTCATTCCCCTATACAGTGTTTTTTCTACTGGTATGCATTGCCCCAGGGCAGTGGCATCACTAGGGTCAGCGGCAGCCAAGGCGTTGGCTCGCCGCGCTGCGACCACCCCCTCCCCTCCCTTTCATGGCCCGCCGCGACAACCTCCCTGCTCGTTGCCTGCTGCAACCCCCCCCCCCCCCCCCCTTCACTGCCTAGTTGCACCCCTCTGAGTGCTGCACCCAGGGCGGCCCCCTCCACCCCCGCCCCCTGTCCCAGGGGTAACTGAGGGTGTATCAGTTATTTTCAGAAATGGCGGTGAATATTGGATAAAGTGAAGTAGCCACAGAGTAGTTTTTTTACTCTTGCTGAGAAACTATTTAAGAAAATCAACCTATAAGGCACTTATTTGTATTAGTAAGCAGTCTTACAGCCGCCATTACTTCTCCCAGAAAAATGACCAGATGACGTCTAGAAAAACGATAGCGTGCTTTTGCATGATACACCATTTTTTGTTAGAGGTTGGTGAACTCTTACACTCAGCCTCAGAAGTTCTATAGAGTACTGGGAAAGCCAAAGACGCAAGCGTGTGGTCTTTGAAAAAGCTTAATTTCACCAAGACCAAATTTGAAAAATGTACTTTGAAGTCGGTAGCTCTACTTTTTTCGAGAAAAAATACTTCAAATAAAGTACAAGTTTTCTAAACCTACTTCAAGTAGTACTTTAAATACAATGTACTTAAAGTACTTCACAACACTGCTTTAAGGGCAGAGGATCTAAACCTTTTGGGCCTTCAGAAGACCCTAGCTATCTTCAAAGAGAGCTAAAGAACCCACACCTCACATATTGGCATTCTTGCAATCAAGCAGTTAGCAACGTTTCATGCTATATTGTTCACAATGCTCCACACACTAGGCAGAAAGACAGGAAGGAGTTTTTGGCGAAGCATCATTGCATGGGCTGACTATGCTTAAACTGTGTCCACACTGGAAAATCAGCTTTCTTAGAGATAAGGATGATGAAAAGATGCGGGTGCTAGAGAGAACCAGTTTGAAACCCCATGCTTTAGTTAGGGGAGCCCATCCACTCAGCATTATCATTCCGGTGGCAAAAGCGCCTTAAAAGGGCCCACCTGATGCGTCGTCCGATGGGAGTCACCACAGAGCCTCGTAAATGAGAAGTACTCGGTGGTGTTGTCGCATTCATCAAGTTCCTGGTAGTTGAACGATTTTTTTTCTGAGCCTGTGACCTGTCAAAAACAAAAAAGCCATTGGACGTCCCGCATGATCGGAACAAAGCATCCGCCTAAGTTGGCAGCGCATCGCAAAGAGCACACTTACCTCCGTGTCCGAGGTGAGATGTGCCAGGCGTGCATGAATTTCCTCCACAAAAGCCGGGTCGAAAACCTCCTCTCCCCTCATGTCTCCCTTGACCACCTCGTGCCAGACCACGGCGTGCTCTGCTTTGACCAAGTGCACCTCTAGCCTGTGTTGAAGCACGAGGACGTCTCTTTACAGAATTAGAGCTAGTGACACTGGTAACCACTACTGAACTACAACACGCAACTTTATCTGAAGGCACTGTTAAAGGGGAGTTCCGGCACATATTGATGGACATTGATTTTTATAAAATTTTCACCATGTAGTAAATATCCACCCGTGAGTATGGCTACGAAATATTTAATCAAAATATGATTTTCTTTCGAGCAAATGAATTTCGAAAGTTCAAGCGTACATGTCCGCATCGCTTGCTGCCGCTCTACTTGCAACAATGAGGAGCAGCACCCGTGTGTCAAATGTTGTATCCGAGATCAGATGACGTTCCCCACTCCATGCCGTTGTGCGTTGTAGTGATAGTAAGCGTCTGGTTTTGCAAATTGCATCTGGTTTAAGCTGTTCGTGGCATGCAATGGAGGGTGGGGGGATTGGTGATTGGTTGTGGGGTGCAATAACACCACGAAGAAATGTAGCAAAGTGACATCTTATTGGTTTCCGACTGAGAAGCCTCTGCGACGGAAGTGGGTCCAAGCAGTCCGACGCTAACGCTGGCTCCTAGCGTTTGCGTCATGCTAGAAAACAGTTCACACTTTGCTAGCAAATAAAACCCTCCATGCCTTTCTGCTTCGAAGCGGCATCTGGGTCCACATGTCGGTGGATTGCAACTGCAGCCCCCACGGGAGGTCCCTTCCAGAGGCGACGCCGGCGGATTGAATGCGAATGGTAAATCATCTGAAATCTTGTGCTGAAAATCTTAAAACATTTGCTGGTCATTGCTTGACTCAGACTTGATGAATCCTAGCCCACTATTTCCCACGGACGATCGCGATGGCCTTTTGAATGCTACCGACGCTGGGCGAAACAGCGTCAAGCTGCCGATGTACTAATGTTTATACAGCATCCGACATCACAACAAGATGACGGACCGGTAAAGTTGCAGGTAAGTTTCGGTTTTAATTACAGTGTATCTCCGTATCTCCAAAATTAAAAATCATTTAAAAATCTTTTGGAGATATATACTTCCTGCTCTAGGCTCAGTTTCTTGTGTTCTTTCAGAAATATGTTTAGTTGAAAACATTCTTATTAATGCCGGAGCTCCCCTTTACACTCAATTCCAGCAATTCTGTCAATGTAAATGCACCTCGAGACATTATCTCTAAAACAAAGTTATTTGAGAGGAGAGGAAGAGGGCTTACTTTTGGTCAAGGATGGTCCAGGTGCTGCAGTCTTTAGTAATAGCATAAGGGAAATCGCCCTTTAGAACAGCTTTGTCCTCAATGCAGATCTGAATCCCTTTGACCTCAAGGTTTACTTTAACATCCTCCTTGGTGAGTGTTTCGGGAAGCCTGAACACTACTGTGATTTCTTCGGCAGTCTGGATGAAGGAGTAGAGGGGTGGTTCCTGGGCCCGAGCTATTAGACCGACAATGGAAAAACGTGTCAGTAGCAGAGATACAGGTTGACACAAATCTAATGTATTGGTTAGAAATCACACTCATGTTGTATGTGTAATGCAGACTTTGCTAATTTTTTTATTAACTTTTTGAGGGTCACTGCAGAACATGTACAGCAGTGCGGAAGCGTCGCACAAGGTCACAGCTGTACATGTAAGACCACGATTTCACATTTGAAAGTTCCCGCCTAAACACAGTACCCCACGCACTCCGGAAGGTGCTGCCACTTGTTGTATCTTTGGATAACTATATTTTATTCGCACCATGTTTCCCCTCCGTGGGCTATTTATAGTTCTGAAATTAGATGCACCGTGCACGTTGCATGCCTCTGGGTCAGCTCTCTCGTGGTAGTGCACCAGGGCAGATTGGAGCAATGGCCCTTTCGATGCAGATTCACACTTCCAATGTGCCTCGGAATTTAATGCAGAGGACGAGAGCTCATCGTCCGACAGACCGGATCCGTGAAGTACCGCCAGTTTAGAGTTTGAGACTGCCAGTGTCACGCGGAAGCGGATGCAGCAAAATGAAACCATATGCCTTTTTCCACTTTGTGCAGTATATGCAGATTCCAAAAGAATTCAGCGGAAGTCAGTACTCTGGAATTATCACTGCAAAATGAAGGTAGTCTGGCATCAACAAGCTTAGCTAAACACAGAAAAAGCGCGGCCATTACACTTGCCTCCAGTCTCCTCTTCGACTTCGTGGCCCACCTCTGCCTTGCACGAGTCGTATACAAAGCTGAAGTCTTTCTCGGATGCCAAACAAAGAGCATTTCCGGGAGTATCAAATGCAAAGTACACTGGAACAGAGGCCCCCACCAGGCGACGTTGCCGCTTCAGGCTCCACTGACCACAGTCGGAACTGGCCACTGCAAAAATGTTCCAAGAGAACGGCAAGAAATCAAGATTTCATGGGTTCAAATCTTCTAATATAACACCACATTGTCCAAACGCCGCAAACCATGCACTGAAAACAGGGCAGTGAGAATGGCCTTTTGTGAGCGGGGGTGTCAAAACTGCAGCCCCCGTGCTCAATTTGAAAACTTTGGGCATTACGCATCATTTATGGTCAGAATGCGACTCTACAATGGGCTGCAGAAATTATTTTGCAAAGTAACGCGTTGTACATGCTTCAAAGATCACCCCTCCAATGGCACAACCCTGATCAGACAGAAGAATACTGCAACGAACACAAGATGGCCTCACCACAACTGAAGTTGAGCCACTCGAGCACGCAGACGAAATGCACTGTGGTCTCGGCAATGGTGACACTGCCCTTGACATCCTGAGGCTTGCAGATGTAGGCCAACAAGCAGTCCATCTGGTGACTGCTGGGAAAACTGCTATAGGCACTCGTCAATAGCATGGTGCCAGGCTGGCTCCATTCCAGGCAGTGGGTGTGACACAGCTGCAAAATACAACAGAGGTTCAGCAATTGTCCCAGCTCGCCTTACATTCTCGATTCCTCTCAACTTTAACTATTGTGGCAAAGGGAAACACCTCGCACCACTTGAGGGAATTTCCGCACGGAAAGTAAGCGATTAATCAGCTTGGTCAGATGAGAGACGCCATTGCTAAAATTTGAGTTGTTCTCAGCTCCTGCACTGGTAGCCTCGCAATGGCTATGGGAACTGCGCAGGCAGGTGTGAGAACTGCTACTAGACTTTGTTCACCCCAAAGTTGGCAGAGCGGTGGAAGCTACGAGCACGTTGGACCCGTGGATCTTTCACCAAACCACACTGTGCAGAGTGGGGTCAAGTGATGAAAGGGAGGCGACCGATTGGTCTGGCAAGCGCATCGCCCCCACCGCCCTGTCAGCTTAGGGGTGAACGGAGTAAAGGCCTGGAACGAAAACACTTTCGATTCCCGTATTTCTGCTAGTCTTCTTTCGATAAGCATGCTACGAAAACAAATTAAAGTAACAGAGAGTCAATGATCTGGAGCATGATCTTTGATACCAGGAGATAGCCAAAAGCATGCTCGGCAATTGAACTGCCGTCGGGATAGTCGAGCATTCCAGTGGCGAAATTAAGGTTGGAACGCACTGTACTTCCGAAGTGCCATCATACAAAACGCTTAAAGCCACAACACAGCTTACACTTTTTTCGCACCAAACAAAAAAACAGAGAAAAGTGATGGCAAACACTGGACTCTCTTCAGAAAGCTCACACACCTGCCAGGGCTCTCCCTGTGGCCTGCTAGGAGAGCTGAGAATGTAGACTGTGCCCAGGCCGTCCGAGATGACACACCAGTCGGGGTGGGGCAGGTCCAGGGTGCACACACGGGGCTGCATCAGCCCACTGGAGTCTGGGAGTTGCCAGACAACACGTGGTTCCGACAGATGGGTTTCCTGCGAGCCCGGGTACAGTCACGATCAGCTCAAGAACTGTACGAGAAAACCTCTAGCTGCCAGATAAAGTGCTACACGAGTTCTCTTTGAAGATGCACGAAAGAGGCTGCGACTTCGTCTATCTGGAGCACCACATTGTTAAGTACAGGTACTAATTATTTTATTACAAAGCACACGTTTCAAGGTGCGAAATCCGTTTCATGTTATGGTGGGCTCTTGAAACACTACTTGATGCAGTGGCTGAATTTTGTGTGGTCTTTTTTTCCTTGAAACACAAACAATTCTAGCCAGGCTGATTAGGGCGGAACAACAAACTCGGCCCCATTTGTCAGGTGCTTTGAAACATACCATGTTTCAGGCTAACAGGGGAGCAGACTTAGTATACAGTTGCAATGTCTTTAACAATCAAACTGCCGTTACATCTTGATGCTGCACAGGGTGGGTGGGTCAGGCACATCAGTTATTCTGAAAAAAATCAGCAAGTGAAAAATATCCACCATCGAGTGAACCTGTGGCAACAGTAAAATGAGCACTTATCTCGTTGAGCAAGTGTAATCTCATAACCTTGCGGAGCGAAACGCATCCGTCACAGAAAATGTGTTCCTCACAAACGACGATTGGCTTCCCTTTGCCACTTACCTGCGACAAATGCACCCATGTGACGTGGTGGGTGTCCGATGTGTAAAAAAGTGTGTTGTGGTCCCATGGATCTTGCACAAGCGCGTTTATAAGCCCCGCCATCTGAACGTGAAGGTAGCCGTACTGGTCATCTTCGAGGTGGACCTTCTGTACGCCTGCGAGTGAAAGAAATGTTGAGCAAAATAAGGCAACACATTATGCGAGTGTCCGCACGACCGACGCCGAGTGCAACCAGTGGGAAAAACACTAATATTTTCTATGAAGTAAAGCTCACCGCCTTTTAGTGTTTGCTTCAGGATGGGTACTGGTTCGAGCGTTAACCGATAACACTCAAACTTGGCGTCCAAAAGACTACGATTTGGCGAAAGGTCGATTTTAGCTGCCATGTTTATAAACGGCAACAAGCGACGGCTATTTTGCAGTCTTCCCCGGTCTCCCCGGTCTCCCGTCCAACTCTATGTCCCGTCCAAATAGCCGGATGTGTTGTCACTTCCGGAAACGTGAACGAGGTAGTTTCGTTTTCGGCCGTAGTAGCAGTTTCTTTTCTGGCTGGCCACGTCAAAATATTTTGGCGAGCGATATTTCTTCGTACTGAAGTACTAGTTCTGGCGTGCACTCGCAAATTTCATAATCAAAATTGTCTGAGCGGTAAGCATTAGTGTGATAGATGTATAGGGTGTCTGAAATAACCAGGCTCGATCTAAAATGGGCCGTAAAAATCGGCGCCTGCACGCAGCAATCTAAGCGTTTCACCCAAGGTGTTAGTTGGAGTTTTGAAAGCAAGGAAATCAAAGGAAGTGTTGCTTTGATTTCCTTGCTTTGAAAACTCCTAACACCTTGGGCGAAACGCTTAGATTGCTGCGTGCTGTTTCACAGGTCGGTTTTATCATGCAAAATACAAGGCGTAGCTTATTTCTGCGCCGTGAGCCAAACGCGCCCCGCAACTTGACTCGGTCGTCTGCGTCGCCGTCCGCCGTTGACCCTGGCCTCAGCTACAGGCGAAGGGTCTCATTTTCCCATATAAAGTTTAAAAAAATCATAAAGTTTCAAAACTTCTGAAAAATTCACAGGATTTCTTATGTTATCCCTAAGACGACTTGAAGGCGAAAGCCCAAGCGCCGATCCCGGTGATAGCGAACCTCCGAAAACAGCGCGCTCTCTGACGACGCACTTATAGGCCTCCTGCGCTGAAGCTTTGAACAAACTGTAGCGCCCTCATTTTGGGTAGTACAAGCTCACCTGATTGAGCCTCGCACTACTTCTGGCACGTTGGTTGAGACTTTTTAATTCTGTCTGGTGCTGAAGAACAAAAAAAAAACACCTTTAGACGCCAGAAATCGACCAGACTCAACGCCGCAAGACAATCAAAAGTGCCAAATTCATGACACCACCGCTAGGGTACACGTCTCTTATCTCTGGGTGGTGACATCAAAACACCTGTGACGCGACGCTTTAATTTTTCTTTTTCTTTGTCATGTCTACTTTGGAACGCGTGGAACGGCAGTTTTTGGCTCACGCGCTTAGCGTCTCAGCTTTGACGGCGTTCGAATTTTTGTTGTTCCTTTGTATTTTCATCGTGATCTCGCGCTCGGCACCAGAGCTGGCACGCTTCTGCATGCGTGACAGTTTGAGACGCTAAAGTTTGTACTACCCAAAACAAGTCCTTTTCGCAGCACCCCCTGGGGAACGCAGGAGGCCCATGGCGCCACGCCCCTGCTCGAGCGAGTTTCCTCCCCTCCCGCTGGGTTTGCGCCGCGCGCGCGCAACACCTCCTAGAAGACAAGGCCGTAGCGCTCTTCTCGTGACGTCGCGAAGGAAGGCCATCGGGGGCGCGTGTCGAAGCGAAGGCAACGCGCGTGGATCGACCGTCGTAACGCACTTTTAGTCACATACGCGTGTCTTATTAGCTAAAATGAAAGCTGCACATATATCAAGGGGTTTCGAAAATATTTTGTTACACGGGCAAAATATTACACCGCTAAATAATCGGTATGAAATGGTACGAGGTAGGCGTATAAGAGAAAACACTGAGTCAGGCAATTATTGCTGTAGGAATGCATATTTTACACAGAAATACTTCGACAAAAGTGCGAGACACGCAGTGATTGGACACAGCAAAATAGATCACAGTTAAAAATCAGGTAGACGTAGTCAACGCGGACACGGCTAGACAAATGTCACTTTCGATCATGTAAGCGATGTTATCGCGTGCCGTCACTGAATTCTTGCATCATACCCCGGCCACATGGCAGAAGTAATGTAATTTCGATCGAATGACATTATGGGGTCGACAAATCAGCTTGCGACGATCGTATAATCACTCAAGACCGCGAGCTGATTAAGTCCCATATATCATTTAATGAAAATATATGAACTTTTCCGTGTGGCAGGGGTACTAAACTTACTATTTACAGTCAACGAATTTACTTCTCCCTATGGGCTCGAGCTGCCTTAGAACAAAATATCTTATTTTGTTCTAATAAAAGCGGTAAAGGCAATAAAATAACATTAGTATAAATAAACATATAAGCACAAACAACGCACTTTTTATAATCACACAAACTTGTTATTCACCTTCCAGTGAAAACTAGAATATTACCACACAGATTTACAAATGTCGACGCAACCGCCACCGGTAACGATCGAACAAGATGCCATTCTATCACGAAAAAAAAACAAAACAAAACAAAAAAAAAACCCGACTGCAGCACTTTACTCGCGTCCCACATGACCAAGAAAGCCCGTAAATAAGTTGTTTCTCACCTGTCGATCGTATCCATACGTCCCACAATATCCGTGACGAAAACATTTGAACACGACCTGTCTCTCTCTGTCGAGAGGTCTATCGATAATGGACCAGGATCATCGTTGGCTAGTTGCGACACGTCACTCAAACCGTAGCAGGACTTGTTCCGCGAATCCACGTAAATGCCGTAGTATCAAGCGAACACAAAAAAGAAACTACCCGAGACTGCGGGGACGACAAAAAAAACGACGGGTAGGAGGATCAAAAGAACCACACACACACGCACACGAGAGCAGCGGCCGCAGTGTGGGAGGCTTAACGTCGTCGACCCATCTCTTGCTCGCGTGCGCTCCCTGCGACGATTACTGGATGTTTTTCGGTTCCCTTCTCTTCTGAAAGTCTCAGCGTTCCTTTTTAGACAGTCAGCAGCTCACACACAACGTAAATTTACTAGAATCGGAGCCCGTACGAGGAAAGAGGACCGGTTCATTCGAAAAGTGTGGGGATCTGCGGGATTGCACGTAGTCCCGCGGTTACGGGGATAATCATAAATATAAAAAAATTGGTACTTTCAACCTTGGTAGCGCGTTGTATATTATGTTTACATTATATATATAATAAATTGTACAATACTGTGTTTTTAAAACATAAATTAATGTCGGATAAACGCTCAAGAGCACCTCGCGCCACTCGACAAGAAACGTTTTTTTTTTTCACGTCGATGCCCAGAAATTTTTCTCACGTAGTTGCGCGATGGACTTCCTTCTTCGACATTGTGACGTAACGACTCGGAGCACTACGGCCTTCTCTTCTAGGAGGTGTTGGCGCGCGCCTCCGTCGATTCTGGCACAAGTAACGCCATCTCGTGGTCCAGTGGCGAACCGTGGGTTTTCGTACCTTTCGTGTCGCCGACGTGCTTTCGCTCAAGGACTGAACGATGAGACATATAAGGCTTGATAACGGTTTAGTTCTGAAACTTTGGCATATCTGGTCAGTACAGCCGACGCTACGAGCTGATGGGATCAACCAGACAGCGTCAAAACCGCACCCTCATGGTGTTCGTCATATTTCTGCATGAACATTTTCATCTCTACCTTTATGGCAACGTATTCCTCTTTCGCACAGACAACAAACCACTTGTGTCCATTCTCACCAATCCACGAGCTTCTCCTTCTGCACGAATGGAGCGTCCCGCGTTAAGGATACAGCATAATTTCAGAGTGGAACACACAAGTGGAACTAGCAATCCTTCAGACTGCCTCTCTCGCCACCCCTTGCCGAACTGCCCCGCTGATGCTAATCTGGCTCGCACCACCGACGCATATGTCAACTTCATTGCCAAATAGCTTGTTCCAAAAGCCATGACTTGTGCGGAAGTGGTTGCTGCCACCGCTGTCGATCCACATCTACATCAAGTAATTGCTGCCCTCAAGAATCCTGCCAACTGGAGCAACCCATCGCTGAGAGATTTTGCATCAATACGAGCTCTCTCTGACAGACAGCGGTCTACTGCTGAAAGGCAATTGCCTCGTCTTACCTGCCGCTCTCCAACAACGAGCAATATCCCTTGCACATGCTGGCCACCAGGGGACAACCAAAACGAAAGCTCTTATGAAGCAAAAAATTTGGTTTCCACATCTAGACAGCATGGAGCAGGCAACTTTTAAGAACTGCATGTCATGCCAGGCCACTATCAAGCATCGACAAGCTGAACCCGTCGCCATTCTTGCAAAACCCAACCAGGCTTGGGAAGCCCTCTCACTTGATTTTGGAGGACCGTTCCCTAACGGAAAATACTTAATGGTCCTAGTAGATGATGCTTCGCGATATCCTATCGTGAAGATAATATCATCACTCGCTGCTCCAACAGTAATTAACAATCTTATGAAGATCTTTAGTATATTTGAAATACCGAAAATCATCAAGACGGACAATGGACCTCCATTCCAGAGCCACGATTTCAAAACTTTCGCTCAGTCATTAGGATTCCGCCATCATCGCATTACGCCGTGCTGGCCACAAGCAAATGGTGAAGTTGAGCGGTTTATGCGCACGCTCAAGAGATTCATAGAAGCAACGACACTCGAAAACAACAACTGGACCACCGAGTTGAGTAAGTTCCTAATGGCTTATAGGGCAACCCCTCACTCGACAACAGAACAAACACCCTTTGAATTATTCTTCGGGCGACCCATGGGCTACCTGCTTCCAGATTCAACGCACAACAACGCTGAACAGCAGATGTGGCAGCGCAAAGATCTTACAAATCGCAAAAAACACAAGGTCTACGCAGACGAGCACAGACACGCAAGAACTCACAACCTGAAGATGGGAGATTTTGTTATCTGCAAGCAAAACCAGACAAATAAGCTGATTCCTCCGTATGACCCCAAGCCATACACGATCACCGAGATCAACGGAGCACGAATCACTGCACGGAGTCAAACAACAATCACTAGGAACTCTAGCTTCTTTAAACCTGTTCCTGCTTGCACAAATCCAAGAAGAAATGAAGAAACTGATGACACAGATGCCACATGGTTCACCAACAATCCATACGAAATTGACGCTGACAGCACGCCTCAAAACCACCAAGCTCCTGAACCTGATAAACCCCTTGACGTGTTGAGGGGAGGAAGAGAGCAGCTGCCCGCTGAAAAACAGGGTCCCTCAGGTGCGGGACGACCAGTTCGTACAAGACGCCCACCAGACACAGACTCAGAGACTATATCTGTAACTAACTAGAGTTTATTTCTACCGAAATTTATTTCTCTCCTAGGGGGGGGGGGGGGGGGGGGGGGGGGGGAGTGATGTAGTGGTTGGACTTCGTTGATAGATTGGGGACAAAGAGGAGGAGGAAATAAAGGTGGAGAACAGTGATGGTTGCCATTGCTTGGCTCCAGTCTCTGCCGCCTTTCTGATCATTATTCACTACTTCAACAACTCTACATTGGGAACGAGGCTTGGCTCCAGTCTCTGCCTCCTTTCTGATCATTATTCACCACTTCAACAACTCTACAATGACTAGTGTCCGTCCGAGGGAATATACACTATTCTAATATTTTCAAGTCCTCAGGGGGGATCGGTGGCCGAGTGGGCTAGCGCACACCAGCTAGGAGCACGTGGAGCGAAAGCTCGCGCTGCAGAACCCAGGATCCTGGGTTCACTCCCCACCCCTGCAGCCGTTTCGATCTGGATGAGCATCGCGTACCGGCGTGCGGTCGTGTATTACTACTGCGTGATGCACGTTAAAGACCACAGGCTAGCGGTTGTACTGCACTGGCTAAATTGCTCATCTACTGCTGGGAGACTCGTCACCCGTTGAGGCAGACCAAGTTCTAGGCTGTATAAACATACCGTACTCACAACCCAATTTTTTTAAGGGGCGAAGCTCCTTAGGGGCTAGCCATGTCCGTATGTCCGTCCGCCGTAGGCCCGGCGTCGGGTGCTCGTGCTTCTGCTCGTGAGATCACGTGCTCACGAGCACGTGAGCACATGCTCACGTGCTCGTGTAGGGCAAAAAAAAAATAAAAAAAAATTAAAAAAAAAAATATGATAAAAATTATGAAAAAAGAAAAAGAAGAAAAAAAAAGAGTAGGGGGTTCTGAGATGCCATCACATCTGTCTGCTTAAAAAAAGAATAAGAAGAAAACCACACATTCTCCTACTGACATGAATGAAAAGGCTCAAAGAAAAAGAAGAAAAAAAAAGAGTAGGGGGTTCTGAGATGCCATCCCATCTGTCTGCTTAAAAAAAGAAAAAGGAGAAAACCACACATTCTCCTACTGACATGAATGAAAAGGCTCGGCATGCTGCGGCTCGGCGTCTACGCAGACAAGCACCACAAGAGCTTCGCCCCAAGCAACATCATTCACCACGTGGAGATGCGGTCAATTTTTTTTTCAAGTCCTCAGCCCAGTGTGCGATCTCCTCAGCCCAGCACGCGCATGTTTGTCGCTTCGGAAAGCGAGCAAATCACGCGCCATACGCACGAACACTGAAAATGGAACCGGCCGTGGGAGCCCTTTTTCGGAAAGGTATTCGCGGCGAGAAGTTTGGGTATCGTCGCCTGGTGTAATGGTTTCACAACCCAGAGTGGGGATACTTCAACTTCCTCTGCTTGTGTAAGCACGTGCAATGTCAAGCTTCTCTGCACAATGAAAATTAAAACGGAAACGCGTGAGTATACGTGCACTACCCATAGTGAGGCTAGTGAGGAAAACAGAAGCGCCCCTAGCGAGCTTCTCACCGCGATCATGGGCTCGTAGCGTTGGCCGCGCTCCTTTACATTCGTTATTTTGTGGAACGACTTGCACATTCCACGATGTCTGTTGTTCCGCCATTGTGCAGTGGTTTCGACCTTCTAATAATTGGCACGTGACTTTCGTAAGGCGTGTATTGCACGCGCTGCCCACACGAGTGACACGCGCTTGGCGGCCGAAAGATCTGGGTATGACGTAACGACTGGTCGGATGTTTTTCGTGCTTTCTCGCGTTAGTTACATCTGTGGGAAAAATGAATGTGACATTTAGATTCACGGGATAAAACTATACTCTAGAATCCAGCTCTAATTATTTGTTTCTGAAAAACCTCTTCACCTTCTTAGAATTATTTTCACTTTACACGAGTTTACTGGCACTAGTGGTACCCTAGTATACTCGCACGCAATGTCATTGACCAAGAAGCCTCTTTGTTGCGGTGTAATTTCAAGAAAATCGAGCGTTTTCTTTCAATCTCTCCTTCGCAAAACTTGATGGCGTAGCGTAGGGGTCGCAGCATGGGTCGCAGTATCCCCCAGTGAAGGTATTTGAATGCGGCTCATAGATTGGAGCCGAGCATGGTGTGATCACTCGATTGGGGCTCGTGATAATCAATAGCTCGAGAAGCATTCGGGTATAGTGGCTCGTGTCCAATCGCGGCAATGACGACAATAGACGAACCCCAACAATGCCTGGAACTCGGCGCGTGTCCTGTGCTTTGCCAACCTCAGCGAGTGGCTATGATCAACATTGGCGGCATATAATCGGCTTCAGATCACGTGGCTGCTTGTTCTAGTTGAGAGCTGAGGGGCAAACGCTGCTCGTTTTTCTTCAATTTTTTTTTCTGCGACGTTTATTGCGTGGGGAGAAAAACGAACGCGTGTTTCATTGGTCATAAACGTCAGGTATTCGTTCTAAGCGGTATTCGCGCAAAATACAAAAAAAATGTTGCACCGCCCCTTTAAAAACTGTACTTGGCGTCATCGTTCTTGCACTACATTATAGGACGTATTCACTGGCGGCCATAGCTGTGTGCACGACTGCTGAGCGCGTGCTGATGGCGAGCTTCCACAGTTCTTTTGTAACGTGCATTCCGCACCCTCAAGATTGCCGGTCTTAGCAGCCTATTAATGTGGGCTCGTTCAGAGCATGCGCTCTAGACATCACCCACAAATATGGCGCCCAGTGAATACTCTTTATACTGTGTAGCGACACACACAGCCTGCTCAGGCCACACAGACAATGACGACGAGGAAGAGATGCCTCTACAGCGCGGGATATTAAAAATCAGTTCGAATCAAAACGCTGTTCAAGCTATAGACCTTTCCAATGTTTACAAAATCACAGTCCAGCGTGCGATCTTCACAGCCCAGCACGTGCATGTTCGTCGCTTCGTAAAGCGAGGAAAGCACGCGCCATACGCACGAACGCTCAAAATGGCACCGGCCACACGCTCTTTTTTGGAAAGGTCTATACTCTGTTTCACCTTATTATGTAACGCAGACAAGGCTAGAAGCGCGAGCTCATAGCGTTGGGAGCTACTCTTAACGCACGAGAGCTTGTGCCGCGGAGATGTGCCCTAGAGCAAGGAGCTCACAGCCTTTCCTGCGGTACATCATAAGGTGAAACAGAGTATAGTTGCTTTCATCCCAGCTCCAACAGATTTGGTGACTCCGGAATCGGACTCGCTCCTTCAAGGTCTGCTGCTCCATGGCTCATTCCGGCAAGTCCAACACTCCTGACGGCGACGCCCTTCAGTCAACCTTGGCAGCGGTCCAAAACTTTTGGCTGCCACCATTTTGGCCGACAAAATCCGACAGTGTGGCTGATGCAAGTCGAGGCTCAGTTCCGTCTCCGGCATATCACCAGTGAGAAGGCGCGATACCAACCTTGACCATCCTTGACCGCAAGACCGCGCCGGAGCGCAGCAGACTTCAGCAACTCTTCGACTAGAGTTCGGTGATAGACGCCCAGTTGCTCGATGATGGACGAACAAGGCCAAGTTCGAGCATATGCTCAAACTCGCGAACAGCAATGGCTGTTCTCCAGACAGGCGTCGAGGACGAGCGAGAGCAGGGGGGCCAGAGGTGACACTGTGGTGAGTGATGGTGTGCTTCATCGGCGACTCTCTGACATGTGGCATTGTGATCTTCGGAAAATTCGCGAGAATTTTCTCATAGGCCGATGATGGTGAGCCGTGGTCGTGGAGAGCACGTCGTTCACGGAGAAGCGTGTCGTCTGCTCAATGAGGCGTCGTGAATACATGTCGACGGCCAGCTTGTAGAAACTGAGAAAGTCCGCTCCCAGGATGGCCTGCTTAAAGGAGCAGTGCAACGATTTTCCGACTTTGGCCAATTAACTGCGGAAATTAATCCGCGTCACATATGGAAAATTGGGTTGTGTGTATGTTTATACAGCCTAGAACTTGGTCTGCCTCAACGGGTGACGAGTCTCCCAGCTGTAGATGAGCAATTTAGCCAGTGCAGTACAACCGCTAGCCTGGGGTCTTTAACGTGCACCACGCAGTAGTGATACACGACCGCACGCCGGTACGATGCTCATCCAGATCGAAACGGGCAGGGGTGGGGTTCGAACCCAGGATCCTGGGTTCTGCGGCGCGAGCTTTCGCTCCACGTGCTCCGAGCTGGTGTGCGCTAGACCACTCGGCCACCGATGCCCCCCTCACATATGGAACGAAAAACCGAAAACCGCATTTTCTTGCAAGCGCTAGTTCTTATTAAAAAAAAAAAAAAAAAAATGAAACAAATCGAAGGTCGAAGTGCCTCAACTCTCCACGCCGACTTTCGAGTGACGTCCTCTGGGGGTTCACGTGGTTTCCCCTTGGGCCCTCTCTTCAGAGACCCCAGACACTTCCTCCGCGATTGTCGACTTTCAAAGGATTAGCCTCGTCGAAGGTCGCGGCGAGCGATGGACACAAAGGACGGATCGCCACGGGGCTGACTGCGAGTGTAGCAGCGGAGGGCGACAGGGTTTGTTGACTTCCGCGTACCCCCAGAGACGCTGTCATTTTAGTTCCCGTCGCCACCACAGGCGGCTGCATATCGGCAAATAATTCGTTTTTTGCCTTGCGATTACGCAGCAGAATAGCAGTTTTTCGGGGAAAGGTGACGCGTTTTTGGTCACTTGGGCTTGGATAAACAATATAAAAAAATGCAAACTGGCAATTCTTTCAACATTGAAACCGTTGCACCGCCCCTTTAATGTCGGCAACGATGAAGAGCCATCGGAATGTGCGGCGCAGTCCAAGGTTTATCGTGAAGGACCGCTGACCATATGTGGCGATGGGCGAGTTTTTGATCGCCTGGCCCGGGGAGGTCTTTTGTTTGCGTTGATGACTATAGTCATCAAGCCATCAATCATCACCCTCTCACCCTTTCGTCCAGCGGACTCCAGGTTTTCACACGTCCACATCGACTTAGTGGGACCCCTTCCATCTTCACAGGGAACCCAATATTTGCTGACGTGCGTGGACAGATTAACGAGATGGCCCGAGGTGTTCCCTGTCTGTGACATAATAGCAAAAACAGTCACTGCAGCCTTCGTTGGCGGCAGGGTGTCCCATTTCGGCTGCCCTAGCTCTGGCCACTATACTGTGCGGAAAAGTAGACGCACTGGCTTTTTTTAGAGTGCAGTATGCAACTGGAACGGCTACATAGCGTCACTGTGTGCAGGAGTTGTGGTGCACTTTCCGCATCCACTTGTGAAATTTGGCGTCAAAAACGCAAAAACTGGTCTATTAATTTGATTATCTCAAAACTTTTTGCCTTTTCGCAAATTGTTTAAATTGATTCAGCCTCTGATAATGACTGCGTCTATAAAATTGTAATTGCTGATCCCATCAAACCATTGATTAACAGTTTAATGAACAGCCCGATACGCCTGCAGCGAAGACGGTATCCATGTACCGGTCACCTCATTTTTTAGTCGAACTTGATTGTGATAAGTATCACCCTCATTCACTTCAAAAACAAAAATAAAAGACGTGGGCACACGCTAGAATATTCAGTCACACAGAGAGATATATCAGCGACAGAGACAAGCCGCTGAACTTTCACCACTGCCACAACAGTGCGGGCGCTTCTTTTCCCACGAGGTTTTTTTTTGTTTGTTCTTTTAAGCTTGAAGTGTTTTTTGACGCCAGCCCCCCCCCCCCCCCCCCCCCCCCCCCCTTTCCCAAATTTTGTCCTACACGATTTCACTTTCTCAGCTAAAGTTAACGGCAAAAGTGCTGTCACGTGACCTGACGTCACGCGACATACAGACCAATTCTGTTTCCCTGCTAAATTTAGCGGGAAAATTGACATCACGTGATCTATACACCGATTCAGTTTCCCCGCTAAACTTGGCGTGAAAGTGGTGCGACGTGACGTCACCTGACGTCACGTGACGTATACACCTTGGGGAAATTCACGGCACATGACCTATACGTCAACGACCAGTTTCCCCACTGAATTTCGCTTGAAAATTTACGTCTTGTGGCCTAAACATAAATTCAGTTACCCGCTAAATATAGCGGGAAAATTGACATCACGTGATCTATACACCGATTCAGTTTCCCCGCTAAATTTAGCGGGGGAAATCGACGTCAAGTGACCTGACGTCACATGACCTATAAAACCATTCAGTTTCCCCGCTAAATTTAGCGGGAAATTATATGTCACGTGACACACCGATTCCCTATAATGCATTTCATGCATTAAAGGACTTCGAAAATAAAAATCGGTGCCAATTCTTTTTTTTTTTTTTTTGTGATTGTGTTTGTGTGCCGCACGGGCAACAATTAAGAAAACCCGGAGAATGCTTCCAAAAGTTAGAGACCGAAAATCCATTTGCAGCGCTCCTCCGCGTCCCGTGCACCTTGAAAACGTTCGCAACTAACGGCCGTCGAAATATTTAATTCGCGCACATCGCATCAATTCTCGGGAAACAGGCCGAAGCGGCCCTGAACCGATTTGAATATCATTTCCGCTTGGAGAGAGACACGGACAGAGCGTTCTAATTATCCGCGGGGAATCGTGGAACGAGTCGACGTTTGAGACACACCATTCATTAGTGAAATCTGCATGCGCCGCCAAGTTTATAAATAGAGAACACGGCCTGGGTTCGGACTATTAAGAACGGCTCGAGTTTGGAGAAACAAACTCTCCCGGAGAGAGATCGACTGCGATGCGGAATTCCGTCGTCGGCGCAACGCTTCTGCTCTGCTTCCTCGCACTCGTGCGCGAAGGCCACCCAGAAATCTCTCCATGCGGTACTGTATGCGTAAAAAACAAAACAAAAAAACATGTATACAATTGTGTCTCGTTAATGTAGACACCACTGCCCCCCCCCCCCCCCCCCCCCCCGAAAAAAAGTATTTCGAAATAATGGGAGAAAAATGCACGTATTTACCCAGTTCGTCCCCAAATATTTTGTGACGGGGTATCCATATTAACGGGGCCCGTAGCAACGAGACATGATTGTACATGTTTATATTATACTATGTCCATTCCATTTGGTGAGACAAGCACCATGAAGTTGGGGGGAGAGGGGGGGGGGGGGAGGGAGAACGCCAAAATGTTAAACGAGAAAAAAAATTTTAATTGCGAAAGATTTTGAGCTATTCGTAATCTTCCGCGGGTGGGTTTCTTTACTTTTGTGATGATAATTTCACGGACGAAACTTTCTCCGCGCAAAAGAGCGCTGAAAGGAATAGACGAATCTTTTGAAACCACTTTCTATTCCGCCTTTGGAGCGGTAGAGTCATGATCATCGTATGCGCGTAATTATTGCTCGCTAATGCCCAGCGATTGTTCGTTGCTCCACGGTAAAAGGGAAAAGCGTTAACTTGGCCACGTTGCGAACGCCGCAGCATCTCTCGCTCTCCCTCCGCGCTCGCGCGGATATTGTGGTGTGATAGCGCGGCGTAAAAGCACCTTCTTTCTTCCATTGCGGCGGCGTATACGGTTCTTTAGATGGCTGCTACGCGATTAAAAAAAGCAATAACATGGCGAGTTTTTTTTTTTTTTTTTAAACGGTATGATTTGAATTTTATTTAAGCATCAGATCAGTTGAGCCTTAATGAGTCCATTACGCTCACCCCACCGTCTCTATAACTGCGTGGTTTCCTCTTTTCATTTTGTTTCTTCGTAGACTACACGGAAATGCAGCTAAAGGCCGTGATAACCTGCCACTGCACAGTGTTCCCCGCTGAGGTAGGTTGCGTTCGTGACTCCATTTTTCTTTTATAGTTCATTTTGTACTGAATTAATGGGATGACTACGCGGATCTCAAATTCCTGATGTTGGACTTGGAAGAGGAGAGAGAGAAAAAAAATATAGAGGCGATAAAAACAAGATCGTTAATATATAAATAAAAAGCGATCGCTTTGAAGCAAACGAGCACGCTTATTATACGCTCACTATGGCAAAAGTATATCAACTTGCACCAAATCACCAAATCGATTTCATACTACGATTCAAACGCTGAATTATGCGCACCTCCATTCATTCATGAACGGCCAACTCTGCCACGAATTTTCACAAGCCGATTTGGGTTAAGCGTCAACCATTACGACCGCACGCCGAATGTCGCGTCGAAACGACGTCTCATTGAGTATTAATATCGTTGTTATAAGTCTCTCGTTCGGAGGCGGGGTGTTTTTGGCGGGCACTGCTCGGCGAACGCTGAATGATGACCGGTGAGCTAGAGTGGCTGAGTGCGTGCGAGCGCAGCTCCCCGCGCGGTGGACACGTGCAAGGAGGCGCGCGTCATCGACTCCTTTTTATTTTCTGCAAACGAACACATTCACCCGCGGGAGCTATTTGGGAAAGGGGGGGGGGGGGGGGGGGGGGTGTGATCGGTGGGCGATTGTGTTAAGTCGGCGAGTTCGCCGACCTTCTCGCCAAGTGTCCAGATTGGGGACCGGCGAGAAATCCGGCGGCTACGATTGGCCGGCGCCAAGGTCAACTGCGGCGTCGGCCAATCACGGCCGCCGGATTTCGCGCCGACTTTTTCGCCAAGTGTCCAGATTAGGGCCCCAGATCGGAGCACGCGAAGAGAAAAGCTCGAGCTGCAGAACCGAGGGATCCTGAGTTCAATCTTTAACCCTGCCCGTTTCGATCTGAATGGGCATGTACACCAGCGTGCGGTTGTGTATCACTGCACTGGCTGAAGTTCTCATCTACAGCGCACACACCAGACGCCCACTGGGGATGACTTGCTTCCCAATGTGACACTGTATAAACTTTAGACAGTGTCGCAGTGGGAACTCTAAACGAACACGTAGCACAATTATTATTATTATTATTCTTATTTGTTTTACCACGAGAGCTGTAGGCATTGCGCATGTGTAGAAACTAAATTTTTGAAGAGAGGACGACCTGCGCACGTGGTTTTGTTGTAGACCCGGCGCCACATGCGGATTGGCATGACGTAAATAGAACACCAGTCGGTGCACTGATAAAGCAAATTTACTGCTATGAATGTGGCTCCCCCTTGTAAGGTGTTCCTACGTCGAACCGCTGATATTCGTGTGTTTTATGTCCCACTTGCATCGTTCTCGAGGTCCCATTTTTCTAATGACCGCCCTTGTAGGACATCCAGTTGATGGTGAAGGCCCGACGCAAAATGTTCGGTGATATATCGACTTTCCAACTGGTTCGTCGCTACTGCAAGACTGCACCTGCTTTACTCAGAAACTTTGTAAGTTGTTTTTCACCTGCCGTCTAAACAGAAAACTGAACACAATTTGTATATATAAAAAAGAACATTATCTACCGGGTACGAGCAGGGCAGTTTTATCCCGCACCCTTTGTCCACGGCAATTTTAATAAACACTTGTGGGTGTTTCATTAAGAAACAAATATTCAAATTTTACTTTTATTATAGTATCCTCTTGGCAGTACACCATATGCTATTGGGAAGAACAGCGAAATCACAAACTTTTAACAGAGTTGCGAACACTTGCAGCCAAAACGCACTAATTGTGGACACATTTTGTTTTTATTCTTTTGTCTCGCAGAAAAAAATCTTAACGAACCTTGCAAGGGTAAGTACAGCGCGGCTTTAATTTCTCATCTGGATCTACCTGAATCGACGCACTCAGCTCAAAAGTACAAAAAAGAAAGATGATATTTTTTTTAACTTTTCCCGAGCTACGCGTGCACATGACGTTGATTAATCGGCCACTGAAAAGTCTTCTGCCCGAGCTAATCCAAGCACGTGAAATGTGTAACGTGACTCCAGTCAGGGCAAATGACAGGTCACTGGCGCTTGAGTGGACAGAGTTACGGTGAAAATAACATTACGCCAATATAACAGCTTCATTGGATCAACCGAAAATGCGCCACGGGCTTGGACGTATTCTTTTTCTAAAATTATGTGGACAGCTCACAGCGTGCGATGGCACGATCAGGAAGATCACGCGGCTGTATGTAGTACCCTCTCACGGGTAACCTTTCCATGGTTTTCTTCGGACAGAAAGAAAACGCCGAGCTGATCGGTCACATGATGACCACCTGCTCCAACGCGACCCTCTACTACCTGCCGTTGACGCCGAATTCGTGAACGGCATGCAACACAGACGAGAGAAGGTATCCGAAGTAAATGTTTCGTTCGCACGTACAAATATGAAGGCATGTAGATGGTATCGAAGTGCTGACAAGAGTGCGTCTCTGAGAAGGAATTTATATCGCTACACATCTCGAGGATAACCCAGTAGGAATGATGCGCTCTATATGCAGCTTCTGGCTGAAAACTAGTTAAGTCCTTCGTTTCGTCACGAGTCCGAGCGCGTTCGGAGGCACGGACGCATATAACCACAAACACACATACTAAAAGCGCGGCCTTCACTGCGCATGATTGCTTTAGCTCATGACAGAACATGTATATGTAGAAACATCATGAACACTATGACGTTTAGCTTTTGACGCTGTATGATTAGTCACATTGGCTCGAGTAGCGTCGGTTGCGCTCGGACTTGAGGTGAAACCAAGTATAGAATTACCGCATCTCCACCAAGCGGCCGCGTCAAAACAATCATTTTCGTCATCGGCCAGTACCGTCTTAAAAAAACAAAACAAAAAAAAAAACAGATTTTTTATTGATTGGATGACGCACGTTAATAAAGAAGTTTTAAACTGTTTTCAAATTCGCTTTAAAGCTGAATGTTATTCGCGCGGTTCACCGGGCTGTCTTCCTTTTGTGCACAAGTCTTCCTGAATTAAGTTCATGGTATTACGAATCAGTACGCCGTATCTTTTCTGATTTTAAATCTAGCAACACCCTATAATTACTTTGTTACAGAACCTGACATAATTACCTGTGCTGGTGTACTTTAGCTGAATAGACGAGTTTCGGTGATGGTGCGCTCTGAAAACTTACCTGCCTAACGTTGTCGAGGCAAGCGTCTACTTACCATGCGCCATGACTTACTTGGTTACCACAGAGCTACGACTCCGCGCTGCTGCACGAGCCCGTGGCTTCGTCTTCCGTCTCATATCGCTCTCGCTCTTGCGCGAAGGAGACTCCAAATGTGGCCACGCGCTCGGGAAAGTAGTTTTGGCAAATAAAGGCCACTTGCAACTGAGTACGACCGAGAGAGACAAGACCGGTTTTTAAGTCTCCTGCGACGTCTTAAGACCGGACGCGCTGCATATGCAACCGCTCGGTTGCATATGTGTAAACGAGCCTTAAGTGTGTGAACGGCGCTTAAGTGGAAACTACGCTAGCCTTGACAACTGGCACGAAAAGGATGACGCCTTGTATATGTGGTACGTTAAAAAAAATAACACCTTTTATTATGAAAAAAAAAAAAAAATATATGTAAGTGAACCGTTAGCTTTAACTAAACTTCGCACCCACTACCCCCCCCCCCCCCCCTAAAAAAATAAAACCTACAAAAAACGTTAGCGATGAGATTAACATATATTATTCATAGTACAATTTTCATCGTACCTTGGAGTGTCCTTACACTCTAAAAAAATCCCGTGCGTCTACTTTCCCGCACAACATTCAGAGAGCCAATCAACCCAACTTGCGGAGGCAGCTCAGCGAATGACGATGCCAAAACATATGTTTAGACCAAAAAACGCAGTCTGAGTTGTGACATTAGGCAATGCAAAACGTCACGCTTGCATGTCACAACTCAGACTGCGTTTTTTGATCTAAACATATGTTTCGGCATCGTCATTCGCTGAGCTGCCTCCGCAAGTTAGGGTGATTGGCTTTCCGAGTGTTGTGCGGGAAAGCAAACGCAAGGGATTTTTTCAGAGTGTACGGCTAGTAAGGGCATACATGATTCGCAACTTTCAGCGATGGTGGTACCGCGGTGTGAGAATCGCGCTCCCTAGCTCCTGGATGATCGGCTTCACAATAAAGGTGCTTGTCCGCACCTTCCTGACGTGAAAAAATAAAGTAAGGCTCCACTACTGCTCGCATAAAGCAAACCTTACTTACGCGTCGCAGACCCCGCCTCGTGCTGCTATTCTACGACGATCATCCAGATGAAAGTCATTTTGATAGGCGCCAGCGCGCGCCCCTTTAGGTCGTGAAAGTTGCGAATGGTCGAGGGCTAGAAATGTTGTCATTCCGTTTGGAGACCTTCTTGTGTTAAACCATAGCCTCCTTTATACTGATAATGCCTGTCCAATTTATGGATTCCCCATGCTTTAGCGTCGTTCGTGGCCTCCGAGATTTTTTCGCGCGCTCTGCTCCGGCCTGTGAGCCGCTCGGCTGCACAGCAGAATAAGCGAGCCCAGCCAGTTGTCTAGATCTTCAAATGCAACGCTCATGACCAAACCAGAAACGGAAACAGAATCGCCTCAAAGCACTCTGTCAAGTGTGATCCCAACTTAGGACAAAAGAACGTATCGAAAAGAAAAATGGTTTCGTTAATTTTCCCGTCTCTAGAAAAGTGCCCTGCCCAGTGATCGCATGCACCCCGAACGACGAACACGCTAGCAAAAGTAGGCATTGGTTCTACACCTTCCGCACTTTGAAAAGATGAACCTTCCAATTTAGATCAACTTCTTCCTTGCCAAAGGTCTGTGTGTTGCGGCGAGAGGCGGGGAGCACATTTCGCGCTGTTCAGTTCCGTAGACCGACGACAATGGTGATGATGATAATTCGCGACTATTTCTTTGTATTGTTTGGTTTAAAGCGCTGTATATTCTGACTTATCCAAGTACCGCCATCGTTTGATCGCGCCGCGAGCGCTCCTATTGGATGCCGGCCACACGTCGCCATTTTTGGCTCAGCGCATCCAATATCTAGATCCGCACGCTCGTAATAGTTTGTTGTAGCTGCCGGTAACGCTCCGCCATTTGCGAGCACGCTCCAATTGGTCTACTGGAGATACTGGACTACTGGAGTGCGTCCCAGCATGTACCAGCTTGGCGGTACTTGTTCATAAAATTCAGTTTGGTTGCGAGCGCCACAAAGCGCCCCGCAGTAACAGTCTCTACCTGCGAATGCAACGGCCTCAGGAGGGCAGCCAGCACGCGAAAAATCTCGGAGGCCATGCTTCACATAGGCACTGCCAGAGGTGCCACCTCCTCATACAATAAATAACAATAAAGACAATGATTGTCCGCTGCGAACTGCTACTACCGCAAAGTACGTGATTCCAGTAATTTCGGAACATATGTTTCGGAGGAGCAGATATCTAATTTACAAAAGTGAATTAATGCAGTTTATGGACGGTATAGGCGGACGAGCTGGTAAATTTGCACAATGTCGAAACAGCGAACAGAAGTTTTTATTGCTGAGGCCAAGGACCATGCGAAGAGCAGACGGTGAGGAGGAATTGCAACGGACAGGGTCTTCTGCAAGCAATGTGGAAGGTGTTGGCTACATGTGTGAGTGAGCCTCAGCAGGATGCTGAGGCTTCACTCAAACGAAGGCCTACCTAGACAGGCCTTTCACAATGTTCCTCGCAAAAAGGTGCCTACTGCATACTCTTGAGTAGCAGAAGGTAAAAATTTTGAACGCAGCCTTTCCTCAAAATGAGTTTCAGTCACTTTTCATGGTCCCGGGTGTCGCTTGGAGTCTCGGAAAATGGCAGTCCCGGCACATTCTTTTGCGAGTCTTCCTAAAACGCGGCCAAAAGCGTGGTAAAAAGAAAAACGAACTAATTGCCTAAGCGCGACCCACAGCTAAAACACTCTAAAAAAAGCCCGTGCGTCTACTTTCCCGCACAGCACTCGGAGAGCCAATCACCGCAACTTACAGAGGCAGCTCAGCGAATGACGATGCCGAAACATATGTTTAGACCAAAAAACGCCATCCGAGTTAGTTGCTTTCATCACAACTCCAACAACTGCATGTGTATCGGGCTTGGAGGACATTAGATGGGAGGACACCCGTAGCCATCAGTAGACTAACTAACTAAAATTTGTTAATAAACGTTTTTAATTAATGGTTTGGTGGGTCATGGTGCAACTGCAGTATTGACATCAATTACAATTAGAGGCTAAACCAATTGAAAGGTTTTGCGAAAATGCAACGGGCTTTGCATTTTCGCAAGCGCATTGAGCCCTTTCCACAATCGTGCATATAAATGCCTTCTGCGGCCCTTGCAGGCCTGGATCTCCTCAAGATACATATGCTAATAAAGTATTATTATTAATTATTATTATTATTAACAGTTACGTTTCTGTCATTTCGTCAGTAGCTCGGCACTGTGCCGTCTGCACATCCCTCAAGGACGCACTGCCGCGATAGAATAGTTATAGTGGTGAGTTTCACTATTGCGTATACGAGCAAACGCAGGTACAGTGCGTTTGCGCTAGCGTTGCCTGTCCCACACTGCGCTTGCGCGGAGCCCAAACTGCGGTCTTGGATTGGCGCATGGTGACGACGCGCATGCCCAGCGTAGAGAACGCAACGCCAACGCACACAGCGTTTGCGTTTGCTCCTATATATGCAATGCTGAAACTCTCACTCTAAAAAGAGCCCGTGCGCCTACTTTTCCGCACAGCACTCGGAGAGCCAATTACCGCAACTTACGGAGGCAGCTCAGCGAATGACGATGCATATGTTTAGACCAAAAAACGCAGTCCGAGTTGTGGCATGAAGCAATGCAAAACGTGACTGCGTTTTTTTGTGGTCTAAACATATGTTTCGGCATCGTCATTCGCTGAGCTGCCTCCGCAAGTTGCGGTAATTGACTTTCCGAGTGTTGTGTGGTAAATCTGACGCAGGGGCTTTTTTTTTTAGAGTGAACACCAAATGTCCAAAAGAGCACCAAGAATGCAAGAACACATATAACGTCGTTCACGTCGTTCACGTCGTTCACTTTTTCTGTCTTGTATGGGAAAGCGGCGCACCTTTGAGGTGATGGCTGGCAACTGGCGATTGGGCAAACATTAACCCAGTATACATTATGCTATGGTTAAACGCAATAAAAACTGTCCCTTTTCATTACACTGTTAAGAATCGCATTAATTATTGCAACTTTATTTTCATACAGGTACCCCAACGACGTCAAACGAGTATTGAAGCACACACACAAATTTGAAAAAAAAAAGAAAAAAAATATTGTTGTGATCGATAAAACGATTTCTGTGGCGTATTGATGTTCTGAAGTACTGAATTAGTAAAAGAGCGCCAACTTTATTGGGCCTTCTTCGGTAAAAAGAAGAGTTTTCCTCCAACATATCTCCGAATGTTCACGGGAATCCTCAATTAAACCGAGAGGACGACAGCCGTGAGATGAGGGTAGCTGAAATGTGGGAATTCTTCTCAAATGCCTCCAAAATATAGCCGCGCTCTTTTGGGATTCTGATTTCTCATAATCGGGAGTTCGCGGGGTACTCTATAGGCTTCGCGTTCCTTTCGCTAGATGGCGAGGATAGCCGATGTTCGACCGGCCCTTCTGCCGTCTCGAAGCAGAGAATATCACAGAAAGTCAGTTTGTCCTAGGTACACTCTAAGAAATGCATGCGCGTCTACTTACCCGCAAAACACTCAAAGAGCCAATCATTGCGATATAGGGAATCAGCTCAGCAAATGATGAGGCAGAACATCCGTTTAGAACTAAAAATGAAGTCTGCGCTGTGGCATTACGCAATGCAAAGCGTCATGCTTGCATTGCGTAATGCCACAGCGCAGACTTCATTTTTAGGTCTAAACAGATGTTCCGCCCATGGCCGTGTTCCCCCTCATCATTCGCCGAGCTGATTTCGTAGGATTGGCTCTTTGAGTGTTTTGCGGGTAAGTAGGCGCGCAGGCATTTCTTAGAGTGAAGCACAAAATAGTGTAGACCATTAAAAAAACCGCCTTCTACGCACTGAAATCTTTGTCTCGCGGTTTCTGGGCATGAGCAGGAGCTCTCTTCTACGAAATATCAGACGCAACGAATGACTCCATAATCCAGGGCCTCAGTGTACTCGACCTGTGTGATATGCGCGGGAAAGGTGTATAATAGAGTCGACCGCTCAAGTAAGGGTGAATACGGTAAGAATAAACAAACACGACTTCACATCTTTCAATGAGGGAGGGCCTACACCTCCTAGATGAGAACGCGCTTCACATTCTAAAAAATGCCTGCGCGTCTACTTACCCGCAAAACACTCGAAGAGCCAATCATTGCGATATAGGGAATCAGCTCAGCGAATGATGAGGTGGAACATCCGTTTAGACCTAAAAATGAAGTCTGCGCTGTGGCATTACGCAATGCAAAGCGTCATGCTTGCGTTGCGTAATGCCACAGAGCAGACTTAATTTTGAGGTCTAAACAGATGTTCCGCCCACGGCCGTGTTCCGCCTCATCATTCGCTGAGCTGATTTCGTAGATCACAGAGATTGTCTCTTCGAGTGTTTTGCGGGTAAGTAGATGCGCAGGCATTTCTTAGAGCGCAGCTTAAGTCCAGACGCAGTCGACGCTACGAGTGAATGGGTGAATTGGACCAATCAAGAGCGTCAAAAGCTCAAGTCACTGGCCGTTTCTGTTCATGATTGGTTCAGCGATGGTAGAACACGAACCGAAGCATGACGAACATCATGAGGGCACGCTTTTGACGCTGTCTGATTGTTCCCATCAGCGTCGGCTGCGAGTATAGAGTGCTTATCAGGACGAACGTTTTCCGATGCCGGTGCTCTGCCGACGAATTGACCTAGATGAGATGAAGCTCTCAGTCTCACCGGGCAGTAATCGGGCAGATTCGCCGACGGATAACGCGCTCGACTAAATTAACATTTCACTCGTTGGACGTAAATCGCATTGAGAGGCTTGGCTTTGAAAACGCCTTTTGGAGGTCAGGTCGTCAGTTTGACTCTGCTCTCGGAGCAGAGGAGCGCCGTTTCGATTAGCCCGCCTTTGTCGTAGACGTCTGAGCCGAAAGAATCGATCGGTAAAGTGCAAAAACCGAGGTTACGTTGGACTTCGTTTTTCCGCCTGAGCGTATACGGGATTCAACCGCGGCCGTCGACGGTTATGAGCGTTCTCACATAGAGGGCTGCACTGTGAAATCAAACGCTGCCACTAGGAGTCACTGAATAGGATTCCAGAGTACCAAAACTTCCGAGCTCCGAGCTGTGGCGCTCAAATTTATCCATATCCGTGCCACTATTTTGGAGCCTTGCACAGTACACTGTACGATGACTGTACGCATAGCGCGCCGTTGGCGTTGTCGACAGGTATTTCAGCGAAATAACAGCCAGTGCGCAGACGTGCTGGTGGAAGTTTACCACGATAATTTTAACCCGAGACTGGGGCAGAAGAAGGAAGCATTTTTTACAGTTGAAGAAAAAGGTAACAGGGACAGACAGAGTCCTGTTACTTTACAGTGGAAGAAAAAGTAACAGGGACAGACAACTATAGAGACGTTGTCTGTTCCTGTTACCTTTTCTTCCACTAAAATATTTTTCCTCTTCCTTCTCCTTGAGTTAACATCATCGAGGTCTTTCAGGTAAGTGTTGTAGGATGTGATAGAGCACTGCACGGGCCGGAATTTCTAGGCCCGGCCCGACCCGGCCCGGTGGAGACACAGCCCGGGCCCGGCCCGAGCCCGACAGAATTTTTAATTTCTAGGCCCGGCCCGACCCGGCCCGGTAGAGACACGGCCCGGGCCCGACCCGAGCCCGACAGAAATTTTAGTTTCTAGGCCCGGCCCGACCCGGCCCGGTGGTTGTAGCCCGAAACAACCCATTCCCGTTTCGACCCGTACCCAAAACGCCCTTCCCGTTTGAATTTGTCCTATTTCGACCATTTCCTAAACACCCTTCTTATTTGGACCCATTTCCGAAACACCCTTTGCGTTTGAACGCGTCCCGTTTCAACCGCAACCTCTTCGCAAAAAGTCTCCATCGTTCTAACCCTGGTCTGCGCACCTGTTCTATTTAAGGATATGTTGTGAAATAGCTTCACATGTCAACGTATTCTTAAAATATACAACCCTTTCAGACAAGATTAAACGTAATATATTCTAAATTGACCGCTCAGAACTTCTTTTTTGTTTTTTTAAGATGGTCTCCAAATTGTGCAAGCGCGAAACGGACTATGTACACTGCGCGACACTGATACCGCGAAAACGACGTTGGCTCTTTTCGAATTTTACTTCGAAACGGTGTTAGTAGGTACCAAAGTATACGCTTAAGTTTGTGGCCCAGATGAGCACTTCCAAAGACGCTAATAGTTTTGATGGGAGCCTTTTAATTATATGAGATAAATATAAAAAAAAAAAAAAACGACGATCGCTTGTTCGGGCTAATGTAGTGTCGCGCTCTGTAGAATAAGGGAATCTTAGAATAACGTACTCAAGCACTCTGGGCAAGATAAAATTAGCATCGCCATAGGTTTTACATCGCGACGCTATTTTTAGGGTACCCAAAGCGCTTGCGTACGTTTTTATAAATCTTCATAATATTGAACTAGATATTTTTGAGAGCGATAAATCAGACAGGTTGACAAGCCTATGACTGCGAATTTATTTTGTTTACAATTTCCAACACTGAACCTTTGCTCACACGGAAAAAAAACTTGAAGGCTTTCTAACTGCAAGACGCCTTTTTGTTATTATTTTTAACGACTCTGTGGTGACTCTGCACTTCGCTTTTTTGTTTTCAATGAACCTAAAAGATTAATGAACAAACTTTTTGCTATCAACAATTTATTATTTACGCACAAGATTGCATAGACATGGCCCGGGCCGGCCCGGGCCGGCGCGGCCCGAAAACTTTTTTGTTCAAGCCCGAGCCCGGCCCGGGCCCGAGAAAATACGTGCTACCCGGCCCGAGCCCAGCCCGCGGGCCGGGCTGGGCTCGGGCTTTCGGGCTGGCCCGGGCCCGTGCAGTGCTCTAGGATGTGACCTCCACTTTTATTCGCGCCTTGGGTCCAACTGAGTCAGCGCCAAGCTCACCCACCGAAAACGCGCGTGCCCCCGCGGGATCGCCTCTTCTTTCCCCACACATCTTCCCCCGCACCCTTAGGGGTGCGGGGGAAGATGATCCTTTGTGTCATCCCGGGGGAGATGGCGAAGGCGCTGGCTAGATATTCTCCAGGCAGATGTCACCGATATGCGGGGCGACTCGGTCCGCGGGACCTGAGTCTCTCGGTACAGGAGCGTCAGATGACAAGCAGCACCGCATCCACATCGGCCTACGTCAAGAGGCGGACTGGTTTTGTCGCCTTCGGTCGTCCCTGCTGGTGTGAAGCTGCCCCAGGGTGTGGTGCCTCTCAGCGAGCAGGGGTACGCCGCAGAGACGGCATCAATTGGCCCAATCCTCTCCGGTGTCCACCTCCGGGGCGCCCCGTGCGCACCGCTCACTGATAGCATCCTCGATCATCCGCACCGGTGCGCACCGGTGCATGGAGGTGCGCCCCGTCGTCTTCGATCAAGTGCACCGGTGCGCACCGGACGTCCTCGATCAACGGGGCGCACCCTCCCGGTGCAGCTTTTCGTTGCCCCAACGCGCACCGAGAAAATCGACGGTGCGCCGGGGTGCAGTCCCATCAGGCATTGCGGCCAGGAGCGGGAATCGAGGAGATGGCGGGAATAGCAGACGCGCAGTCTGTCGAGGTGGCGACCTTGCGAAAACGAACACGCCTCGCATCTGCGCTCGATGAATTCCTCAGCTTTTCTGAGAGCGAGACGACGAGCTTCTTATCATCACCGCGGTTACCGGCGATTGCTGCGGTGGCAAGGAGCGCCCGAAAGGTATGAACTTCGTGGAAAGCGTTGCGAGGTGTTTCGATGACACCGAGGTACGGCCATTATGTGGTGGTTCTCTTTCTCGAACCAACAATGATGGGCAGCATATACCTGTGAAATTGTCACCCACTTCGTGACGCCACCGACAATCACGTCCACGATGTTCATTCGTATGGGACCGCCAAATCCGCGAGTAAAAAAACAGGAGAAATTGACAGCAGACGGGCACCGCGCGCGGACCTACGCAAGAAAAAACAAACAAAATGCGAGGTGACGCATGGTGGAGCTCGCCGCGGTGCACCGCCGCGCCGCAGTTTGTCTTCGATGTCGCACCGACTTCGTGCTGCACGACCGAGGAGCGCTGTGCACCGTCCAGGTTTCAGGGCGATTCCGGTGCGAGTTGATCGAAGATGCTATGAGAGTGCGTCCCGGCCCTCAAGGGTGGCGCTGTGGATAGCCACCATAAATCATTTTCTACACAATTTACATTGCAGTCTAGCTGCACTCGTGTAATCATTACTTCGTGGTTCACGTTAAATACCCCAGGTTAGCAGTCATACCGCACTGATCAAGTATCTCAATGTGAGATTAGTCTCTCACTGTATAAATATATAAACAGACCTATAATTCATTCGACGACGTAGGCCTGCACCGTGTTCCCGGTGCAGAGGCGAACTTGATCACTTAGAGCTTAGCCGCTGACATTTTTTAACGCTTTTTGATCATACAGAGGACCGTCGTATCAACGCAGCAGCATTTCATCGAATTATTTGCAACTGGACACAATATGTTCAGGACTGTACAGCAAAAGGACAGAATAAAACAGCCTCAAGCTCTTGGGCAGCTTGACAATTGCTTTGCAGAACAGGTAAAGCTTGCAGCGAAGTCCAGCAATATTTTCCTTACGACGATTTTAGAGGCAGTTGGCAGTCGACGCGATCTCAGCAAATGGTTAATGTAGATAAATAGAACCGACGGTGAGTTACGAAAATGGTTTGATATGAAATCAATGACCCTCTAAACTGGAAACACCAAGGATGTTTGTTCCATCATTCATACCACCTGAGCAGCAAGATGCATCTTTTTTACTCGGGGCATCAAGTGACATACCTACTAAGACCGTGCTCTCAAGGTTTTATTAATGTGTTTTGCATGCATTAAAAGCTACTCCTTACATATTTTTTTTACGCTTCATACGAAGCAAAGAAATTTGAATAGAAAGCACTGCAATTAAATCTTTATTCAGAAGGCGCCGTTTTTCCAAGCATCGTTCGTGCCGAACCAAGCTCAGTCGAAGCAGCCTCATCGGCTGCGAGGCGAGGAGTGATACGCGAAGACCAGTGAACTACACTCACCTCACAAAGCTTGCTTCCTACAGTGGGCTTGGTATTATTTCGTTTTATAATAGCAAGTCAAACACTCTTCTGCTTCACAGTATACGTTCTTGCCTAACGGAAGCGGAAGAGTCTTTTGCCGTTCTCTGACCTGCTTCTGTACCCAAAGGCACAGAAGGCAGGCATGTAGGAGCCGCGAAATACGAACGTTAGGATGCGATTCCCTGAAACTACATGCGTCACGGCACTAAGTGGCTGAGAAGCGACCCGGAGCATTGCAGCAGAAGCTGGCCGGCCACAATATGATGGCCCATGGCGGCGATTCGAAACAGTGGCGACGATAGTGACGGCACACGTTTCACGTGACTACTGGCGTCCAATGATGCCGCAGAAAATGAAAACATACTCGGCTAGACTGTTGTCGGCAAAGCATTAAAGAACGGGATTGCGGTGCTCTGACACAGTATTCAATGACACTAGCTGCCACTAGTGCCACTAAAAAGGCTACGCTTCAGAGTAACGACACTTACTCATCTTGTGACTTAAAATCACGGTTGCCAGTTATCTGAAGCTTTATTTGAAATCACAGGAAACGCTTTCCCGTCCTCCAGAAATGTTTAAACAGTACGTGACAAAGCCAAGCAATATTACATGAGCTTCCTAACGCCGAATATAATGCTGAGGAAGTCGTGCTTTTGAATCATGACGATCGGCAGTTGCGTCTGCTCTGCACAAGCACCAAGATGGCGGCGCCCACAACAATATCAGGGAAAGAGTGCCGATACTCTAAGCGTAGCTCCTTTAGCTGCCACCAAATGCAACGAATCTGAATTGACGCGAAATGTAGACGTACCCAAAGCGCTCAAAATTAATTAAGAGAAAAAATTGACACGAGGGTATACCAGAAGCTAGACTGCTGTATTTATGTCCCCTTTCTTAACTTCATCCCAGTTAAAAAAAAAAAAAAATAATATACCGTTAGCTTGCTTGCAGTCTGTCCGTTATGAAAAGTAGATATGAGAAAGGTACTGAATACACACCACGTAAAAATAAAAAATAAAAGTAAAAAAAAAAAAAACTACCGCTGTCACGATTTTTTATACGACGTATGGTTACTTCCTTGAATGGTACCCCCTTCGCGCGCCTATTCTACTAATGACCGCTTTTCTTGGTTGCTCCATTTATCCTCAGGTAATTTATTCAGCTGGGCCCGCTCTTTCCGCTTATAATCGACGTGTTATCTTCTCGTCATCATCGAATGAAAATGAATTGACTTAGAACCATTAGAAGCGGTCCACCACACGCCGTGTTCAGCGGAGGCTACTCGGAGACTTTCACCGACCAAACCATGCCGCTCATGTTCCTAGCAGCCGTTTTTGCCGTGCTGCTCAACGCAAGCCAACAGGAGGAGTTCGTGTGTGGTAAACATTGATCGAATTAGTAGAACTATTAGTTCTAGTAGGTTTCTTAAAAATTTCACAAACTCAGGGGCACGTTCTTAGGCCACAACGACCACGTTCATCGGAAGCAAAGGTAGCGCACTTTGGTGGATCACAGCCAGGAAATCAAACCGTAACCGTGACCCGACCCGAAGACCTTTTAGGAGCGACTCAATTTGTAACCGAAACCTAAACTGTTCAAAAAGTCACCGGTAACCGATTTATTACATTTCGACGCCGTTTTTCAGAAATAACAAGTTGAAACCTCGAGGCGCGATCTTCAACTGCCATGGACATTTCTAGAGCGCATACGCCATCGGTGAATGGTGCATTCCGTTATGAATTCAAGTAAAATCTGAATTTTAACTGCCAGATTATTCGGTTCTTCAGTTTCGGCGGACATGAAAAGGTCGAAATAGGGTCCATTGTGTTCCATGCCTGTTCCGTTTACAGTTTCCTTTAGGGTAGGAACTTGTAATTTATAATCCTGAAATATTAGGCCGGGGCTTTGTTTAGCCCCAGTTGGTCTTCCCAACTGCCATCGTTTTCGACGTGAAGTATGAAAAATGAATAGAAATGAACCTTGCATTAAAGTATACCATTTAGTCTCTCTTTAACAAAACAAGAAAAGACTTGTAATAAAGCGAAAACCAACCAAAATTATCAGGAACATTTAGAATATGTTTTTTCGTTATCTGTAAAAACATTGACTAAGCTTTTTTTTATTTTTTTAATTGTTGAAGAACGTTCCGTGCGTCCTATTCACGCGATGTTTTTGCAAACGTTGCCCATGAAGGGGCTAGTTGTTGTGATTGGGATAATTTGAAAGGAATAAGAGCACCAAGACGCAACAAACAACAAGTAGAAGAAACAATCAACACTCAATCTGTTCGTTTCTTTTGTTTGTCCATTATCGCTTGACGCTGATATTTTCAAAGCCGATTGGAAATGGCGCACGGAGTATGTCGTGGCGAGTGCCGCGACAGACTCTCGACCACGCTAGACTCCGTTTTAGCATTACCTGGAAAACACCCGAAGGTATACGGGCCCAGTGAGCCAATACCAACACTGGAGAGGAGCCCGTAACAACAGACCGCAGGAGGGAACTCCAGTAGGGTGCCGTCACTTTCCCGAGCTCGCTGCTAGCTCGGACATGTGATCAGAAATATCTAGTCAGAGTAAAATACTTCGACGACTTCAGGACTTGAATGACTTTATGCACGAATAAACGCCGTCGACGCCGTTCCGCTGTCAGGTCACCGGAGAGCTAATAAAACAAAATAACGCATAGCCGGAGCGACAGGAGCGTTTCTGCATTTTTAGTGTAACTGTCGAGCGATTTTCGAGGTGAGGAACGTTGTCCGAGCGTTATCAGTGCCGACTAAATACCAACACGGAAGTTCCCCATAATCACAGATTGCTCACATTTTTCATAATATACGTGATATTCTATGTGCCAAAATATTTAAATCATACTACTTCTTATACTAATCATAGCAAATAAACTAGGAATATATAAACAGCGAACTGGTCATAGGATTGCTTACAAAAGCCGGCGCACCACCGAGATGCATCTTTTTTGTTTTGTTTTTGTTTTGTTGTTATGCTATCGAAAACTGTGTTTTTAGAGTTTACATTGCGTGTAGTATGTTGTTACGTAAAAAAAAATGCAAATAAATGTGGAGTACAAGAGCCTTGGAGTTGAAAATGTATGAGATTTCTTATAAATCAGGAGAGGCGAACGTATTTTCGGAATATTTTAATTGTGAGTATCCCTGGTTCATTTCGCCTTGTCGACTCATTGTTTGAGGTCAAGGTTACTTGATACCAATTTTTAGAAAACAAATGTCTAGCTTCGAATAAAAAAAAAAAAAAGTCACCGAGAGGAAAGACAACTTAAAGTTAGAGTAACATCATTCTTGACACCTAGCCACATCCTGAGATTCATTTTTCAACTTTCTTTTCGAAGAGAGAAAAAAAAAAAACAGTTTTGTGAAGCGTTCAATTGGTGATCGAAATATAACAACCAAAACCGAAAGAAAAAGAGACGAAACCGATTTAATAAATATAACGGTAACCGTAACTGAACCGTTATTACTTTCGGTATGAGTTTTTGATCACCGCTGACTAGCTGCAGAGGTGAGCGCCAACTATTTTTTGAAGGTGTTTTCACACTACAAAACTACCTCGACACAGTGGCGTCACGAGGGTCAGCGGCACCCGGGGCGGCAGCCCGCCGCGCCCCCCCCCCCCCCCCCCCCCGCTCTCGCGTGGCCCACCGCGACTCCTCCCCCTCCCCCCCCCCCCTCCGCTCTCGCGGGGCCCGCCGCGACTCCCCCCCCCCCCCCCGCTCCCGTGGCCCGCCGCGACACCCCCCTGAGCCCTGCACCCGGGGCGGTCCGCCCCCCCCCCGCCCCCCCTTGTCCCTTGTGACGCCACTGCCTCGACATAAGTCTGGAATTGGGTGTAATTCGCTCTCTTTAACTTAATTAAGCAGTCGGCAGTTTAAACAACGTTCTCCAGAAGCAGTGAGTACCTAGAGTAGTTCATTCAGCTACACCTCGCAATGTTTGAGTGGTCATCTATGTTCACTAGCGAATAACGTGAGGGCGAATGTCGTTATGCGCATCGAAAACCCACAGCGTATAGAGGCGGTACCCCTTCGAGTTAAGTTAAATCGGATTTTACACCGTAGCTGCGTCCAGTATTGTAACTTTAAAGTTCGAGAGGAAAGGTTTACAAATACATCAGGAAGTTTTAGTCGATCGTTCTGATAACTCCGATAACGATAACCGATACTCCGCTCTCCCCTTTGTGCATGCGTCGTATCGCTATCGGGTATCGTTATTAGAGCTATCGGAACGATCTACTAAAACTCACTATTAACCGCTGAACGTAATAGTCCCTTTTCAAAACTCAGCCTCGCTACTTCGACCACAATAATTATCTGAGTGTATGGCATCTGTGGCATGCTATGGTGGTGGCCTTCAGATGGCTGATGAGGAAAGAAGTTGAAGGCATGCATCAAAGTGTAAAGCCTGCGCATCCTAGACGTTAGCACAATGTCTAGGATGCACGCCCAAATTGCGTACATTTCAAACTCGCGTCTAAATAATCAGTTGGCCCACGCTTGACACACAAGACCCTTGATGTGATGAGTTTTATGAAGGTCTTCACACAGGTCAGCGCTTTGTACAGAGTGGTAGTCCTTTGTCACCATCGGAACTAGAACGTGTCGAGAAAGGAATGTTCGGCAAAGAACACATTTCCGTCTGCCACTGAGATCGTGAAATACCACATTTTTACCGTCATTAGCAGGTATATATAGGCTGATATTTGAACCTCTAGGTGGCACTGAATTGCACTACAATCTTTGGACGTGAAGAATGGCACGAAGAGTGAAGCATTGCCGACTTGTTGCAGTCGGCGAAAGACGAAGCTTAGGTTACGTTCTCTCGCAAACACGCGAATCATACGCGAGTGTATTTAATAAAATCAACGACACGAAGGGGGCGCGTCCAGAACAGAGCTGTTTCGCAAACATTTTGTTCTTACAGATTACGATGATGGCCAACTTCGAGCTATACTACATTGTCACAGGATCCTTTTTCCAAAAGAAGTAAGTGTAGTCTGCAAACACGCCGTCACGCTGGTTACACCCCGAAATGTCAGAAGCACTTATTCTTGTCTAACTACTTCGCGATTCCCTCTAAAATATCTCAGTTTAGGCGTAAGAGTCTTATGATTCTGGCAAACATGTCCCTCTTCAAAGGAGGCATAACACGTCATGTTCGAAAGCCATAACGTTCCACTACACAAACCTTCACACGACAAAATTTGCTTTTTCCGCATGAAGATGGCATCTGCAGCAGCGGGCGCACCAGCATATAGACCTTTCCAAAAAAGGACACTTGGCAGGTTCCATTTTCAGTGTTCGTGCGTATGGCGCGTGATTTGCTCGCTTTCCGAAGCGACGAACGTGCGCGTTCTGGACTGTGATTTAACACGTGTGGACTGTGATTTTTGTAAACAGTGGAAACGTCTATACTTTGTAGGAACATTCTTGTAGCCGACGAAAGTTCTGTGTATGCGCGAGCTGGTCGCACATGCTCGAAACATGCCTCATCTGCTATTTCGCCTGCCCTACAGCCGGTTCACAGTTCGTCTGAAGCACATGCGAGCCTAACCTAAGCGGTAAAATTGTATGCCTACCATTACTCTTTCGAAGTAAAGTGCAAAAAGTGCGATTGTCATGTTCGCGTGTTGCGCAGTGTATACGTGCTGCGAGCCTGCGATCACGTTTTCGAGCTGCGATGCCTACTGCTCGTCCTCAGTTCTCACCGTGCCGCCGGTTCGTCAACATTGAACGGATGCTTGGTGACAGGTTAAGGGTTCAGGGGAAGCTCCTACCCACCCCTTTCCGCATTAGCAGAGCGAACGCTGGAGGGGAGGTTCCATCCCATGAACCCTTAACCTGTCCGCTTAGGAATGCAATAGAGTTGGCGAAATGGGAGGCTCCGCTTGTTCCCCGCTCTCCAGCGAGTACCGCGATTGCAACGAACACCAATCATCAATCGTTTGGTGTACAGAAAATTTTAAACACTGTGCTCAAAAATGCATCGCTCTGCTCGCACCACACCCTTTCCACAAGGGCGCAGCCATCTTGAATGCCTTCACTTCTGGTAAACGTTAAAACGTGGTTTTCTTTTTTTTTTTTTGTTTCCACGTCGCTGGAAGGTGTTTACGAGAAATGCCTGATTGTCCCACATTCTTGTTTTGCCCCCCCCCCCCCCCCCCCTATATTTTCTCACATATTACAGGTTGAAATGTTTTATTATGATTTTGTCCCGCATACCAGATACGAAACCCACGAGACTGAGAACGAAGAGAGTCTACATACAGATCCGAACGCGAATCACCACGAGATCCCTGTTTCGAATGCCGCATGGTAATGCGTTCGATGAGAAACCTTGGCGCGCGGCATTCGAACCATGGATATTGCGGTGACTGGCGTCTTTTGTGTGATGTACGAGCGAGCAGTGTGACCCCGGCTTTAGCGTTGGTTTTTCTTTGCAGGCTTCTCTATACTTCGTTTCATTAAAAGTCCAGACGCAGACGACTCTGCGAGCTGATGAGACCAAGCAGACAGCGTCAAAAGCGCACCATCAAGGTGTTCCTCATGTTTCTGTCCGTGCTCTATCATCGCTGAATCAATCATAAGCAGAAAAGGCCTAGTGACTGCCACTTTTGGCGCTGCTTGATTGGTTTTATTACCTCGTAGCGTCGGCTGCGTCTAGACTTAAGCTGAAACAAAGTTTAGCAAGAGAAACAGAGACACCTCGGTTTTCTTGTTGTTGTTTGGTGTGGTGTGTGTGTGTGTGTGTGTGTGTGTGTGTGTGTGATTTCGTTATCCCCAAACAGACATTCCAAATGAGTGTTCCTGAATTTTGCAGAGAGTAAGATGAAATTAGGGGGAATGGGTTGATGGGGTCATTTGGAAGACGGAAGCAGTCTCTCCACTAGGCTGCTTCAAAGTTCAAATGACCCCAGTCCAGGTCGCAGTTACCTGCAGATCGGAAACTGGATTGGGCTCGTTTTGGGTGACGACCACTGCAGCCCCTGCGAGAAAAACTTCGCCCCCCCCCCAAAAAAAAAAAAAAAAAAAGAAAGAAAGAAAAGAAGAAAACTAATTTGAAGAATTTAAGCTAAATTGAAGAGATTAGGAAGATGGGAGACAGTTGAAAATGATTATAAATCCATTCGATAGATTTCAGATTAGCACAGGCGCGGTTTCATTTGGGTTCAGGCAGAGAGGTATACACTCGTACTTTGTTTTTCTCTGGAAATATTCGCATTGTGAGAGCAGGAATCGGCAACCTTTTCGCTGCAGAGTGACAAATCGCCGCGAAACGGAGACGGGGCGGGCCGGATAAAAAAACTGTGTGTGTGTGTGTGTGTGGGGGGGGGGGGGGGGGGGGGTTAGCTTTTGAAAATGGACTGTATGACGCACCGTGAACTTCCTTGTTCTGCACGCTGTATATTGCGAGGCTTTTGGGGCCCAGGTTCTGCCTCCATCATTTTCAAGGGCACACAGTTCTCACTCCAACATCCATGGACCCAGACAAACTAAAAGCCGTCAGTCCGATTGCTTTTTGTAATGATGGCCAGTCGCTTAGCCAGAATCTCCACAGTAATTAAGCCTCTGTGTGTAACAGCAACTGTTGCAATTGAAAATGAAACCGTGATTTCGAACAGTTTATGCTGAATACGATGATCTTAATTACTGCTTCTCAATGCATCACTTTGACGCACAACAATGGCGGGCAGGTGATACATACAGTGAACGGGCCAAGAAAACTAACCCCCTGGTGTGCGATTTCAGAATTAATACGTCCGGTTACACAAGGTTTGCAACCCACCGTATTCCTTGCGCCATTAGTCCGAGAGCGAGAGAGAGAGAAAGAGAGAGTGTGTGTGTGTGTGAGTGGGGGGGGGGGGGGGGGGGCTTTGTGATAGCGTGCCGGGAGCCGTATCATATGGCCTTGCGGACCGTCGGTTGCCGACGACCCCTGTTGTAGAGCATACCACGTGTCGTACAATGCTTCCCATTTCAAAGTTTCTGTGTTAAAAAAAATAAGGAAATAAAACTTTTAAGAAGCCGTGACCGAACGACGCGCGATTGTTTGACGAGTGTCGTATGCACTATTTTTGAAAAGCTGTTTTTTCTTAGATACAAAACGGGTAGAATATTTTTTTTTAAATGAGAATTTAGGTTTTAACGGCTTCAAATTTATATTTTATAAGTTTCTTATCGGTGCCAAACTTTACAGGCGTGTTTTGTTTTTAAGTTGAATAGATTTGTTTAAAAAAAAGTCGTAAAAGCCACACTTACGCGGTTTGTGAAGGTGAGTTATACGGCGAAGGGGACGTAGTATAGGTGGCTAATCGTAACGACCAGTCGGCTAATCAACCAAAATATATTAATTAACATTTTCATTATTCAAAATAAACATGTGGTTCAAATTATAAACTTGCTGAGCGTCATCGAAAACCACTAAATCAGTCAATATTAGAAGGACTTGGAGCATGTGAGAAGCACGGCATGTCTATTTTTACGAATTAAAGAGTCAATTAACACATTTTAGTTAATTATTCAATTTATAGTGACGATTAGCCCCCTACTTTATTATGCCCACCTGGCCAAATAACTCACCTGCACACATATTAGTGTATCTTTCATGGCTTTTTTAAAACAAATTTTTCAAGACTAAAAAGGAACACCATGTATATAAAAATAGCGAAACAGGTATTTTCGTACAAGTGCAAAAAACTTCAGATTGTTCGCTTTAGTAAAGTATTCAATTCACCACATTCTAATTGGTACCATATAAAGCATTTCATACAAACGATGCATGCTTTCAGCAATTTTGAGCACTGAGAAATAATTTATGCAAAGCGAGGTCTTCAAAGTACATAGTATATAGAAGGTAATCCCACTGGTAAAAAGCTACTCCTTTATTATCTAATAACACATACGTTTCATGCAGGCACGTAGCCAGGATTTTGTTTCGGGGGGGGGGGGGGGGGGGGCCGCCCATGACAAAATGCTGTATGAGGGGGAGGGGGGAGAGGAGGTTCCAGCAAAATGGAAGATTTCGGGGGGGGGAGGGGGGGGGGGGCGGGCCCCATGGGCCTCCCCCCTGGATACGTGCCTGGTTTCATGCATTTTTCAGCTTATCAATATTTCAATAGTTACAGAAGAAACGTTTCCCCTTTCGGTGGAGGAATAAGTATAGCACGAATCCACCTCATTTTGCCCGAGAATCACTACACTTCCAGCTTTCTGACATCATCCGACGTGCCGTATTGGTGCGAGAACACGTATTACTAGTTTCCGTGCCATACTTGATTTCCGAAAACGGCAATTGCAATGTTGTCAGACTTCAATGAGTACTTCAGAAAGTGTGTTCTAGTTCGAAGAACGCCTTCGACGTCAGACTTCAATGCAGATACATTATGAAGACTGCTCTACCTAAACGGAGCACATAATTTATAATACTTCGTCTGTCTCGTTCGTGCACATTTAATGGAGCGTGCACCCTCTAAATAAAAACAGGCCGAGTCTGTTGCAAGCTACTGCAGACAGTCGCTTGTTAGTGGATGTTTCTCATTGGCTAACAGGACGCTAATACGCAGCGAATGTTTCTCATTCGCTAATTAGCGCGACCGACCGTTCTAAAGCGCTGCGCCCAACAGGTCAGCTCTTTGAAACAAACACTAGATTAACGCACAACGCTCACCTAACTAATAGTCGGTTAATCGCCGTTTTTATTTTGTCTACAAAGCGTTACCTTTTTTTTCTTTAATTTTTCATATAGAGCGGTCTTCGACAGCCCCTTAAAACCTTTGGCTTCAAATTTACGCCGAGTGTAGATTTTGTTTTTTAGCAATGTGGATGTTTTAAATGCAGGATATGGAGCTAATGATGGCGTTCCGACGTAAAATGGCCGGCAACACGGCAACCTCGTTCCAGGTCATCAGGCGTTTGTGCAAAGCCATGCCTACACTCACCAGGAACTATGTGAGTAACCAATCTGCTGAGCCGATTAACGTTCTCGCACATCGCCTACAACACAAGTTAAAACCGCTCCAGTCACATGTGAGCCAAAACGGTTTGGGCCCGATTCCTAACGCGTTCAGCCGAATTCGGCGGTTTCTCTTCGTAAAATCATATACACCGCTGGCCATAAACGTAATGGCATTAAGGCTTTAAAAAAAAAAAAAAAAAAAAAAAAGGTTTAAAGTTTTTGTCGATAATTGCAAAAGAAAATCATAATAATAAACACAATTGTGTTTCATCAAAGAAACAATTCATTTACCAAGAACCTATCGCGATTGCATTGAAAAACAAGACCTTCACAAGTTTCTGGGTTCCAGCGTAATAAGACGACGTCCGCAACATTTGTACGTTCCGAGCGAAAACGGTGAAAAACATAACCACAACGATCTGCGAATGTAATTTCTATTTCTGCTTCCAGAGATCGACTCTCAAGAACCTGGCCAGGGTACGTCTCGTGTGACTCATTCACACTCTACTCGCATTACAAAACCTCACAGACAAATGCTTCACAAAAAGCGAAGCATTGAGCAGCAGTGACGTGAAGGCAAATGGTAATAGAAAACTGCTGTATTCTTACATTACAAGCATTTAAAAACTGTTTTGCCACTTTTTTCTTCTTCTTCTTCTTCTTATTTTGAGCGCATTGCCCCATGAAAACAATTTGTGTGATCCGGGAGAACAGAGAATTTCGTTTGTTCATTCGTAAACCTCTGCCCTGTTTTTTGTTTTCTTCTTTTTTCTGCTTAACGATGAAAGATTTTAATCTTTTTTGCGTCTTTAGTGGTGTAGTTCAATAAAGTTCTATTACTGTTAAGGTACGTTCTAAAATCAATCAATCAAGGTTTTCAGTAAATCAAAAGAAAGAGGCAGTAAAATAAGTACTCTGACAACTCTTGTTTAATTATTTCCTTCGCGCTCCCTGATATGTTATTGCAGAAGGAAAGCGCCAACCAGATCGAATTCCTGATAAACATCTGCGAGAACGCCACACTCTATCACTTACCAATGGTCACCAAAACTTGAGAAGGTTGGTATTCACGGCTAGTGTACACGGGTGCATATTACGAGACGACTAAAACGATATAAAACTTCGATGAAACTTCAGAAACACCACCTACATTGCTGGCAACTGGAATTATTTTACGGTTTTGACAAGAAACAATTATAATAAATAAATAAATAAATAATGGCGTAAAGCATAGCTACATTCATGTCTCGCTGATATTGACCTTATTAATACAAATTCCCCGCTGCATAGACAACATATTCGGGGACGAACTGGATAAATACATGCAGTTTTGTCCCGTTGTGTGGACGACTCACATATTGGACGATTTTTGGGGAAATGGAGGTGTTCATATTAACGAGATATGACTGTAGATCTAATTTGTATTTTTGATTCGTTTTGGAGATGCCGAGTTGCATCGTTAGAGCGATCTTAGTGTTTTTGAAGTGAGACGAAAAGAATGAATCAGAGGAGTGTCACTGGGGATCGGAAGGGCATTGCCACACTAGTACATCGATAGAAAACAAACATAATTAAAAAACAAACAAACTTTGAGACAAGAAAACAAAATAAGACGTACACACCACCGCCTCAAAAAAAAAAAAAAGGAAAAAAATAAAGACGGTGGTGTATGTCCCATTTGTTTTCATATCTCGAGGGTTTTAATTTTTAATTATGATTGTTCACCAGCTCGCCTGCGTTTCGACTCTTACTTCAGACAACAAACACCGCTCGCAGTCATTTTAAAAGTATTATGCTGACAACTTTTTTTTTAGACTTAGTTTTTTTATATTACTAAAATGGAAAATTCTCTTGGTGGATCTGGAGCGGTTTCGGAGCGCTTTCTTGTTGGTACCTTCTTAGACGTGCAAGCGCGCGCTAGCATCTACCGCACTAAACGCGCGAACATGGAGCACTTTCGGATTTCTCCAAATCCACCCAAGAAATTACAGGTAACAAAAGAGCATGCCTGTAAATAACAGGTGCTACGGAAAATTGCTAGGGTCGCCAACAAGCTTTGTTTCTCCTCGGCAAACGAAAGCAGGTGTCTACAGCACTATTTGTGACCACATCCTAACAGGGAATGAGACCGACACACAGGATCTGTCGGCTGAGATGATACGACGGATTTCGTTCCGAGCGTGTTAATAAGGAGCCAGCGTCACACATGGCATGCTCACAGCTCCAACGTCCGGTCTGAAACCAATGACGGGCGTTGTGATCGTCAGTACGCTAGAAGAACAAATAAAATGCACCTTGATTTTCTACTGGTGGTGGCATGATTGGACTTATTTTGTGACTTTCTTCCGTGTTTTCTGTCTGCCGTCTTAAAGCTACCAAGAGCTTCGAGCAGTGGGAGTTGGAAGGTCTGTATTGCTGCTGCGGAGGTCATGATCTTCCGTAATTCCTTTCCGACGCATCGTACGACGAGTCGGCCATTTCGTCGTCCAATCAAGTGTATGGCGCTTTACGGTTTTCAAGAAGGTGACGATGCGATACATGGTAGTTGCGGGTACCACAAGCGGGAACAATAACGCAAATATTAAACAACACGAACGAATAACACATCGTGATACGTTTATTGACAACAAGTTACACCTAGCATAATTGAAGCCACAGTCTTCGCACCGCATCCATCCCTAACCTGAGAAATATAACAACGCCAATAACCAGCTTGTTGTTCTACCTAGCTTGTTTTGATCTTGCAGCCATATTCAACTTTTTCTACGGTGTGAGTACACGCTGTGCACAACTGGCTGAAAAGTACACGAATACCGTAGAATATTATTTAGACATCGTCACTTGGTAGTTTCAAAGAAAGACACTTTATATTATAGTAACTATCATTTGTGCATTGGTTGCGACATAAACGTGCGACCCTTCATTTCCATCATGAATTGGCGTCTTGATTAACATGTGCGTTGAACACGAAAGCGTGTCTAAGCAGTCTGTGGGGGTGACGAAAAGAGTAAGGAAAAGCCTTTGCTTGCCCTTTTACATGACAATAACACCGACAAGGTGTTACCTTCCGTCCCACCTAGTAGACCATGTAGACCATTTACTGGCTCTGTACTGCGCGGTAGTTTCTACAGCAAGGTATGCGGAGGGCAAGTTCGTCTGCTTCTCGCGCAGGGGGTACCGGTGACGTCAGAATGCCGTGCCCTGATTGGCTGATCGCGGCCCCCCTATCTGAGCGTCGTCTGCTCCTTTGCAACGTCGTCTGCGTCTGTCTTACCTTTCCTGCGACTTTCGGAAGTGCAGAGGCCAGATTCACAAAACCATGTGACGCCGAAAGAGTGCGTAAGACAAAACGTGAGAACAAATTCGTATTCACGAAACGAAATTATCGTAAGTTTTGCTCAGGTTACGACGGAATCCTACGACGATCAACTGAGCATGGCCGACAGCGTCGCTCAGTTACTTGTTCGCGACGATCAACAGACGTTTATTTTTGTACGTGCTCTTCTCACGCGTCACGACTACAAGCAGCAAGAAAAAAAGTAAAAAGCACTTGAAATAAACCACGACGAACAAGAACGCTGGATCCACAAACACCCGGGAAATGCTCCAACGGCCACGATTCCACTGACCCCGTCCAAGCGAGCTCGGCAGATAGGCCTAGCAGCGGCGCAGCGGTGCTCCGACGGTCCTTGGCCAAGACCGTCTGCCCACGACCGGCTGGCGTGCTGAATGGAATATGCCCGCGCGACCCTTGTGAACCCTTCAATCTCTTCCTCTTGTCACCGCCTCGTTTTCCGAGGCAGCGGCGACTCTCGCCGGTGAAAAAGCGGTGAATCTCCGACAGACGCAGGAAAGGTAAAGCAGCCATCGCTTTGACTAGCAGACGTAAAGCAGACGACGTTAACTGCACCAACCCGATGACGCCGTTTAAGAGTGAGGAGTCTCGCCGCACACGCAAGGAGGGAAAAAGTATTTGGGAGGGAACTTGCGGACACTCTCGCTTCTTAGCAGACAAACCTCGGCGCCTCGGGACACCTCGCCAGCGAGTCCCTTGACTTCCCCCCTTGATGCGCGTCTGCTAGTTGTTCGACAAAAACAACGTACCGCTCGAGTTATTTCGTCTCCCCTCTCGGAAAGGCGAAGTCGAGCTCGCTCGTAAAGACCTGCACTTCTGAAAGTCGCAGGAAAGGTAAGACAGACGCAGACGACGTTGCGAGCAGACGACGTTGCAAAGGAGCAGACGACGCTCAGATAGGGGGGTCGCGATCAGCCAATCAGGGCTCGGCGTTCTGACGTCACCGCTACCTCCTTTCTCATGCGCAGAAGACGAAAATGAGCCCACTTGCGAGGCGTATAGAATGCGGGGCAGTATCTTAGACTGTAGACTGAGAGTGCGACGTCGTTTAAATGCACACAAGCTGGACTGAACAGTTTATAAAAACAATATTTTCTGAAAAACGATACATTAGAGCACTGCACATAAGAAGCGTCGCAAGATTAAATCAAGGTCGTATACAACAATAAAATATGCAAGCTATGGGACAGGAGTCATTGAAATGTTCGTAACAGGTTCTAATAATGCGCACAATCGTGTTTTATTTTTTTTTACATCGATTTTTAGTTTTAGGACGACAATTTGGAATGTCCGATAGACTAGACCAGCCGCCAAACTAGAGCGAGACTTTGTGTGAAAGATTTGGATCAAGCTGAAAGAGAATTAACACGATAGTAACAGTGGAGCCGCAAAGCTTGAGCATAAGCGCCCGATCCACCTGGAGCACACCGCAACCGGCCATGGCCTCCGGTCGCTTGCGATAGACTTCAAGAAAAAGGAGAAGGTCTTTGTAGGCCTGGGGCTCGGCCGGGACCTTGGACACCTCGTACAAGGTGTCCTTTGTCTGCAAGGACAGCAAGCTCGACATTTCAGCGAGGGCCGTGTTATGGAATACGTTGATAAACGTGAGGATTCCCTCGTAGGCCAGAATCCACAGCTTCATGGCGCGACCGTCTTGCATCGAGTAATAGATGACAGAAGACATAAAGTCGAAGGAAGTGCGAAAGAAGAACAGAAACAGGAGACTGTTGAGAAAGTCGGCCGTGGCTTCGGTGACAATGCACAGGCTCCGGTACTTTTCGCGGATGGCTGTAATCGTCTTGATTGTGAGGGTCGGCGCCGTCTTCACTTCGCAAGAAAAGTCGTTGTAAAGCAACCAGAGCAAAAACATCAAAGAAAAGGCAAGGGACTCCAGGCCGCTATACATGGTCTGCAGCACATAGTGGTGGGCTGTCTTGCCCATAAAGATAACCGCCTTGACCGGAAAAGTTCGATTGCTGTAGTTCCAGGCAATTTCGTAACACGATCGGGCGGCGTTGACGGTGTGGAATAGAACGATCAGGAAAACAGTTAGCGCCATGTAGACGTTGACGAGGAACTTGTTCTTCAAGACGTTTCTCTCGGGGATGAACTTCAAATGGCCGTGACCGTCTTCCCACCTGCTCAGCAACGGACCGAGGGACTCGCTCTTGCGCGCGACGTAGATGTAGACGAAAGGAAAGAGGAACGTATTGATCAAGGAGTGAAAAAAGCAGATGAGGGAAGTCTTCTCGTCTTTCATGAACTCTTCCACGAACTCTATGAGCCTGTAAGCCTCGTAAGCGGTGAAGCCAACGTACAGCAGACCCTGGTACATCCTCATGATGAGTTTGTAGCGGGGGTTCATGAACTGAAAGAAGGGCCCCGGCATTGCGACGGCGCATATGAGCACGCCGGGAATCATCAGCTCACGTGCCCTCCACACGCTGGGCCGCGTGTCGTGCAGGAACACCTTCCGGGGGTTCCGGGACCTCGAGGAATCCAGGCCCAAGTCCGGGACGCGAAAGAGAGTAGGTTCGACGCCTTCATTCTTGGGGATGGCAAGGCGCCACTGGTTCAGCATGTCAATTTTCCGTCTGCACGACAAAGTAAGGGCATGTAAAATGGAACAAAAAAGCGTCCAAAAAAGCCTCGAAAGTGTTCGCGTTTGCTGCGTGCGAAAGAAGCTGTGAATTTGGATAAAAAAAGTGTTATCCATTTATCTTACAAAGAAATGCAAACAGCGACCCTTACCGACAATACCGGGCGCAAGGTTCATTCCCGGTCAATGTCCGCAGTTACTAAAATGCGTATTTTCCGATATATAGGTATAAACGGCTCTTCTCTCCAAACAGTTATTTGTAGAAGACGCACTTCTTGGTGCGGTCGGCGAAGTCTCCTCGAACAGTCTACGGACCGCTGAAAGAGCAGGCCATCAGCTGGTGCTCCTCTGCCGTTCTTGTCGTAAATGTCAATACGGCCTACATCTCGCACAGTTAAGGTTATATATATACAATATACATATATTGCATATATAGATACACCGAAAAATATGGTAATCAAATACTGGACATAAAGTTCACAGGCAAGCAAACATAGTCAACGCTGATACCGGTGAATACAGTTTCGACGAAGACAAACAAAAATTACAATAACAAATACGAGGTCCTGTGCGTTTCTCTTATATTTCGCGTCAGCCGCACCCTTTTCTCAGAGCCGTTTTCTTTTTGTATATTTTTATACATAGTGGGTTCTTAAATTGTGGATTGAAAGAAAACAACTTGCGCATAGTAAGTTATTACGGTAATCCAGGGCATCGTATTATTTATACAATTTAGTTTTCTTCAAAATGCCCACAATATTATTACTTGTATTCATTCAACTTTCTTATATACCTTGGCGACTCATCTCGGCTCGCCGATCACATCCCTCGCCTCGAAAATTTCCCAAAGGACTCTAAAAGCTCATGATTTAAAATGAACCAAACACGCCGCCTTATACAGAAACGGACCGCGTTTCTTTGAACGTGGCCCTTCAAAGTGATCGGCGTGAGCATCAACACAAAGGTACGTACGTCCAAGGAAACTACAGAATGTCCCACAACTTCCATCGTAATAAATACCTAGTAGACGCGAGTCGAACATTAGAATAACCATTCCGATAACCCGCGTACACTTACGAGATTTCAAATCCCCTTTCCATTCTCTAACAGAACGCCGTCCGGAGAGTCGACAACGTGTTCAGCTTCAGCTCTTGACATCCGAGCTGCGCACGACTGAACTGAGGGTGCTGGAAAATGTATTCGACCTTAACCTTGAAGAGTAAGCACATCGTCTCTAAGTTGTATATGATCACGGTCGCACGCATGCGCACAAGGAACTTTTTTTTTTTTTTTACTTTTTTTTTTGTTCCAGGGAGTGTCGTGAAGCAGTATGCAGGGTGGGTCTCAGGCACAAACCGCGGAACATTGATCTGTGGTGGGCGTCACGGTCCATGAACGCTCTTCAGCGTTCAGTCAATGCGGGACACTTTGCAGAGACTCCTGAGCTGCGGCATCGAGCATCTAGAAGCGCAGCATTGATCTCCCACGTTTTTCCGAGCCAGAATTCCACCCACCGGCGCGTCAAAAGCGCAATTCGCTTCGCTAATCTATAAAGTAAGGATCGTTGGTCGGATCGTTGGGTTACCAGTGGATCCTTGCTACAAAGGTTTCCGAGGTATTTCCCAAGCCCGAGTGTCCGTGAGCGGGCAATCAGACGTTCCGTCGCCAAAAACGCGCGGACAATGCCTGCGGCTGGCAACGGGCGTCGTCCGCGGGTGCTCTGAAAACATGGCGGGAGCTCAAGAGTGCCAGGCGTAGCATTTTCCATCGATCCAGACATTCCATGCGCGTCTTCATTAAATGAATCCCTCCTGGCATTATCACCAGAATCATTTCGATTACTGTTATCGTGGCTACACTTTAGGGGCCCATAAAAAGGCACCAAAAATAGTGAAAGAGAGAGAGAGAGAGAGAGAGAGAGGGGGGATCCGAAAAACGGGAAAAGCGCCTTAAGAATAGAAGTTCCACCAAAAAGCTAAAGACAGAATGTGAAAAAAAAAGAAAAGAAAAAGCGTTTTATTGTACTCGGGGTTGCGATGTGGTGGGCGGGCTTCCGTGTGTGTAGAAGCACATACTGCGGTCGAATACGTGACTTCGGCTTCGATCACGTCACACACCGAGCCCGGAAATTTCCGAAACTACGTTGTCCGCTAATTGTGTTCCGGGATCGTACTTTCTTGAAACAAAAAGCACACTCTAGCCACAAAAAAAAAAAAAAAAAGCCTATGAAATCTACATTTTTCAAGGCGTTTGGACGCCAGATTATAAGACATAGCTTGCTTTAAATGCCGAAAGAAAAAATCCCTTTTTGGTGCAGCATAGTTTTCCCAGCACCAAAGAAGTTATTTGAATAGAAAAAAAGGTGCCTTATTTTTGTACCTTTCCCCGTAACGTTCGAAACACAGAAACATTACGAACGAGAGCAACTCCAGAATACAAAATAAATTGATTATAGATTAACCAATAACTATTATCACACCACAATAAGTAACTTTCATCAGACCAAAACTGTTTCTAACTGTACCCTCTCCAATAAATCGCAACTTTTTTCTTGTAGTTTAGAAATAAGAACAAACACTCCAGTCATTTAAATGGCTTGTCCAAAAAATATAATAAATATCCGCACTTCTGACCATACCAAAAAAAAGTTAATATGTATATAGTAATATATTCATAAACATATACATAAGAAACTGGAATAGCCTGCCTAACAGTATCGTGACGCAGACAGATCATAACACATTCATATACCAACTGACCATTCATCTGCAGCTGCAGATGAATGGAGCAGCTGCAGAAATGTTTTATTTGTGTATTTTTTGTTTAATCATCTGTTTGTTTAATCAGTGTTTATTTTTTCCTGTTTTTGTTGCTTTATATAACAATGTTCTCCTGCATGTAACCAACTTTTTGTTTGTTCCTTTATATAATGTTTTTGCAGCAGGTACCCCCCCCCCCCCCCCGCCCCCCTTTCGTGTAATGCCCGTAAGGGCCTTCAAGGTTTAACAAATGATGATGATGATGATGATGATGATGATGATGATGATGATGATATATAATCACATTCCCAATTATACAGACATTGTTCGTTGTATTTTTTTAACATGTATGTTCTCTTTCTTCAAGTCAATAAGGAGAGGAGAGGCACAGGACTCCAAATCTTAAATGCATCGGAGGCGCCAGCACGGTTCTCCGCGCACCCAGGAAACCTCACTGCGTCTTTGTTGTCGTTTTTTTTTTTTAAATTATATTAATCCTTGAACCGTAGCTTATAAAAACAAACAAATCCGCAGTTACACACCGATTCATTTGTCTTCTTAAAACTGTAATTAAAAACAAACAAACGGTGTCAGATTTAAGAGTTAATAAATAACGGATCCAAGGAATACCACACCGACCGACCTACTTACACGAGTGTCAACTGTCTATTTTGTTTTGAGGCGAATGCCGGAACCCAAAACTGGCTGGGAACCAGGGAGATGGTAGAGGGGGATGATCGGAATAATGTTTTCGCACTAAAGCAAAGCAAGCATACAAACAAACAAACAAACAAACGAACAAAAGTACAGGCGACCGAGGCGGATTCGGAAATGGTGCGTAACAGTCAGTCGACGGCTCGCCAGAGTCCAGACTGCATTGCTGAAACGACGGTGCGCTGCTATCGGTATCCGCCCCGCGGACAACCCGTAAAGAAAGGTGATGGAGCCTGGAACCCCCCGTTCGGCAAAGTTACCACGCTCTCACCGCAGAGATCTATATATAGTCTACGAGCAAAAACAACAGGCAAAAATATATATAAAAGAAAGTAAATACGGAGATTTTACCCCTTAATCGCGTTCTTTGCGTTAAGCACCGGCATCAAGGAGGGTCGTTTGCGCAACACGGAGCGCCAAGACTTATCGATCTAAGCAGCCGAGATGGTTCGCGCAGTCCCGGAGCCCTTTCGGTTACTTAGTTTCGAGAGTTCGTTTTGCCCGGAGTCACGAAGGTCGATGCTAGGCCGCCGAGGTCGGCTCCATCAACCCGCTCCCTCAAAATAAATCAGTTCGTCCAGATTCGAGGAAAAGTGATTTAGCGCGGCCCCCCTTGGCAATTTGTACACAAATATAGCGGCGAAACTGGCGCTCCGTTGGTAGCTGCCTCGGTGGCTGCGAGGCGAAGCGCCGGCCTTACGGATCCCCAGGTGGCGGGTTCGAATCCAGGCCGAGGTGGCCGCAATCTGACCGAGGATTATTGCGGAAGGTGGCGCACCGTGTAACCGAGATTTCGGTTGCACGTCAAAAGATCCCTCCCCAGGAGGCCTCGAAATGATTCTTCAGACCTCCGCTGGGGCGCGCCATATGTCCTTCGTTGGTTTGGCACGTAAAACCCCCAAATTTGATTTTGATGTAACGCGACTTTTGATTGGGCTAGTTGTTTCATACTTGACATTAATAAAAGAGCGCAAAATGAACACGGACGAAGAGGCACACCAGTCCTGTCGTATTGTGCCTCTGCGTACTTGTTCAGTTTGCGCTATATTATAAATTGATTTTGATTGTTTCGTTGGTGTACTCCGTTCACTGCTCAGCGGACAGGGCGATGGATGCTATACGTGCTCATTGGACTAAACAGCCGTCGATCTTTCGCCACGTGATCACGCTCCTACCCATTCCTACGCGTAGAGAGAGGGGCCAGGCGACAAAAAGCGCAGACGTTTGATTGATATTGCGGGCGCGTCGCTCCCCTGTCAGCTTGAGACGCTGTCTGACGGCTCTCTTACATTTCTGTTCAAAATGGTGTGGGCGTGATTCTCACCCTGAAACATCGCCTTTCCAAACCCGAACTCGTTCAATCGCTCTGCTGCTGAGCACTGTATTCCCCAATAATGTAATTATCATTGGGTGGTGGTACTACTACTACCACTACTACTACTACTACTACTACTACTACTACTACTACTACTACTATACTACTACTACTACTACTACTACTACTACTACTACTACTACTAGTAATAATAATAATAATAATAATAATCGTCCAGATTCAGATGATTACTATTTTATGCATTCATTTATGAATTGATTTAAGGCAAATCATCCCACATTGTGTTTGTTTTGTGTTTAATTTGTCTTTTGTTTGTGTTTAATTTATGTCAAAACAGTCTCTATGAAAATATTCTCGGCTTGAATTTTATATGTATGACCTCTACTCTGCTGCTGCGACTGCTGTAGCGCCGAAAAGGGGAATGGAGCCTCGTCAGGTAGCTTCGGCAACCTTTTGCTCCTCCCTCCCCGACATTTCATATGTCAAATAAACTTCAATCAATCAATCAATCAATCAATCAATCACGATGCCAAAGCCAAAAGTAAGCATGCTACCCGATGAGGCCCCACCGACGTTGTACTGTCTCCACCAATATAAAAGATCCCTTCGACGAATTACACATGCAGCGGAGCTCTACAAGCATAGCGCTCACCTCGCGCTAAGCGCGTGCTGACGGCAGCGTTCACCAGCTTTGTATCGCACCGTCAAAACTGTTGCTCACGGTAGACGATAAGTAGCTGACGACACGTGAGCAGCGCTACATGAGCGCTTCGCTGCATGTGTGAACCGGCCTTTAGGCGGCTGTGCTGGTTTCACTTTGGTCAGACCCATTCCTGTGTGGGGAAATAAATAAAACTTCGTTCTATTGTCTTCCTAAAATCAAAATGTCTGAGCAAGTTGTGCGTAGAACCGCCGCAAAAACTGCCTCGCCGAATGAGCCTTTCATACTGGTGAAAACAGTACTTACATTGCTCAGCTGTGAAAACAAAACAAAAAATAATAATTCATAAATACGCTACAATATTTCCATAAAGCAAAAAGAAATTATATCGAATTAAAAAAAAAGAAAAAAAAGTGACTTTAGACGGTGCGGTTTTGAGCGCATCTCGGAGAACAGTGCTTAGGCAGCGCCATGTTCATCAACTAAAAATTGTACACCTCGCAGAAGGGAAATCGTCGTCTTCTGTAACGAGTAACTTAGGGTTGTTGTCCTCGCAGCTGAAGCGGGCCACTAGAACCACGGCTGTTCCATCACAGCTCCTCAATGAAGCGCGCACCCGATGACGTTGTTTACTCGTTGAAGACTTCGTTATACAACGTTTTTTTTGTTTTTTTTTTCAGATATCAACGAACTGCGGGCATCTTTATAAATGGGCGGCCACTCTAAAACGAGTAAATCGTGTCATAAACGTTGGCTATCTTAATTAGTGCTCGAAGAACAAGGAAAATAGGTGCTGAAACTCTCAGAGTTTTTGCGTCTTCCGTTCTTAGATACTTTTTTTCCCCTCGCTCTTCCTTTTCTTTTTCTTTGTCCCTCCCCTTAATCATTGATTTGCGTCCTCCTAAATTTTTGTTACATTTTCATCGTCGCGACAATGAACCGAGGCCACGCCGGGGGATGTGTGTCGCACGTATCCCACGAGAGATAACGGCTCTTTCACGACCCACGTACGATAGAAATTGGCCGAGGTTCAGCGCCGCCAAAATTAGTGCGCGAGAAGCCGGGTTAAGCAAAGATAATCAAAGGCCTATTAACGGTACAAAAATTTAGGAGTCGATAAGCCGCAAAAAAAAAAAGAAGAAACGAGAGCGAAAAAAAAAAAAGAGAGAAGACAAATGGGTACCGCCGACACGTGCCCGGGTCAAAATTTAGCAATTGGACAAATCCCGGTGCTTTTTCGTCGACGTCGAAGCAAATCGAGACAAAGCGGTAGCAAAAAAGGAAAAAAAAAAAAGAAAAGAAGAAAAAGGCAAGTGTCCTCCTGCCACGTAGTCGACCATCCTTCATCAGACACCAGCGCGCCACACCCGCGCGTCACACAAGGGTCGATATTCCGGGGCCGCTTCTTTTCTGCCGCCGACCGCCGTGCGGCTCCGGGTATCGATGGAACGTCGTCGGGACCCGCTCGGGGGGGGGGGTCCCGCCACCGAGACACATCATCGGTCCTCTGGACCGATGAACAAATATATGCAGTCACCGACACGTACGAAAAGTAATAAATAAACAACAACGAAAATCCGCTCAACGATACAAAGTAAAGTATACCTTTTCTCCACCACCATCGCAATCGGACCCACGTCCTTTTTTTTTATTCCCTGGTGAATACTCGTAGGCGCATAATAAATGATGAGATGACCGAAGCTCGCAGACTCGACACTTCTCCTTACTCTAATCACCGACGGCCCAAGAAAGCCGGAGTGTGGCAAGTACAGAGCATGCCCTTTTCGCTCCGAAATCAATGAGACTGCTGCAGTCGTGATAAGAACGCCCACAAATGCATCACGAAGCAGGGAGCGTGAACAAAGTACGACACGCTCCCCGTTTCTCGAGCTCGCAGTGACTAGTACATATACGTCTCAACTTTGCAAAATCAGAACCGTGTACTACGCAAAAAAAGAAAGAAAGAAAGAGTGCTTTTACTTTTTTGCGAAGTAATGATACAGCCAATCACTGCGGTCTCAGTGGGGGAAAGCTCGGCGAATCAGGAGACTGAATCCTAAAATTAAAGTCTGCGAAGTGACATTGAGCATATAACATTGTACTACTACGTCTTTACGTCGTGTTCAATCATGCGCACGGCCTTTTTTTTTTTGTGCGTGTGTGCGTATTGCCGCGACAACTTGAGCCTAGCCGCATAGAGATATATACTCGCCGCAAGCTTGGTATTGCATTCCACTAAAAAAAAAGAAGAAGAAAAAAAAAGTGAAGATACATTTGTGTAGAGATCGAAATCTACGTCGCCGGAATATTACGTACTCTCGATACAAAGCGAGAGTCTCCGGCGACATTGAACAGACGCCCGTTGGTTGTGATTTTCTTTGAATTCGATTTCTTTTTTGTGAAGTAAAGACGAGAAGAAGACGCCGACTTCACAGAAAAACGATTTTTTTTTTTTTGCTAAGTTACGCCAACCTGAACATTCCCGTTAATCTAGTTACGTTTTCCGAACGCAGTCCTTTTTCATCCGTGTCTTACGTAACATATACACTCCCAACGTTTTTTTTCTTCTTCTCGTATATGCATTGCGAATCCAAATCAAAAGTGGTTGGGAAAGAGTCGCAGAGTGTGTAAGAATTAAAAAATAAAAAAGCGGGTTCAGAGGATAAGTTGAACTAGCTCTAGAAATTACGTGAAAGGGAGCCGGTAACGTTACCGAGCAATCTCACGGCCTCACTGCTCGCGCAAAAAAAAGTGCCAAAAATTAAAAGCTTGATGTGAAAAAAAAAAAAAAAAGTTTCCCGCGTTTTTAGGACGCATGAACGCATTTCATTTCACAATATTACGTGAAATTAATAATCCGCATTTTTTATTTTGTCGAATAAAATTAATCGCTTCTAAAGATCCTAGAAATAAAGCTAAAAAAAAACACGCAAGAGGATTAGCTATTTTGAAATCGTCGCCGGTACAAAATAAAGTCGAATAAATGTCTATGTTACCTTACTTGAGTGAACTCTAGTTCATTATGCCTAAATGAATTTTTTTATGAGCATTTGTAGCTATGCCCAGTAGTTTTCCTCCATTTTGTTCTCCGCAATTTATCCGCACGTGCTTCTGGAACTCGGTGCGACAACGGATATCTTCATTTTTCTTACAGACAGACAGACCCGAGTGTCAGCTTCTCCGCAGTACGACCCTTATTGAGGGGAAGCACCGCCTGCTTTCCGTCAAATCTGTGGAAAGTTCTGCTTATCTTCCTCTTTATCAGTGCACTTATACATAAACCGTTTAATACTACTTAACCACGCCTAAGACTACGAAGCAGCCAATCCAATCAAGTGCTAGTATCGCGACACATGACTTGCGATCGGGGTGAACGATACGCAGAGCGCGAAGCCACAGGTCATCCTCCCGGCGCTAAAACAGGTGAAGCGGAATATTGTCCTGGAGTGTCAGGCTCAATAGGAATTTCGTCAAATGATTGAAATATAAAGAAACATGCTCGGTTTGTAGTTACACGCGCTACGCGTGCTGGCGTCTGCAGCAGTAATTTGTTAAAGCAAACATCAGAGACTAACGGCACCTAACACATGCATTCGTCATCGGATTGTTTTAGTCGTTTACGTCGAATCTTTCCTACGGGCAAGGTCAAGACGTACAGCACGTGTACCTAGAAACCGAGCACGTTCCTTAGTGCGACAGTCATTTAGCGAAAGGCTTACTGCGTGGGCGCAAACTTTCAGTTATACGGAGTTTCGTATGAACTATGGGGACGTCTTTCTCGCCTGTTCACGGGAGGAAAGACGGAACCCTTAGCATTTGAATGCTGCTTCCTCGGCACGAGCACCGCCTAGGTCCAGCACCACCGAAGGCTTTGATGTCGTGCCCGTATCTTATGTTGCACTTTATTCCAAAGTACGGGATATTTTAAAAGTAAAGCGTGTTTTTCTTATTGCGAAAATAAACTACGCACCACCGAAGACTCAGTCTCCGCCTGAAAGAAGTAATAGTGGTTGGAACCAGATGATTATTTCAGACCTTACTGCTATCTGATTAAGAATCTATAAGCAATTTTCAAACATTTTCAAGGAGAAATGGGGCTTGTTCCTGGTAGCAAACGCTTTTCATATCTGTGTGTTCGCGGGTTTTGTGGGCTACCATTTTTTTATTAAAACTTTAACAAAAAAAAAGTTTGAATTAGCTAGCGCTAGGTTCTGAATCTTTGGCATCGTATTCCAACCGCCAGGGCAGCATTCGGATGAGATTGAGCGTTAGGCGATGCGTAGTTCGTTTTTCCGGTAAGGAAAATCACGGTTTGCTTTTCATGCAAACACCCTGTAAATCGCGGACTACCGTTCTGACGTTCATTGCAAAGCGTGTGCCAGTCGACTTGTCGACTTTTAAAGCTGTCTTAATACACGCAAGCTTTTTTCTCTTTTTTGCAAAAGGCGACGGTAACTTTGGCATCATACCACCTGATAGTTATCTGTGATTTTGCTGCAAAAGGCACTTACTCGGCGTCTCTTGGCGCGAGAATGTGCCTTACAGTATTGTTTGGATGATGGGCTGCCACTCAACGTTTAGTTATACGTATTTCTCGGCACTTGCTGGCGGCGCTATACACGCAGACAAAAACTTTTCGTGAGGCAATGCTGTCAAAGCTAGAGCACCCTTGCCCTCAGGAATCTTGACCGCCGTCCAAAGTAATCCACTTGGCTACATCAAATGACCACAGAAGGTTGTCCACACGTATATCCCGTAAGGTAGGATGCATCCCTCTAGAAACAAACAGATGTTGTAGCACCTTAGCCTTTAATGAAAGGGTGATTACGACGTTTACGGCGGTCATTAGAGAATATATTTTTCAATAATACTACGCGCCCTCCCGTTATCTGTAATAAGTAAGTAACGACGCTTTAACTAACCTCAAAATTACAACCGGTTACTTGATGGATATCCTTTTATATATAGTTCAGCCAATTATTTTGGCGATAAAAGCCTGATGACGACGTCACAAATGGTCTTCTTCCAGAAATGCACTCATGTATTAAGGAATACAAAATGTAAACTACAGGAAATAACCTTGTCATTTCTTTTTCCTCTGGGGTATTTGCACGCTCAGTATACCTGAAACGTGGCTATATCTACTATGAACGAACAAATGATTAAACGATGCTAAGAAGACATTAGAAAACTTCAAAACTAACATCAAAAGCTGTTTTGCGTTGCTTAGCGCATCTTGCTGACAACACTGAGTCTATCATAGTCACCCAAACTCATAAGGACCATTCTGCTAAGTCTATCGGAGGAATTTTACGCTCGTCTGATGCAGAAAGGCACGAATGAATTAAAGTTGTGTGGGAAATTTATTAAAAAAAGATATTCAATGAAAACAAAAACAAAAATTGCAGCCTGCTCTGGCTGAGTGAATTCGGTAAAATGAAGAAAGATAAAATACGCTGGGTAGAAATATTTTCCCCTATTTCCTTTGTTTCCCCCTTTAAGAGCGATATTAATGAACTTAAACGGGCGGGACGAGGAACGAACAAAAAGCGAGAATCCAATTTCCTCCCCAAGGGAACGTCAGCATCTCGAGACAAAAAAAAAAAATAAGGCGGGAAGTACGGTCCTAAAAACTGCTTTTCCTCGCAAGAGAGAGAGAGAGAGAGAAAAAGAAAGAAAGAAAAAAAAGTAGAAGAATGAGATGAAAGAATAGTAGGTAGCACGAAACCCCCCCCCCCCCCCAAAAAAAAAAAAAAAAAAAAGAAAGCAAAAAGAAAAGAAAACAATGTACTAAGATAGAGATTATTTGAAAACGCAACCCTTTCGCGTCTATCGATTTTTATTCGGGACGACGTTCGCGGGCCGCGCGCCATCTGGGACCCGCCACAATAAACCCGACCTAGACGCAGATGCACGCTCGCGTACTCCAGATAACGGTCCGTGGAGGTATTTGAATCGCGGGGCGTTTATATTGCTTAAAAAGAAAAGGGGTGGAGGAACCAAAATTGACGAAACAGGAAAAAAAAAACAAAAAAACTCGCCGTTCTCGCAGAAAAAAAAAAAAAAAGAAAGAAAGAAGAAAAACGAAAAACGAAATCCGAAACTGCGCCGGGAGAGGCGGCGTTTGCGTCGCGCACCTGAGCCGGCTCTTCTGTGCTTTCCTCCTCGCTCGGTCTTTGGCCGTGTTCGGCGAGTGGACTCGCGCGATGGCAGCGCGGCTCGATACGCGGACGTCGCCGGCGGGAGCTCATCTCTTCGCGCCGAGGCATCGCTTCGGGAAAGGCATGATCCGCCATGCGCTCGGCACGCCGCTGACGCAGCACCTCCCGACGGCGTAGGGCACACCGAGCACGCTCCGACAACTTCCCCCGCGGATCCCCATCCGGCGGAACCGCGACGGGATGGCCCCGCCGGCGCTCCGGCCGCCGCGCGGTTGAGCACCGGGACCATGTGATTGCTGTTCGCCCGCAGGTCTCGGATGCGCGGCCCGCATCTCGTAAAGTGCACGCTCCGCCAGGTTCGCAGAAGCAGGTAAGTAAGGGTCCGCGTCTGAAAACGTCAACTTTCGCAAAAACTGCACCGCGACGCCTTGTCCATCCTTCTGAGTTTTGTTTTCTGCTTCGTTCTTTCTTTTTGTTTTATCGCGTTAGTCGTAGTCTTATATCATTATTAAAGAAGGAACCATGTATTCTGGCGAGACGAAGAAGCCTGTTTGCCTCCCTTTTTATGTTGTCTCTGCTCGTGTTAGGTACCCACCCACTACTTGAACGGCAGCTCACGGCTAGACGGCACTAAACTGCCCGTTACCTCCTCTCTCCATCACAGTTTCCTCTGTCCCGAATCACTTATTTTATCCGGACGTTAGAGGCTGCGATGCTCTCGCAACAACCTGCGGCGACCGGCCACTACCCACTCTAATTCTTCGAGTTTGACGTGATGACAAACAGACGGAAGCACCACATTCATTGCCCATGTGGCCTCGTTTCAGTTAACGTGGATTTGGTTTTTGCCGTTACTCTTGTTGCGAAGTTTAGCAGGGTCTTAGAAACGTGTGCAGATGAGCGAGCTTCTGGTTCTCAGTTGCAAACACGGAGAAGGGTTCAACTACTTCACCGTGTTTGTATCTGGCCTCGTTTCGGACAAGTTACGGTACCGCAGTGTCGGCGCGTCATAGTTAAATAAATATTGTAACGCAGCGAAGAAAAATATCCACGCGTGTCATTCATCACCATACGCGTGTAGCGTCTTGCGATCTGCTTAGCCAATGCCAACCCTGACAACTATCGTGGTCAAATCAGCATTCAAGACATTCCATTTGCCCAGCGACGGCTATTTTGTGACCACTGGTCACAAAATAGCCGTCGTGGCGAAGTCCCAATTGACCTGATCGTAGCTACCTTTGTGGTTAGTGTTCTTGCGCTACATAGCGCAACATACAAGCTAAGGGAGACTCCAGAAACAAGTAACCTAATTAAAACTTTGAAAATGATTTCACACCTTGTGGCCGTTCGATAAACGAAGACGGAGATGCCTGCAAGACCCTTTCTGCGAAGAACCTGAGGGAATGAAGGCGCGGCATTAACACATGATTTAGAAACTGCAGGGGAATGTATGTTTAGAAAATGATCCCTGCGTGTTCTCTATACAAGTCAAGTTGACGTTACATTGCAAAAGCCTATAAAAATTGAGTCAACGCAAAGTCAGATTTGTTGTACGGACATTTAGCCAGCCGGAAGTTGGTCTGCACTACGTAAAATGGCTCTCTGTGCCGAGAAACTAAGGGAGAGGAGGAGACCAATGGGACGTCAGAACGCCGAACTCTGATTGAAACGATTAGGGGGTAGACCTAAGGCTATAGCTGCCTTTGTCTCCACTGCACCCGTCGAACTGGTTCGAACGTGGAACGCCGGCGTCCGGCGTTTGGCTTTCGCGTTCTAAAGCGTTCGACGAGTGCAGTGGAGACAAAGGCAGCTATAGCCTTAGGTCTACCCACTAATCGTTCCAACCAGAGCTCGGCGGATTTTTTCAGTCGCTCACCGGTCGCCTAGCTGCGTTAATTGCATTATTTGCATCAACAGCATAACCTTAAAATGCGGGCCGTTCAAGCTTGTCGGTGTTAAACTGGTGGCGGCTGTTAAAACCCGTTTGCTCTATACTGATGTCTTACTCCTGGTTAGCTCCGTTGGTAGAACGCTCCACTAGAAATGAAGAAGTCCCTGGTTCAATACCAGGATCAGGCGGATTTTTTCAGTCGCGCACCAGTCACCTAGCTGTGTTTGGATATTTGTGTTTGTCCTTTGTCCCCCTTGTTCCCCTTCTCCGGAGATTATTATCGTTACTCTTGTCCAGCTCGCTGCACCTTCGCATTAATTGCATTAACATCATAGTAGAAACCACCTTCAAACTTCTTGATGAAAGCTTTGTTTATTATTATTTCACGCGACGCCCAAAGCTTACCTGTGTCTCCACGCAGTCAAGAAAACAATCTCGATGACCCTTCGTATACCGCCTTCGTAGACTTACTCGATAATTTAAAGGACAGCAGTCGATTTTCTTCCGGTGCTCGAGTTGATTTCAGGATTATACCGTCGTGGATTGGGGGGACCCAGCGTTAGAACTGGAGGCAGCCGTAGGAAGGACGTTTCACGTGGAGTGACTGCGCGACAAAACAATCTGTGCGATTTTCAGCCTCGTGCGGCAAAAAGCCCGTGAACGCAGCACACGGGTAAACTGCAGTTAACGTTTCCTTTTCTTTTTAGGTGTTAGCTTTTATTGCCTAGGTGCATGCAGCCGTGTTTCGTTTGGACGGTCGTCATTTCGACTGGACTGGTTTTGTGAGGCCGATGGGCCGTTCCCGCCGTCCTTTCTCGCTCCGTTCCTTCACTCGTTACGTACACTTTCCCTCTTACAAGAGGGAGAGAGAGAGTTTTCTGGCACGCTTCCAGTCACGCGCCTCGGGGGCGGGAGAGGAGGGGATCGAGCGGCCGTGGCGGTGGCAAAACGTACGCGACAACGGAAAACCGAGGCGCAGCGACGACGCCGTTTGCGCGAAACCGCCAACACCAGGGAGCAAAGATTGTATCTCAGAAGAAAGCAATATGCGGACCATAGGCGGCGATCGAGGCAAGCTGGGGTGGCTGCATCCGAAACCACCGACGCCCGGGAGAACAGACTTGCCCTCCGAAAGGGACAGTGTAGGGACCGTTGCGAGGTTGAAATTCCCATCCTCCGCCGAGTCGAAACCCCTGCGCGAAATGCTAAGGCATTTCGTCGAGAATCAATGTAGCGACAGCAGCGATTTTTTTTCCGCACGAGCTTCGCTGCGACCGCTAAAGGATGGAAATTGCACTGCGACTGGAGAAAAATCGCACCTTGTGAAAGCGAAACTCATTAAACACGCGCGAAACTTAATTCTGTATTTTGATTTAAAAGAAAAAAAATGAGTCGGCACATTTTGCCGATGCACGTTGTTCTGTACCACCGTATTTTGTCGTTATCGGTCCCCCACACTTTAATATATGGTGTATGAGCAGAGCGTCGAACCGACATTTTTAATGGTTAGGTTCCGAATCGGGGTCATGGCTTTCGGTTCAGTTCCGGGAAGCGAAAATAACGGCTCGGACCGGTTTGAACCGCTAAATTGAGAATATATTTTCGGCGTTCTTTTGGCAATAGGCATTATTTTATGCGTGAAACGAGTAGCAATATACCTTTTTATCATTCGTACAATCCACATTTATTTTCAGGTAGCAAACAAAATAAATAAAAAAAAATGTCTTATTTAATTTCGATGAAACAGTAAAAAGAAAAGCTAGATTAACATACAACACGTCATGTTTATACGACTCAACATCTATTTGTTTACCTCAGTTGCATATATTTTACCTGAACCGAAAGGTTATCAGTCTGACAGGTCGCCTAAAATACCTGTGATTGGTACAACTTTGCGTCACAGTATTGAAAGTCGAGTCCTAGTTGTGCTCTTGAACCTATACGAAATTATCACAGTGCATATAATCATGAAATGGGCACGTCCTAGCCATATATATCGTAAAATCTAGTTTACAAAATGCGTTTCACAATATATATGACGACGACGCAACTGAGCTAAAAGCAATACTATTTTCGACATCTCAGGAATGTTTTAGGGCAAGCCCCTTCAGCCTACCTTTTATAGAAAGACTGAGCGGCAGTCACAACGTTTTATTTTCCTAACCAACGCTGTTTACACTCAGCAGAATGGTGCGAGCGAATAATCATGCAAAAAAGAGTGATCAAAATTGTTCACTATAATCTAATCTTCGTACTCAGATCGAATCTCGCCTAAAATATCGCGTACCCAAGTGAACATTTTCGATATAGCTTGGCGTTTGAAGTTTGTTCTTGACAAGATGCCGGTCAATTTAATTTTCAAATCAGCATAACCCTTGCTAATTGGTGATTTTTTTGTTAAATAGAAAAAAAGTTGTTTTTCATACTCTAATGACATTGCAGCTACCTAATTGGTCACTTTTTGACGGTCTGCGTGCACAATCGTCATAGTTCCACCACGCGCCCCTGTGTGCTTTGTTTTTGTCCAGCCCACCGACACATAAAATTGCTGTTCACTATAAAAAAGAAGCAATAACAGACTTTCTTTATCTTTGAGAAGTTAAATATGTGCCAAGAACACATAGTTATTTAAATCAACTTCAGAATCAGAAATTTGTTTAAAGGAGCTGTGCAACAGTTAGAGTGATTTGCTTAAATAATTTGGGAGTTGGTGTCTCGACCTTTCTGAGTAAAGAACAAAAAACCGCTTTTGCCTGCATGTCCTAGGTTTTATTTTAAAAATGGACAAAGATTGAGGTTTTCGGCGCCTCTCAACTCCTTCACGAACTTCCGAGTCACGTGCGCTGTGACGTCAATGGGGAAGGCGCGCGGTTCCGGTGAAGCTCTCTCTTTAGAGCCATCAGTAAGCAGCGAGAACTCATCCGCTCGCGACCGCGTGACCACGTGCTGGCGAGCGCAGCGCGAACAATATGGTGAAAGGAGGAAAGTCTCATCCGGGTCCGGCCTTACCCGTCCGGCCCTGTCCCCCCTCCCCCTCCGGCTTCTGGCGGCTGTTCCGCTGCTGACGGTTTTGTGGACCTAGGATAGATGGCGCCACTGAAACTCCGTATAATAAAAGTTTTGTCGATGATACCAGGTTTTTGACGCATTTATATTTATGTTGGAACGACAAGATTTATAGAAAAGTTGCCTTTTATCGAGCAGGTATTCGCACAACTTGCTATCTTTCTACAAGATTCCCCATTGACGTCATGCCTTCTGTTTCTCATGGCCGCCGCTCGCGGCTGCAGGTCGAGGAATATTCTAATTTTTGCTTAGCGATTACGCGGCGGAATCGCAACATTTCGAAAGAAGGTTGTGTGTTTTCTGTCCTTTATGACAAGGTGAACCATGTCAAAAGTAGAAAACGCCAATTCTTTCAACGTTAAAATCGTTGCACAGCTCCTTTAAGGCTCTCCCAAATCGCTTATAGATGTCCCTATCGAGGATAAAAAAAAAAAAAAAGAAAAAAACGGAAAATATTTGCAGAGCATATTCCAGATAATTGGGGGTGCATTTACTTATGGTGCATATGGTGATCGGCCTTTATTTAGGTTGTCAAAACTTCAGGCAGTAATTAAATATATTTTTATTATCATCAATAAATTCGACTGTATGAAGTTCACATAACCGCTCGAGACCGACACGGGAGAACGATACTCGAAAATACGGCAGCTGTTGAGCCTGCGGAAACGTGCTTTTTTGTCCGCTGTTTGGCAGCATGAAACACCGGGTCGCGGGGTATGCCAAAAAGGACTGTATGCTTACATAGTAGATCTGAAAGCAAATACACGAAATGTGCAGAAAGAGATATAATAAATGGTATTCTTCTAAATAATCCCATACACAACGCCTTACTGCAAAGAGAAATACAAAGAGATGCATGCAGTGATATTCCTAGTTACAGAGAAATAGCGCGAAGGACAAACAGTATTGGGGAGGAGATCGAACAGTCACGCCTCTAGCGGTGCGCTTCAGCTGTGGGGACAACAAACCGTATTTTCTTGTTTGTTTTTGATCCGAGAAATCGAAGATGACGATTCGAAGGCCACTCCTCGTGCGACCAAGGCACTGGTCAGAGCGAAGCGCTCGTGCCCAGACCGTGCTCGGCCAGGTTCAATTTCTTTGTTATGCTGTGTTGGTAAACACCGGGCTGTGGGGACAACAAGCTCGATAAAGCGCCCCCTATTGGGCAGGAGATCGAACTATAGGGGGCGCTTTATCGAGCTTGTTGTCCCCACAGCCCGGTGTTTACCAACACAGCATAACAAAGAAATTGAACCTGGCCGAGCACGGTCTGGGCACGAGCGCTTCGCTCTGACCAGTGCTTTGGTCGCACGAGGAGTGGCCTTCGAATCGTCATCTTCGATTTCTCGGATCAAAAACAAACAAGAAAATACGGTTTGTTGTCCCCACAGCTGAAGCGCACCGCTAGAAGCGTGACTGTTCGATCTCCTCCCCAATAGTTCGATCTCCTGCCCAATATTTCGAACAAAAATCACATCTTGACATCGGCTTGCACGAGCTCGAAACCACAAAATACTGTCTCGGAAGGCTATAGTGTTATATTCGGATTTGCGCTCGCTCTCTAACATTTTATTAGGCTGTCGCATATTATCGCGAGACTGCTAAATATATGCTGCCATAGCCTCCTCTATACTCACAAAGCCTGGCAGTTCGACGACGGAGCCATAGAGTGCCCGGTCGCAGATTTGGAGCGCGAGGATCTGGTAACAGAGAGCATTTCTGGTATGTAGCGCACAGCTTCCGCAGCGGCGAGGACCCGAAACATGGTTTTCACACCCGACGAGAAAAGAAGCGGTAGCCCGAGGAACGCGAGAAGCACGAGCGGACATTCCATCGCTCGGGACAAGTGTGTTTCGGCGTCTCGCCGCAGCGGGGTGCCCGTTACATGCCTCTCCTCTCATTCGCTCTCTGCCGCTCTACCTTTTCACTTTCGGTGGCCGCGTCTCGTGGCAATCTGCCAGGCTTTGTGAGTATAGAAGAGGCTATGATGCTGCACAACTTTACAACAGACATTTCCGGGAAATTGTGTCACCCCCACCGTCAGCTGGACGCTTTGTGACGCTCCGATGTATGGCACGTGATATAATGCAGAAATCAAAGACGAAGTTGACATTGGTTTAACACTTTGTGGTCTCAGAAAGCAGGGGAGGAGGCGGGAAGCAATAAAATACAGGGTATGTGATCGCCTCCTTTTGTGTTAAAAGAAAATGAATCGTATGCGAATGATAAGAGAAAATGAATCGTGTATGAATTCTGAAAGAAAAAATGAATCGTGCACGAGCGTATCTATCTGAACAGCCCACAATAGATCGATCTCACCAGCCAGTTTCATTACGCAGGAGCTGCCGCGATGCATAGGCCCGTAGCTCTCAAGCAGAGCCGCTCTCAAGTTTTGAGCAGCGCTCCAGGCAGCAAAATAGAATATTTGGATCGCGTTTCGAACATGCGTCAATACGCTTCCCCACTACAATTTTTTTATACTCCATTCCATTATAAGTGCCAGCGCAGCAGAGGCTACAAGAGCGAGTTTTTTCAGTGTCCCTGCCAAGCACGCGCGCTCGTGCCGTGCGAGCATCCTTCAGGGGAACATGCTTTAGCAAGCATAGCTTCGGCTTCGCTATCAAGTAAAGTGAAACATACGGGCTCACGGAAGCTATGAAAAAGAGCAATAAAATAATAAAGCTGAAAGGAATGTTTAATGGGACGCTGAGGCCGCGAGCTGCATAATTCTTTTTTTATTTTATTTTTTCTAGACGTTTTGTTATCGCGCGTCTGCAAATGCTGACAGATGCTTGTATTCGAATGTGGCACGTGCAATATCGAACGTTACAGCGCCGCCTGGATGGTGCTGCCAGCATAACATGGTCGCGTCTTGCGGACGCGCTCGCGCCCCCTGCCCGAGAGCAACGGGTCTATTGAGATAACTTTAGTCTTTCTGCACGTGGGACAAGCCCACTGGAGCTTTGCGCGTGCAGAGCACGAGACAGCACGAGCCGTCTCGTGCAATCCCGCCAGCCTCCTGTGAACTAAAGTTACGGCGGCGGCACGCATGCGTGGAACGCTTAGTGAGATCGGACTATTCCCCACTCCGCAGTGTCTCCTGGGATTTTCCGGAAAGGTCTATTTGAACATCTATTTTAGCTAGTGTGGAGAACATATCATTTCACCAGAAAACTGAACTGTTCAACATGGTCTGCACGTGACATTATCGCACTATATGCTGGTGATCATTACGATTTGTTCTTGTTTAGAAAAGCAAATCCGGTGGTGCAAAATGCACGCTGCAGAAGATTCGCGCTCAGCGCAAGTCATGTAGTCGAGAGACAAAAATTACTCTTGCCTGCTGCAGCGTCGTGAGGAACGGCGCGAGCGTCAGGCTTTCTGTCAAAAACGCGCTTTCTGTCAAGAGTGTTTTTGCAACGAAGTTTCTGGGTCCACGCTCTCTAGTTTAGGCCGAAGGTGCGGGACAGATGAACCTCTACAGCACATTACGGTTTTAACCCCCCCCCCCCCTTTTTTTTTTTCTTGCTTTTTCAGAGAATTCTTTTTATTCCTGATAGTCTCCTTCCTTCGTTTAGGGGTGTTGATTCGACAATTATCGGCCGTTGGTGTCACTCGTTAACCGTAATTCTTCATTGCATTTATTATGCACCCAAAAACTGTGAAGTTTAAAGAAAATACGGGGGTGGTCGAAGCTTGGGTAAGAACTTGAAAACGACCCTCCTGTGAAGAGCGGCTGCCAACGTTCGACTGTCCTGTGAGGCCACTAATTTCTTTAAAACGCCTGCATGTCTACTTACCCGCAAAACACTCCAAGAGCCAATCTCTACGATCTACGAAATCAGCTCAGTGAATGATGAGGCGGAACATCCGTTTGGACCTAAAAACAAAGTCTGCGCTGTGGCATTACGCAATGCAATGACGCTTTGCATTGCGTAATGCCACAGCGCAGACTTCATTTTTAGGTGCAAACAGATGTTCCGCCTCATCATTCGCTGAGCTGATTTCGTAGATCGCAGAGATTGGCTCTTGGAGTGTTTTGAGGGTAAGTAGACGCGCAGGCATTTCTTACAGCGTAGGATCTTTCTTTTCGGGTATCCCTCCCGTATACACACTTGTAGTTCTTTTTATCGTTGGAATAATAAGTCACGTTTAATCATTTCAATGCTTCTGTTCTCGGGGACAACGTTTTGAAACAGTTCAGCAAACAACGAAAACATTTTTGGGTGTCTCAATGATGTGTACATGTAAAATGGGCCGTGCAGCAATTTTTGTACTTTGAGTAAATACCGCTAAGAGCTCATCACTGACGTTGATAATTTGTAAAAACATCCCCTACTTTTCCTCTCCGCTCAATGGCAGACGCAGAAAAAATAAAGGAAAGAAAGAGCTATCCCCTCCTCAACTCGCTATTAGAACAATTAAGTGGCCATGTGATCTGACGCTAATTATATACCGTCAGTGTTCATCATAGTCATGCGCTTGGGTTGGCAAAGAATAAAGCATGGGTTGAGCATTAGACATTGTTAGAATTCGACTATTCTTATCTTTGACTGAATACGAGCGATTACCCGAATGTTCGGCGATTCGTCAAGAACCCGAGAACTCGACTCGGGCTCATGACAATTGAGTACGTCACGGTGTCACGTGACAGGCGGTGAGAGGTCGTGATGCCATGTGACGTCACGGTGTCAATAATGATAATAAATCGAGTGACGTTCTCAATTTAGGTCGACTCGACGCAGTGATTCACGTCATACGTCACGGGGCCACGTGACGTGACATTACTTGACAGCATGTCTTGACAGCATGCCGTCACGTGACCACGTGACATTATTAATCATAGTGCCAACATAAGAGCGCCACGAAAACCCAGAATTGCTCATAAATTGAGATTCGGTATATGGCAATTTGATCACTACATAGAAATACAGCTGCCAATTTTTATTTCTCAAAGCACTCATTTCGGGATAATAATAAAAAAAATTACGTGAACCGTTTTTAACTGGTTACCGTTATATTTTTACCGGTTTAGCTCCGGTTCAGTTCCAAGATGGATTCGAAGACTTCGGTTCGGTTAGTTCCGGATCGGCTAAAAATAACGGTTCGGTTCCGGTTTTTGGTTCGGTTCGGTTTCGGTTCGACACTCTGTGTGTGTTTCCTTCCCGGCAGAACACCAGACGACGAATCGCAGTGAATGATACCAAAAACCTGGCAAAAAAAAAGTGGAAAAAAATCACGATTAACAAAAAATATCATGTAAATCAGATTGGTTTGATATAAATCCACTTATTGTGATTTAAATCAATATAGCTAAAAAATATTATTTTTGACACGAAGCTATTTTTAAACGTGGCAGATTGCTTTATCAATCTGTTCGGTGACTGAAAACAATTCGAAATGAAAAGATTACTGTACACATAAAGCAGCTTATATTTTAGTTCGTGGAAAAGCTGTTCTTTCGCGCTCCGACTTTCTTGCAATAGGACATTACTTTTATTGTTATGGTTTCGTTCGCGTCATGATTTGCTTGCACTGACAAACGTAGGGGAACGTAGAAAAAAGCTCGACGCTCTGATTTGCACAGATGAGTTGTTCACCTGATTTGTTTTTGCTTAATAATTATTTGATTTAAATTAAAAAAAGGGCACATAGAAAGCATGAAATGACATATAAACTGTAAATAAAAAAATAAATAGTGTTTGGGTGATTTTTTTTTTTTTTGGTCATTCGCTCGCATCCTTCATTTTTCGCCGCGATTGGCTGTCTTCGTGTTATGCAGAAGTGAATTCGAAGACGCCTTTTATAGATTTTATAGAGTGGAGTTTGACAAATCGTGGCACGCTTGGACAAATTCGATCGAGCGAATCTACAAATTAATGTACTTGCCCCCCCCCCCCCCCCTTTCACTCGCATTACAAGCAGATATCTGCAAAGCAAGCAAATCAAATTAGGAAACGCATACCGTTCGACACGTATACGCTGCGACACCACGACGCAATGCCTGCGTTTCCTCCGTTGTTTAAGCGGTTATGTTGATATTTACATTAGCGTTTACATCGCGGAGAGTTATCGCAGCAAAGAATGAAGAATCGCGAGTTGCGAAGCAATTCGTCCCATAACTCTCCGCTTCGTTTATTTATCGGTAGCGTTAATCCGAAATCGGGTGGTTACGCGAGTGATAGCTAATAAAAACAGAAATCATACGAAAGTACCGGCATATGACGAAACGTTCTTTTAGTGAACTAACATTCGGTGATTACTAATTAGGCATTAGTTCGAGCAGCAACAGTTGTTGCACTCTGTTTCTCTACTTTGTTTTATTTTTTTCCTGCAATCGTTGAATAGAGTTTGCAAAGCGGTTCGCCATACAGATCTCGGAAAGCTCGTGTCGCACGCGTCTACGACCCGAGTGGTTCAATTCTTCGCAATGGCAGGATTATAATAGAATGCTTGACTCGCTAAGGTACGCGGCAGAATATTGTGAAACGAGTCGCCTTACAAGCTCGACTAATGCGTTAGTCGCCCGCTTTGCGCAAACGCTGATCCTGCGGGCAGACGGCGCTCCGCGCCAATTTAACTTGGGATCAGAGCAAGCACAACTTGTCAAACGTCGCGGCACTTGAGACCTTAAATCCCCGAGCTTGACGAAATCGTGGCGCTGATGCAACCGTAAGCCCTCTCTCTGTAAACATCCGACAGAGCCAGAGCTAGGAAGCTCAACGGTGATCCACACGCGCGCTAGAGGAAAGTGTCAGGCATATACGGACAACTCATTCGAGGTTATCTGGTTGATAGTCTTAGCCCTTGTCCACGATAAGAGTTTCGAAAGCGTTACAGTAGTACTGAGACATCCCTCGGCTTCCTTAAAAGGGTAACTCCAATCAAAATTCGAACCAAAATAAATGACTGATATCGATTTACGGATACTAAATACGAGCACTGATTCCGCTAATGGGCAACCGCGGTCCCCTTTAAAACCGATATGAAAAATGCTACCACGAACTTCTCAGCGGGCATTCAGTGTGTTGGCTGTTTGTCAAGCAACCTTGTGCCCCGACATCATGTTCGTATACTCATGGGGGTTACTTTTTGTACTGACACCTTTTTCGCCGTGTTATTCTACTGAGTTTTCAGCCAACCCAGCGGGCAATTTTTGCTTGTTGTTGTGTTGTTTTTAGCGGTCGTAGTTTGTAAGTGTTCCTCAGCGATCACGCACGAAGATTATTGACTCCCTGCTCGCTCAAGCGCGTCGTGCTGCCGAAGGGGGCATTCACTAAAGGCCATAGTTTAGTCCGCTCCTGCGTAACGCGAGCTTACGATTGGCTTCCACCACTGGCTTCCACAACGCTTCTGAAACGTTTATTGCACACCACTAAGATTGTAGTTCTTGGAAGATGAGTGGGGGCTCGTTCTGAACCTGCGTTCATCGTGGCGAACTCCCTTTTCGGCCGGCAACTTTATGAATGTGTATTAATATTTGCTACAGCTGTTTGATACCTACGAAGCAAAGCTGTAAAACAGCCGTCTTACCTGACTGATTGGAGCTCTTGCGACTAGGCCAGTCGTACGTTCGGCGGTACCGCAGTACGAACCTTGCGTCACGCGGCGACCATGCAGCTGATCACATGGATTGCCATCATGCTCGAGCCGGTAGTTTCGGTTTCGCCGTAGAACCCCGAAACAAAACTCTGACATAAGAAATCTACAAAACCACACAAGACACCGAAAATAAATGACACCTCGTAATTCAGGGACACTTCCTTCACTAAAAACAGTCGTAACCCTAAAATCAAGAAAAATGTACCGGAGTTACCGTTTGATGTGTGATCACAAACGAAACTAGTGTTTATCAAGGAAAAGAAGAGACAGGACAGAAATAATTAAACGAGGGTAGGAACTTGCACGGTCAGCTCGCTGTGAACTAGAGTAGGCGAGTGGTGTTAGCTGTTAGTGATGAGATACTCTTTTTGAACGTTAAACCGTTGATAAGAGCATATACACTCCAATGCACGGTCGTGATTGGCAAAACTACGCAGCAGTTAGCTTCGTTTTTTCTTTCGTGAAACGCCATGCTATACTCTGTTTCACCTTATAATGTACCGCAGGAAAGGCTACAAGCGCGAGCTTCTTGCTCTGGGGCACATCTCGGCGGCACAAGCTCTCGTGCATTAAGGGCAGCTGCCAACGCTGTGAGCTCGCTCTTCTAGCCTTCGCTGCGGTACAACATAAGGTGAAACGGAGTATAGACCTTTCCAAAAAAGAGCGTGTGGCCGGTGCCATCTTGAGTGTTCGTGCGTATGGCGCGTGCTTTCCTCGCTTTCCGAAGCGACGAACACGCACGTGCTGGGCTGTGAAGATCGCACGCTGGACTGTGATTTTGTAAACATTGGAAAGGTCTATAGAAACCTCCCATTTTATTTTTTTTAATTTTATTTCCTTTATTGCCTCTAAGCACACCTGGAGAACAAAATGAACAAACAAACCTGCACACTGCGCGCGTAAGTTACGTGCCAAAAATTCTTGTTATCATCCAAGAAGCATACCAGCGCAAAAAGCAAACTCCACGCTCTTTGAAATTCACATCGCTGGGAAGAATGCACACAAGAATGAGAAAATCGCCTTCATACTCTGCGCTTATCGTTTCAGGCGCATGACAGCTAGATACATAAGTAAAAAAAAAGCGAGGGAAAAAGTACACGCGTTCAATGTTACTGTGGTGGAGGTTGTAAGAGAATGAGGGAAAGAAAGTGAAGGAAGAAAAGAGAGAAAGGAAGAGATAAAGAGAGCGTAGCCAAATACTTTACCGGTGTAGCCATGGAATTTCATTTGCAAAATGTTCATGCCTCCCTCCGTCCTACGTTCAGAACGCGATTTCTATTTTCTTTTTATTCCCAAATGGCTGTGGTCGCACTCTCACGTTTTTACAACGTGCGCTGCGCTTATCAAGAAAAAGAAGCGAGCTTGGTAAGTAAAACTAAAACGCAAAGAAAAAAAGAAGAAAAAAAGAAGAAAAGAAGGAAGATACAAAAAGATTTACTAGAAATGCGAGTTTTCGTTCTTTATGTTAAACACTCTTCTGTCGGTCGTGTTCCCAGCAGCTCCGTTCCAGAGTTGCGGTGTTTCACGGGCAATTTTCAAAGGCTTTTGGAACAAAGGTCTTTAGAGAATCGGCGAACCAGCGCATGCCAAGGGGCACGCGCAGAGTGAGGACCGCGAGCTGATTCGCCAATTTTCTAAAGGCCTTTGTTCGGAAGGCCTCTGAAGTGCTTGTAAAACATGGGTATTACATTCTCTCCTCCCTTCACTACCCGTGGCAAAAATCTTGAACATTTCAAGCGACTGGCAGCCGCTTCTAACGCAGTACATCTTTTTTTTATATTTTTCGTGCGATTATTTTATTGGAGATTGTAGCGAAGTTAGCTGCGCAACACTAGTGCCACCGATGCTAATCTAGATAAGCGGGCGTCCAGTTCTTCGCTGTCGTTGTTTTGAATCGCTACGAGAGAGAACGCTGAACACAACACAGGCTTCATTCTATAGGTGCACCGGCGCTTTCCTTTTTTGTATGTCTCCGGTTTCTTATGAGATGAATATACGTGCCGCCGGCACCAGATTCTCCCGAACCCCGAGAGCGCTCAGCGCAAGCTTCGTAGTTCGGGACCAGCGTTACAGTTCATAGAGGCTGCCGCAAAACGACCGCGCGCATTCCCGGAGAGGGCTGCGGCGAGCACGCATCGTTATGCCATTGAGAGCGCCGCGCTCAAAATGGGCGGCTAAAGCTCGCTAATGAATGTCTGCCGGCAGCGCGTCGTCGCTTCTGCCTATGTTCCGCCAAAAAGAAACAATGACCGTTTCATTAGAGCGGTCGCTGCACGAAAGACGCATATACCCGCGTGAACCCCGCGAGCGTGCGTGGTATACGCAAGAGCGGCGTTCCTCCCCTCTCGCGGAATTTGCTCGGTCGAAGCGGCGACGTCGAGGATTAATCCACGACTCGAAAAAAAAGAACAACAAAACTTTGTGGAGTGATCTGCACGCTCAGGCCAGAGCGTGAGGGCAACTTCGTTGTGGAGCGATTAAGCGCAAGATTTTCAGTCTGATTTACGCTACGCCAGCGAAGTTTTGAGGAATACAAAGTGTTCGATCCATAGCCCTGCCCGTTTGGACCTGGATGAGCATCGTAAACCGGCGTGCGGTCGTGTACATCAACTGCGTAGTGCACGTTAAAGACCCTCGGGCTAGCAGTCGTACTGCATTGGCGAAATTTATCACCTGGAGACATAACGCAGACGGGGCCAACTTCCCGCTGTGGAAAAATACACAGAACCTAAGTGATTAGGCAGGGGGTGGTCACGCCGAAATCTAAATCTCTCGCGAAAAGGAGAGATCGGACGGGGAGGAAGGAGTCTGGGCGTTTGTCGCGCCTTGGAAGGCGCATTTGTTTGCTCGAAGAAATGTACAAAAGGTTCAAGGCCCGATTCCTTGCATATCGATGACGATAAATGAAGGCCATAAGAGTTTAAATGACCAAGCCGACGATAACGAGAGGAGACTCAACGTTGACCCCTCTAAAAAAGAAAAAAAAAAAAGCCCGTACGTAGACTGGGAGCGAGGTTCCATGCTTTTTGCAACGACGCAAGTTGTCTTACATCACGTCACCAAATAAAGTAATGACTGTTGCTCGTACGCACGTGACACACTAATACAAATTCACGAGTTATTAGGGACTTTTAGTAGATCGTTTTCAAAGGCCCGTTCCCGCTACGGGCGCGCGCTTCAGAGCATGCATCCAAGCGGCAGCGCGAGCTCCTGCTAAAAATAGCGTGGCCTGAAAACACGATCTACTAAAACTCTCTATTAGCACATCGGCGCTCTCCACTATCCCCGTAACACTAAGTAGACGTTGAGCGCCCTACATCGTCATTACGGTATTGGGAATACAACCGAATAAACATAAAGGAGTTCGAAGCAAAAACTCGACTCGAACTTCAAACACCGTGTTTGCTCCACCTAGAAACCAGAGACGGACATTTTTCTTCTTGGAGTTTTAATCTCTGCAACAACACATCTAGACCTTTCCCTCGGGCCCATCACAAAAAGAAAGACAAGCTGAGCAATCGTGTATATATGTAAATATATTTTTATCATTTTGTTTATATCTGTATACATGTTGCTTTTTTTTTCTCCTTTTTTTGGTTTTACAGATTACTTTTTTTACCAGACTGTGTAAAGCTTAACTAAATAAATATTAAATAAAAAAAAAACGCCCTGTATATTGATCTTCACTTCATTCTATGATCTGGAGTAGTGGGCGCTGAATCTGCAGCCTGCTAAAATCTCTAATTTAAAGATTTGATTTTAGTTAAGATACATTCTCTATCTCTCGTCCGCGCGGGAAAAAAACTTTCCTCTAGCTCCAGCACGCACCCTCCCGCTCCGTGTGCACGGAAACCGCTAATGTCGCCTCAACACGATCTTCAGGAATCTTTCTTGCTATCTTCTCCGTCTTCTCGATTCCATCTTACATGTCCGCCTGCGCTGCGTTAGCTCTTCTCGCCCGATGCAAATAGAACCAATCATTGCGCTAAAAGAGGTATCGGAAATCTGGAAGGCCGAATGGCAAGGCATACCAGCAGGATGACAGAACGCGGTGCGCAAGTGCGTCTGCCGTTGTTTTCTCGTTGAAGGTATACACTGACGACAATATAAAAGAGGTGGATTTGGTAGCCGACTGTGTTAGCGCACCACAGCTCGGAACGCGTGGAGCGAAAGCTCGCGCTGCAGAACTTTCTGGGCTCAATCCACAACCCTGCTCGTTTCGATCTGGATGAGCATCGTACCGGCATGCGGTCGTGTATCACTACTGCGTGGTGCACGTTAAAGACCCAAGGCTAGCGGTTGTACTGCACTAGCTAAATTTCTCATCCATCTACAGCTGGGAGACAAGTCGCCTGTTGAGGCAGACTAACTTCAGGCTGTATAAACATACATACAACATAATTAATTTACAGTTTAAGAGGTTTTGCAATTAACGTGCGCAATAATTTTGGCGAGAACCAAAAAGATAGAGCATTTTTTTCTGTACTTATTATACCATTTTCCTTCTTTCATTAAAAATGTGCTTTCAAAGACCGGTATCAAAATAAACAAAATGTTTTCGTCATCATCTTCTTCATAACCGTTATTCTACAACAACCACTTGACTTTGTAACAGCACGTGCTTTCAGAGTACTTATCAAAACTACGAACTCGTGCCTGGTGATTCGTAGAATAGCGCCCATTCCATCCTTTTCTTCGTGCTCACATTTCGACTGAGTCGCCGCAGCAGTGTCCATCACATTTCTATTGTTCTACGTCAACGTCGCCAACGGTAGCATGGAGTTGTTTCCTTCGTTTCTGACGTTGCAAAGCCCGGTTCGTACTCGTACTAATCAGCAGATGATACCATCGAGAATATCTATCCTCAAGAACAAACTTAAAACCGATTTCAGTGTCCCAACACCCGCACTCAAAACGTTCTTGATGTTGAGGCTGAAAACTTATCCACGAAATCGTACGGCTGAAAAGTTTTAACGGGTTCATCCAGATGTCCAACTACAGGGTGCCAGTAAGGGTAAACCACGTGCTCTCAACATTTATGCGGAAAGCAAGAGAAACCAGGTCCTGTTTAAAGTATACACGATTGTGACAAAATACATAAAAACATAGCTAGTCAGGCTATGTTTGATCCTTCTTCTAACTAATCCTTTTTATATTTAGCAAAGAAAAATATTATCGGTCTACAGTAAAAACAAAGTTCACATATACGACAAAAAATAGAAAACACGTTTACTTTTTACTTTATTTTGCCATCTTAGGTTACACTAGATGCTTCTCTAGCACGTTATGTGTCAATCAGCTAGTAGGGTTTTTATATTGTATACATATCAAACATGCCTAGAGGATCAGAAGCGAACGTAAAGATGCTTGGTGACCACACCTAATATATATATATATATATATATATATATATATATATATATTGTGGGGAACGAAAAAAGACGAAAATAAAGAGCACCGACGATCGGGGGACGAGCTGGCACGCGGGGGCAGTCGGAGCCTGGACACCGCGAGAACTAGTGTTCGTTTCTTCGTCTCCACATCTGGCGCCCAACGTGGGGCACCGTAATCGATAAGCAAGGCGTGTAATTCGCGTCTCCACCACGAATGGCCCTTCCCATCGTTTGGCGAGTGACGCGGAAAATCCTTGGCTGGCGTTACTGAGTGGGTGAGTACGCCGGAGAACTAGATCTCCGACAGAAAATTCGACGTTTCTCCGGCCTTTATTATATTGGGTTCGTTGTTGTGATTGGGCTAGTTCGATATTGCCCCGGGCCATTGTCACTGTATTTCGGATATTATCGCAGAGTCTTTGCGCAAACCGTGAGTGTGATTGGCGCGGGCGAGCATCTGGCGCTAGCTCTATGCTGTTTTCCATCGGTACTCTTAGCTCCCGACCAAAATTCAATCGTGCTGGTGTGAATCCCGTGGTTCGGTTTTCTGTGGTATGGGTAGCAAAGGCCATCTCTGGGATATAAGAGTCCCAGTCGCGGTGTTCGTTAGTGTACAAAATTAGCATTGCCCGGAGGTTGCGATTTACTCTTTCAGTGATATTGGCCTGGGGGTGATAAGGGGAAGTACAATTATGTTGGATACCGAGAATCTCACAACAATTTTCAAATACAGTGCTGGTGTAGTAGGTGGCCTGGTCTGTTAAAAGGACAACAGGATACCCAAACCGGGAAAATGTTTCTCGAAGTTTGTCCCATATCTTCTTGGACGTAAGTTGACGCAGGGGATGAAGGTCGACCCACTTGGAGAAGTGGTCGGTGACCACAAGGAGGTACCTGTTGCCTTGTGGGCTGCGTGGAAATGGGCCCATGATATCACACGCGACAATTTCCCAAGGACGATGACTCTGAACCGACTGCATGAAACCCAGGGGCTTCCCGCCTCGGGGTTTTGCAGTCTGGCATTGAGGACAGCTGCGGGCATAACGCAAGACATCGCGGTTCATTCGAGGCCAGGTTGCAATGCGGCAGAGTTTTTGGTAGGTTTTTTCCCATCACTGTGACCTGCCAGGACACTGTCATGAAAGTAACTTATAAAAGTACGTCGTAATATTTTCGGCACGAATACGCGGAATGGCGACGTGGTAGGGTCACCCTCATCTGCTTGAGGTATGTATCGAAGTAAAAGGCCATCGCTACTCTGAACGTAGGTGTCTGTGGGTGCATCAGTCATGTCCTGTCCCCTGGAACTGGGTTGATTTAACCGCGTAGATATCTGCTGGCACAGATCGTCTGCTCGCTGGGCTCTGAGCAACTGTTCCCGGGTCACGACTACACCCCAGGAAAGTTCTTCGTTAGTAACAGCGACCAACTCTGTCGCTTCTTCCTTTTCCTGGGGTGGAAGGGGGGCGCGAGACAAGGCGTCCGCCGCAATGTTGGATTTGCCAGGCCGGTACTCAATGGAGAAATTGTATCCCTGTAAGGTGAGAGCCCATCGAGCTAGACGTCCTGCTGGGTTTTAAGATTTTTGAGCCAGGTCAACGCTTGGTGGTCCGTCTGAATTGTAAAGGTGGCTCCGTCAAGGTACATATCGAACTTCTTTAGGGCAAATATTATTGCTAGGCACTCCTTTTCGGTGACGGTATAGTTACGCTCCGCTGCCGACAGTGTGTGGCTCGCAAATGCAACGGGTCGTAAGGCCCCATTATGTTCCTGCAGAAGCACTACTCCTAGTCCGTACTCGCTGGCGTCGGTTTGTAGCACAAATGTGGCATTGAGATCGGGAAGTCTGAGGGACGCTGTATCGGCAATGGCGACTGCCAGCGTTCTAAATGCTTCCTCGTGAGCTGCAGTCCAATTCCATGGGACATCCCGGCGCAGCAGCTCATGAAGAGGTCGGGCCAAATCGGCACAGTTCGATATAAATTGGCGGTAGAATCCCACCATGCCGAGATATCGCTGTAGACTCTTTTTGTCCTGAGGAGTGGGAAATTCTATCATTGCTTTCAACTTCTCCTCCTGTGGATGGAGGAATCCATGCTCCACCACGAATCCAAGAAGCGCTACCCTACTTGAAGCCAGCTGTACCTTCTTTGGGTTAATCGTCAGTCCTGCATCATTCATTCGCTGCAGAACAACCTGCAAATGGTTAATGTGGTCGTCCAAGGTCTTTGAAAACACCACTACGTCGTCCATGTAAGCCATTGCACAGTGAAATTTAGTATCCCCCAAGACGATGTCCATGAGCCTCTGGAAGCTTGCGGGAGAATTAGACAGGCCAAAAGGAAGTCGATCGAATTCAAATAGGCCCCTCTGGCAAATGAAGGCCGTCTTAGGAGTGTCAGCCTTTGCGACAGGAATCTGGAAGAACCCTCTACTACAGTCAAGAGTGGTGAAAATGCTTGCGGATCCCAGTGCATACATAACGGACGAGATCGATGGGAAAGGGTATGCATCCCTTCTCGTTATGGCGTTAAGAGGTCGATAGTCCACGCATAAACGCGCTGTTCCATCTTTTTTTGGCGCTAGGACAATAGGAAAGGCCCACGGACTGTTTGAGGGGCGTATCGTTTTGGTCTCAATCATTTCTTCTAACGCGCGGTCAAGCAGCTCTCTTTTATGAACACTCAAGGGGCGCGCGTTGAATCGAATTGGTCGGGCATCCCCGGTATCGATTTGATGTTCTAGAATATTAGTCTTCCCGGGAATCTCAGTGAACATGTGAGAAAACGGCTTCAGCACTTTCGCAAGACGTTCGCGCTGAATATCTGTCCCAGAGAATGAACTTAAGGCTACACGTATATTTTGCCCTACGTCGGTGATCATCGAAACGTCTGCATTTTGTTCAGAACGGCGTGCTTCACCTCGTGGGAGACGCTCTGGTATTGTCTGAGGTCTCACTGGAAAACTTAAAGGGGTTGAGTTCCAGCCATACCGGTATTCTCCCATTGCGAGGTCTAGGATGATGCCCTCTCTGGTTATAAAATCCCTCCCAAGAATGATGCCACAAGCGAGACCTGGCAGGTAAGTAAGGTATTGCCGACATTTCCGTCCATCATAGGAGAGTTGCAAGCGAGCTCCCTCGCTAGCGGATATTACTTCGTTCGATGCCATACGCAACTTTTTTTGTGAGGATCGCATAGATATACTACGGTCTTTACACAATTGTTTTACAAAGTCTCCAAAAAGAGATATTGTGGCACCCGTATCTAAAAGGGCTGCAATTTTCTGCCCGGCAATGTCAACTATGATGTAAGGTTCTCTGACTCCGTTTCTGGTTCGTCGCGTCGCATCAAGAGATGGAACAAACTCGATTGGTGCACAAGAACGAAATGGCCAAAGCAGTTTGGCGCGAATTTGTTTCCATGTCGCTGCCGATGATGGCCCACTTATTCGCCGGACGCTAAACCATGTTTGTAGTGCCGTCATCATCGCAATGAAGCGGGCAACCCATTGACCGGCCCGTCCTATCCCCTCACTACTGGAGCGTGGTTTGGGTTTGACCTGTCGCGGGGTATTGTCCCGTGATGTACGAGCTGTCCTAGTCCTACAACCGTTAGTCAATTCCGATGAGATACTCAGCTTTGCGATGTCCTGCTGAGTGACTCCAGGAACTTCTGGATCACTGCTTGCTGCAGTGGGATCCTCGGACATGTTGAGAGGCGCCACGGGAGGCGCCTCGTCCGGCACCTCCATGTCTCCGAAGGGTCCACCGCTAGCCGCAGTGGGATCCTCGGACATGTCGGGAGGCGCCACGGGAGGCGCCTCGTCCGGCACCTCCATGTCTCCGAAGGGTCCACCGCTAGCTGCAGTGGGATCCTCGGACATGTCGGGAGGCGCCATGGGAGACGCCTCGTCCGGCACCTCCATGGCGCCTCCCGACATGTCCGAGGATCCCACTGCAGCTAGCGGTGGACCCGCTAGCTGCAGTGGGATCCTTGGACTGAACGTCAGATACCGTTCGGAGTCCCAATACCACCGTGCGGTCCTCTGTGCATCTTCGAAAAGCTCTAGACTCGCGAAACCGCCATGGGAGCCACCTTGGTCGACATCATACAGTCCGGCGTGGAGAACCTCGACAGCGACGTCGGCCTGTGCGCCCCGGATGCCGAGCCGTACACGCTATTCGCCGGCCTGTTCAACCCGGTGATCGAGGACTACCACGGCGGCTTCAAGGCGACCAACAAGCACTCGCTCACGGACTTCGGAGACCTCAGCACCTTGGTCAACGTGGACCCCCGACGACCAGTTCGTCATTTCCACCGGCGTGCGCTGCGGACGCTCGTTGCAGGGGTACACTTTCAACCCATGCCTGACGGAGGCCCAACACCGCGAGATGGAGGAGAAAGTGAGCTCGACTCTGCGCATGCTGAAGGGCGAGCTGAAGGCCACCTACTACCCACTGACCGGCATGGGCAAGAAAACGCGGCAGCAGCTCATCGACGACCACTTCCTCTTCAAGGAGGGCGACCGCTTCCTGCAGGCGGCCATCGCTGCCATCAAAACCAAACGATGTAACCAAACGCTCCCTTCCCCCGATGGGGGGGAATGTGTGGGGAACGAAAAAAGACGAAAATAAAGAGCACCGACGATCGGGGGACGAGCTGGCACGCGGGGGCAGTCGGAGCCTGGACACCGCGAGAACTAGTGTTCGTTTCTTCGTCTCCACAATATATATATACAGGGTGTTTCAGAGAACTCAGGCCAAATCGCTCCTGCGAAAACTACTCATCGCAACGAAAAAAGGCTTGTGTCGTTTTGGTCCTGGGCCAGGGGCCCATTTAGGAAAATTATTAAAGTCCGGGATAATTAAGTTGTTAATTATTTTTGCGTAATTAACTTTTTTAATATTGTGTTTAAGGGCATGGTTTCAATTAGAAAGATGCTCAGCATCATCAAAAAACACTAAATCAACAAACTGCAGAACGATAGCAGGCACGCGAAGCAGAGGTTGGTTGCACTATCTCTCCACGGGGCGCGGTGCCGCCCGGGCCGAGATGTGCTCTGATAGCAAACCGAAACTTAAAAACCCGGCAAATTTGTGCGGTTTTTCAGAAAGCCTTAAAATGCTTCGCGTGCTTGCTAACGTTCTGCAATCTGTTGATTTAGTGTTTTTTGATGATGCTGAGCATCTTTCTAATTGAAACCATGCCCTTAAACACAATATTAAAAAAGTTAATTACGCAAAAATAATTAACAACTTAATTATCCCGGACTTTAATAATTTTCCTAAATGGGCCCCTGGCCCAGGACCAGAAAGACACAAGCCTTTTTTCGTTGCGATGAGTAGTTTTCGCAGGAGCGATTTGGCCTGAGTTCTCTTAAACACCCTGTATATATATATATATATATATATATATATATATATATATATATATATATATATATATATATATATGTGTGTGTGTGTGTGTGTGTGTGTGTGTTTTGCAAAGGGGAGAGAGAGGGGGAGGAAAGAAATCGTGGCTACGTGCGGGGTTGCGAGATCACTACGTGCTTTACGAGGCGTCCCCACGTGGCATACCAACCACTGCAACGTGATGAAACATGGAGCAAAGTTTAGGTCAGAAACACTTGTCCACGCTAGGACATTTACACATTGAAGAAATCCTTTTCAGACACAGCGCACGTCCTACTGGAAACTTATCCGTATCCCGTTATTCGGTGGACTCCTCCTCCATGGAGCGAATATGCGGCGAACAACCGACGAACTTCAGCGCATTCGCTTCGCACGACGTAACATTCGCTGTGCTGGCGCCGCGCGAATAGGCTGCGAAAAAGCGACACAATTCGCACGGCAACGTTGGCTCTGCGCGCGGCGTCAGAACAGCGACTGTTGCACCGCGCGCAGAGCCAACATGGCCGGGCGAAATTAGCCGATTGTTCGCAGCATATTCGCTCCATGGAGTCCAGCCTTAACGCGGTCTGCGCTCCATGCAGACTACAGTGTTCGAGTGCGCAGATATTAAATGAACCCCATTTTAACCTTCTGCGTGACTGACGTGAAATCTACTGTCTTCCCCGAGGCTTCACGTCGGTCCGACTGTTTCCTTTATCTGGACGAAACACGGACTGTCGACCCACTTTGAGTGGAAGAATCGAATGAGGAGGCGAGCTCTCCCCGCTCCTCCTGCGGGGTCGCTTTTCTTTTCCCGCGAGTCTTCTGTCCACGAGCAAGGACGCGACGAAATAATGTGCCGTCTCTTTGTTCGTTAATATTTTTTTCTCCCCGTGTTTCCCGCGCGGCACTTGAGAAAGGTCACGAACGTTTCACATATATTGTCCGCTCCATGAGCGACCCGAAAGAAGTGCATGCATAAAATATGCAACGGAGCCTGCTTCCACTGCCAGGGACTTCCAAACCCGACGCTTTCACGTCTTGCCAATGAATCCTTGCCCCGTAGTCTCTAGCGACGTTCTTGCACGTCTCTCTTTGTTTCCCTCTTTTGAAGTGTTCTACTTTGTACGTTTAAGTCTTCCTTTTATGCCGTTCTGCACTGCTTGAAATTGTATGGTTGTGCCGAAGGAAAACGGACTTTCCTCCGTCTATCCGGCAAAACGAAAAAAAAAAGGGGGGGGGGGGGGGTATGTACGTACGATTTTAGCGAAAGGAAACATCTCCTTTTAAAAGGACGAGCGGCATGGCGTGCATATTCGAAACTTTGTCGCCACTTTAACTGGTAAAAAATTAGCAGAGTTCGACTGTCTGTTAGTAGTAAAATGTTTAGTCGCGTGCCCTGTCTGTCGAGTATGCGTGAGCATTTCTGTCGAAGATTAAGAACAACCGTGCCATAGACCTAGAATTAAATTTGCGCTAATTGCCGCAATGTATTTGTGTCAAACAAACACAACAAAACATTTGCCTTGGTCAGTCCCGTGGGGTATTTGACAGAGGGTTTGACCGGTCGACCGCGGCTCATTTCTGGTCGACCCCGATGGGCATGACGGCTTTTTTCCTGCACGCAGTGTGGATGACAGGGCGGCCTCCGCGTCCGTCTAAAGGTTCCCCACTGCGTTCGTAGGGAAGGACGTGAAGGCCCGGCGGAGGCTCGGGCGACCCCGCGTCGTCGCCGGCCGCCGCGCTAAGCGGAGCGCCATGATCGGCATCCGGAGTGGCAGCGGCGGCGGCGGGGTCGCCTCCATCGGCAACTCCCCGAGCAAGGCCATCTCGACGGTGCTGTGCGTGGGCTTCGGCGGCGCCGTGGCCTGCCTGGGCCTGCTCCTGGGCGTGGTCGTGAGTCGGGCCTACTTCGCCGTCACAGCCATGGCCGCCTGCGTGCTCCTGCTGCTGCTCTGCTGCCGCGCCCGCGAGGCGTGCCACCTGCGACGGCCCCGCTACTCGATGCAGGCCGAGCCGGCGCCGGCCGCCCAGGCCCAGGCGCAGCGCTACAGCCGCGTGTACAACGTGCCGTCTCCCAGGGACCCCGTGCTGCCCTTCGCGGCGCTGCAGGAGGGCTTCGACGGGCGCCAGCACGCCCTGTCGCTGTCCTGCATTCAGAACGGTGGCCAGTGCTTGGATCCCGCGTCGGCCTTCTCCGGCCAGAGGCGCAATTCGGCCCACTGGGACCGCTCCGAGTGCACGAGACAGCCCGAGCTCTATGCCCGCAATCTGATGGTCCTGCGTGTCTCGGTCGTATAGGGGCGGCACACCGCTGCTGCTTTGGTTGCGTCGGGTCGATAGGGCATGCGGTCCCCTCGCATGTTCCCTAGGACGGGAAGCTCCGCCGGGGGCATCGCTTCCCCGGGGTATAGGGAAGACAGGGAAGCCATGCTGCACGGGGCACGTCGAAAGCGAGTGCTTACGACGACGCCACCTCGGTAGGCAATGTTTCCAGCAAATCTAGAGGTAAGCGGATGGGTGAGAACTGCCTCATGACTCTTGGCACCTCGGTCAACTGTGTGACTAAAGACACGCCGCACTTGTCGTGCAGAGGCGGATGCTGTCATCATCACTCTTAACTGCACCGTCGTAAGAACAGCCCGTTCGTGTCGCAGGCTGTTCATTCTGGCGGCTAGAAAAATACATGACCGATATGGTCTCTGCGAGCGAGGCACGTGTAAGAACGAAGGAACAGGTTTGATTCCGATATGTCTTGCGACAGTAACACTCCCTACCCTCCCACCCTGAAAAAAAAAAAAAATCCACCCTCAACTTTTACGACATACTTATGAGGTGGTGCAGGCTCAATTCATATTTCCACAAATTTCGGCTGGGTACTTCTCAAAATCCAATCCGAGTCAATACGACACTGTTCTAAATATAATATCATAGCAACCGACGATAGCTGCATCCTGCATCTATAATTAATCGAACACATTAATAGAAAGGGTAATCAGAATATTCGATAAAGAACTTCGTCTCCGCTTAGTGGTTCAACATAGCTCTCATTTTAAGTGAGAGGTATGCATTATGATGTAAGGTGCTGGATGGTTTTATTTATATTCAAACATACCTGGTACAATTTTGTTTATTCAACTTTAAATACTTTAAAGGTTTATTTGGAAAAGAAAATATTTGAAGTCAACACCACGGAAATCTTCTATTCAAGCTACGCACTCAATAATAAGCTTTTTTCACGACATAGTTCCTAGCCGTCCGTAGACAGCGCAAGGCCATTTACTAGTAACGATTTAAAACAGAGTTTGGAAACTTAAAGAAAAAAGACAAGAAAGAAGATTAGAACGATGGAAAACAACATTTGTCGCCCAAAATAGTCCGCAATAGTTCCTGCTAAGTGAGAAAAATCATTCTCGGTTCGAGTTAAGTCAATGGTCTGTAAAGGACGGCGAAACTTGGGACAAATCGACTGGAGAATTTGGCGATTCCGCAACGCCGCACTGTGATTTTTTTTTTTTTCAATGAGACTGCTTGCGTTTTTAGTCTTTTAAAGCAGTTTCGTTAACTTCTAGAACCGATATATATATATATATATATATATACTTGTTTTCACGCAGTTTGTTCCAATCAAAATGAAAGCATCCTGCTCAGATCTTCAATAATGTTTGTTTTAGCAGCCTAAAAATAACTGCTCGAACATTTATCATATCGTTACTGCACACCTGATGGCATTTCATGCAGTCTTGCACCATTGGTTGCTCGGAAGAAAAAAAGAAAACAAAAACAATGTCGACTCTATCCTTTTTTTTTTCTTTTTTTTTGTGGATTATTGAATTTCGGCTTGACACAGTTAACAGTTAAAACAAAAGCACGGTTTACATAAACCTCGAGCTTAATAAAGGTTCACCGACTAATCAAAAATCATACATCGGACGAATTGTGAGGGCGATCCAGTGCAGACACAGTATAAGCACGTTAAAAGCCCTTAATAAGAAACGCAAGACAAACCTCGGGGTGATGACCCCTGGTGAATTGGCTTACACGCACTCTCAACGCATTGGTGCTTTCTACGAAATCGACGGCACTTTGTGTTGTGAGCACACAGCTGTTACGGCTGGGTGACTCGTTTATTCGTAAGCGAAACAGACATTACCAACCCACGCCGGTGAAAAGACGAAGCAGTGAAAGACGGAAAGGCGCATGGGAACCGACAAAAAGTATGAAAGCCTAAAGCAAAATATATCGTCGAGGTCGCCGCCTGTCCCTCAACCTCATTATTCCTCAAAGGCAGCGACATTTGTAGCTTCACCAATTACGTTACATCGCATATTTGAGAGTTGGATCCCTCTGCATATCTCCTTCCCTCAAACATCGAATTTTGTTGAGAAGTTTCGGAACACATAACTCTGCCCCTTCCACAATCAAAGTTTATTCTAGAAAACAACTGTCCGAGTCTTGGAAGAAAAAGAGTGTCGAACAGAAGGGAGGTTGATGGAGGTGAGCTCTACGCAAGTACAAACTATATACCGATGTTGCTTTCTGGCGTTCGTATGTATGCGTTTCCTTCCGACGTCAAGTGCCCCTTTGTGTGCGTGTCTATGTCTTCGTCCCCGAGGGAACTTACAGGTTGCACGCGCGTCCCGAGATTCCAGTAGGACGGTCGCGGAAGTGGGGAGTGCTCTTCCTCTTGTACAAATATTACCTCCGGTGTTGTGCTGAAGAAGTTTTACGGAGGCGGCGCGAAACAGAATAGAGTGAATTTGCGAACACCCTAGCGATGGTGTTCCCTAATCCTGTGCCAATGTGGGCGTAGTTTCTAGCCCTTTACCCGTGTGTTGTCCCGTGGATGCTGTATTTATGTAAATGACCAAAGTATTTCGAACGTACTTTCCTTTAGAATACCTTGAAAGAGTGTTAAAAAAATCCTGCATTGAAAGTTGACTCAAATGGACATCTGAATGTGTCCGATCGCCTCCAAGTCCAAAATGCAAATTTACAGTATGGCACAGTTGTACTTGATCCCCAGGGTGTTGCGTATAGATATCGCAGTTCAAATGTAATATCACCTTTCTAGCCGCTAGTAGTTCTAGAGGGTTAATTACCCCAAAGCACTCAACACAACAGTGCGACACGTAGAAAAAGACACACACAAAAAATAGACGCATACACAGCACAGGCAGACATACGATGGACCCAGGGCTGATGAACACGGAGCGTGCTCAGCTGTTACATTCCGTGGCCAACAATTGTTCCTATGGCCGTCGTTTTCGCTGCTGCTTACAAACATGGCATACTGGTCTGTGGTTCAGCAAGCGGCAAAATCAGCCCATATTCGTGACTATATATATATATATATATATATATATATATATATATATATATATATATATATATATACTTTTTTGTTTTGCGAAGTATGAGATGCGCACCTAAAATCTCGATTAAAGGCAGATATTGCGGAGGAAAAACAAGAACTAATCCCGATGCATTAACAATCTTGCTTTCGACGGTACCCGTTTTGAATGAGTGACGCCGCGGACTCATTACAAAAGCTTGTTACGTGATTAGATTTAAAGTCGCTGGATATTCCCAAAGCACTCCAAACTCGATTATTGTTCCCTTTCCGGTGAAATAGAGTTCCTCGATCGGACGCCGCCAGCGTTGAGGTTACCGCAAGAGACTTTTAGCGATCGCCACACTGGCTCAGAACCGTGACGCATGCCAAGGGGGGAAGTAGAATGGTCCGCCGCTGTTAGCAAGCCGCTGGCCAAACACCGATCATGTGGTCGAATAGAGGTCCGTTTTCACGCAACGTCGTTAACCCAGTGCCGAAAAAAAAAAGAAAAAAACTTTACACAGCGCTGTACTCAACGCTATACCCGCGTTGTGCAACGGGTTCATCAACGATAAACAAAGCCAGTTTCGTAATTCGTTTTCGATGATTGCCCATCGATTTCTTTTCACTCCAACGGTTCTGCAGTTAGCTGGCGATTCGATGCGCACCATTTGCGTCTTTACGACGAGAATCCTATCAGCCGCTACAAGAGACGGCTCGGTCGCGTATATTGTCTGCCACAGCCTCACGTCGGAACAGGATGACTATACAATCGTTAAAGCGCATTCAAACAAGCAACGCGCAGCAAGGCGCATCCAAGGGTGGTAGGTTATGTTTACCGTCTGCACCGTCATATATATATATATATATATATATATATATATATATATATATATATATATATATATATATATATATATATATATATAGTCACGATTTACGAACGTAGGAGTGACGCAAATGAATGGGCATAACGCGGAAGGAACTCAATTTTCAAGCCACGCCGCTGCGACGGTACTCTAAGAATATTCAACAAGTAATTTTTTTTTAGTTGAAGACCGACCACAGCTGCAAACTAGGAAAAGATATGACGTGTACAAATAAGTGACAGCGGAAAATTCGTCCGACTCTATACGCTAAACCGCTAGAAATCGACACGCGGACGTTGAGCACGAACGCAAGGACGAGAAGGTTCCTAATAGACTGAAGGTGGATAAATATAGAATTGCTGTATGCAAACGACCCGGGCGATATTTTACAGTGTTGCGCTTAACTGGTACTCGCCCATTCACGACGCGTGACGGTGTGTCAACCCCGTCTGTTCTACAGGAACTTGATTACCAGCTCGAGCTGTATTTTTGTTAGTGATAAGAGGGGAGAGTCAGCTGGAGTGGTAATAGAGAAAGGAACGTCTCGTTTCGCACAGATTGATACAAATTAATATTTTATAACAAGAAGCGTGCGGAAGAGCGGCAAAACTATGTAAATACAGCGTATCGTTTGGTGCTACGCGCTGCACTGTTCGGAGTGTCGCGACCAAGCGAACAGGCAGCGTGTCACGTGTAAGTAAATACACCCAACAGAACGACATGACTCTAGCGCGCGATCTTTTATACAGGCGCTGCTGCACCACAGAATCACACACCGCACTTTTTGCAATCCTTCCTACCCAAGGACCCTACCAACCGCCTTAACTCACTTTTAAGGTGCTACACACGTTGCTAGGTGCGATAAGCTTACTTTTCACAAAGCCTCTATATCACAGCCTTTCGGCACCACTGATCCGGGAACTGTCTTAAATAAATTTAAGAAAAAAGGTGTGGGTGCTGGTCACATATGATAGATGACTAAACAGTAACGACCTCTCAAAGGTCCCAGCTGTTTAGCCAAAATGACCCACACGTACCCCTTCGCGACAGTCCCTCAATCAGGATGTCGAAAGACCCTGCCTCCATTAGTACAAAGTAGGTGAGCGAGTTAACACATTTTCGAGGATCGCCGACACATTCGCGACGGGCGGGGGTCAAAGCACCAGCTACGCGCTGATCCAGTGGCTGTGCACCAGCACTAATTGTACTCGTTTAGGAGCGCGTGCACGTCAGAGCAGTGTGTACTGTGACGACTTCGCTCCGGCGCAATCGGCGCGCCACAAAAGCGCGTAGAAGCGACGATTCCCGCCCCCGGCGACGAAGCCCCTTCCAAATGCAAAGTGGCTTATTTGCTCAAGAGACGTACTTGGCCGTTGCCAAAGCCCAGGCACGACAGAGCGCTACGCAGTGCACTTGAGCGCGTAGGAGTCCCGCGTATTACCACTTTTTTTTGTTGCCATTTAAACTATACTGTCTCTGTGTACTATACTATTTGGCAATAATACAATGACGTTTCGGAACATATCGAGATCAGTGTGTATGTCTGCTTGCATTCTACACACTTTGGGTTGACTATGCGTGGACAGCCGCGATATTGTCTCCGTTCCGCTTGTTCGAAGTGTGCAAAGCGTGTCCGCAGCGGCGATACAAGCGTACAGTGGACCGCGTAGTTCGCATCGGGTTTTCCCCAAGGAACAGCTACGAACGTGGGCTCGTATCTTTCCGAGAAGCTTTCCTGACGTGCGCATGAGGAGTGGGATCCTTTCCAAGGTCGAAGGACAACAGGACACCGGCTAGGACGACCGTCCTAGCACTGACACGCAATATTCGATTCTCTGCCCAACTGCATGCCCGTGGGCCGTGACCCAACCACACGTACGTAGTAACCCCGATACGCTGCTCTTCTACAGCGTGCTGCAAAGAATGAAAGCTTCCAGGTGAACCGAAAGCTACGCATCGACGCTTGTAAAGCGAAGAACTACAACCGGTTCCCGGCGACCGTTTCGCGTCTCGGCTTATTATAAAATGAAGGCCTCTTCCGAGGCGACCCAACTCGGGCGAATTCAAGCATCATCGTCTGCGACGCGATTTCCGCAAGACATTACACTAATTCAAAGTGCGCGTGGTACTGGTTTTCGAGGTCGTAGCGGGCGGCCGCGTCCGTTGCGATTTACGGGATCGTCGGCAGCGGAACGGTAATAGCGGACTGAGCGAGCGGCTTCAATATTCCGAAAGGCTGCGTATAAGCTACCGCGTCAAACCGGAGTGAAATGTTTCCGTGGATCGTAAGAATCAGCAAGAACGTTTCTCCCTTTGCCCCAATAACGATAATCGCCGAAGACGGCCGGCGCGCGTCGCCCCGTCTTCGCGAAAAGACATTTGCCGTAGTGACGTTTATCTGTTTATCTAGAGCGAGGTAAAGTCTTTATTTATGCATGGCGCTTCACTGCCGAGGAGGAGAAATTTGGAGTGAGCAGCAGCGCTGGGGGTAACCTGGGACCTTCCCTCTTCGCAATTATAGTTAAAAAAAAGAAGAAAAAAAAAAAGAACACATAAGGCTTTTTTGTTGTTGTTTTGTTTAGGGAAAAGTAAGATTGCGCCACGAACTTGGCAAAGGGCGAAAGATGAAGCCCCGGCATGGACGTGAGAACGTCCATGTCGGTGTGCATACCTTCTCGAGAACTGCCACGTAAACCACTCTAATTCGATCTCTGGGCCGCAGTTTTCGCCTACTGCCAAGTTATGATGAAGCCACGAGGCTAATTATAACAAAATTTATATAAAAACAATTTTTTTAGCTAACCATTTGGTTTTATTTGGAACCAAATTACGAGAAAATGACGAGCAATAAGAAGTGTACGTTAGTGGCGTCTTAAAAAAAATCAGTATTTTTATTTAGGCAATGTTAGTACGGATGCCAGTGTTTGAGAAATTAAGTTAAATACACAGAATTAAGAAACTTATCAGAGGAAAAAAAAAAGCGGCGAGGGTTGCTAAAGTTGAGGCTTGAGCGGGTTGGTACGACATACTTAAAAGATTAAACAGCGCAAAAAAAAAAAACAACAAAAAAAACAAAACAAAAAAAAAAAAAAACGACGGGGGGCGAGGGTTCAATGAAGAATTACTCGAAGCATAGAATATCCCAGGCTGCATAGGGGCAGAGTACATAGTCAGATTGTTAAGGCCAAAATTAATTTAGCTCCGAAATCGACATTGGGGCAACGAAATTCGCATCCAGATTAAAAACCATACCTGCGCCATTCAATGGCGCGCACCCAGCAAAGTTGGCATTTCCTCCATCCTGGACTCTGCGCTCCACTGTATACGCATGTATCGACGTAACGTTGTGTGACGACCATCCAGACAACGTGACACAGCAGAGCGCGGTTGATTCCGGACCCTGTTCAAGATCATACGAGGGTACTACTGAGACGAGAATAAGTGTGTGCCCGGTCTTGCGATACTCACACGAGTAATTCGTCGGAGCGGACGCCGTAACATGAATTGGAGCAAGTCTCACCCGTGCTTTTGAGGAATAAAACAAAAGTACAACAAACACCCGAGTCTGGCGTGTCTGCCCAACGACCGATGCTTTCGAGGGAGTTGAAAAAACGAGCGGACCGAGAAAACGGTCTTTTCTCCAGACAGGCGCTTACATTATCCGCATTTCTCCACGTCTCACTCATCGTGGTGCGCCAAGTCATCTATTCGAAAGGATGCTCCTTTTACGGAAGCACTTTCCATATACTAAGCCGTTTTTTTTTTTTTTTTTTTTTACCATAAAGGCTGGTTTAGACATTGCGTTTTTAGTACCACCGTCAACGTTACGACCGGTTACGGCTGCTTACGACCAGACGCTACTACGCCTTGTCATGGCAAAAAAACAATGCAACGCAGCGTAGCGCAGTCAACGGAAACGTCTTAACCAGTCCTATACCTGTTAAGAGGGCATGCCGACTGCCGGCACCCAAAACATCGTATATGACAGGGGTCTCATACTCATTCGAGTGTGGGGGCCAGATAGCCCACACCCGAAAGGACGAGGGCGAATGGAGGCTGGGGATATATTTTGATATTTTGGGACAAAAAACAAAACAACAACAAACAAACAAACAAAAACAAACAAACAGCATTGGTGTTTTACGTTACAAAGCATCTGACTGTCCCAGCGACACACTAAAGGTATCTTTAGGCAAGGAATCTTATGCTTTCTGCTTTTTGTAAGCTCATCATTTGGCCCTCTTTAGCTTTTCTTTGCATATACGACTACTTTGGGCCCAGGCCTGGTGTTTTAGAAAGATTTAAAACACCGCCATACCACAGTACTGTCAGTTTTCAATAAAACGAGAGCAAACACACCATCCTTGCCCTGTCGCACAATTCACTAGGCTCAAGAGGCATAGACAACGTACCTCTCCATGCGGCAGTTCTTGCTTTTCTGACAACGTTTATAGCAGCATTATAAAAAAAAAACACTTCCATTTTAAAGGTATTGTCTGAACACTAGAAGTTCGAGCTCATAGCTTTATCTTTGGCCGTTGCTCCTGATGTGTTCACGCAGCCGAGGTGTCTCCTTGAGCAAAAAGCTCGCACTTGTATACCCTAGTAGTATGATATTGCCATTCCGGTTGATTTACACGAGAAAGGGCTGAGAAGCAAATATTTAAACAAAGCAATACTTTAATATATAAAAAAAAAATCAGAATAGTGCAAAATGCGCGAACAGAGCAGAGCTCCTTTTCGAGCGGAAATGAATTGACAATATAAAAGTATTATTTATGGCGCATGCATGCGGCGCTCAAGGCATGGGAACGGGGACTTGCAGCCGCGGGATGCTTATGAGCCGCATCACAGAGAGTCGCGGGCCGCGTGTTTCAGACCCTTGGTATATGAAGTCGTTTCCAAGTCTCGTTAAAATCCAAACACTGTGATCCGAATCACTTCGCGACTTCATTTCACCGTAAAGAGTAGGCAGTAATTTGCTTTTTCTTGAAAGAACAGTCCATGTTTCTAAAGCTTTACATTTTTAGCGAATTACGAGCGTTTGTTGAAAAATAAGAATTAGTAGTCCCAAGAGGCAGTGGCGTCACTAAAGTCAGTGGCACGGTGCCCCCCCCCCTTCCCTTCCCCCCTCCCCTCCCCTCCCCTCCCCTCCCCTTCCCTCCCTCCCCTCCCTCCCCCCCCCCCCCCCTAGTGACGCCACTGCCAAGTGGTATGAGCATTTAAGAACTTCGTGTTCCGGAAATTTGAAGGAAAAAGAAAGACTTAGCTGATATGCCCTCTTGAAACTTGAACGTTGCAAAAATACGCACGTTTGCACACACCAACGCCAGACGCGCATTCCCAGTCCCGTTTTGTGCAATAAATCGTGCAAGAGGAGTAACCAGAAGGTTACTCCTCTGGTTACTAACAATTGCAACCAGAGGAGTAACCAGGTTATTCCTCTGGTTGCGCCTCGAAGCGGAGCTCACATAATTACTGCCACCAGATGATTCGGCACAAGCACTCAAGCTCGGGTCCAATGAATCTCTGTCCGCCGGTCGTCCCAGTCCTGCGAAAACGCCGCACATGGTAGTCGTACCTGCCAAATCAAACTTATTGCCCAAATGGCATACCTAGACAACACTGGCCTCCAGCAATGCGGAGCGCAACTACGTCCGCTTTTTGCGCAGGAGTTGTGGTGACGTCAGAAAGACGCCGAGCTCTGATTGGTTCTGAATGAAGGATAGTGGGTAGACCTCAAAGGCAGCCTCCTTTGAGGTCTGCCCACTATCCTTCAATCGGATCCAATCAAAGCTCGGCGCGTCTTCCTGACGTCACCGCAACTCTTGCGCAAGAAGCAGACGACTTGCTCTCCGCATTGACAGCGCACGCGTTTTGTTCGAGAAACGTGAAAAAAACAAGAAAAAAAAAAACAGAAAAAAGTGTGCTTGTTTTTGAGTCTGGACGAGATCACACGAATGTGTAAACTATTTCGCGGCATCCAATTGGTCGCGAATGAATTGGTGGACATGACCGCGGGTCTTATGGTGTGGCGGTTTTGCCGCGAATCCCTAAGCTTGGTGCATGCGCTAATACAAGTTTCTAGAGACCATACATTTCCAGAAAGTATTAGGGAACATGAGCGGCTGGTGAAAATTATAGGTTTTGCAGCAATTGTCTACACGTATCACCTCAAACCAGTTTAGAGAGCTTTGTCCGTTGAGGTGGAATCATTGTGTCGCCCGAATCTCAGCTGCTATTCAAACAGGTAAGTGAGGCGATTCAGAAGTCCTTAAATCCCGGAGCACAGTAAACGCGTCAGCTCATGTCAAAAGCAAACCGCAACATTGTGGCACTTCATCAAAACACGAACTCTTATAAGAGAAATCAATTACCCATTGCGAAGCAAAGGGAAAACTCGAAATTAAAATCGCGTGTTGTCATACACTATTAGCTACATTAGAGCCAAAAATTAACACAGTTCAGCTGTTCAGATGCCACAACTCTCAAATTCAATAACTAGCGATGAAACACTCGTGCAACTATTTATGCGCAATATAGCAAGAAATAAAAACAACAGCAGGTCCGCCATCTTGAAACAAACAGCAAATGAAATGAAACAAAATTGTAGAGCCCATCCACTTTACGTGCAGATGGAGGACCAGCGAAGCTGTTCTCTTTATGACAACTTTACGACAACTATACGGCATGTATACGATTTCCATACGATGGCAATGAAGACACGTACACGATTTCATTGTTTAATTGTCTTTAATTCTTAGTGACTCAAGTGATAATTGCCTTATGGGCAAGTTCTAAACCCAATTTTTTGAGGCACACCTCGAGGACAGTTCTTTTCCGATCGAAAGAAAAGAAGGTTAGATTGGCGCGCTGTGCCCTCAGCCTCGTCACAGCCAGGGCCGGATTAAGGTACGGACTAAGGGGGCTGCAGCCCAGGGCCCCCGACTCTCTGGGGGCCCCCATGACGGAAGGTTGATTGACGCAGCTCGTAGAAAAAAAAAACGAAACCAAAATATATTTTGGAAGGCGATGTTGCTTTGCCGCAGCATTTGAGAAGAGGGATATACAAAGATAAAGGCGATGTCAGCGAGGCAAAACGCGCACTTCGCGTAGCACACTGCTATCCCTGTAAAAAGCCGGCCCTTTGGGTGGGTGACCAGCCCGTTAGGGTGCTTGTCCGCTTTCTTTTGAAAGGGGCCTCGAGCAAACGAAGAAAACACGCGAGGGGCCCCCAATCTGGGGTTTTTCGCTCCTCTTTTTTTTTTTCTTTTTGTCAGGAAGGGAAATGTCATAAACACCTCCCCCTTCACCCTACTCGGGTTCGTGTCTCGTGCGCGCAAACACGTGTTTTTGAGCAGCGCTTACACTTTGAAAGTGCGGCCTTCGACGCTGCTGGGGAAGGGAACAAAGCTGCATGCCGCCTCCGCGGTGGTCTTGCCGGAGTGCTCCCTAGTTGAAACCAGACGGGAATGGTAATTTTTTTTTTTGTATTTCGAGGCTACTTTCTATAGATTAAAAAATAAAGGAAACTGCAGTATTTCCCAGGTTCATTGCCTTAACCAGACATCATTATCATCATCATCGTCGCTATCATCATCATCATCATTAGGGCCCCTGAAGCGTCCTTAGCCCAGGGCCCCGAAATGCCTTAATCCGGCTCTGGTCACAGCGCACTCTTAGCTGAGATAAGTCGGTGACCGTAGATGATAACAAGGAATCAGGACCTTACTATCTAAGGCCAAGGAAGGCTGACTCACGCGGGTTCCACCTCTTTTTATTTATACTTGCCATGACCAATCAGAACGAAGGAGCGCCGTTTAAACGTTTTTTTTTTTTTTTTTTGTTAACATTTATGGACGCATTTTGTTTTTCCAGATCCTAGCACACAACAGCTTCGCTGTAAAAAGAAAAGCTCCTACAAATAAATCGGAAGCAGAGGCGGCCCCTGTAGAGCGTGCACCACATTTCGCGCCGAAGCGATGTGGCAAAGTATGCCTGTAGACCACGCCGGCGAGTATGCGGCGGACCATCGAACTTCGCCCGGCTGTACGTTGGCTTTGCGTGCGGCGCAACAACCGCTGTTCTAACGCCACACGCAGAGCGACCGCCGCCGGGCGAAATTCGTCGGTTTTATCACTCCACGGAGTCCAGCGAACATGCGACGGATTTCGCCCGGCGGCGGTCGCTATGCGCGGGGCGTCAGAACAGTGGCTGCTACGCCGAGCGCAAAGTGAACATGACACCGGGCTGAGTTCGTCGGCTATCCGGCGCATATTCGCTCCACGGAGTTCAGTTTATACTTGCGAATTCGAGGGCGGATCCGCGCCGGCGACGAGCGGATTCTGGAGCCGGGTGGCGAGATCCGCTCGTAGCTGGCGGAAACCCTGGATCGGTCCGGGACCCATATCTTGACTTTCCGTCTTCGACCAGTCTATTTCGCCACCCTGCTCCAAAATCCGCTCGCCGCCAGCGCGGATCCGCCCACGAATCCGCAAGTGTAAACGCGCCATTAAAATGCGCCATGCAGAAGATTCACGCGTGAAATCGCAGGTTTTCGAAAGAGGTGTATCTCGAAACAACCCATTATGATTTGAACCCTTCTCGTTTGAACCCATTCGCAAAACGCCCTTCGCGTTTTAACCTTTCGCATTTGAACCCTTTCTCATTTATACCCGTCTCATTTGAACTCACTCTCATTTGAACCCTTCTCGTTTGAACTCAATTGCAAAACGCTCTTCGCGTTTTAACCTTTCGCATTTGAACCTTTTCTCATTTATACCCGTCTCATTTGAACTCATTCTCATTTGAACCCTTCTCGTTTGAACTCAATTGCAAAACGCCCTTCGCGTTTTAACCTTTCGCATTTGAACCCTTTCTCATTTATACCCGTCTCATTTGAACTCATTCTCATTTGAACCCTTCTCGCTTGAACTCAATTGCAAAACGCCCTTCGCGTTTTAACCTTTCGCATTTGAACCCTTTCTCATTTATACCCGTCTCATTTGAACTCATTCTCATTTGAACCCTTCTCGTTTGAACTCATTCGCAAAACGCCCTTCGCGTTTTAACCTTTCGCATTTGAACCCTTTCTCATTTATACCCGTCTCATTTGAACCCTTCTCGTTTGAACTCAATTGCAAAACGCCCTTCGCGTTTTAACCTTTCACATTTGAACCCTTTCTCATTTATACCCGTCTCATTTGAACTCATTCTCATTTGAACCCTTCTCGTTTGAACTCAATTGCAAAACGCCCTTCGCGTTTTAACCTTTCGCATTTGAACCCTTTCTCATTTATACCCGTCTCATTTGAACTCATTCTCATTTGAACCCTTCTCGTTTGAACCCATTCGCAAAACGCCCTTCGCGTTTTAACCTTTCGCATTTGAAACCTTTCTCATTTATACCCGTCTCATTTGAACTCATTCTCATTTGAACCCTTCTCGTTTGAACCCATTCGCAAAACGCCCTTCGCGTTTTAACCTTTCGCATTTGAACCCTTTCTCATTTATACCCGTCTCATTTGAACTCATTCTCATTTGAACCCTTCTCGTTTGAACCTCATTGCAAAACGCCCTTCGCGTTTTAACCTTTCGCATTTGAAACCCTTTCTCATTTATACCCGTCTCATTTGAACTCATTCTCATTTGAACCCTTCTCGTTTGAACTCAATTGCAAAACGCCCTTCGCGTTTTAAACCTTTCGCATTTGAACCCTTTCTCATTTATACCGTCTCATTTGAACTCATTCTCATTTGAACCCTTCTCGTTTGAACTCAATTGCAAAACGCCCTTCGCGTTTTAACCTTTCGCATTTGAACCCTTTCTCATTTATACCCGTCTCATTTGAACTCATTCTCATTTGAACCCTTCTCGTTTGAACTCAATTGCAAAACGCCCTTCGCGTTTTAACCTTTCGCATTTGAATCCTTTCTCATTTATACCCGTCTCATTTGAACTCATTCTCATTTGAACCCTTCTCGTTTGAACTCAATTGCAAAACGCCCTTCGCGTTTTAACCTTTCGCATTTGAACCCTTTCTCATTTATACCCGTCTCATTTGAACTCATTCTCATTTGAACCCTTCTCGTTTGAACTCAATTGCAAAACGCCCTTCGCGTTTTAACCTTTCGCATTTGAACCCTTTCTCATTTATACCCGTCTCATTTGAACTCATTCTCATTTGAACCCTTCTCGTTTGAACCCATTCGCAAAACGCCCTTCGCGTTTTAACCTTTCGCATTTGAACCCTTTCTCATTTATACCCGTCTCATTTGAACTCATTCTCATTTGAACCCTTCTCGTTTGAACTCAATTGCAAAACGCCCTTCGCGTTTTAACCTTTCGCGTTTCAACCCTTTCTCATTTGGACCCGTCTCATTTGAACCATGTTCTCATTTGAACACTGTATTTCAAACTAATCGCCTAACGCTCTTTGTGCTTTAACCTTTCCTTATTTATGCCCTTCTCGGCTGAACCCGATCTCATTTAAATACTTATTGTTTATTAAACTCCGTCTCAAAGCACGTATACTTGGCGTTTCAACCCGTATCGTTTAAACATAGACATAGTTTGGCAATTTGCCTGTCATCCTTTTTAGACTGCTCTTGGAATTTCAACCAGTCTCTTTCCGTGTTAATAAATGAATAAAAATAATGGAGATACCGGCACTGTTAATAACAGTGCCGGCTACTACATAGCAATTGTTATTTGATAAAAACATAACCAGATCTAGAACAAAACAAGCACACAAACAAACAAAAATTCCGCCAGAGTCGGCATTGTACATATTATTACAATTCAAACCTGTTCGTCAATCCATTTTCGTGGTCTACCTGTGCCAGTGTGCACCGATGCGAATATGTGATGTTCCACACCAAGGCTAACTGGCGATCGCTTACTGCCCGCACCGGCAGCATCACAAAGCAGCGGCTGCGGCGGGTCTCTCGCCCTACTGTGCACCTCGTCGCTCACAAAGCGCTGCCGCCAACACTCAAGAGCACCCCCAGCAGGGAGCGGCCAACGATCCTGTGCCCACCCCCGCATGGATCATTTTAACCCTTTTGAATAGGATCCATTGCATTCTAAATATGTTCACAGAAATATTTTGTTTTCCATACCGTCAAGTTACAAACGACTCTCAAAGCATTATGCCATTCAAACCGTATGGCTAATCGTTAGGCTGCTGAACGGCTCTTCACGAGACGCATAGAATAAAACATTCTTTTATGCCGCAGAATCAGTCATCGCACCTCAATGCGATCCCATGCTCGGTAAAGCTTTATTCTAGAGCTTTGTTCCCACAAGCATTATCAACGTAGGAAATGACCTACGGTTGGTTAAACTATTTAAGGTGATCACAGCAACAAAACACGGACCATACACAGGCCAGAGAATACCTTCGCCCTCCTTAACAAGTTTCAAAGGAAGATCCTGCCATTGGCAAGCTGACACTGCGGCGTTTTGCTTTCTTACCAGGCACAGCTTTTTTTTTTCTCCATTTCAGTCGTGAATCATCGGATGCAAATTATGCTCATCTGGCATGCCCTGTGAGGATATTGAATTATTTACAATCGGTGTCGGAGTGGTCGTACAGATCTACGATCATTGTATATTTGCATATATGTGTCGTCCGTCATGCCGTGGATTGGCATGTACTCTAGATGTCATTCTCCAAGAAGCATTTCAAAGCGCAATAAAGCTTCAGGTGCCTGGACTTCATAAATGTCATTGGTTCCTTTATTTTGGTTTCCCGTGAGTGTATGCTGAAGTTATTGCTTTTCCCAAGCCTGATCATGTACACGGTCAAAATGAGAAAAGTCGTTTTGAGAATGGTCAAAACCAGAAAGTTTGTTTTTAGTAAGCTTGAAATTAGAAAGTTTAAAATGAGAAGAAAAGTCTTTTTGAGAATGGTCAAAACAAGAAAGTATGTTTTGAGAAAGTTTGAAAGGAGAAGGGTTAAAATTAGAAAAGTAGTTTTGAGATTGGTCAAAACCCGAAAGTATGTTTTGAGAACGGTTTAAGTGAGAAAAGGAGAAAAGCGAAAGTTGTTTTGCGCTGGGTTGAAATGAGAAGGTGAAAACGAGAAGGTAGAAATGCGAACGGGTTTGAGAACCACCCTTAGAAAGTGGATAAGCCCTTAGATCTCGAGTTTGCAGCAGCGCACCAGGCGAGCAAAATAGAATATTTGCGGCTCGCGTTTCGAACATCCGTCATTACCGAGTCATTACGCTTCCCCACTACAGTTTGTGCGTACTTCGTTCCATTATAAGTGGCAGCGTTGCAGAGGCTACAAGAGCAAGCTCCGAACTTCGTGTCCCTGCCAAACACGCGCGCTCGTGCAGTGCGAGCATCGTTCAGGGGAACGGGTTTACTACGGTTGATCGAATGCCATTTCATCGAAGCACGTTTCAAAGAATGGGCACGTTTAATCGAAGCACGGTTTAGAGAAAGCAGAGCCTCAGTTTAGAGAAACGCCGTTTATCGAAAAGGGGGCGCTTTTTAAAAAAAGGCTTTCCTACTTCTCGCGTCTATCACTGGTGCGCGTGTTAAGCTACGTCCCCCGCTGCGCTCCCGCCGCTTTGCGGCGGCAGTCTGCGGCGGCTCATTACAAAAATGTTAACTCACCTGATTTACCCGTACACGCCGTTTCGCGGCGGCTAAATTCGCTAAAAGGAGGCTCATCGCCATTTTCTCTAAACTGGGATCTCTATAAAGGGATTCGATAAACCGGGGTCGGTAAAACGGCGTTCGCTAAAACGAGCTTCTCTAAACCGCATGCCTCCGCAGGGGGGTGTGCTTTTGCTTTTGCAAATAGCTTCGGCTTCGCTATCACGTAAAGTGAAACATACGTGCTCCCGGAGGCCATGAAAGAAAGCAATACAAATAAGGAAGCTGAATGTTTGACGGGACGCTAAAGCGTCCCTGGCGTCCCGTCATTATAACAAAAGCGTCCCGTCATCACAAACGCTAAAGCGGCGGGCTGCATTTTTTTAATTTATTTTAATTTTTATACGTTTTATTATCGCGCATGGACAGGCTGACAGACGCTTGTGTTCGAACGTGGCTCGTGCATAACCGAACGTTACAACGCCGCTTTTGTGGTCGGTATCGCGTGGATAGTGCAACCAGCATTACATGGTCGCGTCTTGTGGACGCGCTCGGGCAGGGGGCGCGAGCACGTTCGCAAGATGCGACCATGTTATGATGGCTGCGCCATCCACGCGGCGCTGTAACGTTCGATTTTGCATGTGCCACGTACGAATGCAAGCATCTGTCAGCATCTGTATAAGCGCAATAACAAAAAAAAAAGAATTATGCAGCTCGCGGCCTCAGCGTCCCATTAAACATTCCTTTCAGCTTTCTTATTTGTATTGCTTTCTCTCATGGCTTCCGTGAGCCCGCATGTTTCACATTACGTGATAGCAAAGTTGAAGCTATTTGCCAAAGCATGTTCCCCTGAACGATGCTGGCACTGCACGAGCGCGCGTGATTGGCGGGGACACTGAAAGCTCGGAGCTCGCTCTTGTACCTCTGCTACGCTGCCACTTTTAACGGAGTATAATACAAACAGTAGTGGGGAAGCGTAATGACGCATGCTCGAAACGCGAGCCACAAATATTCTATTTCGCTCGCCTGGAGCGCTGCTCAAAAACTTGAGAGCTACGGGCCTATGGTGGTGAACAGTATACCTTGCTGATAAACCGGTTTTACCGAGATCCCTGGTCCCTAGCATGGACCACAATATGACTTCTGGAGAGTTGGTACAAGCGCTTCTCCGAGAATCTGTCTTAGACATTTCGTATTGAATCAAGAACACGTGCCATAGATGTCAAAGCCACGACTTCAAAGAAAAAGGACAAGCTGTGAAGCTGTAAAGTAACATAGATTTATTGTTCTGCATAAATACGAGCAAACTATAACCTTTAAAAGTCCTACACAGGCGAAACATCCCCAGAAGCAAGATCCAGCAGATATTCTAGGTCTTTGTTCGGTCCTCTCAGATGAAGACAGCAGCGCAGATAAAGCATTGAGAGTTGCATGTGCCAGTACTCCAGTCTGAAAAAAAGTTAAGTCATAATTTCACTCCAAGTTAAAAGTCGACGTACACTTTGTGCTTCCCACCTTTGCACGCCTCTCCCTTTCCTAGACGCTCTCCACTTTCTACCTTGCCCGACCATGGCACCTTTCGCAGTTTAGGAGGGGAGGACGCTTCTACACATAAGGCGAGGCTCACACCCTGAGTAATTTTTGTGATAATACTTTTCTGCTAGAATGATCATCTACAAACAGCGATCTCATTGCATGCGTCTTCTAAACTATGGCACTGTGGTGATAGCAAATGAAATCTTGATGAAATTACTGAGATAGAAGCTAATAAAATGGAAAAGTAAGTAACAGGTGCAGCAAAGCACATAGTACAAAAAGAAGAATTAAGAAAGCGTGGTGATTTCAAATCAGCATGAAACAAAGAGATGAAATTGTCTTTACTAAGCTCAGAGCCAATGATTTTGTACGGAGAAAAATTAAACGTGTCAATATCCACACATAGCCAAATGCCCAATGCACAGTGTAAATTACAGAGACCTCTGAATTGGCCCGACATAAGAGCAGATACCCGAGAAGCCTGCAAACAAAAAGCTCACCTGAGTTTACACTCAAACACGAAGTAACTCCACCAGCACTGCAGCCAAACTCTAAAACCGCTACTGCGGCCCTGGCTGGAAGCGTGATGTCGTGTGGCGATGCGAGCCATCAGCGTGAACCGATCCACAGGATGACCGTGGTTTTTTGTGATGGAACGCACCGTGTTGATGTTCCTGTAATATTTTGCCAACCGAGAATTGGATGACAAGTGCACAAAAGTACCACATCACAAAAAGTCAGACCCTCGTATGATTCACCTAGCAAGTTACTGCGCATAAGAAAATGGTGTGACGAGTGGACCAGAAAATTACAGACGTGAGAAATTTCACCCTGCAATGTCCAGTTGCCGATTTTAGGACATGGACACGTTCGGAACTTTTTTTTCAGGCATGATGTACACTCGGCCACAAAAGTTTATGGACCGCGCGAGCCGTAGCGGAGCTGCATCACTGCGCTACCTCGCGGTGCGGCGCCTGTTGTCGAGACCCGTAATGCGCCCAAGTGCATCCTTTGGTAGTCGCAGGCATGTTAACCATCCCCACTTCCGGCCGATGCCTTCTTATTCACACAAATACGGCGCCAAGCGCCGCTTCGGTAGCCGCCATAACGCAGCTCTACCTCGGTGGCGCGATGACTGGCAGAAGCTGCGATATCAACTATATCTTCTGCCGTCCAGCATGGAATTGTTTTTCCCAGCTCAGTGGCCAGGAAGACAGTCATTGTACCTTTTTTTTTTCTTCCTCTTTTTCGTTCTAAAATCTTTTGAAGTTCTTAATTTTATTTAATACCGTGAGAAATATGTAACAAATGACCAGTGTTGGGTAACATACATCTAAAAAGTACTTTAAGTACAAACTAAATGAGGGGCGATGTCCTTCAAGTGAAGTAATAAGTACACTGGGTGCAACGTACTTGAAGTACTATAAATAGAATATAGTACTTTCAAAGTAAAGTACTATAAACAGAATGTATAGTACTTTCAAAGTAAAGTACAAGTACTTTTAAACACAATGCTATTTCATGATGCCCTTTCATTCCCCTATATATACAGTGCCTTTTTCAACTGGTATGCATTGCCCCAAGGGTAATCGGGGGTGCATCACTTGTTTTAAGAAATGACGGGGAACATTGGATAAAGTCAAGAGGCCACATTGTAGTTATTTTAGGAAATGGTTCCAAATTCAGAAGTCCCTCAGACTTCTGAATTTGGAGCCACTTGCACTGGCTCATTGCACTGAAGGGGATTAACATACTAAGAGAGAACATGACGTCAGCCCCGTAGCTTCCGCTAGCGATCCTCTCGTAGAGGAGTGTCCTCTCCTTAACGAGAAAAAGAGTAAATGTGCAGGCGAACTGGTGATAATTAATCATGATGTGACACCTGAGACTGTGGTGTGGAAAAATTAAGGAATTTCTAAGCTGAAGGAAAACACAAAGTAGAATGTCTCTAAACATTGTGATGTCCTCGTCTGTTGTCTTTTCCTTCAACTTAAAAGTTCATTTTTTCGCACCACAGCCTCAGGTGTCACATTATGATTAATTGCCCTCTCCTAATATTTTTAACCACCTCGCTTGCACTGACCGAGCGAGAAGTAGCGAGAGTTCGAAATGCTGCGGGAAAGCCGCCCCCAGAACAGACGGAGCAATGCATCGTCTGCTCGCATTTCTGGCGAGAGTAGATCTATATTCCTCCTAGTATGTCTTCAGAGTAGACAAAGCATCCTTTTATGATATAAATTTAACAAAACCAAATTGGGCGAATGTACTTTGACATTGGGAGTTTTACTTTCTTTCGAAAGTACCAGAAAAAAATACTTAGAGTAAAGTACAAGTACATACTCAGAGAATGTACTTCAAGTAGAGCACAAGTTTTCTAGACCTACTTGAAGTAGTACTTTAAGTGCTATGTACTTAAAAGTACTTCTCAACACTGTAAATGACGCTTTCTGAATCAATTGTCACTGACTGGTTGACAGGGCAGCAAGTGCAGACAAAATTAAAAGACTTCTGAAACAACAAAAGGAAAGAAAAAGGCCGAATGGCTGTTTTCCTGGCCGCTGAGCTGGGAAAAACGATACCATGCCGGGCGGCGGGAGGTAGAGTTGATATCTCGGCTTCCACTCATTGTGCCACCGAAATACAGCTGTGGCACGGCTGCAAACGGTGGCCATCGAACCGGCCCCCGGTGCATGTTCGTGAGAATAAGAAGGCGTCGGCTGGAAGCAGGACAGTTGACATGCCTGCAAGTACCAAAGGAAGCGCATGCGTGCACTACGGGTCTCGACCACAGGCGCCACGCCGCAAGGTAGCATGGTTATGCAGTTCGGCCGCAGCTCGTGCGGTCCGTAAGACTTTGTGGCTGACTGTACATTATGTTGTCATTCCTAGAGGCCAATTCATTTAATGAGCATAACCCAAGCGACAAAATGCTTTATCTACAGCCAGTAAAGTATCGAGACTTCTCCAACACTCGCTGGAGCAGATCACTTGCCTGAAAACCAGCAGCATTGGTCGTGGCAGGCTGCGGATGCAGTCCATAACCTCGTCGAAATGGCCCTGCACCATGGTGCGCATGTAGGCCACGTCCTCAGAAGATAGGCGGTTCCGGATGCGCAGCGTAGGCCGCCGAAGGGGTCGCTGCATCAGGATCTCGCAGAAGACCGGGTAGTCTGGAATGGACCAAAAGCAAAAGAGAACAGACGAAGTTACATTGCTTACGCAATATGGTGTAAATATGTAGCGTTAAGCTCATGTGCAAATGTTGCTGCAATAGCAAATTCGGTGCAGCCCCCTTTGGAAAACCACAGAACTGGTTCGAACTCAACAGAACTCACTTGAAACCCCCAGCTCGAGTGAGTATGCCTTCATGGCCACTTGATCGTTCATGATGATTGCCTTCCAGAGCTGGCAGAGAGACAGACGATTCTCCTTGGTTATGTCTTCATAGAGCCCGTGGTCCAGAAGCACAATCCGAGCTTTTCCGTCTTCCCCTTTCTGGACAAACACTGGAGTGGGACAAAACCAATGCAACTTCCTACGAGCAGGGCGGCAAGTGCAGACAAATAGACTCGGTGGAAAACGTCTCTCCTCTTATTTGGACAGGTAAGAAATAATGGATGAAGATGTCTGCGCTACTGTCAACAGTTAATTAGAGAAGCTACTAAGTGCTTTGTTTTCTCTCATTTACCTCACCCTGAAGAAGAGATAGAGGCTAAGACAAATAAAAACAGGAATAAAATGTCAACAAAGCAATACATCAACTTTAACAATGTTTTCATGCAACTACAAACAACAGTCCATGCTAAAGGAAGTCTTATTTACACACCATACTCTTGTGACGTAGCTCTGAAACCCCTGGTAAGATCTAATATATATCTGTTAAGTGTATAGAAGATGGGATAAACAATTTTCATTACTCCATAAACTTGCAAGCTTCACTTTTCTGCATACTATAATAGACAAAAGCACAAACAATATCAAGTTATCCTGAAACTGCATCTGACATTCCTATAAAACCGCGAGTGCAACGCCCGAGCATACTCGGACACGCTCCAACACAGGTTTGTTTCAGCTTGCTCACTATCTCTTACAACTAGGCAACTGACTTTTTTTTTTTTTTTGTGTAGACTAACGTTTTGTTTTGCGATAATACCTGTTGGCAGCACGTGGGAAATTATGTTTAGGGGACTTCTGTCTCGGTTTGCTCCTTCGTTGTTCCAGAAAGACGAATCTATGTAGCTCAACCTTGTGCTTTATGACGAACACTGAAATCTAGAAATTAGTAATAAACTAAACAATTTAGCAACTAAACATTTTCTCAAAAAGTATAACACGAGAAAAATATCCTAGGTTGCAGGCATGCAGACATGAACTAACTTATAGCCCATAGATCAGTCTGTCTTCGATAAATAAATATAGTTCATAAGGCATGCTACAGTTTTTCTCCATGGAACCAAAATTTGTGTTTGACATGTTAAAAAAATACCCGGCACTTAAAGGGCTCAAGTACGAGTAAGAAAAAACAGGCAAGTTCACTGACACTTGGGAGGTGCCCCATAATAGCTTACGAAATAGAGAGGCATACCGACTAACCATTTCCAGGATGGGGATCTGCATGGACAAATCCAGTATGAAACAACTGTTCTGCAAAAGCAGCCACCATTTTGCGGTCAACCTGTGAGACAAGGAAGGAAATGGCTGCGTTACTTCAAGCAGTGGCACCTGTTTGTATTAGAAACAGAATAGGCCATTCATACTACTCCGGAGACGCCAAAGGAAAATGCTTAACGAACATTGAAGACAAATAATAAGCTGTCATGTAAATTGCAATCACTGGAAAATGCCTTCTTTCTAAAACAAAAGGACTTTATATTGGCACTACTTATGGGAAAGGAGTGCTCAAAATTAAGCCACATAATACACTTGGAGTCTACAAAGCATCAACATAAAATTTTAACCTTTAACAGGCATGATGACAACGGTAATTTAAGAAAGTTAGCACAAGCCATGCAAACACTTACATCGGCCAAATCAAGTCCAAGTCTCCGGATACCCTGTAAGTCACTGATCTTGACACCATCAATGAACTCCATTGTGAGCACTCTCTGAAAGAAAGTTAACAAAAGCTGTAACAACAGAAAACAGCTGCACCCAGTCGTAAAAAGCACACTCGAAACAAGTTATCTGTGGCGAAGAAAAGCATTCGTCTAGGCAGCTTCAGTAAAACAATGTGACAGAACTAGGTAAGGGAGCACCTTAGAGATGCATATTCTACAGGACACCAGGAATAGCTAGGAAAATGCATGCAAGGAGTTGCTAATGCCCAACGCCCCCATCTGTCCAAAAGTGCCAACTAGCCTCTCAAAGCTAGTCTACTGTCGTGTATTCATATATTGCGCCTCCAGAGTCAGGTTCTCCCGAGTGGCACCAGAGGGAACCACGCAACCAGATAGCTACGTGAGGAGACGGGCAGCGCGTGTGAGGGTTCGGTTTCGTTTTCCTAACACGTCTACGGGAGCTCGCGTTACACACCAGCAGAGCAAAGAGCGATTAGCCACCGACTAGCACTTAATGGTCCCCAGCTATGCTGGCTGGTCTTGAATCAGTTAATAAAGTAATATCTACTGTAACGAAGATATAACATCTACCGCATCGATTAAGAGGCAGTCCTTTACACTGTTTATGTCAAACTGAGTTTCTCATGAGGCGATTTTTGCAGCTTACCAGATTCTTTCCAACATGTAAGCTCAAGTATTCTTCTTCAGGGCTTCTTTGTCTGACAAAGCCAAATAAATCCCCTGTGTAATGTCGGCTGCCGCACCGAGGCTTCTAGGAGGTTCCTTTTCGGGTGCTTCCAGCCAGCTTCAACCTCCTCCGTGTTTTATTGACATTGTTGAAAGTAAAGAAGAGTCCATTGCACTACTAGTTCACACGTCATTTTCCCATGATTATGTACCATTTATAGCAAACATTTGTCGGATCTTTAACGAGAAATTATGTCATTGAATATTGATAGGACTGCAAAAGTTTATAGCCATCGGGACTATTTACCTACTTTACTTGTTTCTGGCCACTGGACTTTAGGGACATAGACAAATCGAAGGTGCTTCAGGTCCTGGGCACATCGCTCCATGTTGCGGGCTTCATGCTCAAAGTCGAGCTCCTTCACCAGGCAAGACTTCAGATACTGAAAGAACATTCCAACCTTAAGAACATGCAAACCAAGCTCTCTGTGAATTCTCAACACGAGATCCATCTCATTCAAGATAGGCCTTGCAGTGCTCAAAAAAAAATTCCCATGACAACATGAACACTCTGCTTAGGGTTGTGATATTGGCCCATTTTTATTTCGACGCTTTTGTCGCTTTTTTACTCAGGAGCGCGTGAAAGAGCATCTCCTGGTACGAGCTCTTAACACTGACTGTTCTATAGTGGCATTTTGTTTCCAGCTATTTCTTCGTATTTTTCTCGCGAATGCGTGCCATTGATGCCGGGTACTATAACCCCCTTTCAGTTTACGATGCACCACAGAGGATGGTACGGGCCATCGAAGCCAATCCTATGCTGTGTGAGTGTCACATGGCCTTTAGGAGGGGCACAGCGAAATGCGGGGCACGTAATCGTGCGACACAATCACAGCGCTCGATTGACTGGGACAGCACATAGCATCCGCTGCAGTTCGTCTTAGGGAGAAACAGAGTATGCAAACAGGGGCATCCCCCTAAACGGAAAAACACGTGGGCACCCCAGGCAGGACACTCACATCCAGAATCCAGGCAAAGTTGAAGTTTGGGTGCATCCAACTGACGACGTGCAAGAGGATGCCAATGCCATTCAAGTCCCCAGTGAAGCGCTGCTGCAGGTCAATAAACTGAACCTGGACATATGCAAAGACGCCGTATTGGAACAATTAGTCTTTGATTGTTGTGACTCGCTTATGTATTCTAGTTCTAAAACACTGTAATGTGTGCAACCTACTTAAATTTACTCTCACGATTCCACTTTTATCACTAAGCTATCGCTCCCTGCCCTCCTTTAAAAAAACAAAATCGTAAGAGGGAAATGATGTTTTAAATTTCAGCCAGTACCTCACTTTTCATTCAGCTCTTTTAGGATATAGTGTACACACCATGATACTGCAAATGTGAGAGCTTTCAGTTTACGCTTAGAAAACCATATTTGAGAGCCTACACTTATCATGCAAGTTCATAATCGCTAAAACGGTAAGGGAAATGCACTAACAGTTTTGACAGCAGGCTTCAAGCTGCATAAAAAGTATGAGAAATCAGCAAGCAAAATTCAAGAAGCACAACCTGTAGTTACAATAATTAGAGGTGCCTCATTCTAAATAGGTACTTCATTGACATGAAAACATGTCAAATAACATAAAAATAGAACAATCTGCAAAAAAACAAAATACCTTAACAGCCACATTTTTTCCTTCGTGCGTCTTTGCCTTGAAGACCTGTGCTAGGCTTGCAGCTGCTATGGGTGATCGATCAAACTGTGCAAAGAGCTTTTCTGGCAAACAACCAAAGTCCTCGTAGAACAGTTCATTGATCTGAAAAGGAGCGGTAATTTAATTGAACCACCAGAAACGTCCTACAGAAATGGATGTTTGTAAAATTCTGAAGAATCGAGGTAAATTATAGATTTTAAATGGAAAAGTGAAATCATGCTCTGTCTAGAATCAAGTCTGCAGCATCAAAGGTGCACTAAAAAGGTTTTGACTTTTCCCTCTCAGTTACTTCCACTGCTTGTCCTGCATACAGCATTATGTTTTGTAGTGGGAAGTGTGTGCACATAATTTGTATCTTGGAATTTTTGGGAGCATGTAAGTTGAGGCAAGCCCCCTGAAAATGAAGTCAAAAACTTCCTTGGCATACCTTTAAGGCTGCTCTACAATTTTGTCACATCTATAGACTTTCAAAGTCCTTTCATATAGTACAGGCCTGGCATTTTATTTATAATTAAATTTACCGTAAAATACCGAGGCAGCGCCCACCCCACTTTCACTAAAACCGGGTTAATCTAGACATGGGCGCTTGTCCAGAAAAATCGGGCGCTAACGTATAATTTGCAGAATTCACAAGTTAGGGAAAATATTATTAGTGGGTGCTTGATTAAAGTGGGCGTTTCCGCGGTATTTTACGGTAGTAGCATTTTGGGGGTTTATTTCTTACAATGAATTTAGCATCTTCAGATCATTAGATGGGATACAATTTTAATAGCCGAGTTCTCTGGAAGCAAGGATCCTCTCGTCGGCCTGATATTTAAGTACCCATTTTTTTTTCCCCCTTTGTACGACATAACAAAACTAGTGTTCTTTCAAGACTGCTGGCAAATGTTTACAAACCCAATGAGACTGACAAATAAAACCTAAATCAAGTTTCTATACCGTAGCAACACTCATTCCCAGTGTTCCCGTTTGTGAAGCTGATGAGATCAACTATAGAAGTAGAAATAAGGGTTAGAAAGAGACAAAATGATACCATCGATACCATTTAACACTCACCTCGTCCCCAACTCGAACCAAAGCTCGGTCATGTAGAACTTCAAGAGTGTCGAGGTATTCTCGCGGCAGGAGGTGGTTTAAGGCAACTAGACTCTGTCCGAGCTTGATGTAGAGACCCCCATTTGCGAGGCAGCCACTGAGAATGCGATCAGCACCACGCTGGTGACATGCCTTTATTGCAGTCTTGTACTCCTCAGTGCCCTGTAACCCCCATGTGACCCCTGATCACTTCACACACATCACTTCAGATAGAAAAGAACATGGCAGACCTGTGAATGAACACAATCATACAAATGTCCACGCACAAGTTGGCCACAAAAGTTTACGGACCACGCGAGACACAGCGGAGCTACATTACCGCACTACCTTGCGGCACGGCGCCTGTGGTCGGGGCCCACAATGCGCTCCATGCACATACTTTGGTACTCGCAGGCATGTCAACTCTCACGCATCTGGCCGGCGCCTTCTTATTCTCACAAACACGGTGCCGGATGCCACTTCAATAGCCACCATTGGCTGCCGTGCCACCACTGCAGCATCTCGGTGGTGCAACAATGAGTAGCAGAAGCCGAGGTATCAACTCTATCTCCCGCCGTCCGGCATGGCATCGTTTTTTCCAGCTCAGCAGCCAGGAAAACAGTCATTCTGCCTTTTTCTTTCTTTTTTTGTTTCAGAAGCCTTTTAATTTTGTCTGCAAGGTTACAGGAGCAGTGCCCGGCACCGTGTTCGTGAGAATAAGAAGGCGTCGGCCGAAAGTGGGAGAGTTGACATGTACTAAAGGAAGCACGTGCACACATTACAGGTCTCAACAGCAGGTGCCACGCTGCAAGGTAGCGAAGTGATGCAGCCCGGCCACAGCTCGCGTGATCCGTAAACTTTTGTGGCCGGCTGTACCACCCTGCAAGAGTAACTCACCTCAGTGCGACCCCACAGGCTGTACGAGTAGTCGCAGGAAATTGTAAGACCGATTCCTAGAGTCCTGCAAAAGCAAGTTTAAACTGCCACAAATGTCACGGTTGCTGCCTCTTTTTCATAAAATGAACAGTCAAAAGAAAACCAACTTGACCAACAGGTCTGGCTCAGTCAGTCAAGACTCATTAACCTCTTTTGCAGGGTACAGGAGCTCTGTCTCTTAGGCTTGCTTCAGACGGGGCAATTTTCCCAGTAATTTCGGTGTTGCTGGCGAGTTGTTCCCTAGCTTTCCCTAGTGTGACACGAATTGGTCGGATCGCGTCCGGCTCGAAACAGATGAGGCCCGCTTCAGACGGAGCAATTTCACCCAGCAACTTGACGTCGCAACACCAGCAACACGGGTCGTCCGCGTTCACACGCAGCAACCGAATTGCTCCGACTTGCTATCATCATCATTCACTTTGAATTTTCTTGTACAATTTAGACGCCCAGCTACGCGCTAAAAACGTGTTTTTATATCTTTGAATGGCGTTGAGAATACTAACTCATCTTTCTGAAAAGGTTTATTTCCAAAAACGATCGATTTCAAACCAGAACCAAGTCTCTAGCTGTCATCATCACCACCACGGGGGTGTCACGTGAAAACATCACGTCCCTGATTGGCTGCGGCCGCTTCAAACGGCTCGAGTTGCTCGTCCGTTTCGAGCCGGACCCGATCTCAGCATTTCGTGTCGATCTAGGGAAAGCTAGGGAACAACCCGCCAGCAACCTCAAAATTGCTGGAAAAGTTGCCCCGTCTGAAGCAGGCCTGAGCAACTCGGACAACTCGGAGACGTCTGAAGCAGCAGCAGCCAACCAAGGACGCAATATTTTCAGTGACACCCCGTACCACTGATGATGATAACTAAAAACTTGGTTCTGGTTTGAAATTTCAGAAAGATGAGTTAGTATTCTCAACACCATTAAAATGTACAAAAACATGTTTATAATATGCAACCGTGTAACAGTAATAAAAAAAAATTAATGATGAAGATGGCAAATTGTAGCAATTGATTACTGCATGTGAACGAGGGCGGCCCGTGTTGCGACGTCAAGTTGCTGGAAGAAATTGCCCCACTTGAAGCAGGCCTTAGTGAAGTATTAGCAGCCTTTCCGAATACTATATCAGTCACAAATAGTGGAATAAACTAAATAAATAGTAGTGAAAACGTTTTCTATAACATACAGATCATTTTGTCAGTGCCTAAAGGGGCACTGACAACCCAAAGGTCGTATTTTTTTTTATTGTCTAAAACGATGCAACTTGTAGTCATAGACACGCAAAAAAAACCGCATCGCGAAAAACAATTTTTCCGCGCGCGCGCGCGCCTTTTTGCTTTTGGCGTTTGTATTTCCCGCCGCTCACCTCCTCGCTTCTTTTGATCGGTGACGTCAAAAATCAGGAAATTTAGAAGCTTTGTAGGTGACATTTCTATAACATTAAATAACGGCAATCGTAAAACATGTTTTTTAACGCAATTGCGAACGCACTACGGCTCCTCTTTTTGAAATACCAAAAAATCAGAGTTCGGTGTAATGTTGCTTCCTAGATTTGTACCCTCCCTCGGAAAACTTGCCGGCACTCGTTGGCGAGTCGGGGAAAAACCGGTTGTTTCCCGCCGGCGCCCTTCTATCCCTCACCTCCTCCTCGCTTCTGGTAGCCGTGGCAACGGCGGAGGTCCGAAAGAAAGTCGAGTCGCAGGAGACCGCAAAATTTGAGTCACTGCACTCGCGCGGATCGCGCGGGAACTTCAAATTCGGCATTTGGAAATTGTTTTTTTAATTCACAAATACTGAATTTTAAAGTTTCAAATTTTGAGGGTAATGTCCCGACATCGTTTTCAATCGTTTCGGATAATAAAAAAAAATATGATTTTGGTGTGTCAGTGCCCTTTTAACTTATCACGCAGCATTACTTTTAGTACCAAATCACTGCCCAATTTTTTTTTTTTACTCTGTGAATGACATAGGGTACTCACTTTATGAACCTGCGGACTCCTCCGACTGAAGTTCGTACAATACGCTTACTTGTAGAGTCTAGGCTATAGTACCACACGGCCGGAATGGCCACTGACAGTCCAACAGCCGTGGGGAAATAGTAAGAACGTCGTCCTGCTTTTGTCCCAGATGATCTTCCGGCAGCTCCGTGGCCAGAAACCGAATGGAATGAATGCGTTCCATTGAAAACCCGATGTACAGCTTTGATAAAGATGAATGGACGGTGATGGATCATCTGCAATTACAAAGTTCATCAGTGCGTTAGAAACAAACGCTAGCAGCAGCAGTTGTAAGTTGTAATCAGGCACGTAGCCGAGGGGGGGGGGGGGGGGTCATAATGCACGCCCCCCCCCCCCCCCCCCCCCCCGAAATCATCCATTCTGCTGGGGCCTCCTCTCCTCTCCCCCCTCCCCCTCATACAGCATTTTGTCATGGGCGCCCGCGCCACCGCCCCGCCACCGCCCCGCCCCGCACCCCCCCCCCCCCCCCCCCCCCCCGACTCAAAATCCTGGCTACATGCCTGGTTGTAATACAAACTTTTACTGGCCCGTTTAGTGCAAATGAGCTAACTGGAAAAAGGCCTCACCAACAAGCACGATAGGCGGAGAAAACGCTGTGAAAGGACAATGTTAAACTAGCCAGTGTCCAATGGCCAACAGACGATATCGACAGGAAGGGATATTTGGTACGCTAAAAAAGGTGAGCACCTGCTTATAAAAGAGCTTTTTGAGTGTTGTGTCAAGGGCTGAATCCCACAACCATGCTTTTTAGTGTGATCTCAAATAAGGCTTCCTGTATGTGTGCTGTATCTAAGTTCATGACATTCAGGGAGCCGAATGTATTTAAGTTCGCGCATTTTCACTGGCCAGAATCCCTTACTGCTAGCGACGTGTACCCCCTGGAACAAAGTTCACGAAGGCACACGCTAGCGAAGGAGCTTCGTCAAAGCGAATGCGCGTAGGTTGTCTTCTTCTTTCGTAGTTTGATAAACTGCTACCATATTTCTATCTTGGTCAAAAACTATTCCCCTGAATACAAGTCGCGGCTGAGAATGGAGATCAATTCATTTAAAACTCTCATTACCTTGTCCTGTAGGTTGCACCACTCGGGTGCTGTTGGTATTGTGGTGAAATTTGAAGCAGTCTTGATGAAGACACCGTTGAGTAAAGTGACGACAAAACTAAATGTCTCCAAAACATGAGCCAACTTTCACTGCGCAAACTTTTCGACGATAGAAGCAACGAACCCGCGACCTGACGAGGAAAACGCTTGTTGCCGCCGCCCACATCCAGAGGGTGCGCTACACCGGAAATGCTTTCCATCCGGAAGTCACGTGTTGAAACACGGCCGTGTCTCGCGAGTCGGTGCGTTGCTGGGTCGCTGGATGGTTTCGGTTGCGGCGGTTATGCTCGTTATGTTTGCTTACATTACGCCAGTGGCGTAGTTCTCTGTGGAGCCGTCCAGCTCTCACGCGACTTGGACGTTGTGGCGACACCGTGCTGCGAAGGGGTGTACGAATCGATAGCAGATGCGAATAAATACTTCCACCATGAAGTTTTTCCTCTCTCTTCGCTCGTCTCCCATTCTCGTAAAGCCACCTTCTTTCTGCTTGCTCCTCGCACATTTTTTTCGCTTTCATCTTTCTCATTCCTCTTGCCCACGTTGTTCCCCCTGTTTTGTTACCTATGATCTTCGCGGGTTTCTCCTAATTTACACATACACCGTTCCTCTAATCTAATGAGCCTCCTTCGCATACACTCCTTCCTCTCCAGCTCCACTGGTCATTCATGATCGCGCAACTAAAAATATATAGAGATAAAAGAAAAACGACATATAGGATGAAGACAGGGCAAAACGTCTCCATGTTTTGTCCTATATGTCGCTTTGCTTTCATCGCTGTAACTTACCAGCGCGCTATGAATTGTTGAATCACTTCAATTCTAAAGAATTAACTGTGTTAAACAAAAAGTTTTCAGCCTTGCGCCTTGAGCAGATGTACTTCTGTTGTAATCGTAATCCCTCCTGGTGATTATATACAAAAATCAACGGGCACGTATCATGTTTTATGCTACACTCTCAGAAAAAAAAGGCTATATTCTTACACACCTTGTCCCATATACAACACCCCAAAATTGCAGTTCGACGTACAGCGCACTGACATCGAACAGATGACCCCAACATTTACAAGGGGCTTGAGAACGGTGATATACACCCAGTGTTGGTTAAAGTACATCTAAAAGGTACTTCAAGTAAAGTACAAAGTAAATTACACGTGATGTATTTCAAGTAAAGTAGTAAGTACCTGGGTGCCAGGCCAGTGGCGTCACGAGGGTCAGCGGCACCCGGGGCGGTAGCCCCCCCCCCCCCCCCCCCCCGCTCTCGCGTGGCCCGCCGCGACACCCCGCCCCACCCCGCGCGACACCCTTCTGAACCCTGCACCTGGGGCGCTCCGCCCCCCCCCCCCTCCCCCGCCCCCTTTTGACGCCACTGCTGGGTGCAATGTACCTCAAGTAAAGTACTATAAATACAATGTACTTTCAAAGTAAAGTACAAGTATTTTAACACAATCGTTCATAATGCCCTTTAATTCCCCTATACAGTGCTTTTTTAAACTGGTATGCATTGCGCAGGGGTAATAGCTGCATGACTTATTTTCAAAAACAGTGGCGAATATTTGATAAAGTAGCCACAGAGTAGTTATTTTCAGGAATTGAGCCAAATTCCTGAAAATCACTATATAGTGATTTTCTTGCACCGGATTGTTGCACCCAAGGGCATTAAATGTACTAGGAGAGAGCATGACGCCAGCCCTGTAGCTTCCGCAAGCAATCCACTCATAAAAGAGTGTCCTCTCCTTAATGAAAAAAAAAAAAAAAACACAAAACAGAGAGTGTGCAAGCAAACTGGTGATAATTAATCATTCATAATGTGACACCTGAGATTGGGGTGCCAAAAAAATAGGAACTTTCAAGTCGAAGGAAAAGACAAAAGAGCATGTCTCAATACATTGTATCCAGTGCTTAAAGTCTGGGGGGTCTCAAAAAGTCCAAGACCCCCCCCCCCCCCCACTTCCCTCCGTTGTACCTGAGGTCCCTCTGCCTTAGTCTTGTGCTTGGGGAACAGAGATGACAAGTCCTGAATAAACTGAAAGAATACACAGCTGTAGAAAGAAGCTGTAGAAGTGTCGGTTTAATATTTAATGGTATCAAAAAAAAGCACAAATAGAGCCCCCCCCCCCCCCTTTCTTTTTCCGGGGGCCTCTACTTGTGTTCGAGTTTAATTTTCCGCACCACAGTCTCAGGTGATACATTATGATTAATTTTGCTCGCCTAATATTTTAAACCTCCTCCCTTACGCTGATCGACCGAGAAGTAGCGAAAGTTCAAAAAGCTACGGGAATGCCGACGCCAGAACAAACGGAGTGATGCGCCATCTGCTCACGTTTCTGGTGAGAGTAGAATATCGCTCCCAGTATTTCTTCGGAGTTGACAAAGCATTATTTCGTGATAAAAATTTAACAAAACCAAATTTGGGGAATGTACTTTGAAGTCGGGAATTGTACTTTCCTCGGAAAGTACCAGAAAAAAAAAAATACTTTAAGTGAAGTAGAAGTACATTCTCAGAGAATCTACTTCAAGTAAGGTACAAGTTTCCTAAACCTACTTGAAGTAGTACTTTAAGTACAATGTACTTCAAGCACTTCCCAACACTGTATACACTTATGAAACAGCTGAAGTTCGTCTCAAAGACTACAGAAAAAAGAGCAATGAGGTTTTTCAGTAGGGCCAAGAAAACCCCGATTATTACTTCTTTTGTAGTCAGTAGCACGTACATTAGCTATTTTAATAAGCTGTACCACTCGGCTATCAAGCCACTCGTGAAAGTTAGTACCGTCGGTTCAACGTCAGCGCGCTGTGCGTCGAGCTGAAGTTTTGGGGTGTCGTATAAGGGACTCGCTGAGCGCGTGGTCCTCAGCAGGAATGAAGACAGGGCTTTGTACGTGCACCCGAAGCACCACCACTAAAGCCCATTGACACGTTTATCTTGCAAATAGCGTCAAAGGCGTCAAAATACGAGGCCCGTACCTCGTGCATGCAGTCTTTGGAAGCACATGGCGGCGCAGCACTGAAATAAGCGGCGGTTGGGGGATCGGTGACCGAGTGGGCTATAGACGATTGCAAACAGGGCATCTGGCGGCCGCCATGCTCTTCCTCGTGTGAGCAAGCACGTGGAATTCCAGGCCTGCCAAGGCTATCTTCACGTGCATGCTGCACGTGCTTGCACGGATGGGGCACCAGCCGGGACGCCATGCTTGCAAACGTCTATACTTCGTTTTAAATTCAGACGCAGCCGATGCTACGAGCGCGAGCTCCGGGCTTTTAGCGTCTCTGCCAAGTACGCGCGCTCGTGCAGTGCAAGCACTGTTCAGAGCCACATGCTCGCGCGTGTAGCATCGGCTGCGTCTGGACTTAAGCTGAAACGAAGTATAGCTCACACCAGGCACGTGGAACGAAAGCTCGCGCTGCAGATCCTGGGTCCAATCCCCACCCTTGCCCGTTTCGATCTGGATGAGCATCGTAAAGGCGTGCGGTCGTGTATCCCTACTACGTGGTGCACGTTAAACGCTCGAGTCACGTGTTTCGCGCGTTCGCACAAAGGATGTTGGTACTTGGAAGAAACACGAAGCGCGAGTTTTATCAAGGAGCTTTAACCACAGTACCTCGAGTGCGCACGTTGCGGTCAGGGCGACGGAAGGAGACTCAAACCGAGTCGACCTTTCATTTCTTCAGCAAGTGGGAAGACCAACTTTGGGATCTTATCGTTAAAAAAAAAAAGAAAAAAAAAGTATTATCTAAATTGCTTCGATTAACGAAAAAACAGTAAGTTCCCTCGTTTTCCCGCACCACAGCCTCGGGTTTTACATTATGATTCATTGTCTGGATGTTCTGGTTCCGTTGTCTATAGGCAAGTTGGCTGCAGCGGGCCAATGCAGTACGACTACTAACCCAGCTGGGGGCGGTCTTTAACGAGCATCATGCAGCAGTGATTACGCTGACCGCACGCCGGCACGAGGCTCATCCAGATTGAAACATGCATAAATATAGATTCTATACTTCGTTTCACCTTATGTGCGAGCGAAGGCAAAACTGGAAGCGCGAGCACGAAAGCTCCGTGCGTTCAGGCTTTGCTCGAACGCGCGAGCTGGAGAGAAACGCAAAAAGCGCTGGTCTCGCGCTTCTAGCTTTGGCTTCGCTCGCAGATAAGGTGAAACGAAGTATAGTATTAGAAGACGCAAGTTCCTCGTTCTTTTCCGAAAATGAATGAACTGCGATCCATATCGCCGAGGAAAAGGAGAACGAAGACTATATTGGGAGAAGCCATAATGGTGAGAAACGTCGCAGAACCCTATCAGTGGCCCGGTGTGCCGTTTATATGTGTTTAGAACGTACCTACATATTACAGGGCTATTTAGTTTCTAGACGCTACAGAAAGTATAAACACAGGAATGGACAAAACGATTGAGGCAGTTATCAACGACAAAGAAAAGCGCATGGCGCGATAAAAATAACCAATTTGTGCTTACGTCTAGTTATCACCTCCACACGCCCCTACTTTCAGACTGACTTAAACATTAACTACAAAAAAAGAAGAAACGCGGCAGGGGAGAAAACTTAACCCGAGCCTGAAGGCAGCAGCAGCGATCAATGTAAGCGTAGTTAATTAATTTTTACCAATACACGCGGGAAGGTATCGTAGTTGCAATATATGGTACCACGCGCAATTTAAATCGTAACGTCATTGAGATCGCGTCCAGCACGTGTATAGTGATCATCCGGTTATTACCATCGCTTAGCATCGCGTCCTGCTTGCACATGCCACTCTTTATATTTTGATGAAGGTTACATCGTTACGCGAGCATCTAGAAATTATTCAACTTAACGCAATCATCAGCTGAATTTCAACTCTCGGTGGTTGCTCTATACGCAAGAATTTCGTGCAAGCAAATCTATTGGATGCAACCAACCACCTATTATGGCAAATTTCGAGTGGTTAGTACCATTGGTTAGACTAAATAAGACACAGTAAAATCTTGAAGTGTGACGTTCGATGATAACCACAGCAACGTCACCGAAGTGAGTACAAAACCACATCAAGGTGCTTAAATTAAAATCAATGTAACAATTCTGCAGGTCTGATCCAACAAGCCTTTAAGCTTCCTTTCACTCAGTGGCGGCACTGGCCGCTGACAATGGCGGGTGAGTCGACTAAAAATCTATTATGCATGGTGTACACTTTTTCCCCCCCGTAGATTCAAAGAAATTATGTAAACGGCGGCATCAATAACCCCCTACCCAAGTCGAATCCGTAAAACAAATATTTTCCTGACAGGTTTCGCTACCCTGGTACAATGTGTCACAAAATGTATGCACTACCGCGAGTTAGGACATGTGGGATAGGTAAAGCTCATATAAAATTCTCTCAGACGAACGCACATTAGCGCAGCGAGTTCAGACGTTCGGCGCCCGTACTAAAATGAAAAGAAAAAAGCACGAAAATTGCTAAGCCGAGCAAGATAGCGGACATGCCATCCCAGCCAGTCCGACGCTCTGAGCGTATCACATGAGGCGGCCCTGAAATTAGGGGGGGGGGGGGGGGGATCTAAATTTTTAGGGGGGGGGGGGGGTTAGGGGGGGCATTGAGAATAGAGGAGCCGTTGCGAATTATGGGGGTGCCTTCAAACAAACAAGAAGGAGGGGGGGGGGAGTGTACACACCCCTTTAGGGGGTGTGAAGGGAAATCAGTGGTCACGTGACACTGCACTGCATTGGATTGGCTCCGATGGCTCGTAGGGTCCTTTGCGGTCCATCGTACGGTGATACGGAGCACAACTGGACGTAGAAGCTGCACGATTTGCGTAACGCACATCCTCTCATCCACACGCCAACGCCTTCCTCGACCGGCCGTCGCGTCGGTGGCAGGGGGCCCGTGGAGAGCCCCGACCGAGGCCCTGGGCCTAAGCTCCGGGGCCACTGCAGTGGGTCCCGTCCCAGCGGCGTCGCCCGCGGAGGCCTGGCACAACGGCGACCCGAACGTCTCCAACAGGGTCATGGACGGAGTGCTGCGCGAGTTCCGCGCCCGGCCGCTCATCCAGGCGCGGCTCGGCAGCGTACCGCTGCCCAACTTTGACGCCGGCGACGCCCGCGTGCTCTCGCCTCGGTTCTGGGACCTGAACGCCGTGTTTCGAAAGGGCGACGCCCTGATGCGCTACAGCCCGCGCAGCAGCCCCAGCCAGATCTCGAGCCGGGTGCGACTTCAGTCGCTCGTCGCCTGCCGCGACGTCAAGTTCCAATGCGAATTTGCCTACTCGTGCTTCAAGGGCAACGTCTCCCTCAGCTTCGAGCAGGTGCTCATGGCCATCACCCTGGCTCTGCACAACGGGATACCCGACATCCAGTCCCTCCACGTAAGAGCCGATATCCTACTCCTGCACGCACGACCATGCACACCTAAAAAACAAAACGAAAAAAAAAGAAGAAACGCAGTGTTCAGCAGTACAGTAGACTGAAGGAAAAAAAAAAAAAGTAGGATAGGGGTTGTTGTTCTGAAGTTTAACAACGCCACTAGTGGGCGAAATTGCAAGCTCTCATATAGTGCTGTGCGGAAATAATTTTGAGGCTACACCCAACCCGAGGATTCTCACTTTCTCTTGCACTATCCAAAATTATTTTTATTTTTTATTCATTCAATACTGCAAGCTGCCTTTTGGCAGCCAGGGCAGGAGTGGTTACATACAGTTTTTTTTTTTTAATACATGTGACATCTCTTGACATGAACAGAAGCATAAGAAAGAGGTTTGATATCACAGTATATCCGCATTCGGTCTGCACAGTTTTGTTTTTGCGACCAAACAACAATCACTACGTTATATATATATATATATATATATATATATATATATATATTTTTTTTTTTTTTTGGGGGGGGGGGGGGGGGGTTAGCACATTACGCTGTGCCCATCGTCTTTCGCAGCCAAACAACTTGAAGAGGCCTCAGAGTGGAAGCCGACGTTTTGTCCAAGCTCTCTGATAGGTCTCTTAGCGAAATGTCGCACACTGAGGTCTCCCAAGAGGCTTCTGCCGACGGTGGCTGTCGCAAGAACCATAATGTGTCTCAAAGCAGCGGGCAAACGAATAATTCGTCAAAGGAAGAGTCGTTGAAGGGGGAGAACAGAACCATTCGAAGGACTGCATGTTCTACGCAAGCCCTGTTGGAGGCTGGGATCTTCGGGGGTTCGCAAACTCTTACCGATTTTCTATTTAAGAAGAATTAATACAAATATTTTGCGCAACAAGGTAGTTACAACGGCTGGTCGACGAGATAAAAAGAGGCCTTTTCGTCGCAACATTTCGCATTGAGCAACTCTGGCCTTGCGCAAGCCGTTCATGTCTACATCTTCTTAGCTAACCCAGAAGGTCACATTTATCCGCTACAGTGATGTCTCGTTAATACAACCCCCCCCCCTCCCCCCTTCAAAAAAAAAACAAAACAAAAAACACCTATAATGTGAGTAGTTCACAGGGGCTCCGGAAGTATATCTGATGTGTGGGGGCGACGTCTGGAGGCTCATGTCGCATTGTGTAGTTCACCTCTCTCTCTCTTTCTCTCTCTCTCTCTCTCTATATATATATATATATATATCTGACTGCGCTGTCATCGCGCGACGCAGCAGAGGCTGGTTGCACTATCTCTCCACGGGGCGCGGTGCCGCCGGGGCCGAGATCCGCTCCGATAGCAAACCGAAACTTAAAAACCCGTCAAATTTGTGCGGTTTTTCAGAAAGCCGTAAAATGCTTCGCGTGCCTTCTGTCCTTCTGCAATTTGTTGATTTAGTGTTTTTCGATGATGCTGAGCAATTTTCTAATTTAAATCATGCCCTTAAACACAATATTAAAAAAAGTTAATTACTCAAAAATAATTAACAACTTAATTATCCCGGACTTTAATAATTTTCCTAAATGGGCCCTTGGCCCATGACCAAAACGCCACAAGCCTTTTTTCGTTGCGATGAGTAGTTTTCGCAGGAGCGATTTGGCCTGCGTTCTCTGAAACACCCTGTATATACAGTATACTTATATATATATCTTGACCACTGACGAAGTGCAGTGCAGTATTCCGCCAATGCCCCCACTGCCCGCCCCCACTGCCCGCCCCCCCCCCCCCCCCCCCCCCCCCCTCCCCCGGTTCCGGAGCCCCTGGTTGTTCATAATAACGAGACAAAAATGCTCGTATTTTCCCAGTTTGTCCCCGAAATTGGTGTACATATAGCGGGGTATCCATAATAGGGAGTTTTCGTAGACCGCGTTTCCCCCTCCGCTAAGCCCTCCGCAACGAAGAAGCCGCTAATGCGCCTGCGCGCCCATAGCCTTGACTGTAGAGTTCCGGGTATCGTAGCGAGTTGCGGAGGGAGTTGCGGGACGGCGAAAACGATCTACGAAAACTCCCTAATAACGGGGTCCATATTAACGAGACACTGACTGATATCAGCGAACTGTGATCTCGTCCTGTCTGCCTGATTTGCTGCGGATGTTTCGCTTTGCTTTGCAGGTAACTCGCGGGTATGCTGCTAAAGGCTGAGTCGTTCATTAAGTAAAGCGACTTTATTGGTTATAAAGACTGCCGGAGAGGAAAAACGGCATTCTCAACACGCCTCGCGACTGTCTATCAGTGAGGAAACTGCAAGCCGATTTTGCCTTTCTGGTTGTCACTGCTCCGCTCATGGGGCTGGCGATGGAGCAGCATGAAATGTTTGCTTTCGTTGTGTTTTCCATTTTAGGAGAGGAATTGGAGTTTATCACTCGAGTTCGGCCCATGCTGACGTTCTTATTTTGTCTCTGCTTTCCGTCGTATCAGGCAATATTTCTATGCATCACCAGGCCGTTTTATCGTCTTTTTTTAAAGGGACACTGACAGGGTATTTACGCTCACCGAGGTTTTTATCTGAGCATTACTCATGAGAGCCCGACTACCGAGAACAGAAGAAACCTATTGCTAAATTACCCAAACATCAAGGAGAATGCTGTGAATGTAGGTCTACGCGCCGCACGCGCTCGCCTTCCCCCTATAAAACATTCCAAGTAAATAACCAAAACAAACATAAAAGGCACAAATATTAACTGTTTTCATCCCAAGTTCACTGGTGACGACATAACCACTTGCGTTACGAATAGCGTGTTAATTTCTGGCGTTTCCTTTTCTTTCTTTTTATACTGTCTGCCGGTTCTTCGTTCTATCTCAATTTGCTCTCTTTGTGAAGGTGGACAACATCGGCGACTTTGAAGTGTGCTCGCTGCTTGGAGTCCCTGCAGTGCTCAAGTGGCTGGCCACCAAGGTGATCAAGCGGGTGATTCGCGAGAACAATCAGGTGATCGCCAGACTGGCCTCCGGCGAGGTCAAAGACGTGTTGCAGGCGGCCATATCTGACCAAGACCTCACCACCGTGCTCCGGGCAGAACTTCCAGTCGCCACTAAGACGCGCATCTCCGGAGAAAGATTACAGAGCGTCGTATGACACACTAGCGAATCTCAAATGTGTACTAGTAAAATATGTTTCAGGCAAGTAAAGACGAACAAGTGTTTCCTTCGTAACTTTGGCTCGGTGTCGGTTTTTCGTGTCTTTGCACTTTATCTGTTTTGTTTCTTGTACTATACTTCGGGTCACCTAAAATCACATGGCGGACTTGTCACCGGACAAGTTCCTACAAAATCGGTGACGTCACCTTTGCTGCGGTTCAAAATACGCCATGTTTCAAGCGAAAAAAAAAAAAAAAAGCTTTATAGCTGGTGTGTATCACGTGGGCAAACGTCATGAAATAGGTCCACGGACCTGTCGTATCACGGTTATTGCGATTTTAAACCCGTTCTATTGTCGTTTTTTTCCTGGTCCGGCGAGGTCCGTGCCAGGTTCCCGGACTCGGCTAGCTGGAAAGGAACCAATCGCGGTAAGCTGCTCGCGCAACAATTAACTGCACAAGCCGTCTTTTTTTTTTTTTTTTTTTATTAGCCATTTTTAGCTTTCATTCATACGGCTCTTGCTTGACTGCGTTTTATGTACCGGTTGACACTAGTTGACTCCTCGTTGAACCGAATGTGTTTATATGCTATTTCTTGTAATTACTGTCCACGTACCTGTCGTGTGTAAAGAAACTTTAAGAAACGACGATGTTTTACAGCCTTTTTTATTCCAGAATGCAGATATAGTTCTTAACGTTTCAAGACAAGAACTTACATCGACGAAAACACACACCAATTCAATATGTATTCAATACAGAAGGCCAAACTAGTTCTCTAAAAAAACCCAAGCGATATCATAACACATGTGTATGAAAGACCATAGCCAGATGTAACAATGAGCGCCTATTGGCGACGAAATCTTTTGGTGGCGCCCACTCATGGTGAATGTCCGTGACGTCACGACCAAGATTCTTAGTAGCGACCGACAAATTCGATGGTGCGTAAAAAGCGCGGTGGAAGCCTAGTCATCCCGTTCCTAAATCAACCCCGTCGGAGTTGAGAGATTGACTTGAGATCAGAACTCATCCTACTAAAGACGTCATAGTGAGCGTTTGACCAATCGTAGAAGGCCAATGAGAGTGACGCTTTTGGTCGTGCACGTCACCAATACCACAACACGGAATCGTGGGGTCATTGTTGGCTACTAAAAGTAGTAGTGAAATGTAGAACATATACATTCTATTTTGAAAAAAAAAAAAAAAAATCATGCGCTTAGATTTTGTTTTTTATATTTCGAGTTATCGGAGGATTATTTATCTCACGTTCTTGAAAGGATCTTTATTTGATTTAGCCCAATTATAAATTAAACGGGCAAATTCTAACTGGGAAAAATGTTCAATCTGTTGAAGAATCAAATGCGGTGAAAGCTGATTGATTTTGTATGCTTTTTATTCTCGGATGGTTTAGGTGACTTTCAATTAGTTTCATACTTCTATGTGACACCGAATTAAACGCCTGAGCTCGTTTAATTTTCAGATGTGGTCCGTCCCTATTCTTCCAAAATTACCAACCATATGATCAAAAATGTTTGCCGCGAAGCTTTAGGTGATTTTATCGAACGCATCTTTGCGCAATTTCCATCCGGTGGCTGAGCACTCGCAATGGCGTCACTAAGGGGGGGGGGGGCAGGCGGACCTCCTTGGGTGCAGCGCTCAGGGGGGTGCAGCTGGGCAGTAAAAGGGGAAGGGGGGAGTCGCTGCGGGCCACCGCCCCGGGTGCCGCTGACCTTAGTGACGCCACTGGGTTTCGTCTCCATTTTTCTTTCTATTATCGAGTTTTGGCACTTCCCACGCGAGCCCGAAGGCTCCACACTCGGGCCTGTTGCTTCGAACGATGTGTTTGCTGGAGGCGTGTCAACGCAGGATGCTGTCGTATCAGCCACAATAAATCCCAACTCTGTTTCGCTGTCCAGCTGTAAAGTTAAGACAATATCATGGGTTATAGTGCCGTGTTTCTTCACTATCGTGAGCCCTTTCCTGTCAGTTTTTCCACCAAACCAGGTGCTAAATGTGTTTCCGGCTCAAGCCTTCTGGAGCGTGACTCCGATGCAAAACGTGGCTGACATTTACTAGCGCTAGCGGCTTCACTCGGCGTCTACTTCGCATTTCACTAAAACATGACCCACCTGAGCGAAGAAAATGTCAAAATATGCAGAGAGTCGTCGTGGCCAGGTTCAACGCCAGCGGTGCTGTGCAACGATATAACCATGCGAGCCATCGGCAGCCTCGTTTCGCACACAAGTCACTGGGTTCTCATGTTATCCGAAGATGTCTGTGCATGCCCGGGGAAGCACAGGCTTGTTGCACCCTACGAACTGGAGGTTGCGGTAGAACCTCCGTATACCGTACTCGTCTTAAGAAACGTGGAGATTTTTTTTTCTTTTTTTTTCTTTTTGCCTTTTTTTTAGCTTAAAAATACGCAGCTTCTTTTATTTTTTTTTTCATTTTATTTATTTTAAATATATTATGCGCCGAGAAAGTGAGTGAAAGGAGAAGACGCGAGCGCGCGGAGACGTCCGAACGCCTAAATTCAGTAACTTTAAGAACACCGAGCTCTGATTGGAACGATTAGTGGGTAGACCTAAGGCTATAGCTGTCTTTGTCTCCACTGCAGTCGACGAATGCGCTCGAATGCGAAAGTCAAACTGCGGACGCCGGCGTTCCGCTTTCTAACGTGTTCGACGAGTGCAGTGGAGACAAAGGCAGCTAGCTTTAGGTCTACCCACTAATCCTTCCAATCAGAGCTCGGTGTTCTTAAAGGCAGTGAATTTAGGTGTTCTGACGTCATTGGAAAGTGACTGTGACGTCACAATGACGCACTTTAAGGCGAGAGAAAAACGATGATCCGGTGTCCGGTCTCCCGGCTGGCCACCATGTAGATTTAATGAAAACAATATGTAACGCACTTAGTGACGCATAAAAGTATATGGGAGGACAGTAGCAAGAAAGCCAAACGCGCGAATAAAGCGGAGTCAGGCCAACAATGTAGGCCTGCGTATGTATGTAATTATTTTTCCCACTGAGAATTCATGGACGTGATTACGTTCGAGACTTTGATTCCTGTAAATATTGCACTATATGAAAGCCCTCCTGTGAAGAAACCAGACTTGCGGGTAATATAAAAGAAAAAAACAGAACCTCTTGCAACATAGCGTTTTAAGGCTGGTGGCTCTTTAGCAGCCTCAGAATGAATAAAAAGTTTTTCAGCTTCGCGGGATAGAGAACGAATGAAAACATTGCACGTGCTCAAAGGTCGCCAATACAACGGAGCTGGGCAGAGAAGTCTAAGCGCGAGCATTCTTTGACATCCTCGATCCGCAACCGAAAGAAAACAAAGAACTAAGAGACGACAAGAAGAGTACTTACATCAAAAGCTGTCCAATAAAACGATCTTCCTGCTGAACCTCAAGACTGACTTCCTGCTGTATGAGCATTCATAAACGCAGTGGCGTCACAAGGGGGGGGGGGGGGGGGGGGGGGGGGGGGGGGAGGGGAGGGGAGGGGAGGGGTGGAACGCTCCGGGTGCAGAGTTTAAGGGGGTGCAGCTAGACAGTGAAAAGGGGGGGGTGTCGCGGCGGGCCACCGCCCTGGGTGCCGCTGTTCGTGCCCAGGATGAGCACATTCTAGCGCGCTAGCAGTTTATATGACAGCGTTTCAATTGTAAAAGGGAAAAAAAAAACAAAAAAAACTGGCGATTGTTTTTTTTTTTTTTTGTACTAAGCTGTGTCGCGCTCTGTACAACAGATTTGCTTCGCAGCAGAACTGCGCCTTTTGCTAGCACATTTTATCGACCCACTCAATCAGTTTCAGTTCCGAGAACTTACCTTTCGAGCGGTAATAAATAGAATAGTCGGAGTCGAGCAGTCAGGCGTTCACTAAATGTGCGTACAATTAAATTATTAAGCATGTTTATAAAATGGTCCCAAAGCACGACAATGAAAACTTCTCACGGAAGTTCACTCAGGCGCTGCCCCTTCGTTTTTACTCAGAAAATGGAGTCACCTTGGCGTTGCCAAATTTCCGTTTAAACAAACCTTGAGATCTTATCAATATAAAGTTCCCATTCAAGAAAGTAACCGCGCAGCTTAGCGCTGTTTTAAAATGTACACAACATGTCGCAAACTTTGCGCTGGCCTTCCTTGTTCAGGTACACGCGTGAAGCCACTATTGGCAATCTCCTTTTGTTCTCTGTGAATGCCCCAGCCGGGGACATGGTCTTAGAGTGGGACACATACAATTACGGGGTTGGCTGAGTACACATAAAGTTGGTTTTCATTGTGTTTTTGCTTCGTGGTCAGTCGCACGCAACCAACGGGAACGCGATAACACGCCTGACCTTGGCATTCGGCGAATGTATTCCCAGCTTTGCGGCTTTCTCCGCCGGTTTCGTGGGCGTCGCGAGCAAGAGTGCATGCCCGTGGTCGGTAGTAGACAGTGTCGTGTCGCCGAACAACTGCGACCAGAGTGATCAATCATGGTGGGTACTCGATGCAGCGCGTTTCAGTCAGGGCGCAATTGCTTGGGATTTGGTCACAGGCTCATGTTAGCCATTAATATCCTTACGTTAGTCGTATCGCAGCCTCAATATACGAGATAATATCGCTTCTACCTTCTTGTATGCGCACAACCTGTTAGTGATAGTTCTATACGTTTTGACTTTCATGTCTCAAGACGAGGACAATTTTATTCTAAATTTCTTTCCATAGAAAAAGTCTAAACATTCTGATGATCACCAGTACCATAGGTGTTTATAAGATATGTCATTATGCAGCGTTTACCATATCGTTAGTATTGTGACAAAAACGAAAGCTCAATTCTGTTTTGTCTTTTGGGCGTAAGTTTTGAAATGATATTCAGATATGAACTTCGAATCCTTCAATTCAACGACGCTTCGTGAAGGCTAATCTGCCTTGCGCTCTAATTGTCAAAAAAAAAAAAAAGAAAAAAAAAGGAAAAAAAAAAAAGATTGTCCAGCAGTCACATTTAAATCCCGCAATCGATGCCCAACGGACTCATGTTAAATATTTTCGTTACAGGTGTTCTATCTTCAAATAACCCTGAGCGTCATTTTTCTTCTGCAAACTGCTCGCAGTCAAGGTAACGGGGTTTAACTTTCCTGCTATAGATTATGCGGGCAATGCAGCAAATGTGTGCTGTGTGTATATTTAGACAGCCGGAAGCGCGAGCTTTCGCTCCACGTGCTCCGAGTTCGCTGCCTTAACACACACGGCCACCGTTTCCCCGCAAAGCAGCAACGAAAAATACAGAATAGCAAGAAGCTAATGCACACATGTGTCGCGTTTCAATTGAATTGGAGTGGATTTCTTTTTTGCTCTTACTGTATCGCCCCTGTATAACACAATGCGATATACAGTTTATGTTACTAAATGTATAGCCTTTATCACACTATTCACACAGAGCTCTCTCAATCGGCCAAGTTGGGATTTGCTTCAAATTTCCCGCGAGGTATACAAAATATCTGTCGTTGCTTCTTCACGCACAAAACGTAGTGGAGCTTCACGTGGCGTTAGCCATCTTGAAAACACTTTTGCAGTATATTATATGTCCAGTATATATAAAATACGCACGTCGGAGCACAGTAATACGCTACATGGTTTCTAACGATCTCGTGATTGGACCTGGCGGTCCGTTGCTTTTGCTGTGGTTCATCAAATACGGTGAGACGAAGTAAAGGTCAAAAGTGTTTCTTGGTGTCGTCGTTCACCGAGTACCTTTGGGAAATAGCTCCGACTATAGGTCTGTTTGTAAGCGAACGAGCCACACTCTTTTTAGAATGCAGCCTGTCATGTCTGTGACGTAATTTTTATCCGTTCGTCTAAGCCTTGATTGGAGTCACTCGAACACGACGTCCTATTTCCCCATCAAAGACCTGCAATGTCTTCAGGACCTTTTGAGGGCATTACTTCTGCTATGTCGACTATAGTCGTTTACAGGCTAAGAATGCAGTAGAAGCTCCTCCTCCGGCACGCGCTCGTTGACTTTCGCAGGACTTGGCTGCGCGTGCGACGAAGTGTTACCAAAGACAGAAAGCTAGCGCTAGAAATGGAGCTACTATTGCATTCTTAACCTGTCACCGACTATTGGTGACGTGCGTGATCGAAAGCGTCGCTGTGATCGGCCTGCCACGATTGGCCGAATGCTGACTATGACGTCAGCAAAGGATTTCTCTTCGACGGAAATAAGAGGAATGGAAGAACTTCAAGTTTGGCAGTGTTGGCAGCGTTGGTTTCAGAGTGCAAGATTTCAAGCTTCCACCGTACTCATTACAAACACTATTGAACTGGTTGTTCGCAAGGTAATGACGTCACGAGAGGGAACCATAGGAGGGCGCCACCAAAACATCTCGCCGTTAATAGTTTTTGCCTCGCCATGCAAATAGACATATTGCTAAATTACTCAGGCCTCAACGAGAATGCTGGGAATGTAGGTCTACGCGCCGCACGCGCTCGCCTTTTCTGTATAAAAATTCGAAGTAAATAACCAAAGGGCGTTGACAAACGCGCATTCAAGATGCCATATGTTTAAGTCTTTTGCTTTATAACAGTTACTGCTGCAGGCGCCAACACGCGCTGCGCGTAGACCTGCATACCCAGCATTCTCATTGATGCTTGGGTAATTTAGCAATAGGTTTACTGAAAATTGGAATTGAAAGTTGTGAATATTTATGCACCAAGGGGTCGGTCCACCTTTGAGGTGGCTCAACGCTGTAAAGGAGCAATTTGTCAAGTGCAGTATACGACTGTTAACCTGAGGTCTTTAACGTGCACCGCGAAGTAGTGATCACACGACCGAACACCGGTACGACGTTCGCTCAAATCGGAATCATTAGCGGCAGGGATTGGAAAAGGGATTCAGTGCTCTGGCACCAGATGACAATATTTGTAGATGAACGAACTTCCCAACAAAATAATTTCATCAAAACAGAGCTTTGACGTTTTACAAAGTTAAAAAAAAAAAAAAAAAAACACAGACAGTTTACACTCAAGAAAACAAGAAAGTAACAGCAAAATCAATACCAGGAATAGTATAGACCGCATATATTAACCACGTGCTGCTCCTGGTCATGCTCTAGCTTCGCCAATGTTCGCGAAGAGTGAGTTTGAAATAAGTTGTCTGTCGAACAAATCTGTACAAATCTGATCACTAGCTGAGACCCAGACGCTCGTGTGACTTTAAGACTAGACCACAGTTACATCGTAGCACAAACATCAGTGCAAGCGAGACAGCAATTAAGCGGAGCAATCATGTCACCCGTGGTCACGAATGATTACACTGGTTCTTCACCTACCGAAGCAACCGTGGGGATACTAGCTTCTTCCGGTGCCTTTACTAGCCAGTCAAACCAAGTCCCGAATAGGCGAGGTGCTTGCACGAAAATTCTGCTCAAACCGCAGTCAAAGAAGCTTCTTAGTGAGGAGCTACATCATGAAACCTCTACGCATGCGTTGCCGCTCTTGCTGAGCCCTCAACTTCTTGATCATTGGCGATAGAATCGGCGGCTCGTACGCGATTATGGTGTCTGCGAAGAACGTCAGGCTGTTGATGACACACAGCGAAGCGGCCAGCAGGCCCGGGGTGTCGGCAACGCGGGTGTTGGCTTCCGTGATGTACGTCAGACTCGCTACTATGTAGGCAACGCTGCCGAGCACGCCGTGGACGCGGTAGAAGATGGAGTACGGCACGTCCGTGCTGCCCATGAGGACAGAGAACAGGATGATGGTGCAGGTGACGAAGAAGCAGAAGGAGATGAGCGAGAGGAAGAGAGCGTGCGAGTCCATTAGGACGTGATTCGTATCGGCGTCGAAGTGCGAGTAGACCAGGAAGGCAAGGGCCATAATACCGGAAACGACCTGGAACACCTTCATGGCACCAGAGAAGGTGTTCAGGTAGTTTAGGTGCTTGGTCATGTCGGTGCCGAGTTGCGACCTCTCCCGACCTCTAGCTGACTTGAGGCTCTGCCTGGCAGCTGCTCTCGAGCAACTGCCGCGGGACTTCTTTCTTGTCTTCTTTCCCACACGTGATTCTTATTCTCGTCGCATTTCACAGCACCGATTTTCAGACTCTCAAGTGGCGTGAGGAGTCAGGCAGACGTCCGGCACTTGCTCCGAAGATGCCGGAGATATAACGCATACTAAAACGCGGTGGATTTTAGGAAAGCTTTCAAAGCTCTAGCTGTCAAAGGAAGCAGAGAATCAACTGTTCGAAAGTTTTGAAACTTGTTTATCGATAGACATAATAAAAATCTAAGGCCAATGTTTTTTTTTATTTTTTATTTTACTGCAGAACAACTTCAACTACACACTGGAGAAGTGAAACTGATGGGATAATGCGGGAATTTATTTTTCTATATATTATTATTTCATAATCGCTCTGTCCCTCTTGCCTGCCGAGATATATAAGCTATGACGTGCGCTTCTTCAGTTTTTTTTTTCCTTAGATGACATACACTCCGACTCATACCTCGTGGGCAACAGTGTCAAAGTTTCTGGAGCGAGCCTGTCTCTTTATTTAACGTTTGATCTGCACACGCCCTCGCTGGACAGCAGAGGGAACTATAAGAGGAGCCATCGAAGCCAATCCAATGTCGTGTGAGTGTCACATGACCTTCGGATGATGCGCGTAGCGACCTTCGGGAGGTCGCAGCGACGCACAGTCACGTGATACGTTCATCGTGCCGGATTTGCTGGGATGTCTCGCAGTGTCCTGCGGTCCATCGTAAGGTGAAACAAAGCATACAAGAAGCACCGCGCCACCGCCAGTAACTTTGATAGCGTTGACTTGTACTCTGGCACATACACGGCTTGGACTGACGTCACATCAGCTGCCATCGTGGTGGCCTTGCTGCTGAGCGTGCACCTTTGACAGCATTCACCTCGCATCACCGAATTTGTTTCATTCGGCAAGATCCAGTACAAATGACCACCAGCATGGCGCGATGACGCCACGTGCAAGCCATGGTCTCAGGTTTACCAACTTCCTCACTTTTGAGCTCCGTTGTCATCATCAACGACAATATCAGAAGAAACAAACGATTCAGCAAGACCCGCTCGCGGAGCTCTCAGCGAGAAGCGCTCCAGTAACTAGCACACGACTGACCATGACGTGGCACATCCACTACATCCGAACCTTCACGGGATCCCTCAAGATCTTCCAGGTGATGGCGGCGCTGTTAGTCATCGTTTTCTTGTCGGTGGCCCACTACAGCACGGACACGAACTACCTGACAATGCGGCCCGCCGCCCTGCTTATGGCGATGGTCAGTTTTAGCTTCTTCATCACCAGCTTGGTCATCTTCATGTCCGTCGTGATGGGCAGCACGGACGTGCCTTATTCTATATTCTACCGAGTGCACGGTGTACTCGCCACGGTCGGCTTCGTTGTCTCCGGTCTCACGTACGTCAGTCAAGGGGATCGTGCGTCGCCCTCCAGAGCGGGCTCTATCGCGGCGTCCCTGAGTATCCTCAACAGCCTCACCTTCTTCGCGGACACCGTGATAGCGTACGAGCCGCCCATTGATAACCCAAATGTATCGGAAAGCAAGTAAGACCTTGCTCGTGACGCCGAATTGTAAACAAACCGTTGAAGCGAAAGTACACACTGCGAAATAACAAGAAGAATAGCTCTGGAGCAGTTTGTGCAGCATAAACCATTATTAATTCATTCGACCAGCTGACTTCATAATTTCTGTGGAACAAACGACAAATATTTCTTAACCGCGTTATCAAAAAAAAAAAAAATTAAAAAAGGCGACATTTACATCTGCCGCGTTTGTAGGAGTTGAATAAATTATTCATCAATCGCGTTATATCCACGACGATAAGCCCGGCGTTGGATATCTTTAGTTCGGTTTCAAATGTGATAAGACAAAGCGTGATTTACAAAATTTTTACAGAGGAGTATGGCAACATCAAATTTTTCTAAATAAAATATAAAAACACACACGCTTCTATGAACTCTTGTTACCATTGGGTTCTGGGACTTTTGTGTGCTCAGTTAATTCGCCAGTGTGTGTGGTGACAAATCAAAAGTTGTAGAACAGCACAAATAATCTAGAGAGAAATTATAAACTATATCTAGACATCCCCTCGCACCGTTCTCTTTTAGAAGTGAAGGTGAAGCAGTATCTACGAGAAGAAAAAACAAAACGATCATACCTCCATCACTTTGCAGATGACGTGTACCTGGCAAACGAATACCTGGACGATGTACTGCGCTCTCTTCAAAAGGACCGCAGCCTTTTGGCGGCCATTGATCCACTAACCATTCCAGAGTTCGGCGAAAGTAGCGTCACAATCACGAACGGCCGGGTGTTGGGCTTGTCCGCCATCAACCGAAATGGCAACAGCAGCGTCCACTACGGCCTAGGCAGCGTCATAGTATCGGCCCCGATTGTGGTTCCCGGTGTCCTTTTCACCGGTCAGCACAAGGTGTCCAAATTCGGCATTTCCATCTCCGGGGACATCGAAGCCAAAGTGGATAACGTCCAGATATTCATTTTCTACAGAGCTCCCAGAAACGGCGGTGAAGCCCGCCTGGAATCTTTTCAGGTAAACACGAAGACGAACGAGACAGAAAGGAAGGTCCAGGCACGTTACCATAGCGAAATAACTCGAGACAGGCGATGCTCGAGTCATTTTCGTTATCAAGTGTAAATGTCAGCATGGTATATATCCCGTCTGAGCGGGGTAATCATAACTTCATGGCGTGTTCTCACATAATCAGTGACATGACCATTTTCGGGGTGCTGAATATACACCAGCGGAATTCATGTATACTGACATCTCTTGGAGGGCGCATTTTATGTGTGGGATATATTATATTAAAAAAAAGGGTTTTTGGTCGGTACAATTTTTGACGTTCGTGTATATGGCAGGTGATTTGCTCGCTGTGCGAAGCGACATACATGCGCGTGCTGGCTTGTGGAGATCGCACGCTGGGCTGTAGATTTGTAAATATTGGAATGGTGTATACTAATATTATATACAACCATGGATATTGGTTTTGTTTGTTTTCTGTTTGGATGACACATTCACTGTTTCGCAGGTGGAAGAACTGAATGGGCTGAAAGTGACACGAATCACAGGCGTGTCGAAGGCCTTTAATTGGGTACTGAAGATAGTGGCAAATCGAGTTGCCAGACAATTCCAAGGAAAGATTATCAATACACTGCAAACGGAAGCGTCAAAATTTATATCCTCGCAGGTAATTGGTTCGATATTTTGATAGATCCTTGGGTGGAACGCTGTGCCGTCCCTTTATGCAGTGGTATTTTTATCCTGGAACTTGGTCCCAAGATAACAACTTCGAAAAGTCCGTAACTTTGGTAATCTACTAGGTACGAATGCGTTATGAAGACGAATGTGCTTTAAACTTATAATGTCACAATGTATAGCCTTGCGTCTATACCCGTTTTCACCTCAAAAAAAAAAAAAAAAAAAAAAAAAACTGGTTTTGCGCATTGTTCATACGAGGCGCGAAGTAGTTCTTACAAGGTTTAGTTGTCAGAGGAAAAAGCGATGCTTTTGGCGTTCGGAACGTGTACGTCTAGATTAGATAGCGTATATCGAATCTAAAATTCACCTACATATATCTTAAGTATCAACATAAAGGGGGAAATTAGTAATGCACCGCGAGCTGCCGTACTTTTTGTACTACGGTTCTTGAGGTGAAAACGGGTATAGTGGTAAGAATAGCTGCTTTCCAATTACAGACGTTTTCAACATACTGCGCCCGATATACTTTTCACGGGCAAAGATCATGTCAAAAGTTTGAACGCATATAACAAAGACCACGTTTACTCAGAATCGTGCGCATAATCAATACCATATTTAAAAAAAAAAAAACAAAAAAAAAAACCTCGAAACTAAAATGCAGTTTTAACGTGAGTTTAAACGTCAAATATTACGTCGGGCACAGCGCATAACGTAAATATTATAATAAAAGAAACACGCACATTTCCGAATACACTACTGTCTATAGTCGGTGGCAGGTCAAGAGTTCAGGGCGAGGGAAAAGGGGCCGGGGAGGACGAAGCAGATGGATTGCTAGAGACGAGGAAGCATCCCATTCTCTCCACCATTCCGCCTGCTTCTTCCTCCCCAGCCTTCCTTTCCCTCGCCCTGAATTCTTGACCTGTTACCGACTATAGTTTAAAACACATTTGGTTTAGTTTCAATCTCAATTTGTGATCTATTTCAGGTTGACAAGACGAGGTTTCCGCCTCTTTCTGGGAACGGTAGCAGCGATCAAATGGAGACGTTCGCATATGGAATCTCATCCCAATTTTGAGATCATAAAAAAAAAAAATGAAACAAAGTCGGCTGCAAGAAGAAGAAAAAAAAAGACTAAATAAACGAATGAGTTACGGCTAGAAAAGTCAAGAATAGAGGGTCCATGGATGAAGTGGAAACTTCAACGCATATACATCGTTCCCGAACGTATACGTTCGGAGCAGTCTGGACACACGCTTTTGTTTGTCGATTAGTTCCTACGGGCGGTGATGCGATTCTGTCGTGCTCGCACAGCAGATGAAGACATACAGAGTGCGACACTGTTAGCGCGAACAAGCAATCGCCGGTTTTTTCAGTTTTTCTCTTTGAAACCAAGGGATGTCATCCAAGTTATTATTGCTACGGAAAGAGCTAATTTAATTCTATAATGTAAGCGATTAAATTTTGTGCTCGCTAATACTATTTAGAAGCAAAATGCGAAAATGCGCCGATGTCGTGTTCGCGCTAACAGTGCCGCGATGTGTACATGTATAAACTGCCGTGAAAGTGGAACACGGGGAAAACCAAAAGCACGATGTTCCCCACCCCCAGATGAAAACTGCGTGCACTCTAAGTACTCCGATGGACCGCAAAGGACGCTACGCGTCATCGAAGCATATCCGACGCCGTGTGAGCGTCACGCGACCTTTGGGGTGCGCGTGGTCCGTGGTGACGTGATACGTTCACAGTGCTGAATTGGCTGGGACGTAGCCATGGAGGTAGAAAACTTCTGGAGGCGACATGATGCCACCAGAGGTGAAGCCAGAAGGGTGGAGGGACACGCCCCCAACGATGACCAACACCTCCAAAAGCTTCCTACCTCCATGCTCGTAGCGTCCGCTGCAAGCAATCATAGAACAGCGTCGGTAAAAACAGAGCAGGGTCATCCATGACAAACGTCCTCAGACGGTTATACCAACCATCGCCGACTTCTTAAAAAAAAAAAAAAAAAGGTTGTTTGCTACAGTTTATACGGACTGTCACCAAAATATTTTGATAGAAAAAAATTATGATTACGTGAGTGCTTTCTGAAATTTCTGCAGTGAACCCGAGCTAGTATATAGGTTAAAAATATCCGAAAAAATCTAAATGATTAAAATAGAATATAGCTCAATTACTCATAAAAAAAAAAAAAAAAAAAAAAAACTGCTGGGGTTGTTCTTTTGTTTGATGCCAGAGTTCATAATAAGTAACAGCTTTTTGTATTTTTTTTTCCTGGAGTTAACAAGAAGAAAAAGAGACATGCTCGGCGTTTAAAACATAAAAGCACGGTTGACCTTGAATATATGTCAAAACTCTTTCTAGGCTGGGCTGTTGCTTTATTTTACGCTTAAAATTATTTAGGGACGATAAAGCAAACAGGTTTCCCAAAAAAGGTAGCTCAAAGTTGACCAGAACTTACTTTTCTGAAGATTCAGGCACAAATTAATCGAGGCTTTCCCGATAAAAACATGTGCGACGGCTCATTAGACTGTCTCACTAAAACCGTGCAGTGCACGTAAAGGCAGCGCTGGATGAGGGGAGAAATGGTAAGCACTAGGAACACCGGGACGGAAACAAGTGTGACGGCGTGTGGGGGAGAAAGGGCAACAATTTGGAACGTTGCGGGGGAGAGGGCGTTTTTCTTCCCCTCTCCAGGCTACCTATAGTGCTTGCCCATTCTCCCCTCACCCAGCGCTGCCTTTGCGTCCACTGCACAGTTTTAGTGAGATAAATGCCCTCCCCCTCTCACCCCGCGCGTCGTCTGCTTTGCCGAGTGGGCTGTACCTAACATCCGGCGGGCGTGCAAACTCGGTTTAAAATCGCATAATTTTTGGAAATTTCAAGCATAAATGCGAGGATTTGGGTGTGCAAGTTATCGTGTAATGCTATGTCCGATAAAAAGACTAACCGGGTCCAATTGCGCGGTTACCTGCCGTGCAAATAAAAAAAAAAAAAAAGACGTGATAACTATGTCAGAGTGGTCGGTCTGTCCCCTCCGGAGAAAAGTAAAGGCGGTTTCAGTAGCTTTTTTACTATATAAAGGTCGTAATGGTGTAAGCCTTTAGCGAAAATGAGTGAGAAGTCCGTAATCAATAAATAAAAACGTGCTGCCCTGACACAATAGACGCAGTGGTTGTGGGTAGTACTGCCGACTGACGCCACTGCTACTGAAGTAACGGAACAAAGATAGGCAGCTTATCAGCTACTGAAAAAAAAAAACGGAGATTTTGGAGTACCTTTAAATATTTCAGAAACATGAACCACTTTACAACGGCAGCCGCGAGCGAGAGTTTCATGTTCCGTACAGCCCGCCGGTACAGCCCAAAGATGGAGAACGGCTCCCTCCCGGTTTGTCGCCTGCTAGCGGAATCGGGCGCGTGCCCTTTCCCTTGTTTTACCCCGCCGAACCTTGCAAAAGTTCCCGGATGTGTGGAGAGGAAGCTGCGGTCGAACAAAATGGCGCCGCCCTGAGAGCCCTTACTGGAACGGTCTATAGGTACATCAGCTTGCTAACTTGTCACTAAGAAAATTTTATAGAAATAAATTTTGTTTTAGACTTTTTTTTTAATTTGAGCATCGGCGTAATTAGTTTTCATGGTACAGTACTGTACTTTCACTGCACAACACGCTAGCGCCGCTGGTAATTCGAGACATGCCACATGCCTTATTTCAATTTTTTCATAACAATACCCCAAGCGGCACAAGAATATTAGGCGAGTATCTAAGCAATATTGCTGGCAAATACTCCGAATATACGGTTCTTCCCATCCACACGATGTCCAGACAATATCGTTTGAAAAGCGGGGCAGTACCAGCACAGGAGTACTGCCAGCGTCGGCTGAGCATCCACCGAGCATCGCGTGCCAATAGAGTACCGTCAGTGTCGTCCGAGTACCCGCCACATATCACCTGTGTATCCACAGAGTACTTAGAAAGTCGGCTATATCAAATTATCAATCGAGTACTGGCAGTGTCGTCTGAGCACCCGCCAAATATCGCACGTATATCTACAGAGTACTTGGTGCGTCGGCAGGAGTGCGCAGGTCTAGCCTTCCCAAGCGAAGCGTACCAGACACGTGGCATTCCCGGCGTGACGTCACTTCCTCATATAAAGAGCTGTTCGCCGGGGGACCAGGGATGCTCGATAGATGGCGCTAGAAGTCTACAAGGAATAACAAGGAACGCGCGGGCGCGCGCCCGCCGGGTGCGCGCTGCCGAAAGCCCTTTTTTTGCGTTGTGTACGCAATTGTTGCACTTTTGGCGAGTGCCAGTTTTTTTTTTTTTTTTTTTTTTTTGCAGTGAGCACGTTTCGTTGGTTTTAAAACAGCACTCGATTGTTTTTATTAAAACGTAAGGTACATATACACACAATAGAAAAATATTTACACGTACACGAGCATGAATCAATTAACAAGTGCCAAACATAAAAAGGAGAGAAAAAACGGCGTAAAGGTACATATACACACAATACAAAAATATTTACACGTATACAGGAGCGTGAATCAATTAACACAAGTCAAACATAAAAAGGTGAGAAAAAAACGACGTAAAGGTATACATATAAACACAATAGAAAAATATTTAGACGTACAGGAGCATGAATTAATTAACAGGTGCCAAACATAAAAAGGTGAGAAAAAACGACAAGCTAAACATGTTCAAAAGCACAAGGATTCAATCTGTAATTTAACATTAATAAAATATATTTCAACAAATGAATAAAGGTACAGAGCGCGACACTGTTAGCGCGAACAGGCGATCGCCGGTTTTTCCAGTTTTTCTCTTTGAAACCAAGGGATGTCATCCAAGTTATTATTGCTACGGAAAGAGCTCATTTAGTTCTATAATGTAAGCAATAAAATTTCGTGCTCGCTAATACTATTAAGAAGTAAAATGCGAAAATCCGCCGATGTCGTGTTCGCGCTAACAGTGTCGCGATGTGTACCTACAATCATGAGTTATAGTGGCAATTGTAAATTAACAAAACAATATCTAGTGAAATATACAAGCACAGAGGAAAAAGAATTTCGACAAGTTGGGGGCAAATAGAATGACTAAATGATGATTGTTAGATGTAAGCAAATATTTCAAAAGATCACAGAGACAAAATGCCACAGGTCAAAGTAAACAAAAGTATTTAGGATATAATACAAACATGTTAAAAAGGCCATTGAATTGAAAGAAAAAAAAATTCTATGGCAACTTACCTGCCTTTCATACGGCAGACAACTTCAGGACTCATGGCTAAGAGAGGCCTCTGTTTAGAAAACTGAGATGCCACAGAAGGCGAGGTTGGCAGTACATATTAACAAAAGTATTGAAACACTGTTCGCTGCAAAATGGTGAGGAGGAGAGCAGCTGCTCTTGAAGAGTAGGCACCAGTGCTTTCAGGACACCCCTTCGAGTGCAGAACTCGTTCAACCTTGCTAAGGAACAGCACCTCAAGGCGATCGACAAATGCTGCACAAGTAGCTGCTGGCCTGCAAACATCAACCTAGCTGTGCAGCTGTGGAATCTGGTTTCATAAACATAGCCAAATAGCTGCGGTCAGTGAGAGGCTCCTCCAGGCAACGGATTAGTGGGTAGCTGGCAGTGCAGTCAGTTCTTAGGAAACACGCAATTATGTTTCCTGCCACATAGTAGTGGATGTTAGCCTCGACAACATCTTGGACTGTCAGAGCCCCAACGCTCACACTACCATTGTTATACGAGTCAGTCGGCTCATCACTCAGTAGGGCAACAGTGCTAGGAATGGGCATCGGCAAGCTCTTCAACTCCGTCAGGATGGCTGCTCGGTCAGCCTCGCAGTTTGACCGTGTGGAGAGCTTGAAGAGCTTGCCCACCAGAATGTGCTTCAGTCCTGTGACGAACTGAAACGCATTCGGTGTTTCATTGCAGCCATGCTGTTGCCTCACTGTTACAAACAAGTTTTCGATGGGGTCATGATTAAGCCTTCTTGTCAGGAGCAACTCAGTGTCACAGTTCTGGTGAACATCCTCTCAAAACAAAAGTATGGCAGATACTGTTATCTGCAATCCCTTTATTGTGGGAGACTGCTTTGGAGCACTGATGAATTTCCACTGCGAAATTCATGAAAGGCAAGACTTCAAGAACTCATGATGCTCAGATGTTGCCGTTAAAGCATATCTGAGTTTGCGGCTGTCGTCCCGACAAACAACACTGCTGTTCAGGGAGTCAAACAGCTGGTCCATCCTTTCAATGAATTCCGCAGTGAAAACGGAGTCAGGAGCAGGGATGTTATGTTCAGAGCAGCGAAGGTGAAAACAGCAGCTGCAACCAAGTTACTCAGGACTTGAGCTGCCAGTTTCAAATCCATGTTGCCAAACGGCGTCTGGTTAACGTGTCGATCTGTGAGTTTCGGAGCCAATTTCAATTTCAGACGGTGGGAGCTTGAATGAACTTCATGAATGTATGACCACTTCACAATTTCGCTGCCAATTTGGAGGTTTCCTTTCCTCAAGTTGTTCCGAGTGCACTTGAACAAATGTGGTGTGTCAAACACGAAGTAGACCCTCTCATCCCCTACCATGAACAAAGGATGATCAGGTGTCACTCCAAGCTTGGTAGACATGGTGCGGTTGCTCCCACCCTGGTCACAGATCACAGTCTTAACCAGAACTCCACCAGACCACAGGTCCTGAATTATGTCAATAATCTTTTCTAGATCTTCAGGGTTCAGCGTTTTGGATACAAGGATGAATAAAAGGGGTTGTATCCACTGTTTCGACACACCAGACAGAAGCACAACCAGGACAGAGTTTGCGATCTCAAATGATCTCTTCGTTTCATTGTCTGCATAGCCATGAACCAAGTCGCGCTTGACGTCGTAGTACAAGTTGCGTTTGAGCGACATCTCGTCGAACAGCAATGTGCACACTGCACACACGGTCCTTCAAAGGCCAGTCCTTCATGTTGTTCTTGACCGTGTCGAGAACTGAGGCTATGAGACCTGGTTCGATGGCTATGTCGGATAGCCAGGTCTGAAGAGATCTCTGAGATGGCAAACTCAATAATTTGGCCAGGTACTTGTAAGCCTTGGGGCTGTGAACGTACAGGTTTAAAGCAAAAGGCTTAAAACTGTCTGGCCACCTTTTCCGAAACTTGCTCAGTGGCTGGAGGTAGAGCTGTACCCGGAAGATCCCAAGGGCTTCTTTTCGTAGGTACTTCAAAGCATTTCTCACCAACTCGGCTCTTGAAAGCTGCTTGAGTCGGCCTTGCCTCTCATTGGCCCTGTAGAGCATTTGCCGAAACCAGGAGTTCGACAAGCGAAGTCGCGTAATTACTCTCTGGGTACGTGCGCACCAGACTCTGAGATTTCTTTCGAGTTTTGCCTGGGGATTGAAGCCCTATGAGAAATGCTTAATTAATAAATGAATCCAAATAATTTTTTTTTAAATTTTATAGTACCTTGCTGAGCAGCAGTGGAGATTGAGGGCCATGGCGGGTACGATCATGAACCTGCAAGGTCCCATTTGTTAAATAAATGCTAAATGTCTTGAAAACCTTACTTTTGATTTGTTGACATACCTGAATTAGGCGGACTGGATGCAGAAAGCCCTGGAGCCGAGACTTCTTGATCTGTTAAATGAATAACATCATCAAGCCATGCATTTAGGAACTTGAATTATATTTCTGTAATAAAAGAAGGCATGTTACCCTGTTGAACAGTAGTTGGCATGAATACCCCTGGCGAAAACATTTCGGCATCTGCAATACCTACACTTGTGCAAGTGACACTGCTCCTTAGCGGCATTGAAACCACAGTGAAGTCAAAGTTCACTGTTATTCCGATCGACAGCTGCACGGGAACAACCTTGACTACCACTTATTCAAATATAGACCCACATTTTTGTTTTCTCAGCGCAGATATTTTTTTTTTTTTAATTTTAAAATAAACCTACGACAAAAAAAATAATAATAAAAGCGAAGACACTTGAGATTGTTTACGTGCCGGAATGCGAAGGAGCCCCGCGGGTGAAATGTTTTCGAGTGATGTTTCTACACGTATTCAAGTTGTTTCTTCCGGTATTGTATTCGTAGTATTCGGTGCACACGGCGCTCCGGTGGTGACATCACGCTCCCCCACTGCGCAGGCGCGGCGCCCCCGCCGGCTTCACGGCTTCCGTGACGAAGCATCTCTGTTGCTGTGCTTTTCTTTCTGTTTTATTTCTGATGCGCGTCCGCTTTGACCTTGAGCGGCGCGTGCTTGATGGCGTATTTTTATGGCCATCTTTCAGGCACAACGCCGACGCCTTTTCGCGTAATGGAACATATAAAACTTTCGCCTTAAAAAAAAAAAAAAAAAACAGATTTGGATTAGTACTGAGCATAATTACTGAGCCTATCGCGCTAACCCATGCACTCGCCCATGTCAGCCGCAGCACCTAGCGCTCCGGTGCAAAGAGGTGAAGCTCGACACGCGTGCGCTGGTGAGAGGCGGCAAGGAGGCATGCGGCAGACGTGATAATCAAGTGATCTCATCAGGAGTACAAGCCCCTGGTTCTGTCTTATCACATCTCGCAACTTTTAGCTCCTCACATCGCCGACGTCGTCTGGAAATTGAGACGATGTCGGCGATCAATTCGCCAGCGCATCAACCAACCAGCGCAGTTGACGAGCAATCTCAATACTTCGTTTCACCTTAATTTAAATCGCAGCCTATGTTACGAGCCAATGGGACCAACCAGCGTCAAAGCGCGACATCATGGCATTCGTCCATCTTCCTGTAAGTAGTCTTTCATAGACTAAACGGATCCAGTGCAGCGAATGTTCCGTGACTTGCACTTTTAGCTTGTTTTTGGTGGTATGTGTTCAAGCATTCGACTGTACTCTGACCTAAGATAAAACAAACTTTACGGTGAGTAGAGACGCTCTGAAATACATATTTGTACAATTTTCCTTTCCTCCTGCTTCTCTCAATATTAGAGTCGACCAAGAATACGATTTTATTTTTTTGCCAATCTCGGCGCAAGTGTGGCGCAATTCTTAGCAAAAATGGCACTTTGGCGCAGCACTTCCATCACTGCCATATAGCTTTGGCTTAATTGCCAGGAAAAAAAAAAAAAAAAAAATCACGAACGGTAACTTGCTTTGCTGAGGTGGTTTCTCCGCCGTCTCTGATGCATTGTGGAGAAGCGGAAGATCAAGACGTTCGAACGTGCACAATCGCTGAAATTTCCCGCGGAAGTCTTGCTATTCCAAAATAATCTGATAGGCGAGTTGGTCGAACTTACTGAGTGGCTCTAAGCTGAACTGGTTGAACATTATAAAACATTAATAGTGCAAAGGATGAGAGCGAGTGGAAAAAAAAAAAGACAAACAAGCGAAAACTAAGAGTCACTTGAGTGTTATTACAGAGGAAAGAACAAGGAAGTGTAGGGTATTATGAAAAGAAAGAAAGATAAATTACCCAAGTGCCATGCTGCGAGAGTAGTTACACGCGCTGGCGTCCATAGCACCAACTGTTAACGCAAAAAACAACAACAACAAAATAAATGGCACTTTGCAAAGCATTTGTCAAGACCTCATTTTGATATTTACTTCGAATAATTTATACTGACAAATCGAGCGCATGCAGCGCGTGCGCCTACTTTCCCAGTATTATCCTTGATGCTTGGGTAATTTGGCCAAAGGTATTAAAGGAAGTCCATTGATAAATAATTACAAAGGAAAAATATGAGTTAAATGGTTACAAAGAAAGAAGGAGCACTGAAAATATTAGTCTGTAAAGAAACATAGAAAAATGTGCTTCGGGGAATAGGAAACGAATAAAATAAAATAAAAAACGAATAAGAAAGAAAGATGGAAATTAAAAAAAAAGTAATTATTTTATTTATTTATTTTTCCTCAAAGCATCCTTTTTTATCAAGTAATTTTACTGAAGCTCCTTCTTATTTCTATAATCTTCCAATTATCGTTGTTTTTGTCATGCGGAAATCAATTCTAGCCATCTCCTTTCTTTTCTCGTTAAACAACCTTCATAACTTTGTCTTCTGTTTACGAGCCAGCATGCGCTTCTTGCATCTTCCTGCGCTCCATAACACAGGCATCTCAAGTATGCACAGCCACAGCGGGAAGGCACTGAGGGCATGCTGTAGGCATTCCTAGCATTTCATCCTCGTTGCGCTGTTTGCTTTTTGTAAGGATTTTTGCTAACCAAAAGTATTGATGCAAAAATACATCCATTGCCGTATTTGTTTGCCTAGCGACAGCCAGGGTCAATGTTGTTTTTCTTTTAAATATATATTCAAGGAATTATTCCACTCCTATCATTTTTCGGTTCTCTCATTTTTCCTGCAGTCATAGCGGCAACTGTTGCTAATATAAAGAGCTGCAAGTGTCTGTCTTATGTTCGCTCAACTGCTTTATTCTTTGTTTTATCAAAAACTTGTCCGCCTGGAAGTTTTTAAGCTAAGTCATACTGCTCATGGGCACTCTGGGGTTATTTCCCTATCTCATTAGCCTTCCAGCAATACCTGCTCGATGCTCTGGCTGGAAGTCAAGCGGGCTACAATTGTTGTCATTTTTTTTAAACAAACTTTAGTATTTTATATTAAAGAGAGTCGGAGGCAACATAACTGCTTCAATTAACGTCTGGAGGTGCTTAAATGGGCGAACATGATAGGTAACTGCATAACTTGTCATGTGCAATTGCTTATAAAACCTACAAGAAAATACATCAATCCCAACTGGTAGATGTACTTGCTTCGTAGGTTTTATAAGCAACTTAATCAGCAATTTCAGACGACGAGTTATGCAGGCACTTGTCACCCCCCAGTGACATATTAAACAGTACATTACCCACAAACAGCTCCAGCACAGTAAGTTCAGACTTCAATAACTGAGCTTTCAACGAACTTGTAGTCTTGCACCCAACACTTAGGTGTGAAATTCCCAACTATCCAGCAAATTTAGTGGTACTGACAATGACTGTGCGCTTTGTAACCACAAAGCACTTTCAAGCTATAAACTTTATTTGACTTATGTGAAAAAATATAAAAAAATTGTTCTAATAAAAAGTACAAAGAACATACTATATTTCAACACACAACAATATAGAGCATACATTTTAACTGAGGAAAAGCAAACATACAAGCACTCGTTGGTCGATTGTAATCTGCTACACCATCTGTTTGTGGTTAGAAACATAGTTCAAACTTCCCTGCCGACAAAATCAATGAGTCAGACAATGCCTACAGATCTGAAACGCAACCGTTTCTTTTACAATACAATAGACACACTTTGTAAGCACAAACAAATCACAGTGTAGGTAGAAACTAAGAAGAAAAAAAATGTATGCACCCATTCATTGCAGCTTAAGGTCAACAAGGCTTGACATTCTACAGGAATTAAAGCAAGCCATCACCCACTCAAGAGGCACCTTATTTCATTCATGCTATTCAAATACCAAACAGGAGCAAAAGTAGACCCTGTAGTTTTTCTGAAAAGCAGCACAAACAATTCTTTGACAAAGTTCATTGAGAAAAACTAATATAGACCACAGTCAGACATATTTCACTGGTGCAGCTCCAGACAAAGGCACTATGAGTCTACTCTTCACAAATGGGTACACGGGTAGTTGTCGCTTGAACAATGTCACATCCCCAATGAATGTTGAGTCCTCAATTTTCACGGCAGACTCCAGAAACTGCAGCAAGTATGTGATGTCCTCGCTGCTGCTGTCATCGTTGCCATTTTGCTTAGGAGACTGCTTCAGTTGCTTCCAGGGATGGACATGATGCATGTGCTCAATGCACCGCTCGAAAGATAGTGCTCGATTGACTGAGCTGTCCTCGACATCCACAGTGGTTGAAGATGACGCTTCCCAGGAGGGCGATCCAAAAGGCTTGGACTCTGCAATTGCAGCTTCACCATAGCCGACAATCTGGATGGAAAGCTTCCGTCGTAGAGGTTCCATGCGGTGGTCAAGTGGAAGCAGAATCTTGCAAAAATTCTTGAATTCTTCCAGTGACAGGTTCTTGAGAAACTCAATTTCCCGGTGCAGTCGATCAAAGAGATAGTCAAAGGATGCTATCTCCTGCCAGTGTCGGTCCGACTCTTCTTGGAGGTAAAGGTCCGAGCAGTTCTTTTGCTTTACAAGTGATGAAACTTGAGTAGAAAACTCCTCCTGGGTTAACTCGGTCATCTTCTTGGCAAACATACACAGGAATGCCTCGATCTGCTGGTCCACATAGGTGCAGGTGAATTTCTCAGCCGAACAAGACACACTGACAGTAAATCCGACAATGCCGTTGGTGTTTCTGTTGGAGCAGTTCACGTCGTAGCCCAACTGGGACTTTGTTCGCAGCGTATCAAAGCATGGCTCCTCCATGAAGTTGATCATGAGCTCAACAAGCACGTGCTGACTCACATCACCTGGCCCCAGCTGGTAGTAGTTGACAATGACAGAATTGGGGTCTTCCAGATTAAACGAGGCTACCCTGCAGTAGTAGTTGCCATGTGGGATTTTCATCACCCTTGCCTCAGGGATCATGCAGGATGGCAGTGGCTTGCAGTCAAGTTTGTTCACCACGAGCTCTGCCAGAGAAATAGCTTCTGATGAAGTCATGTTGCCATGAACCAGCCCTTCAACAAAGAGGTGGTTTTTGAACAGTTTCACAAAGGACAACAACGATGAGACTGTCACATCCTTGATGATGGTGCGCTTCTCTATGTGGGACCAGTGGCACTGGTGCAAAATAGAAAAACGTGTGTCTGTAGAGAGACGCGATGGCTTCATGAAGTCATTGTAGTACCGCTTGTGCAAGTGCTTCTTGAGGTTGTCAAATAGCTCCTGCTTAACCTCAAAGTTGGCCAAATGATGCAAGATGACATCAAAAAGAACAGGAAGTTTCTCATTGAAACCTATGACACGTATGGTTAGGCCATTTTCATGGACAGAGATGGAGAAGTCAAGGGAAGCACACACTGCTGCATTTGTCTCCTCACTCATGTTTTGAAGCAGGATGTCTCCCAGAAGATCCATGAGAACAGCATTCTCTGGTGACATGTACATGACAGGAGAGATCAGCTGAAAGTAGATACATGCTTTAGGAACATTAAACTTGGTATCCTTCTTGTACCACAACCGGTAGCATCCAGTTTCATGCACTTGGACAGGCAGTTCAGACTGATAATCAGATTCCTCTTTCAGGCTGAAGTCAGTAGCAATGTATTTGTTCGGCTGGGGCACGTCGAAGTAGGGATCTGGCGTCAAGTTAGCCCATGCGGATGTCCATTCCTGCGGAATGTCTTGCACACAATATTGTGTTTCTAAGTATGGTTCTTTCAGGGTGCAGATTCCTTGCTTCTGGTACCGGCAAGAGATAATCATGATGTTTGCCTTCTGAGGAACCAGCATATCCAAGCAGTTCTGAATTATTGCTGGGTCATATTCGAAAAGACAGGTCTCGCCAAGAAGGTAATGCTGAGGAGGGTACAGCTGCATGTTTGAACAGAGCCTTTCGACATAGTCCAAGGGGCTCTCTTCCTCGCACCAGCGGAAGTTGTTGTCCGAGACAGTACGAATTTCATCAAAAATGCTCTTGATTGGACCCTTCCGCTGAACCATGGCGAGAAAGCCAAATACAGCAGTCAACACCTCACCGATATGCTTTAGACCGTCCTCTGTGAGAGAAATGGTAACATTAAACAGCGAGCAAGTAGAGTTATGATGGAAACCAGTTCCTTCATTGCCAGCAACCAAGCTGAGAGCCCACGACTTCTCTCGCAAGTATGCCAGGATGCTTCCAGCACCTTCATGGCCCACAACATAAGAAATGTACTCAAGAGGCTTGGTCTTGTACTCGTGGAGTAAGGATGGCAATGCCCAAGTAACTGACAGGTTGTTCACCTTCTTCACTGGCTGCACCTTGTACAGTTTTGTGAACTGTTCCAAAGGGAAAGGCTCACGAGGCAGGAAACCTGTCAACTCACTCTTGGCTGTCCTTTTGGGGATAGCAGAGAAGATCTTGCTAACCATCTGCTCCAGATCATCCAAAGAATGCTTTGACTGAACAGCAAGTGTCATAAGCTCAGGGCCTGTAGTTTTCTTCAAAGAAACTTCTTAGTGCAGCATGAGTGTCAACACCATCGATCAGAGGAACCTCCTTCAGAGACTTGGTGTTCCCCCACATAAATTTCCGCATTGGGTGTGCTTCATGAGCAATGCTCCCCAAGAGCTGCTGGTGACGGCAGGAGTCTGATGGTAGCACCAGTTGGAATTCGTTGTCGATGGCTTGAAGTTCTCTTTCCATGCTCTCCTCCTTGATAAGCGGTGCAACAAAGAAGTTAGCAAAAATGTCGAGGGCCCGGCCAAGATGTTTTTGATGAACTTCCATCTTGTAGACAGTTTTCTCGCACTCAGTGTATGCATTGTCACTTCCGCCATACTTGTTAAGGAAGGCATCGAAGTAGTTTTCTCGTGGGTACTTCTCGCTGCCCATGAACACCATGTGTTCGAGAAAGTGTGCAAGACCTTGCAGATGCTTAGGCTCATGGAAGCTCCCGACTCCAACGCAGAGGGCGGCTGCTGCCATCTTTTCCTTCTTAGTATTGAGAGGCTTGCTTTCCGATTGAGAAGGATGGCCCGATTCCGTGTCGCTGTTACCTCCCATCTCCGAGTCGGGACCACTGGCGTCTTCATCGTCGCTAGAGCTCTCGTCGGAAGAACCTTCGTCGGAAAGCGGCAAGAGAGAATCTGGAGAATATGAACGCCCTGCCGACACGTCCGGCCCATGGCTCTTATTATCATGACTGACGTCTTCGTATTTTCTCTCTGTGATGTAATTCGCAATAGAGGACGCGATGCTGATCTTTGGTGGCAGCGGTAAACAGCTTACCGCGCAGCCATTATCCTTGGGAGCTTCCTCGGCCACTGATAGCTGCTCGTGGCTCACTCTTTGAGATAAGTTGGGTGACGACGAAGAATGGCGGGAGGACGGTGCCCTCACCTTGTGGTCCGAGATTAGAAGAGCCGTGAGACCGTTGGCCAGGGTGATCACCCGGTACGACCTCGTGTCATTCGGTGAGGTGATGATGTCCTCCATAGCTGCGGACTTCGTAAACAGCTGTTCGTTCAAGAAATTCGCTGTGGAGACGTGCCGACCACCTTGACTCCACTTCAGGGACGTCGGCTCCGTGCAAATTAGGGGGCTATTCAGCGCACACGGAGTCCGAGGGGTAGCAAGCCTAGCTACACGGCTGATAGCACGCATGCACAATCAAAAGGGCGTGCGTGGCGACTTGCATCACAAATACCACTGACGTCGCGCGAAAGCTCAGCAAGGGAAGGCATACCAGGCGCACGGCAGGATCCGTTGACGATTTCTTACTTAGAAAAATCTCCGACATGTTGGCGCCTTTTTTGTTTGTGCGTACAAACAACAGACCATTTCGGTACGACGACCACCCTTACACCGCGCCATCCGGTACTGCCGTACTCGCCGTACTGCACCCGGCTATTCCATGCAAAACTGCATTCTACCATTAACCATTGCTACTCCGCCATAAAGGTAGTGCGCTATATGTTTTGCAAATGCAAGTTCTAAACTAAGTTAACAGAGCCATCTATTTAAAATTTTAACTATATGTTTTTTTTTTAACTACAACAAACAGGAAATTCAGGGGTGGCACGGCGGGTCGTGTCACGTGATAAAACAGATAGAGCGACACTGGAAGCGGGTAGGGTTTTCGAACGCAAAGGTAGAAAGCCCTCACCCATGGGCAAGATCGAGTAAATTTTGGAACACGTCCAATGTAATTTACAAGTAATTTACAAAGATTTGTAATTTACAAAGAGCAGCAATATCTAGACAATTTTTCTTAAATCTAGCGGGTAACTGAAAATATTTTCAATCATTTTTTTTCTTCTTTTTGTTTTTTCTTCGCTTTTTTCTTTTTCTTTTTCTCTTTAGAGGGGTAATTTAAGTCGAACATCAGTGTAGATCAAAGTGTCTTCTTCCTTTTTTCAGAGTTTCATCGCATTTGTCACTTCGTTCGCCTCTTTCACGACCGTTAGTGTAAATTGTCATTACACTTGTCACTTCGTTTACCTCTTTCACGATACATGCAATAAATACCTAGTTGTGAGTAGCGTTCTTTCCTATCTCTGTCTCCTTCCTGTGTTGTCTTTGCGCTACATTGTAATTATGCATAACCAACTAGCCCAACAGCTCATTTTAATGTAATTTACAAGGCCGGCGTTGGGTCGACCCGGTCGACGCAACGCTAAACGTTGCGTCGACCCAAAACGTCATATCCGGTTTTTTACAGCGCATGGGTCGCAAAGTTTTTACGTATTATATTGCTAATAAACTATTTTAATATCAATATATTATTAACTCATTAAAAACCCATTAGTTGTTCAACAAAATGGTATTGTTACTCTGATGTCATATCCGGCTTTAGATTGATTTAAAATACAAATGGGTCGCTTGTGCTATATACTTGCACTTGTTTGAAATTTGTTTTAATTATTATTTATTAGAACAGTAAGGCAAACCCATGCCATTCATGACATGGACCAAAAACCACTGCCACCTCGCGCTCCGGTTCAAGAGTACGCACACATGTTTACAAATGGCGGCACTATGGTAAGTCAGCTGACGGCACTATTCGGTTATTTAGAGAATTTCATGTAGTTCTTTACAAATTAGTGTATCAGGGAGCCGATGTATGCATCTTGATAATATAGCCAAGCCTGCATAACCTTCGCGATCCTAACTATCGCTGCTCACCAGAGCAGCACTGACCCCAGCGCGTCCTCCCCGCACGCCAAAAACCGCTGAGCCACAAGCATGCAGGATCACGCTCGACGCTCACGCGATGCCAGAAAATCGCTGAAGGTGGAAGCCTCGCCGGCCCCGCGCCGAAAGCAATGTGTTCCCCATGCCTGCGAGCGAGCTTAGAAACACAAATACGAGAATATTGTCTTGAGCAGCGTTTACACTGCACGAGAGCGCTTGAACAGCAGGCAAACCTCGGAGTGTAGAGCTTTTCGTTGCTTTGGCCTCTCCCTCCGTCGTCCTTGCATATCTCACGACGATAACAATGTCTTGCCTAAACGTATCAGTGGTACGATCTCGGGAAGAACAGACCCCTTTACCGAAGCCCAGTTACACGAGTATCCCAGCGGTTTCTGGGAAGAAGCAGGGGGACATTCCCCTGCCTCCTCATCCCAGAAATATGTACTACATTAATAAGAGTGAGTACCGAGTTACTTTTCTTGTGTTCCCCTGGTCCTCTTTTTTTTTTTCCTTTTTGTGTGTTATGTTTTTTAAAGGGAGAATGTGTAAGTGTAAAATGCTTGGCATTGATTTTCCAAAGCAAATGTAGATGTGATGGATGCCTCGGGAAGAACTAAGGATTAATTTTAACCACTTCACTTCGATTTTCTTTTCACATGCCTGAAAGACCTCTATTACACAGTAAGTAAAGCTAATGATGGACTAAGCTGCACATTTTGCCTCTTTAGTTCCCTATCTGATGATGCTGGCCTTGAAGGTGCACTTATGTAAGCATTGACAATGTTTTCATCTGTGTTGTACCCTGGAACCCAGCATGCTTGCACCGAGCATAAAGAAAATAATAATAATTGAGAGGGCAGCTATTATACTGTTGGCAAAAACTGTATCAGCCTTACTGAGAGCAACGTAGTTGTTTATTTATTCTGTATTACCCTGTCAAGTTATTACAGTTGGAAAAGTAAAAGTTTGAAAAAACAAAGTTCTTTTACCTGCACCAGAAGACTTGAAATGCAAATTTTCAGGAATAATTTTTTCGTGGCACCAAACAGATGATAACCACTGGGGGACCAGTCAGGCCATACGCATGCACGACCAAATGTCCGACTGGTCCTATGACATACCAGAAAGATAGTCAAACCTCATCAGGCGCCACCCACTCGCTGCATCGTGTGCATTCACGTGAGTCTGTGATTGCCAGTGTCTGATCGGGTTCAGCAGTCTTTTTGGCACGTCAAACAACCAGTCGGATGTTGGGTCGTGTATGGCCTGGCCGGGCCCCCAGTGTTTATCACATAAAATGTGGCATTTCGCAGTCATTAACCGCAAAAATCAGCGGAGGCGAGAAAAATATTTGCCAACTAAAACGAGTGCTAGCTCGTCCAGTGGTTTTTTCGCTAGCCCTCAATTCCACGGACAAGCTAGGCTCGTCCGAGTAGTTTTGCGGCGCTGATCATAGATGGCAGCAGGCGCTGATCATAGATGGCAGCACTCGTTTTAGTTGGCAAATATTTTTTTCGCCTCCGCTGATTTTTGCGTAATAAACTTTTCAAATTTTATGTGTAATACTATAGGAATAACAATTCAAAATATAAAAGATATGGCCCTTTTAGGTTACTTTTGGAAAAACAAATTCGGCACTTAAGGGGCTAATATGCGGGAAGCAGCTGTCCAGGCATAAATGTAAAACACTCCAAAAAATTCAATGCTTTTTTTTTTTTTAGTAAAGGACTTTGACAACCGATATGACTGCAATATGCAAAAGTTCGACAAATGACGAGAAAAAAACTTTCAGCCTTTCCACTGTGGTGAAGAAGGAAGACCAGCGGGGCTGTACAATGGAAAGTAACAGCTGGCCGCGAGTTGGCAAGCCAGAGTGGAAAGGCTGCCACCATCTATGAGCGACGGCGGCAACCAGATACGTGGCTTGCCGCCATCTATGAGCGACGGCAGCAACTAGATACGTGTCTTGCTGCCATCGCTCATACATGGCGGTAGGCGTCCAGAGTTCGGTGTCTTCATTTCTTTGCGGGAGACACGATCCTGGGGAAAGCAGCCCTTAACAGCTCGGCTGTAAAAGTGGTTCCAGCAGGGCATGGAGAAGCTGCCACACAAGTGATGCAAGGGCATTCGGCTCCTGTGGGAGTCTGTCAAGGTGGACATGCGTGCCTACATCTAGGTGACCGGTATCTGCAGCAGAAAACAAAATTGTGAATCCAAATAGTAGGCTTCTGGTAATTGGCTCTAGATCATGTGGCCACTTGTTCTGTCTGCGAGTTGGGGTGAACGCTGCTCGTTTTTCTGAAACATTTTCCGCGACTGCCATTACATGAAGAGAAAAAAAGTGGGGCTGGGCGTCGATTAGTGCAACAGTTATAGTGATTTGCTTAAATAATTTGGGAGTTGGTGTCTCGACCTTTCTAAGTAAAGAACAAAAAAAAACGCTTTTGCCTGCATGTCCTAGTTTTTATTTTAAAAATGGACAAAGATTGAGGTTTTCGACACCCTCTCAACTCCTTCACTAACTTCCGAGTCACGTGCACTGTGACGTCAATGGGGAAGGCGTGGGGTTCCGGTGAAGCTCTCTCTTTAGAGCCATCAGTAAGCAGCGAGAACTCATCCGCTCGTGACCACGTGCTGGCGGGCGCAGCGCGAACAATATGGTGAAAGGAGGAAAGTCTCATCCGGGTCCGGCCATACCCGTCCGGCCCTGTCCCCCCTCCGGCTTCTGGCGGTTGTTCCGCTGCTGACGGTTTTGTGGACCTAGGATAGATGGCGCCACTGAAACTTCGTATAATAAAAGTTTTGTCGATGATACCAGGTTTTTGACGCATTTATATTTATGTTGGAACGACAAGATTTATAGAAAAGTTACCTTTTATCGAGCAGGTATTCGCACAACTTGCTATCTTTCTACAAGATTCCGATTAATTGACACCTTTTATTCAATTAATTAATTGGTTTCGTTCATAACTCAAAATTATTTTATTTTTTTATTTTTTTGCCTTTGCTGAATATGTGACAAACGGTGCAATATACAATTTCAATTATAAATCAACGTCGATACATAGTTCAGTACAGTTCAAAGACGCTCACACTCGCAGATTATTACTTCAGCTGCATGAGGCAAGGAAGTGTGTTGATATTCTCCGGCAACAGCGGCCACCTTTGATTGTTCACAATAGTCTCTGCTGTGCTAAACGGACACTCGCATGGCCTTGAAGAGGCCGGGACACATGTAAACTGATACACTTGTCTGGATTTGCAAGTCTCGCCTTTACAGTTTACTTTAGGTTAAAATTTCACCAAAAATATGCCCTTCATATAGGTGTACTCATCCACATCTGCATGGTGAAAGCATTTAATTTTTACTTTTGGTCTGTCAAAATTTTACCAATTAACCGGTTAAAAAAATGAATCATGATTAAAGCATTAAGTGGTAGGTTAATCGACCAATTGCCCAGCCCTAGAAAAAACCAATATGTGTTTCATATAGGTTATGAACATTAAATAATAAGTTAGAAACATACAAAGAGGAGAGAAAAGAGTGTGAAGGTATGTCACTGGGGACAGTGCCTCTTCTGACCAAGACATGTGCCCCCCCCCCATCCGAGAGGGAGAAGAAAAGGAAAGGAGGAGAAGGGTGCACGAGGGAAGAGAAGGAGAAGGGAAGATAGCATTTTCGCATACGGAACATTGTAAAATCGGTAGACTGGTTTTACAATGAGGCAGAACATGTACTAATCTCTGCAATGGAAATAAAAATATTGCACCACAATATCATGACAATTGTGCAAAGCCAAAGTGACTGTTTATTTTGTCTTCTACATTCACAGCCATTTCTTTCCACTAAAGGGTCTCGACAACTGAGGTCTTCCTGCATCTTGCACATGTTCTCGGTAGACTACAGCTTAAAATGCTGCAGTCTACCGACAAAAATTGTATTCATGCTATCACTCAATCAATCAATCAATCATGGTTTTATTGCGTGTTTCCAGGCAACTCTTAGGCCTAAATAGGGGTATACTCACCCCATCCAATAAAAAGAAAACCAACATTGTCACATCCTAATTAGCATACATAAGACTTCTTTTTTTTTTTTACGTTGAAAAAGGAGCAGAGAAGTCAAGGTATGTATCGTCACATTTATTATATGCCTGCTGAATCCTAGACAAAGGAGTCACACAATGCAAATTACAAGAATGAAAAGGTGCCCTAAGCCTGGTTCGACATTAAGGAACATTGAATAAAATCTTGCTACCGTAAAATACCGGGCAAGCGCCCACTCAAAATGTAGAGATAATCGCAAAAACATGGGGGATGGGCGCTTGTCCGGTCATCAATTTTACATATAAATGTACTGTGCATATTTTTTCGTATCTTAGAAATTTGGATATGGGCGCTTAATGTGGAATGGGCGGATGCGCGGTATTCTACGGTAAGTAGAAATAAGAGACAATTATAGCATTAATCAATTTGTAAAGAAACACCATATCATAAACTAATCACCATATGGAAAGAGGCGAAAGTTGCCAAAAGATGTGAATAACCATAATAAAATTGTTGTCCAATATGGCAATCATACATGGGCCTGACAAATCGTCACTGGACATATTCCAACTTAAAGGGGCCCTGCAATATATTCAAGTGTCTACTTTTTTTTGCGGTTTCCACGTCTCTTGGGGTTCGGGCAAGCCAGCGGGCACGGAGATAGTAACTAAATATCAGTGCGTCATATTTTAACCTGACGACGCGGAAACCTCCTCCACCTACAGGGGCGACCCGCGGTGCCGAAAGCGCGCAATATGTGACGACATCAAGACGTTTGTGGTTCTGGCCTTAATACTGGTCAGAGTTGCTAAAAGCTTTTTTATTAGTCGAAATACAAAATATAAGTGGCGCAAACCGTTTCAATTATTTATGAAAGTAGTTTTTGTTCAGTATTTTAGATCAGAAAAAAAACAAATGCAGTTTATAAAGTATGGAAACAAGAAATGACCTGTCGACATACCCGCCACCCAGCGGTGGAAAAGGCGGCACATACTAGAAGGGGGTAGTGGGATGAGGCACCAACGAGCGGCGAGCGTAGAAAGTTCCCGGATGTACGCGGCAGCGCTGCGGTCCTATGGGCTCGAAGATCCGACCGGTTCCGAGCGTTCCGAAGGCCTTCGATGAGCAGGTGTGGCTTGCGGTTTGGCAGTTTGGTAGCGCAAAGTGGCTCCCGTTCTGAGCTGATCTTTACCCCGTGTTTGCTGTCATTTGTGGCCAATGAAGTGTCATGCCGAATTAGTGTTTAATCACGCAGCAAATGCAATGCGAGCTGCCCTGGCCGCTCGCTTCATCCAGCCTATCCAGCACATGCTTTAGTGGCGCCCTCTCGAGCCGTCGACACGGAGTGCAGCAGCCGTAAGCGCCCACTGAGCTCACTACCCCTCCTCTAGTTCACGGCCACTCAAGCCAGGACCAAGGACGTCATGAGGGACGTTATTTTTTGCTTGTTTTTGTAATTTTAATTTGCCTATAACTTTTAAAATAAAGCAAAATTCGAGAAAAGTTTTATTAAGTAACTATGTTCAGTGCGCTCAGGTTCGGTGCAAATTAAAAACCAGTCAAAAAGTTGTTGCAGGGCCCCTTTAAGCGTTTGACTTACACTTATTAAATTCCAAACAATTTATGCAAATTCCATCCTTGGCAAAACTAACGAGCAAAAAAGCTGAATACAAGAATAACTTGAATTGTCGTGCGATATGAGATTACGCCCAACAGACGTAGGGAATCATTTAAGATTTTTTTCAATGTGAGCAATGAAAAACGGGCAAGAATTAACGAACATTCTAAGATCACTTTTGCGGCCCCCGCCGCTTCCTGTTTGGGCCAACCCCATGACTGGGCGAGCCCTAGTCTACTGTGCCTCGGCACGCTTCGCCTCTTGGCTGTTAGCCATGGGTGCTGTTCCACTTTCTTAGGCATTGAGCCGTCTTGGCCTCAGTCAAGACGTATGTGCTCGGTCATCCAAAATTGCTATACTAGCTCCTTGATTTAGGAGGCTCTTTGACCAAGTCGCACCTGCCTCTCCAGATCAGACGCCGTAATTTGCCCGAAGCAGGTTTTTCTTTTTTGAATGTGGTAAGTTTTTTCGTTGATATCTCCACTCCTAACTTGCACTACCTAGTCGCCCCTCTGTAGCAAATCGCAGCACACAACGTTGGGAAACTGATTTTTTCGGCGAGTCTAAAATGGGTTAGACGCATCAGGGTTTATGCTGTATACTCCAAGGCCATATTCTAACAGGCTGACTGCTACTCAGTATTTTAATTACCTTTTTCTCCTGAAGCACTTGTTGCGGTGCTCAAAGTCGCACTTGTTAACATAGTCAAACCTGAGACACACAAGGAGGAAGGCGGCGCGTAAAAAGATCACGCACATATACACACACCGTCTCTGCCCTTCTGTGGACGTTACAAACGTGGTGCTGATTTCGTATGTTTGCTGGTATACCGGCATTTGCAGAAACCACGTTCGGCGAGGGGAGAGCGGGGTGCAGCAAAGATCTGTGGGCGAAACCACGAGAAATAGGGTGTGCGAATAGTGGTTCAAAGCTCGTAGTGCTGCGTAATTCCTAACCTTCACAGTACGAAGGAAGCACACGAGATACCAGTTCTGTTTGCCGTGTTGAAGCTATGAATTACGCTGCGCTATTCGGTGCTAACTTCACAAGTACTCGCACCTCACGACGAAATCTTCCAACGAGTCGGTTGCTGCATGCCGGCAGCATTTTCAAATCATGATAGCGGTGATGACACCGACCTGCCTGCCCCGCAATGTCCCACTCTCGCTGATCCCGCCGAGGCTGTGCTAGAGTGATATTGTAACACCAGTAACACAGTGCCACTTTGAAACGTTGTATCCGGTGCCCCTGCTGTCATTTCTGACTTCAGTCCAGGGTGCTTCAGTCCACTGATCAGTGCTTCAGTCACTCAGTTTCGGCCATCTTGAAATCGCTTCAAGCAACGCATAGTTGCTTCAGACTACCGCTAGAGCTCAAGTGGGCGCTGGAAGTGCCAGCGTGCCACGCCCGCCACGCTATCAAGGCGAACGTAGCGGCGTAGCCAACGTAGCTTCCCCAGGGACACAAAACCAAACAAATTAGTTGTTAGTTGTTTATACTGGAGGACTTTAGTCTGCCAGAAGATGGCGACATTGTTACCCACTGTAGATAAGCATTTTAGCCAGTGCAGTACGACTGCTAGCCTGCCACGCAGATACACAACCGCACGCCGGTACGATGCTCATCCCGATCGAAACGGGCAGGGGTGGAAATTGAACCATTGAACCACCGTGGATTGAACCCAGGATCCCTCGGTTCTGCAGCGCGAGCTTTCGCTCCACGTGCTCCGACTTAGTATGGACTATTGTTATCCGCGCGTGCTAAAAGCGCGGGCTAGTTGCTTCGAATGAAGCCTCGGAGGCTGCACGAGCGCTCGTGCAGCGAGTGCTCCAGTCAAGGCAGTCAAGGCTAGCCGCTCGCGCTAGCACAGCATTCGCGGTTAGTCCATGCTCAGGTGAGACAAAGTATAGCCCACTCGGCCTCCGATCCCCCCCAGGGGCACACCATGCCCTGACTGCGCCAGCAAGGGAAAAGAAGAGGACGGACAAACACAAACCTTCAAACAAAGCTGTCAAAGCTACTTGCGCGAGCGTCTGACTGTGTGTTGCTACGGCGTCTCCTTTGCACAAGAGCGCGTGCAAATAAGACGCAAGACGAAGGCACGTGGCCACATGTCTTGCAACAGTGCTAGCAGGGCGGGACTGCAGCACTGGAAACTATATCTTGTGCTACATTGTCAAAGCTAGCTTAGCTTCCACTGTGCTCCAACTCCATCACAGATAGTTGTGCGAGTGCATGCAAATGAAGCGCAATAGACAAAGCCACGTGCTCTCGCAGCAGTGCGGGGCTGCTGCACATTAGCTACGCTAGCTTTGACAATACACCACAAGAACAGATAACGTAGAACCAAAAAGTTTATGCCACAAGTGTATGAGGCTAGTTCAGCCTGTCCAGTGACTTCAGCTCAGCCGAATTATTTTGTTTACACGAGAAATCGCGCACAAAATACACTTTTCAAAACCACGCTCGCACCCGTGCTGATTTGTCAGCGCTGGAGATGTTATTTATAAATTCACAACCCAGCACACGCGTGTTTGTTGCCTTGGTAAGCATGGACAAGAACAGTGAGAATGGCACCAGAGCATTTTATTGTTTACAAAACCTCAGCACGTGCATGTTCGCCGCGTTGGAAAGTGCAAAGCACGTGCCATGGGTGCGAACGCTAAAATGGGGATGGCGCGTCCCTTGATCGCATTCCGGGGCAACGAATACGCACGTACTGTAGTGTAAAGCTGCGCGTTGGGTGATACAGTGTGACAGCCCATTTTCAGTGTTCGTTGTCATACGCATTATAAAGTGGGTCCCGCTTTTTCGGCCGTGGTCCCGCTGTACCGATTAGACGAAGGATGCATCAAGAGGGGGTGCTGACGCTGAAGGTTTTAGTTTGCCCGTGACATGTAAGCGGTACTATATGAACATAGTATCTACAATAATATATACATTGTTACTAAATAAATATTCCAATCAAATATATTACATGTGCATGCCAAACAGTGTGCAAACTTCAAGGAAAAGAAATGTGCACGGTGTATACAAAATAATAAAAAATGAGTGATTTAATTGTTACCTAAATCTAAAGTTGTCAAAACTCAAAACACTTTGGGGCCAGAGGATCTCACAAATGTCTGCAGTAAAGACGGCACACGCGCGTGACTATAGCTCAGCAGAATCTCGTGCGTCAACGACACTTCAAAACCACGCGCTCGTTATCGCAAAGATCAGCACTGCAGATCTCTTTTGGGATTGAGTACAGGCTGTGTAGTTTGTAAATACATCTGACCGCCGCCGCCATGTACCTATGTAGATTACGTATTCTACTACAACACTGTAATGTACCAATTCTTGCATGATGAAGCACGTGCCAAATTACTCAAGCACCAAGTAGAATGGGAACGTATACGGTACACGCGCTGAACGCACTCGCCTTATCAGTATAGGGTATTCACTGGATGCCATATTTGAGGGCGATGTTTAGAGCGCATGCTCAGGAAGAGCTGACATTAATAGGCTGATAAGACCGGCAATCTTGATGGTGCGGAGTGCACGTATCAAAAGTACTGTGGAAGCTCGCCGTCAGCACGCGCTCAGCAGTCGCGCACACAGCTATGGCCGCCAGTGATTACTCCCCATAACAGGTTCCAGGTAGTAAATAATCATAATAAAACGTTGATGAGTTCTTATCCAAAGTGCCATTTGTATTAGGTTTCTGCTTTAGCTCAAGTGTGTGATTCGTAACTGCCTCGCATATCTTCACCTAATCTCAAGTATTTTAACGAAAAAAAAAAAAATAAGTTGCCTTTACGCAAGAAAGGGCAAGAGGTAGAAGGGGAGGAGAGGGAGTGGAATTAGGGGCGCCTTTGCACCGTCCAAAAGTGGTGTATGGCCGTGTGAAAACCATATAAATGCATTCCATCAAATCATAGCAAACAACAAATATTGTTTTCATTGGAGACTCCTGTTTTTCCTTGAAGAACTATTTAGACAATTTTCCTGTTTTGAAAAATGAGTCACGCAAGCGTAGTTTAAATTTTTGTTACAGACGAAAGCTTATGTAATACTGCAAAATTGATTATATTTACCGGAGACCGTAGTTATACTAGGTGCACCTTTAGCCCATGGCCCCGCGTATAAGCCGCAAAAAATTGCTGGCACTGCGTTGTGATCTTGTGCGATATATATACGTATATGTATGTGCTGTACGTGTGCTGCATTGTATAGTAGAATTTGTGCCAACTTCCGCAGATAACATAAGCAAATATTTCTTAATTGACTGAAATACATGTCATCTTTACGTTTCTAGAAAGCGTGGAAGGGTTGTAAGTTCTCTTTAAACGCGTTGGTTTTCGATGAAAATGAGTGCATGCTGCTGACATAGAGTGTAGCGTACGCTACCAGTGATCCTACTCAATCCAGCTGCGGCCCATCGTAAGGTCAAACGGAGTAGACTAATTTTGGGACAACGGACATCTCGCTTTGTTCAGCTATCCGGCGGTTGGACACTTAAGTCTGTAAGAGTCAGAAATGGGTATATATATATATATATATAAAGTCGATGTAGCCGTTAGCCACTCCGGTCTCAATAAGGTAAGGGCGCGCGGAGGGTAATAAAAACGTACCATTGCAATAAAACAATTATATAAAAGGAAAGATTACCTAAATAATTGGTGAATTTAGGCCTCTCTTAAAAAAACACGGACGAGAAGTCACACACTGTAAGGCGCTTTGTCTGATTGTGCCTCCCTTTTTGGCGCGTCTAAGGTGAAGCTATAACCGACTAGCCCAATCAGAAATTTGTTGTAGATCAAACAAGCCTAACTCCGGAACGAGGAAACTTCTATCAGAAACAGTCAAATTTCGCGGTCCTTAGCTCCGGGGACTGATGCAAACAAAATTAGAGTTTTCTAACTGGTTAGTTTAAAACGCTTGTTCTATATGAATGTATATTTCAGCTCGAAAAATATACGAGGGCCCTTTGCCGACACCCGAAGAATACTTAACAATTACCGCGATATCGGATGATTGATGAACTGAAAATAAAATCCGACATGAGATTTCAGTTTTTTTGTGCCCTTTTTTCAGTGTTTGGATTCTGCGAGAATGATAAAGTTAGAAACAAAAGCGTCTTATGCATTATCCACACCAGCGATTACGTCGAGTCTGCACTATTTAAAACGAAGAAAAACGTTCCATGGTTCCCTTGGGTGGGCGTACTTTCCCCGTGCCCACGCGCCGGAGAGAAGCCCGACTACGCGAAGCCCGACTACGCGGTGCACGGCCACTGTATGGGAGCTTTCTGATTTTCCTCATTAATAAACTCACCGACTCAGGCAAGAAACATAAAAAAAAAAGAAATGCAGCTACATGCGCACTGTTTTATTTAATGGGGACCAGCGGGATTGGGACAATGACGGAGGCGCCCCTCACCCTGCTACTTTCCCGCAGTGCTTGCCTGCTAAGGGAGAAGCTCCCTTGTAATTATGCAGGCACGTGGGGTTGGCAATCGGGTCAGCTGAACACGGAAAAACAGGACACGAAGGAAATGACTGGACAAACACACCGCTGTTTGTCCAGTCCTTTTTTTCCGTGTTCAGATGACCCGATTGCCAACAGTATGTACCAACTAGCTCAAGTAAAATCCATAGCATGAAGGATGTCCGGTTTTATTTTCCTCCCCGACTTAGGTCAGTGTTAATTTTATTGAGGCGACTAGTGTGTAAAAGCAGTGAAATAATTACCTAATCAAGCAACGAAGTAGGAAACGGTGCAAAACTGCATAACTAAATTTGGGAAATGTTTTGATCGCCTCAGCCTTTGCACATTATCAAAAAGGCAGCATTGTGAGAACTTGTATCTTGCCTAGTACTTGCCAAGAGAGAAATAAAGGCTGAATTAACAATGGTGGAAAGCCACACTTAAAAAAGGAAAAGTGCAATATTTGTATCCAATTTTTTTTAAACTTGATCTTGAGTTTGCCATTTCACACCTTTTCTATTTTCATCCTTGCTTTCCTTTTAAATACCAAATAGCCTAGGCATGTGCTGTGAAGCATAAGCCATGTATTTTGAGTTTTTTTTTTTTTCACATACATCTGTTAATAAGAGAAGCTGCAGGTACTCTTATCAACTGTGTTTATATAGCCCGACGTTTTGCGGCCTGCTTGTTCACGGGCGACTTATTTGGCAGGGAGTTCATATTTTTCTTCTCCTTGTCGCTGCCGTTTAAATCATTCTCCTTGTTTTGTGACACCCTGAAGCCCGTGGATATAACTACTTGGGAGGGTACCGATCGACCGGTGCAGGTTGGTAGTTTTTTAGTTCCTTCCAAACCTGGAAAAAACGACTCTTCTAAGAGTCATGACATATTCAGCATACAAAGAACCTGAACCGGTACCTTCCCAAGCAGTTATATTCATGGGCTTCTAGGTGTCACAAAAAGGAGAGATTGATTTAAAGGCAGCGACTAGGAGAAGAGAAAGACGAACACCCAGCCAAATAAGTCACCCGTGAACAAGCAGGCCGCGAAACGTTAGGCCATTTAAACACAGCTGGTTAGAGTGCCTGCAGCTTCTTTTATTAATACTCGCCTAACCAGGCAGAATTTTGCCAAAATGTTTACTTTTCAAACATACATCTGTTGAATGCAACTATTGTTATTATACAGGAACATGAAAACCTTAGTCTTCCCAGTCCCAGAAAGCAACAGCTTAATGCTGAACTCCATAGAGCGAAATATGCGACGAATAACTGAACGTTGCCCTACGGCATGCTCACTTTGCCGCAACGTAGGAGCCACTGTGCCGATTCCACGCGCAGAACAAAAGCCGCCGGGCAAAATTAGATTTTTCACACCATATTCGTCCGATAGAGTTCAGCCTCTATGGGTCATCATGCATATGCAAGCACAAAAGTTTCCTTGTAAATAAAAATAGGCTATCTCCCTTCGACTTGAAACTGACCTCCTAAGTTCTCAGGTACACAAGGGAGTAGGAGGAGGTTCACAAAACAATACATGTAGTTTACAGGCGTGAGCCCTCACAATTTTCCATGCCAGCGGCAGCTGCCAGACTGTCAAATTTTACTTTGTGAACAGTACATATTTTATGGCATGAAGGATCAGAGATGGATGGATGGGATCTTTCAAAAGTAAATAATTCTCATTACCTACAAAAACAAAAATACTGTCACAACTTCAACAGTTTATTTACACAAACACACTGCACCATTCCAACTTTTATTCAAGTGGTGACTAGCAGGCAGGACCAATGCCTTTGGTTCCGAGATGACGATGAACTGGGTGACAGAAACTTTGTGCTACAAGTCACAACTGAGGCAGCTTATTCAGAGTGGTGCCCAGGACGCCAATGGTGGGGTTCAAGCTGGGCTGCAAGAGAAGAGAATTGTCACAGTACAAGCATCGTAACCATCAATTTTAGACCACGTGGAAAAGACATACACCACTTCAGTGCACTAAGGAGTTTGTTACTACCTTTAAAAGCAAGAACTCTTGGATAATGATCCCCTAAACAAAGCGAATTGACAGCAAGGAGCTTGACAAGTTAGTTCGAACATTCAACAAGTAGTCAAAATTGTTGAGAATAAAAACATATTCGAATATAGGTCATCCCTAATTTTGAAGTGGAAGGAAAGGAAATTCATACAAATAATTAACTCGTCGCATCATTCGTAACCCTGGTTAAATCTCGTGTGTTGATCATGCTGGCAACGCCATCTTATAAACATTACGAATGGCAACTGCATGCTTTCGTACTGAGCGAAAGTATTGAACAAAATAGCACATTAGTTCTCACAAAAATAGTGATCGAGGCATTTTTGATCATAATCGCAGACCACTGTTGTAGATCTTTTTATATTAGAAATGTCACTGAAAACCTGTTCATTTTTGTTATAAATATTCACTCTACTATGAAAAGGTAAACTGGCACTGCAATTGACCCTTTAGCAGTGGTGTGCCAGAGTAGTTCATAACATTACTAGTCGGGAAATAGTGCTTTGCACTGATACATTTTGCTTCACATATACTATCTTGCAGATATTAGACACAAAGCAGCACAAACTGCAGTTGACACAAAAATAACATAAAACTACCTCATGTAAAAACAAAAAACAAAAAAAAACACGGCTTATTGACGCCTTTCACAATTGGAGCCAGTGCATTGATAGTAGGGGACAGATAGATGTATTTTTGGATTTCGCCAAGCATTTGATCGGGTGTCCCATCAAAAGCTGTTATGTAAAATTGCAGGTATCATTAAAGGGGCCCTGCAATTATATGTAAGCGTCTACCTTTTTTGCGGTTTCCACATCTCTTGGGGTTCGGGGAAGCCAGCGGGCACGGAGAGAATAACTAAATATCAGTGCGCCATATTTTAACCGGACGACGCGGAAACCTTCTCCACCTAGGAAGGCGACCCGCGGTGCCGAAAGCGCGCGATATGTGACGTGTTTGGTCCTGGCCTTACTTCTGGTCAGAGCCGCTAAAAGCTTCTTTTTAGTCGAAATACAAAATATAAGTGGCGCGAACCGTTTCAATTATATATAAAAGTAGTTTTTGTTCAGTATTTTAGATCAGAAAAGAAACAAACGCCGTTTATAAAGCACGGAAACAAGAAATGACCCGTCGATATACCCGCCACCAAGCGGTGGAAAAAGCGGCGCATACTAGAAAGAAGTAGTGGGATCAGGCGCCGACACGGAAAGGCCCCGGATGTATACGGCGACGCTGCGGTCGTATGGACTGGAGGATCCGACAGGTTCCGAGCGTTCCCAAGGCCTTCGGTGAGCAGCTGTGGTTTGCCTTTTGGCGGTATGGCAGCGCGAAGTGGCTCCCATTCTGAACTGATCTTTACCCCGTGTTTGCTGTCCTTTGTGGCCAATGAAGTGTCATGCCGACTTAGTGTTTAATCGCGCAGCAAATGCCATGAGAGCCGCCCTGGCTGCCCGCTGTATACAGCCTATCCAGATCATGCTTTAGTGGCGTCCTCTCGCGCCGTCGACACGGAGTGCGGCAGCCGTGAGCGCGTGATGAGCTTACTATCCCTCCTCTAGTTCACGGCCACTCAAGCAACCAAGGACGCCATGAAGGAGGTTATTTTTGCTCGTTTTTGTAATTTTAATTTGCCTATAACTTTGAAAATAAAGCGAAATTCGAGAAAAGAAAAGTTTCATTAAGTTACTACGTTCAGTGCGCTCAGGTTTGGCGCAAGTTAAAAACCAGTAAGAAAGTCTTTGCAGGGCCCCTTTAATCATTTGATATCTATATTTCGACATAGCTCTTGTATTTTCTTATTTATGGAATGGAATCGGACAGCGAATGGATTGACGATACAAGATTATGAGGCTTCAATGACCATGTAAGTTCACCCATTCTTACGTTTTTGTCGCTAATAAAGGTCAGTCAACACTATTGCGACATATGTAAATTTCAACTGACGCAGTAAGGCTATCGCAGTTGTGCTTCTCACTGCATGAGACGAGCGACGGAGATTTCTCACTGTCGCCCGTCGCATCGCTCGGTTTTGAGATTTCTAGAAAACGCCGCTCACCGTCTTGGCCGCTTGCTCCGTCGCTTCCATGTGGTTTGCCTCGTCGCGCGACTGACCGAGCGACAGCGAAGCAGGTCGCCGCCGCTCATCTCGTCGCTCGCCAAATCGCTTACATGCGGTTTATACTCAATTAATTTACAAGCACACAACATTGAACCATTGGCGCCTCGATATTAAGTATAAACTGCATGCAAGCGATTTGGCGAGCAACAAGACAAGCGACGGTGACCCGCTTCGCTGTCGCTCGGTCAGTCGCGCGACGAGGCAAACCACATGGAAGCGACAAGAGCAAGCGACCAAGACGGTGAGCGACGTTTTCTAGAAACCCAAAAACCGAGCGACGCAACGGGCGACAGTAAGAAATCTCTGTCGCTCGTCGCCGACTCTCGTCGTTGTCGCCACTGCTCGTCTCGTCGCACGCTAAATCGCTTACATGCGGGTCGGCATTACGGAAACGAACGCGCACATGCAGCGAGAAGCACGACTGGATAGCCTAAGGCCTCATTCACACAGCCGTTTTTTCCCCCGGCCCGGCGAAAATGCCGGCCGTCCTTTCCGCCGAGGGAGAGGGTGTTGGGACCGGCTTCCGACCGAAATCGGGGCGCCGGAGCCGAACGAGAATGTCCAACATCTCCGGCACCGGCGCGAGACCGGGAACGCCGGCGCCCCGCCCCATCGAGGGACGGCAAATCACAAAATAGGAAACTTTCGCTGAATCTGGCGGATTCTCAAAAGTTGGGTGACTATGGGCACGGCCGTGGCGGGAGGAATTGACCGTACTGTGCCCTAACGCCCAAACGACGAAGCCAACAAAGCTCTTTTCGGGAAGAAGGAGGGAGGCCAGCGAGACGACGGCCGCATTGTGTGATGTTTACGGCTCTTGAACAACGGGCATACAGAGAATTGGATTTACCACTGAGCTGCTGCTCGAAATGGTGAGACCACATCGGTTCCTTTGCGATAGACGTAAATGCAATTTTAAGGAAGAACAGCCGAAGAAAGAAAATACGGTCGCCGATCGTCGGGGACGAAATGCGGCGTAAGGAGTGATTGATGTGAAACGTGCTCGCGGTGGGTCATGTCGTTTTTGTTTCGAAACGTGGAAACAAATAAAATGTTCTGAAACATGCAAGATCGTTATCGGCGACCCAAACGCAAGCTCAAAGGAACAAAACAGTTGTGGCTGGGCCCATTGACGCCGATAGTCCGCTACATTTAGTGGTCGACGCCGCCACAAATACGGGATTACAAGATCGGTAGTAGAGATCGAGAGAAGTGTGAAATTGCGCACGAAATAATAGGTTATACAGATTTACGAGATACAAACGTTCGACGCGGAATTTGAAAGGTGCAGAAAGATTTCTAGGCTAGGTGGCGCAAGCTACCGCCCAATATAAGGAGACACAGCCGACGGCATCCATCTATTCCTATAGCCACCGCCGGCAGCTCCGTCGTCGCCGCTGGTTCGAACACTCCACCGTCCCCGCACCGTACCGTTTTCGGCACGGCGCCCACGGCGCTTTCGCCGGGACGGGGCGAGACGCTGGCTGTGTGAATGAGGCCTTACTGCACCAGTTGAAATTTGCATATGTCGCAATGGTGTAGACTGCCCTTTATTAGCGAGAAAAACGTTAGAATGGGATGAGCTTATATGGTCTCTGAAGTAATAATCGTGTATCGTCGATCCATTCGCTGTCCGATTCCATGTCATAAATACGAAAATACAAGAGCTGTGTTGAAATATAGATATCAAATGATTAAATGAAAGCCCGAAATATCGAAAAGACCTAAAGAAAACACACAATTTCAACGCGGAACGTAAAAGAACACGAAAACAAAGCTCCGGTAGTGGCCTGTGCAGCACACAACACGGAGGAACGGCGAGAAACTGAAGGTCGGCTATGGCGGCAGGGTCACGTGACGTCAAGATGGCGGCGCCCATGAAATGTTGCCTGAAAGGGTCTACTGCTATGGTTTTCTTGTCTAATAAAGCATCAATGTAACAATCCCGCAACTTTCTGAAGTGCTTTTCTAAAGTGCCGTTAATGTTATTAACCCACGACTCCGCATACTGTAAACAACTTTATTTTTGCGGCCTCGATATTTCGCAAATTTGGGGAATATTTCATGCGCAGAAAATTTTGCGAGGAGAGGTGAGCTATATATTCTTTACCATATATTGGTGGGATGTGTTTTTCGGAACAATTTTTAAGTCAAGAAATTTGCGCAAAATTAAGTTGTTTAGAGTAGTTACGTATGCTCATTTGCCTCCCAAGCCTTTGTAGGGCCTGACAAGTCAATTCCCTTCACCGTGCGAATTCACGCTACTCTTCCATCAAGATTGAATTTCTCGGAAGGAAACCGAAAAAAACTCGTCCCCTCCCCCGGCCGATGCCGATCCAGTCATCCGAACGCAACACAGCGCTTTGGCATTGTTCAAACACACTGGGAATCGCACGGTGCCCTTGCTTCAAGCAAAATGGCAGCCTTGTTTTCCACCCAGCCTAGCAACACATGCATTTTGTACGCTCGAACCGGAAAACAGGAAAAGTGTCCATTCTCTACAGTGCTTACTGGTGGCACTCACATTTGCAAAATCGTCCACTAACAGTGAGAGTACTTCCCCTATTTCAACAACTATAGCATCAATGTGTATTTTTGCAACGGGTCTACATTCTGTTTCACATCACGTCTCACTGCAGCGGATGCTACCAGCCATCTCAGCGAACCCAGCTCTGCGAACGCAGCACGTGATATGCTCTACGCATGTCACCCTCTTGAAGGTCAAGTAAAGGCCTGGTCACACATACAGCAAAGCGTTAAGTTAGCGCTCATGTGGTGCTTCCTAGCGCGTGACTTAGTTTTAATATAGCGCGCAATTAGCGCTTTAGTACCGCCTTGTTAGCGCTCCTTGTACGGCCGTTATTGCTGCGGATTAGCGCGTGTACTGCGGTTCCGGTTCCTGTGGTTGGGTGTGCATCAACAGTACCATGACGGACATGTGGGACGCTGAAATAGAAACGCGACAAATGCTCTTATATACGCAATTAGTGCATATGTGTGTGGACGACTTAACGCCCAGAAGAGCCTTCTGAATGCGCGAAATCTTTCGCCACCGAGATACCGACGGGTATCCGGTGAACCTTGTTCCCAGGCCGAGGGACCGAGACACAGAGCTCTTTCGCAGGTGATTATTTTTTAATTGTGTTGTCTTTGAAACCAGGGTCACGCATGTCGAATAGAAAGTGATAAGGTCGTACCCAATCAATTAGTCGCTCAGAGTCCATGACTCTGAATTGTCTGCCTGACCCCTTGCCTGGAGAGCAGCTCTTTTACTTCCTCTTCTTTCAATGCCAAAGTAAAAAATAACCACTAAATCGCCGTGCATGCGCTGTTTCGCAGCAGCAAGCACAGCACAAGGAGCGCGCTTACACTGCGCTGCTAAAGCGATAACCGAGCGCTACGGCATGCTCAAGTCGGTGCCGCATGAGCGTTGCTTCCAGCGCTCATGAAGCGCTAACTGAGCGCTCCGCTGTATGTGTGAATCGACCTTAATACTCACAGGACCTTGGATTGGCTCCGATGGCTCGTAGGTGGGGAAAGCCCCTCTATCCTGGGAAAAGTGGCACCATTCATTGTTGTGGAAATGCTCGAGACACGTGCCACGCACCACCTTCCGGGAAAAACATGGAGTCTGAAATTTAGCTCCGTGCTGCGCTGTGCCGCCATGATCTTCCTAAGGGCTGCACGTAGCACGTACCTCGTGCATCGGCGCACCTTGCGCTACTTTTGAAACATGAAGGGGCTTTAAGGTGGTGCAGGTGGCAACGGTTGCCCTGTGGCCGCTGTTGCAAGAGCAAACTGTGGTTCGAGCACAAAACTGTGAAGGTAGGCTTGTTAGTCATTAGCTTAAGGGCTTGAGGAAAGTGATCTATGTGATTTTGCCCATTGACTGGCCTACCCTTCTGTTGGGGCTTTTGTAGGGATGGGACGAAGAGTATGTTAAGCAAAATAGCTGTCAACATAAGAAAGATATAATAACAATGTCAGCAAACAGAACATGTTATGGTCTTAACTGGACAAGAGGCTATGAGCCTACCACTGCAAATTTTTTGTGTTGATCTATATAGCACACAAACTGCCTCTGCTTGCCAAACATTTACCCCTGCATCCTTATTTTCAGAACGAGGCTGGTGTGCTGCAGTAATCAAATGACAGATGAAGAAATAAACTCCAACACATCGACTGACCTCACTGAAGTGAACGCCGCTATCCTTCAGCATCCCGCTCCACTCCCGGCTGTTCGATGAAACCATGGCCTGCCTTGTGGCTCCTGCAGAAAGTGTTGGTCTCCTGGTCATCCTTGTTCTCGCCCGCAGAACCTCGGCACGGACTGACTGTCCACCGCGGGCTGCTTTGCCTCGGGAGGATGACCGCCAATCCAGAAATCATGACGAACAGACGCTTAATCGCCACTAAGAACGAATCGACTGAATCTCGACAGCCACGTCTGGTTTCAATGGGAAAAGGCCGAAGGTCTTTTCACAAGAAATCCCAGTAGCCCCGGTCACGGAACCCCCAGATATCAAAGCACGTGGTACACCGGGTTTTGGGCTAAATACACAGGCAATCGGAATCTCGCGAAAGAAATACATACGTGAAAAAATCAACAAGACACCAAGAAGGGAAAATCAACGCTCAGAAACGGAGATTCATGACAAATGGAGGTAGATTTGCGAAGGTTGCAGGAACACCAGGAGCCGGAGAACGTAAACAACGGTCAAAACGCGGGAAACGAAGTGAATCTCCCGTCTCCCGCCTCTTGTCAAATGTAACACGTGACGTCACACATAATAATTATCTCAGAATGCATTAAATATATCTAATATAATTTCATTTCTACTAATTTAAAATCTATATAAATAAACTTAACAAAATAATTCACTCAATTTATATAGGCACGTGACTTTTTCTTAATAGCCAATCAGAATTCTGGGTCTACCGAACGCTGGGCGTTGCGTGGACCGGGTCGACGCAGACACTGCCTGCGATTTATTTTCGTTTTCCAGGTTATTTTGTTTTTCGGTCAACTCAAACATGCCAAACCTCAAGTACACTAAAGTCTCCACCTCTTTCCACTTTGGCAGAGCGAACGCTGGAGAGAAGGCGACATTGTCTCCAGCGTTCGCTCTGCTAAAGTGAAAAAAGGTGGGAGGACCTTTCACTTTACTCTTAACCTGCCGCCGATGATACACAATTTCCAAGAAGCACTTGGTTCCAGGAACATCTTCCGAACCCACTCACCGGGTTTGTGGCTATAGTCTGTCATGCTAACCCTAACCGAGTGAATTGTCGATTTGTGTCTCTTAGGTGTTTCGCAGGTTATTGTATTCGAGAGCTCATTTTTAGGCACAGAAATAGGCGCTACAATTTTGTTTACGTACCAGCGTGATTGGGTTCACGCCTTGTTTTGCTCGTTGTCATTGGCGTCACGCGGGCTCAGGCAGAAAGTTGGGACGGGAACATTTTCTATAGTCAGTGGCGAGGCGAGAACGGCAGGAAGGAGCTTCAGTTGTCTCCCGGTGCCCAACGCTAGCGTCCTAGCTTTGACAACGCTCAGGGCCTCGTGCAATTCGAGGCGAGCGCGAAGCCAAAGCATGGCAGAAGACGTGAGTGCTGGAGCCAGGGTGTTTGAAAGACACTCTCCGCCGTTCTCACTCTATCAGTGACTATTAATAGGAATTCCCCGATGCTATTGCAAATCAAGTTGCAGTAGCGAGATAAACATTCGCAAACATGGCCAAAAGATACTTTTTTTTTTAAATTGTGAAATGATGCATAGATTATGCGCAGCCGCCATTAGTTGGTCTCATCGCTTCCGGCGTGAAGCCCGTGATTGGCTCCGAGTTCGCACCGAGCACCGACACAGCCTCGTGTAAAATGCGTTTCGATCCGAGTACGCTCCGAATGCTGACGAAACGCCCGTGTCCAATGCGTGCTCATAGCGCCCTAGCGCATGACCAACTGATGGAATCCGCACATAATCTACGCATCATTTCGAAAAGGGTCTATTACGAGACAATTTTATTTATAACCCTCTACGTATACTAATTGTGCTCAACTTACTTAACCTAAGAATTTGAGCCAGATTTCATGCGTCTCAACACTAGCGTCATCGTGAAGGCTTCAGAAACGCAGGGCGTGGTTTAGTACGGTCATTCTTCTTGCTTGGTGATCCGTCCTTCGATCGGTGGAATTCCCATCGGCTAATACCGCAATCCCTTTGACTGTGGAGCGCGGTTACACGCCAACACACTGCTTACAAACAAGCCAGCCCGACTTCTCCCACACCGGGTGTACGTGAGCACTGCGCGAGCGCAGAAACCAAATTCGGAAGGTGAAGCATCTGCGCATGCGCAGTGCCTACAGCAGCGCCACCGCAATGGCGTGAGAGAGTTGAGTTGGTCTATAAAATGCCCGGGGCTCGCCACACCCAGCGCGTTCCTCAGGCCGCGGTCACACTGCGAATACATCGTACAACAGACACCGTCCGCGGCGCGTTTATTTCTCGTAGGTCGGTCCTGTTACATACTGGTCATACAAAAACTCCCTGCTAACAAGCAAACATGTTTAGAACAGGCTTGAGACGTGTCCGCAGACAAGTATGTCATCATGCCTGCGGAGAAACTCCGTGTCTTTTCTGTGATCAACTGAGCAGTGTGACGGCGGCTTTACAAGCCGCCAGACACGTCAACGACCGAGCCAGTCATAAAGCTGCTTCCGGAGCCGCACAGAAACTGGACAACTTTGGCCACGTCTTCCGGAAGACCGGGCCTTCCCAGGGGGATGTTTGTCGCAGCCTGGGCCAGAAGCTCGGTGGCGTTGCTGTTCGACAGGGCCATCGGGGTTTCCACGATACTCGGCTGCACCGCGTTGACGCGAATGCCGTGGGAAGCCAGCTCCTTGGCGGCAACCTTGGTGAGCGCCACGACCCCCGCCTTGGAGGTCGAGTACGCGCTCCCGCGCTTGTGGATTATCTTCACCATCATGCTCGACATGTTCACGATGGCGCCGTCGGTGACTCGCTCGGCGATCATGGCTCGTCCGGCCGCTTGGGTCATCAAGAAGGTCCCCTGAAAAATGGTGTGTCGATAGCCTGAGAGGTTTGGAGTATAGGGGGCTCCGAAGCTTTATATACGCCCTACAAGTAGCTTGGGGCGTTGCATCCGCGCTCATGCGCAGAAGTTGTGCGCATGTCCGGTGGGACGCACCAACCTGCTCGGGGGACCCAACGCGTTGGGGCCCCCATTACGAGACTCCCTGTTATAATAATAAAAATAATCGTACGATTCACCATGGTGCCTAGAACGCCTCTCCGATTGGTGCGTATACCGCATCGTAAAAAGTGGTCCCTCGAGTTCCGCCTGATGCCGTCATAGAAGTATACTGTCGCCAGTCGCGATCGTAGCAGTGTCACAGGAGCAGTGCTGGGTGAGGCAGACGACTGTTCTACTGCAGGCCGCGCTGCTGCCAGACTGTGCACTGGAAGCTGAAGGAACTCCGCGACGACAGGGACACTCGCCGGCTACCATGAGGTCATTTGTTGCCAGTTCGGGACCACTTTTGATATATGGGCGGGAGAGCATGCTAAATGCACCAGCCGAAGACGCGCTACAGGCGCCATGATAAGAGTGGAAGGTTGACGTTGTTCGCAGCTTGCCGTTCATCATTTCGTCAGAGTGTCCTTGGCGGATGCGCCGACGTCGTGCTGCCGAAATAGTGCCAAAACGTCCGAAACAGGTGCATCACTCTTCGAAGCATCATTATAGGTGGCTCTTTCTGCAATCAATTTTAAAATCATTAAGCAAAAAAAAAAAAGTTGATATTGCCAAACCATTTGTTTTTGCCACATGTTTTACCAAACATAACAAAATTTAGTTTGTCAAATGTTTTGGCAAACAAAATCATTTGACAAAAAAAAACGCATTTTGAAGCCCGCAGTTATTAAAAAAGGACTTTAAATTGGTAGTTTTCAGTCGTAACTGCCTTCAATGCGGCAATCGCAACACCGACACATTAATTCAATAATAAAAATATTATGAACATAATTTAGCTAATGAGCCAACTTACTGTGAAGGTTATTTCCTCATCTGGTGATCGTCGAGCCTGATAAATAACATGATGAAGACGACACTCGTGTGACGTTCACCTCTTTAAAAATATAAACAAATATGTTCCAAGTAAGTTCAAAGAACCTGTATTTTATTCGAATCAGGCACGTAGCCAAGGGGGGGGGGGGGGGGGCATTGGGCCCGGCCTCCCTTCCCCCCCCCCCCGAAATCTTCCATTTTGCTGGGACCTCCTCTCCCCCCTTCCTCTCATACAACATTTTGTCATGGGCGGGCCCCCTCGCCCCCCGAAACAAAATCCTGGCTACCTGGCTACGTGCCTGATTTTAATTGAATGGGGAAAAAACAACATTGTTACACCTAGCTGTAATAAAACTTTGATGGTCGAGGCAAATTTGTAGAAACCACAGGGATGATTGTCTATAAATGTGGTAGCATTTATCGTTGCACACGGCCTATGTGACACACGTTGCACATCGGCTATGTGCTCATGTACGGCCACATGCATAGGTCACGTGACGTCAGGTCAAGTGACCGGACGTCCTCTAAGGACGTCAGGCTCGTAGAGGTCGACCTCAAGAAAAACGTAGAAGACGACGTCCTAGAGGAAGACGTTAAAGACGACATCTATAACAACCTCTAAGACGACCTCCAAGGGCGACATCAAGGACGACCTCCTGGACGACCTCTATAGAGACCTCAAGGACGCTATCGAGGACAGCGTGCTAGACGACGACGCAAAAAAAAAAAACGTGTAGCACTACCTGTAAGACGACATCTAGGTTGGTCTAAAGGACAACCTCTAGGATGACTTCAAGGACGACGTCTAGGACAACCTCTAGGACGACGTCAAGGTCGTCAAGGACGACGTCAAGGTCGTCAGGTTTTTTGAAGAGGGTGTAAATGGGAAGGGGTGCGTAATGCCGCTTCGCATACGCGCGACGCAATAGGGTGCAAGCACGCTGAGCCGAAATGAAAAGAATATACATAGCTCAAAATCTTCAGTAGTAGCTTAATAATGTTATCGCATTAAAATTTGAGATCGCTACATGCAGGCGCCGATTGTTCCGGCCGCTTCTAGATCCAGCCTCGGATGAACACCGTATATTATCATCATTGTACTCGCGCGAAGCAACAAGCTTCATTCCTGGAGACAGTTAAGCTTAAAAGGCGATACCGTGCATAAAATACTCCAAATATGCTGCGATAGATGAGGTGCAAACTGGCAAACAACCTTGAGGTTGATCCGAATGATCTTATCGAAGTCCTCCTCGCTGGTGTCGACGAGGGAAGTCGCCAAGTTACCGATGCCTGCGCAGTGCACCACGATGTTTGGCGCGCGTCCGCAGGTACTCCGAACCCTCTCGAAGAGTAAATTCACCGAAGCCGAGCATCCGACGTCCACCTTAAAAGCACGATGTCCATGAATGCCTGGGAAGTGCATACACGAGGCTCTCAATAAACGATGCAGCGAACGCGTTCATCAGATGAAAATTGTCCTTGCAATGCTCATACATCACGTCATACAATCATACTGCTCATACATCACAATAAAAAAACGCGGCGCACGCTCCAGACATCATGACAGAGTTATCTGCGGACACGTCTCAAGCATGTTTGCTTCATGTGCTTAGATGTATGCCTCGAGCGGGTAATGGAGCGGACGCTGGAGGCCGCGGTCGTTCAAAATACATGCCATGCCACTCTCACGCTGTCGATGGGTCTATAGCTATAGACTATAGTTGTTCAAGAACGGGCCTAGTCAACTATCTAGTCAACTATTATCAACTATCGATATTTGGGACATTCTTCACTTCGGTTGTAATGTTTTCCCCCTACGCATGTTTCAAATTGTTTTATATTTGTCACTGCAAGAGGAGGGGGGGGAGGGCGAAGCTTAGATAGGGGCTCCTCAGTGATTCACGCGGCTAAAGTCTAGCGCGTCAATCACTGAAGAGTTCCTACATAAGAATATCCCCCCCCCCCCCCCTCTTCAGGGCAACTTTGGGCAGTGCATACTGATGTTCGGGTTCGAGATCGGGTACAATATTTGTGGCTGTGGCACATCTCAGAGCTTTGAGAGTTCCGCATAAGATGACGCTACCTGTCGAACCAACCGTCACTGTACGAGTCCCAGCCAGACTCGGAGCGTCAAAATAATTTTGAAATATCTTGACAGTAGACTTGGAAATTGTGGTTTCCATCTACAAACGCTAGAAGAAACATGGCGGCGCCCAGAGGCCGCCCTTGCAGACGTCCATACCTGGCAGAGACGTAGCAATAGCGGTTGCGGCGTCCAGGTTGATGTCCGCCACGAGCACGCAAGACCCTTCGCTGGCGAGGGCATGGCAGACGCTCTTCCCGATGCCGCTTCCACCTCCGGTCACAAGAGCGAGGCGAATCGAGGAGGTCTCCGGGGAGGCAGACATGGCACCGGAAGCAACAAGAGGCAGTCTATGAGCTCGAGGACCCTAGGGGAGGAACTGCGCACCCAGGAACCGATGTTGCTCCGAGTGGACCAGTTTGCCGCAGAAAGGAAACAGATGTTACGAACACCGTTTCGTATTTTTATTACGAACTTTGATGTATGCGACGTTGAAAGAGGCACAGGTCAATGTCGCTTTCTGATCGCTACAAATAAGGTTCCAGGACTTCACCCATCATGGGGCTCACCGTAATTGTTTTAGAAAACCAGGGCGGAAAAAACAAAATTTTGTATCTTATTATTTTGAGCTACAGGAAGCGAATCGCAGCTGGTTTACTTTTGCGTTTTAACCCCCCACGCGCGCACAGGCGCACACTTCCATTCTATATATGTTTTCCAGAAGTGATTTCATCGGTTTATGTAGTTGCACAAAAATAATGATAAAAAAATTGCACGGGTACACTAAAGATTGCTTACGTGTAGGAAGGCGAAAGCATTATAGTCGCGCGCGAGAAATGTTTGCTATTAATATTTCTTCACGTATTAAAGTATAGAACGACGTATAGGACGAGGTCAAAGACGACTTCCTAGAGATCGACACCAAGTGCAGCGTCTAGGACGACCTTAAGGACGACCTTAAGGACGACGTCAAGGACGGCGTCTAGGACGACCTTAAGGACGACTCCTAGCACAACCTCTAGGACGACGTTAAGGACGACGTCGAGAACGACTCCTAGAGGACGGCGTATAAGACGACCTCTAGGACGACGTGGGCGGCCACGCTTGCCTGCGGAAGCCGCCGTATATGTTGACGCTGCTGCCGACGTCAAAGCCGTAGATGTAGACGCGGTCGCCTCACAGTCCATCGTACGAAGCACACAACGAGCACAGATGAAGTCCGAAACACACCTGTTGCACAAGGCGCTCCGGTGGTGACATCACGCTGATGACGGACTTTTATGGCCATCTTTCGTGCACAACGACGACGACGACGACGATTGTTTTTCACGTACTGTGACACGTGAGGTCATCCTAGAGGTCCAGGAGGACTTCTAGGACAACCGCAAGGACGACGCCAAGGTAATGGGATAAGTATAGGGTCGCTCACTGAGTAGCGCGTGACGCTCAATCGTATTTTTATCGGGTAATACGACGGTTTTTCGCTCAGTAGGCCTTAATGTATGTTCCGTATTTTCCAAACTATAGTCCGCACCCGGTGCCTTGTCCGCAAGGACGAAATTAGGACGGAAAAAAGTTTTTGCTTAGATAGTCCGCACCCGGGGCATAGTCCGCACGCCGTGCATAGTCGGCCCCTGGTGTTTAGTCGACAGGAAAATCTTCTCATACACGGCACACCTTAAAAAATGTCCACTTTTTAGCTCATAAAGAAGCTTGTATTATACATAAATCATCAATAACATACTTTTTCATTCAGAAATTCTGTCACCTCTCGTCATAATGAACGATCCTGAAAAACAAAACTCCTGTATAATCCGCACGCGTAGATAGTCCGCACAGCCTAAAATTTCAACTTTTAAACATGTATAGTCCGGGGACTATAGCTCGGAAAATACGGTATAAGGGTGATTTCATCGCAATATGGGCAGTCTAAAAGGGTTTGATTTCAGAGCGCAGCTATAGGCGCCCTGTTTCCTGCTTGAGCGACGTCGCCGTCACCGCGCGTTGCATTATGGGACGTTTCCCATAAAGACGTCACAGATGACGTCACCCTCGTGACGTCACACAGCGCCTAAATTTAGCGAGAAAAGTTTTCCGTTAAATTTAGCGGAGAATTTTTTCTGCTATCTTTAGCGTAGAATTTTTCCGCTAAATTTATCGGGGAAATCATCCGGCCCACTTTAGCGAGAAAATTTCCCCGCAAAATTTTGGGGGAATATACCGGGAAATCGTCCCACAATTTCCCGGTAAATTCCCTTCCGTACCCTCCCCTCCCCTCCGTACCCTTCCCTAATGATCCTCAAGAGCTGCGCTTTAACTCGGCATTACAGAAAATTGTATACGTCTTTCATTCTTTTTTTAATTTCAGTGAAACAGTTGTTGAAAACGTTTTATTTGGGTATAGGAGGGTATCACGCGGCCGGCTGCATGCCCTTTCCGCGAAGGGGAAGGGGAGAGGGATATGGGGGAGGGAAGGCGGAAGAATAACTATATGAGGCCGGCTACACCAGCCGTTCTGATGTAAGCCAACAGCGAGTCGAAGACAAGCTTCCTTGCTTCATTAGGGCTTGTTGGTGCTGTCCAAGCCTCGAGCGTCTTGGGTCGAATCACTGGGCTGAGCCTGGCTAGTGCAGCCTCCATCTCCTGTCGTCTTGCTGAGCACTCCCACAGCAGGTGATGCAGAGTGGCGAGAGGCGCTGAAGGATGGTCGTTAGAGGCTGTATCGGGGGTGAGACCTACGGTCCGCTCGGCCTGAGGTGAAGTGGGGCTAGTACAGCAACGGTCATAACCGGCATGCTCCGGGGAACCCAATGCGGGTGAGGCGGTGTGGTGTCTAAGCGCAGCCGGTCGCGATACGACGAAGTCGGACCTTGGCCGTCCGCGGATATCCCCGTGGAATTGGGACCGCGCACTCAGGTAACCGGGTGGACAGGCGCCGCCTGGCCTCGGTGCGGAGGTGCGGTGGTGGTGAGGTGCCAGTGTTTGTGCCCGAGCCGGAGGTTGAATCATCCAAAAGGTGTAGCAGCGGCTGACCGGCCAAGGGGTAAGACAAGGACTGCCCTTGCCAGCCGGTGTGCCGCTTCGTTGCCCTGGATACCCGCTTGGCCTGGAACCCAAACAAGCTTGATCTTTACAGTAGCTCCAGGATCAACTCGGGCCCCGCCACGGCAAGCGGATGAAGGAAACTGTTGGAGATCGAGGGGAGGCCGACGAATGGCATGCGCTGAGCGCTTCAGCCGAGTCGGAATGCAGGAGAATTTCTTTATGGGTGTGAGCCCTCCAGTAACGGTGTCACGGAGCGCCAGTTCCACTCCCAGGAGAAGCGCCCGGAGCTCAGCCTCAAGGGAGTCAAGCTCTGGCGGGAACCGAATACTGGAGGGGGGAGGCAGTGGAGCCGGATTCTGGGTCCGTAGCCGCATCACAGTAGTATCGACGCACTTGAGGTCCGTCGGCGTTATCAGCGCGTTCGTGTGCTGCGCTCGGCCTGTAATCTACGGCGACCGGGATGGCCGCCTCCTGCATGGGATGGTGTTGGCTTACAGGAGGCCAGGAGCGGCAGGCTCCACGGTGGCGGGGGTGTGGTGGGTGGGGGAACCCCTTCAACGGGCCGCAGGCCGAGCGGCCTGAGAATGAACCGGCCCGGTCTGGACCTTGAGAGGCGGAGGTGCTGCCCGAGGTGTGCCTCGTGTAGCAGGTCGCCAATGGTGTGGAGGCCTGCATGAGCTTGTAGCGTGTCAATTGGTGTAAAGTTCGGAAGGCCCTTTACTATGCGCATGGCACGCCGATTTAGAATATCAAGGGCTTCATGTTGCTTTCTGGTGAGACCCACGTGCTGGGCACGATAGATTATTTTGGCCTGGATCAGACTTCAAACCAGCATGCCTAGACTGTGGGTGTCGGCGCCCCAATCCTTGGCTGTAGTGCGACGGATGAGGTGGAGAATATGGTTGACAGAGGTTTTGATCTTGCTCAGCCATGTCTTAGGCGGTTCGTGCGTGGAGAAGTTCAAACCGTGCCCCCAAACTTGAGCTCCATACACGAGGCCGCCTCACGGCATGCGGTGGTGTTACCAAAGATAGCGTATTGCGTAGTGTCGGGTGAAGGGGTTAGGCCTCTTTCAACAAGAAACCCCATTGACAACGTCTAGGGCCTCTCGTGCAGCATCGCTTTGAGGACCAACTGGGCCGCCCGTCGTGAATATTGTGATGCCGTCCGCGTAAACTGTGTGGCGGGCGCCGGGAATCTCGTCAGACGGTAACTCAAGTCTGCCATACTAGGTTGTAAAGTAGTGGTGAAAGCACTGCGCCTTGTGGAACCCCCAGCCCGAGAGCAGCTGGTGGTGTTTGGGCCCTGCCCACTGAAGTGCTGAAGGTGCGCCCGTCCAGGAACGCTCGAATGCACTGGGCTTCCCAGTAAGAGCTGCCGCGGACGCAGTGGCTACTACGGTTGGATGTGGTACGGTATCAAACGTATTTTTCACGTCCACGGCGACCGCTATCTTGACGTCATATCGTGGGCGCTTACCCGTGAGGTCCTCAAATAAAAAAAAAAAAACTTGATTTGAGGAGAACGAGCGAGTCTTGCGTGCTGAGTCCCCGACGGAAGCCAGTCTGGCAGGGGTGGAGGACGTTGTTGGCTTGAACGTGCCATTCCAGCCGCATCAGCACCATTCTCTCCATGAGCTTCCCGGCATATGAAGTCAAAGAAATGGGCCGCATGTCCGAAAGCCGACTCAGGGTTCGGCCGGGCTTAGGGATAGGTGCAACCGTGGCGTGGCGCCAGATGGCGGGAAGTTGGCCCATGTCCCAGGCCCTATTGAAAACGCCCAGGAGTTCTTGCATAGCCGCTTCTGGAAGGTTGCGCATGGCTGGAACAGTTATGTCGGGTCCCGGGGCACCGTGCAACTTTGTGATTGAGAATAGTGCGCCCTGTAGATCTGCCATGGTGAAAGGCTCCTCCATACCTGGATCCATGCTTGCAGATGGTGAGTGCAAGGATCTGATATTGGCCGGGTCGTAACTTGCGGGACACTCCTGGGGGAAAAATATAGGGCCAGCCTCACCAGCAAATTATTCGTTGGTTAGTCCCAACCGGAGGGCCATATCTTCCCCGGCCGTTCGGAGGCGCGTGCATTTTTGCATAGCACGCATCGTCGCCGAAACCTTGGCCGGTGACCTGCGTCCGTTGAACGATGTGCAGTGATCTTGCCACTATTTTCGCGAGAGCTCCAGAGAATACCACTTTTCCTCTGCCGAGATAAGAAGAAGAAGCGTTGATCAGACTGCACGGCAGAACAGCGAGCTCCAATAATTTTACACAAACTCTACATATAATCGCCGCGAGCAAAGGCCATACGAAAAGAAATTAGCACAAGGACACCAGGCACGACAAGGCACCATCAAGCCCGGTGTCAAAGGACACCAGACCTTTACTCATCTCCCATGGCCGAACGGAGACAAGCCTAACACCCGGCGTAAAAACAAGGAATCGGCTACCGTTCTGCAACATGTTGGCTACTCCCGCCCTGACACCTCCAACAAGCATGGACACAGAAGAAATCGCCATAGAACAAGACTGTAAAGTCGTAGGTGTGCCTAACCAACGACTCGAAGAACATATAACTGTGATAATCAAACTCACAGACGGCACAGACCTCAGTAAATTACCACCTGATGCTATAGGACGAAGCCTTGTACAAGCGGTGGCACTCACCACGGCAGAAAAAAGGGACACCTACGTAAAATTGAGAGCCATTCCGAACCTCATTGCGATAAACACGTACCGCACGACCCTAGCAGAGGAATTCCTCCTCCTACGCCAAATACTAGTCCTCAACAAACAACACCCCATTCTCGCATATAAAACCAGTGGAAATAACACAGTCAAAGGTGTTGTACACGGCATCCAAATGTCCGTCCCAGACGAAGAAATTCAACATGAACTGGAAAATCAAGGAACCAAGGTCATACAAGCTCCGAGAATAGGCTCATCCCACTCCGTAGTTATCGTCATGGAGGGAACCCGCCTACCTAGATTCGCTCTCTACAGCAGAGTAGTCATGAGGCTCCATCCCTACACCCCAAGGAGCCTCTTCTGCAACAACTGCGCCACCATAGGTCAACGAGCACTGCAGATGTCTGCCCAAACAAACTACACTACCAGAGATGCTTACAGTGCGGAACTAAACTTCCACCTGATCCCAACGGGATATCAGAGCACAACTGTGAAATCCAATGCCAAAACTGCCGCGGAGAATACCCGGCAGACTACCCTTTATGTCCAGAACGCCAAGAGGCAACCAAATATACCTCCACGAGTAGACGTAAGAAACCCAAGAAGTAGGCAGGACACTCGGAGCGAACCACAGCACAGCCACGACAGGAGCACCTTAAGCACCCAATGGCCCAGGCTTCCGACACGTAACAGCTTCGCAATGCTAGGAGACACCGAAAGCTCAAGAAGCAGGAGCAAGAACCCACAAGAACAAAACAACGACAACCGAGACAAACAAGCGAAAGACCAGAACGAAGGGCCACGGCAACCCCTCAAGGAAACCCCACCGGCCCTACAGAAGACGACGGTATCACCCCCCTTGGACAGAAGGAGCTGGAGGGTGAGTTAATCATCTTCTTCCCCAGCCGCAAACGAATCCAACATCCAGCTTTCGTCAACCCCCGCAGAGGACCCTAAGAAACAATATGCGGTCGTGCTATCCGCAGCTAAAGAAACGCCGTCACAAATCAACTTCGGTAGAGCAATGAAGGCAGGCATCAACCTGGACAAACCCGTGACTGAAGCAAACACAACACAAAATGAAACCACAATGGAAATACTTAGAAAGCTAGACTCCCTTCAAAGGGAACTACAACAGAGAAACGAACTCTTTCAAAAGGAATTCCAAAAAAGGGACACAATCATACAGAATATGCAACAAGAACTCCAGAAAAGATATACCCTTTTTGCTGAACAATTTGTCAACCTTGAAATCGGACAAAGGCAGCTTGAAAGCTCGCTCATTAAATTAGAATTCGTACTTAATTCTTTGAGAAAAAGACCCCAAACACCGAGCCTTGACGTCGAAAGTAGCCCATATAATGTAGTTATCACGGAGGATACCAACCAGGCCACTGAGACAACTAAGAACCATGAATAAGATCAAACAACCGAACCCAAACTCCCCAAATGGCGAAATATTAATTTGGCAATGAAATAGCCGCGGCTTGCGTAAAAAGGTCAATTTAATAATATACATACAGCAATCAAAAGAACAGCCAGACAATATACTGGTACGTACAAGAAAGTAACGGAGTCTTCAACATACCGGGCTATGACCTTCACTCCCAACCCAGTATCACAAGGAACCTCCCAAAAAAGAACCGTGATAACCCCGCTCCACCCCCCAAGGAACGACAATAACATACACTCATAAATCCATTACGGCTATACAAATAGACACTAATCACCTCAATTCTGAAGAACAAGAGCACGTAGCAATTAAAATTCAAACCATAGAAACAGATATAATAATCCTAAACGCATATTGGACACCAAAAAAAGAGTCCAAACATTCTAAAGAACTAGATCGATTTATACAACAAAACAATAAATATTCAATACCAATTGCAGGTGACTTCAACAGCGCACATCTAGGATGGAAATTGGAATTACAGCTATTCTTCACCTAACGGTAGAAAACTCGAAAACATCATGACTAACAGGCAATCAACTCTCATGAATGACACCACGATACCCACCAGGACAGGCAATAGCGTGCAAAGGGACACCAACCCGGACCTAACCTGGTACAAAGGCAAGCCAACGTGCCATTGGGAAAACCAGCTAGAAGACTTAGGTAGTGGTCACTATCTTATCAACATTAATATAAAAACACGCAGGAAAAGTAAGAAAACACCAACGGGAACAAAAAGCAAAATCACCAAATGGGACGAAATCAAAAAAGAACTTAAAGAAACCGTAGAAAATAATCCTGACCTTACGTGGGCGCAGGGGCTAGATAAAATACAGAGCAGCTACAAAAATAACACTAAATGGATAGCAAACAGTGAACAAGCGCCGTACGTAGACTCACGTCTTATTAGCTTATGGGAAAAGCGCAACAGGATTGTTAAAATTTGGAAAAAGAATAAATCCAGAAAAGGCCTCAAGAAAGCCATCGAACGAATCACAGAGGAAGCATACAATTACGCAAATGAGTTAGCACAAGAAAATTGGCTCCAAACTTGCGATCAACTAAACGGCCTACACACCCCGAGAGTATGGCGAATCCTTTGAACTTTATTAGGGCAACCTAAAACAAAGCACACTACAAATAAACTATGCCTTCATTACCAAACAGTACCTAAAGAAATAGCAGAAAAATTGCTGTACAAATTCTACCCTAACAAGGACAATAAATTTCCCTGGCACAGAAACAGAATATAATATTGAGGACGCTGAAGGAATCAACAGCCCATTCTGTGAAGGGGAGTTAAGAAGCGCACTTAGTGAATTCAAACGAAATACTGCCCCGGGAGAGGACGGCATAACATACGGAATGCTACGAAATCTCCCAGACGAATATATAACACTTCTACTTAAAGAAATTAACAGAGTATATATATGGGACGAAGGTAACTTACCAACCCAGTGGAAGGAGGCAATCATTATACCAATCCCCAAACCAGGGAAACAACCAAACTCCGTCGACAACTATCGACCAATTTCCTTAACATCGTGTGTGGGAAAGCTAATGAAAAAAATGGTTTTAACGAGGCTAGAATGGCTTATGGAAAGTCAAGAATCACTACCGGCGACAATGATAGGATTCAGAAAACATGTAAGCACGCAAGACATGATAATCATGATCAAACAACAAATACTCGATCACCCGAGTACGGTAAAACTTAGAATAGTCGCGGGAATCGGCATATGAGCAAGGCGTTCGACCAAATATCACACGCGGCTATATTAAAGAACCTAAAAGAAACAAACCCCGGACACAAGATGTACAACTACGTGAAAAATTTCCTCTCTGACCGAACAGTTAAAATAAGACTGGACGACTACACCTCAGACAGCCACCCGATAGATAGAGGGACACCCCAGGGATCCATTCTATCACCATCCCTCTTCAACGTAGCAATGAAAAACCTACCGAAACAGTCTAACGTCATAGATGACCTCGAACATAGCATATACGCAGACGACATCACCCTCTGTACGACTAAAGGATCTGCAGGAGAACAAGAAGAAGAAATTCAAAGGGGTATAGACACAGTGCAAAGGTACGCGGCCTCCATCGGACTTACATGCTCTGCAAAGAAATCTGAATATGTAGTAATAATTCGATCCCCCGCAAATAGAACCTCAGAATATAGACGAATGATAAGCTTAAAAATAAAAAACGAACCATTTGCAGAAAAAAACACATAAAAGTGCTAGGATACTATCTACAAGAAGACGGAAAACATAACATCACCTTATATAAACTCATAGCACAAATAGAACAAATTCTTGGCATGATCCGCAGGATCACCAGACAGAAGAGAGATATGAAAGAGCACGAGTTAAGGAAAGTCATAGAAGCACTAATATACTCGAGAGTCATGTACCACTTACCATATATCAGCCTCACCAAGTCACAACAGAGAAAATTCGAAACAACTCTGAGCAAAGCCTCTGAAGCTATGCGCGTACCCCGCTTTGCAGCCGCATACAGGATAAAAGATGCGGGGCTCTTTAATTCATTAGACGACAGAGTAGATATCCACAAACTAAGACAAAAACGAAGACTGGAAACATTGCTTCAAGGCAGAAGAATACTAACCAAACTAAACTATGAAACAACAAACCTTCCTCCTATCCCACTGGAAACTCCCCCGTGGGAACAAATACCTAGAATCCATGTAGACCCTATCCCCAAGAACATGCATACAAAACGCAATGCAGACAGAAGAAACGACAGAGTCCAGCGCCTAGAGAAGAAGGTCGAAGAAGATACTAGCACCAAAACATACTATACAGATGCAAGCTACAACGCAGGACATGGCCTCATAGCTGTATGGAACATCGAGGAAACCTTAACGCGAAGATATCCTCAAGGCACTCCAAACTACTAGCCATATCTACTGCCATCACGGAATTCACCAAAAACAACGATAAAATAATCATAAGAAAAGACAGCCAGGACGCATGCAGAGCTTTTCTGAAGAATAGACTTCCCACATCAATACAGAACCGGCTGCAACATCACATGCACAAGCACCCACTACTCCAAATTAGAATTCAATGGGTCCCAGGACACCAGGAATCAAGAGGGAACATACAAGCACATCAGCTTACCCGCGAACCAAATCCGGGTAGCCCTCTCGCCTGGCCCTGTGATCAGGACTACGACCCCAAACAAGAAAGAAAATACTTCACAAAGCCAGGCAACAAATTCTAACGGAAAGACGCGAGGCCTCCACTCTCCTCCCATCGGCCTCACGAACTCACACAAGAAAAGAAGCAATCCTCATTCGTAGAGCACAGAGAAATTCCATCCTCACCCAAAACTACATCCACTACATACACAAAATGCCAGGCTACCCCTCCCACCCTCACTGCGCAGGATACCCATCCAACCAACATACACTCTGGGAATGCATTGCATCTCACCAAAGCCGACAGCAATCTCTCTTGCACCTACCCCCTGAACGTACACCAAGCAGCTGGGAGGAATGGACTTCCCCCCCTCCAGAACTTCGGAGGCTGTGGTGCCCCCCCCCCCCCCCTTGTCCACCACATTCGCATGTGCTGGATGGGACGGAGACTGCCCCGACCGCATAGGCCGGGACTAGGGCTGGGATATGGAAAACTCCATTTCCACAATAAAGTTTACTCTCTCTCTCTCTCTCTCTCTCTCTCTCTCTCTGCCGAGGCACGGTTTAAGAGCGCTCGGTCCGCTGGGAGTTTTCCGTCCTCTAGGTAGCGGTGTTGAGCCTTTTTTCCTGACTTTCAAAGAGTCAGTAAGTGTTGATCAGGAATCGAAGCTTCTGGTCCTACCTGAACTGATAGCGTAGCGATTTTCTTTGTTTCAATGATGCGATCTAAAGTTGGTTCGTCAGACTGCAGCTCTGCGAGTACTGCGCGGAACGCGTCCCATCGGACTGTGTTGACAGTACGTTTGGAGAAAGCCGTGGATCTCCCGCCAAGGTTGATGATTACCGGGAAGTGGTCGCTGCCCTGCAGGTGTCGTCGAGCACCACCCACGTGCGTCGCAGGCTTGGCGAATACCACGTTGCGTTTGGCGACGTACAGTCCTGACCCTGATTATCAGCCCGACGGGTCCCCGCGTCAGGCGAATTGGCAAGAATGAGGCCGGCCGCGAGTGCGTTATCTGCTGCGACGCGGCCGCGTGCAGCATTTGATTTCGACCCCCACGACGCGTGATGTGCGTTGAAGTCTCCACCAATCAGCACAGGCAAAAGGTGAATTGTGTTAGTACACATATGTTGAAGTCATTCAGCATTTTGGTCGCCGGTGGTGCTGTTCGGCCTCCAGTACGCACAGGCCACTGCGATGTTTTTGTCTTTGAGGCACACCGATACCGCCGTCACTTCGCGCTGTTCAGAGCAGTAGCTAGACGTGTTGAGCTGGGCAGCGGGGATAGATTTCTTGACCAGCACGTGCGTATGGGGGCCTGTGGTGAAGGAACGGCTCCCGGTGCTTTTTTTTTTTTTTTTGTTTTCACGTGGACCCTTCTGGGAAACGAGGATGGTATACGGGTACTGAAGGCTCGGTAGCCGGCGATTTGAGGCTTGGGCACCCGGGCTTCCTGTAGTAGGATAATTCTGGGGTGATTGGCGTTTGCTGCCACCCGTTTTTTTTTTTTTTTTTTTAAAGTTCCGGACCTTGCTGTCGGTAGGAGCGACAATTCCACTGTAATACTGTTACTCCAGGGCCGAAAGAATCCGTTGACTGGCCGGTAAGTGCACAGTCAACGCCGCCTGCTGCTGGGTACGACGTCAGCGTGGGGGGCGATGAGGGAGGTTGCCATAACGGATATGAGGTTATCAATTTCTAGCTTGTTGCAGTAACAAGCGTGACGAGTTGCAAGATCGACTGCTCGATGCGCGTTGGGGATGTATCGTTTACCTCAGAAGAGGGGTTCACGGCGGAGGTTCTTACATTTCATTGTTGTGGGCGTGGATTAATGGTCCTTGTCCTGGCGATGGAATTTGCTGACGGTGGTGCACGTCTAGGTGGCGGGACACGATCAGTTTGGTTTGGAGACCCAGTGGGGTCGGACGCCGCCAGGCCGGGGCACGCGGAAGCGACAGTGCCTTCGAAGACTGCTGTAGTGGCGGCAGTGATCTTAGGGCCGGCCGCGCATCCTCCGTTTCACTGTGGTCTTTGGCAAAAGGGGGTGGAGGTGGTTTGGCGTGCAACGTCGTCCGTTGTGACGGAGCAGCCCACCGCTTACAACGTTGTACTGAGCCTTTTGCACACTCGAACAGGTACCGTCGGTCGCGAGGTGGGGGCCCCCACATATGCCACATTGATGGTGCTTGTGACAGCCATCTGTCTCATGACGGTGGGGTGGTCTTCCGCAGACACAGACGGCCTGCTCTGCTGGGCACACGTCCTGCTGGTGGCCAAGTTGGTGTCAGCGAGGGCATATGATGACCCTTGCTCTGAGGGGGACCACTTTTTTAGGTGGAGGCGATAAAATATTTTCTTGGAAAGTGTGGAACCCTCCACGGTGATTATAACAGGTCTCCCCTCACGATTCATGAACTTGGCTGCCAGGAGTTTGTGGGTGTGGCACGAGAGTTCCCTCAATTGGTCCTCAGGCGAGTGTAATGGGTCCGCTCCGTAAAAAAAACTCCCCGGGCCCGTCCTTCGCGCATTGGTTCGTATGATCTAAAATTGATCTTGTTCATACCAAAATGAATTTCAGTGATTTGCAGTAACTTCGAAAGGATAACTGGTTCCCAGGTATCAACTGCGATTAGATTGGCCTTAGTCTGTATTCGTATGCGACATTTCTGTGACAGGGTTCCAGCCGCTTCGACAACACGTCGTTGGATCGGTGTGTGCTGGAGCGATGCCACGTTTATCCCGTGAGATGGGCGCAATATGTACGGTGCGGCGTTCTTCCCTAATTGCTAAGGAGGAGGTTTGTCGTGCGCGCTGGCTGGAGGCGGTTAAGGCTGGAGTCCACAAAGGTACCTGGCGGCGGCGTTTACGCGATGCCGGAAGCCCTGGACCGCCCGTGTCTTCGACAGTGAAAAAGCGTTATGTTCTGGGTGTATTTCTGAAACAAAAAATTACAGGAGGACTCTTAAGACTGCTTACGTCTTAAGTGACAGGGCATACTGGCTTCATGTCACAAGGCCAGATTGCACCTTGTGCAAAAATGTCGGCTCAAGAGTAATGGATTTGGTACACTCCTTCTCTTCCTTCTGGCCAAACACAAAGGAAGATGTTTTCTTTGTATGAACTTCAGGGCCGAAGATGACCCACGATGGGGACAAAGGCGAAGTTTGGGGGAGCCGTATCTAGGTCACAGAGGCTTAATGGGCAAACAGGATGTAACTGACGTTTTGGGTGTCGAACCAGGGTTGGGCAGTATCGCGATACAAATGTATCGCGATAATATTTCACAAATACATTTCGTATCTGTGTTTCTGTATCGCGATACATTGTTTTCACCAGTATCTGTATTCCTGTATCCAAATACATTTGGAATGTTTCTTTGTATCGCGATACAATCAGGATGAAATGTATTTCGTTACATTTCTTGAAAAATACTCCCCCCCCCCCCCCTAAAAAAAATACAAATCCGAACGCATTTTTTTTTGTTACTTCTGAGGGCATTAGGTTCAAGGAGATGCTGGAGCATTGTCACCATGCTGACCAAGGTTCTTTCCGATTCTCCAAACTATTTTTCTAAGCGTCCTCTTCTCTCTTCTGAGATGTGTTGCGTAGTCGGGGACTCGAACCAGGTGGCGTGCCAGGAGTGGATTCAGAGCATCTTGTGCCGCAGGTCCTTAGGTAGGGGTTTCTTGAGTCATTGTTTGCTGGCATCCAACGCCCGCTGCTAACCGTCTCTCTTGCCTTGGCGTACACAGTACACCCAGCCGGCAAAGCTGAGTCACTGTCCGCATGCAGCACGAGCCTGGCGGTGGTTGACCTGAACTAGTATGAGGACAGACGCAGTGAAGTTAAAACATATTCGAATGCGTCTGTGGCTGCGCCCGTAATATTGTGCGGCTCAAGGGTACGTCATCAGCCGACGTGAACGTGACGCTGCTCTGGTGATACGATACCCGCGCTCAAGACGAAACTCGTCTCGAGCGCGCAGTTTCTAGGAGAGCTCGCACCTGTGCCGGCAATATCAGGTCGCAATCCACGAGGTCTCTGCTTGGATTATGCAAGGCGAAACTTGGACTGCAATTCATGCGTCGGTGGCGGAGGGTCGGCAGGAAGGACCTTCACAACAGGGATGCCACCGTATCGTTTCTTCAACCGTAACAGAAGATAAGACATGTGTTCCAGGATGCTTCAGGTGGTCCACTATTCTCGAAAATTCCAAATGACACTGCCTGCACGATCTTCAACGAGGTAACCTACAACGAAAGTACGTATTGTCGATCCTTTCATACAGCAGCGTGATAAAGTTTCATGTTCAATGCCGCATCTACAGATAAAGAATACCAGTTCATTCCACCGTAACGTCATGTGATCAATGTTGACAGGGGGATTCCTTATTGGACAGGGGCGTGGTGACGTTTTCATGGGATTTAGGATGACAGAATTTATTTAGAGGTTGAAGCCTTTTCGCCTCCCTCGTCAGACAGGCAGGATGTCAGGGAAGGGACCGTGGTCACTCCTTGATGGAACGCTTTTTTTTTTTTTTTTTTTTTGAGCCCATTGAAGATTTCTCATCGTCCGAAATGACTACCTTCAAGGCAAAGTGCCAAGCCTACGGGAAATTAATTTCTGGATCAAAAACTTCCACTTCCAACTTCAAGCTTCATCTCTTTTGGCGTCTCAAACAAATCTGAAAAAATGTATTGCAGTATCAGTATTTCTGCCCTCCCTAAAATGTATTCCTCTATTTGTATTTCCAAAGACTTTTTGCTTCTATTTAAAATGTATTTTCGATACGTATCGCGATATACTTTGACAGATATATTGCAGTATCAGTATTTTAGCTACTATTTTAATGTATCCCAGTATTTGTATTTCCAAATTCATTTTTGAGTATTTCTGCCCAACCCTGTGTCAAACAACCTCGTACCCAGTCGCGTGTCTAGGTAGTAGGTGGCATTACATATTTGGAAGAAGGTGGATTTTGCAACAGTGCATTGAAGAGCATGATGATGATTCCAGTTAATGTCCTGGCCACCTAAATTGTCAGATATCAGTCCTTTTGAGCACATCTGTGACGGGGCGCCAGCTCAGAGCTCACAAACCACCTCTTTATAACATACAGGAATTTCGCACCCTCTGCTTACAAATTTGGTTCAATATTACTAAAGGCATTACCAAGGACTTGTAGAATCCATGCCAAGAAGGGCTGCAACTGTTGTGCTTGTGAAAGGTGGATCAACACGGTACTAGGTGGGTGGTCATACTAGGGGATTTTCGTAGACCGCGCTTGCCCCTCCGCTAAGCCCTCCGCAACGAAGATACCGCTACTGCGCCTGCTGGCCGATGGCCTTGACTGTAGTGTTCTGGGTATCATAGCGAGTTGTGGAGAGCGTTGCGGGACAGCGAAAACGATCGACGAAAACTCCCTACTGTTTTTCATAATCAGTGTACAGGGTGGGTTGGAAGCGAACACTGGCACTGCAGAACCCAGGGATTATGGATTCAATCCCCACTTCTGCCCTTTTTCGATCTGGATGAGCATCGTTCCGGCGTGCAGTCGTGAATCACTTCTGCGTAATGCACCTTTTAAAGACCGCAGGCTATGCCATACCAGTCGTACCTGCACTGGCTAACTTTATTATTCTAGCAAACGACTGTAGCCTTTATAACGGGTGATAGCTTGCACCACCTATAGCCTAGGAAAACAAAGTATAATCGCTTCCCTTGCCCTTTCAAAAAACAGTTTTTCCTCTGTATTTTTGCAACTATCACCATGGCAGTGTGGGATATCGCCAGGATGAACTTTGGGGGACCGGGCAAAAATCTATGTTATCTATGCTTTCAGTACAGTGGGCTAGACACCACTGCACTTTAGTTAGCAAGAGGGCGTCAATTTTGCTAGCTGGATCATTGGGATCAATGCTGACTGTTGGGCACTAACTTGCCCAACAGTCCCTCTCGTCCGTGTCTATAAGCGCGACCGTGTTTTTTAAAGATGCTATGGGAGGGCAAGTGCCACCTTTTCCTTGCCGCGGCCACCATTTCGACTACTGCGATGTGTTGATCTCGTAATTGTGACACCGGTGGCTCGGTTCGAGCCAGGGAAAATGACAAATTGTTGTCTCCTTAAGTGCTCGAAACACCAAATAAACTGAATAGACACTATTTGGCGTCCCAACAAGCTCGAAACGCAGACGACTGTGGCTGACACAAGCGTGACAACGGGAAGCCGACCCCGTAAATACGAGCCGTAAATAAACAGATATTTGTCTGAACGTGTGACGTTATGTGTTCGTGAAGTCATGCAGCGTCATTTCACAGTCAGGTAATGTTCACGAACTGCGCAAACAACTCACAAACGAAGTGGGAGTCAAGATCACGGCTCTGCTAGCAGGCGACAGAGTTGTCCCTACTCAGGAAGTGTCGCTAGTCCAGCAACATTGAGGCTTTCCTTCAGAAAGCACCGCCACCTGGCGGAGCATAGGAGGAGTACACTTTTGCGCTCCCTCCATTTGGCGGCCCAGCGTATGTGCAAGGACGAGAGTTTCGCTCACCGGCAACGTCGGAGGCCATGGTAACACGCAGACGGGCACAGGCGTCGCCAGTGTTGTGACGACAAATCCAGTGTCTGGATTTGTCGTCACAACTACCACCAGTTCAGGAAGTTCACGTTGGCTGGCACTGAGAGCTTAACCTATTATGATCGCTTTTTGATTCGTTCTTTAGCGTTGTTATCGGCTGCTGCTGCAATCTGTTTGGCTGCGGAGATATTATGGGATTAAAATCATCTGGCTGGTTAGTGGGGTGTTCCATGGCGGGTAAAAAAACAGCACAAAAGACAAGGACTACAAGACGAAGTACATGGGACAGCGCTTGTTCTGTGGTCCTGTGATCTCCTCCTGGCAACTATTGTCTTTTGCGTTTTTTTTTTAATGATAAGTAGATGTTTGGAAATTGGGAATCGTTACGCCTTGCGTTTCTTGAGATGTCAGTGACCACAGAGCTATCCATCGTCCGTCGTTCTTCACCTCCGCGGTCGAATACGTCCGTGCACGGCCTCGAAGGACAACACAAGCATCAAGTTGATCTGACATTACGGGAAAAAAAAAAGTTTGTAATGAAAACAAAACTACACCAAACGTTTTATAGTAAAAAAGATTAAAAAAATACTGTCTTCATCGAAAGCGAGTATCAAGAAGTCAACAAAATGAAGTACTTTGAGTTGGCGTCGCTGTATGACTCGTGAAATCTTTTTTTTTATTATTATTATTTGAAAGTGTTGAACTCTTACCATTGAGTAGTGGTCGCACTGCTAATGCATCGTGCAGAAAATACAGTCTGCAGTGACATGTTCTAACTATACGTATGTACGAAGCAAACCTGCTTCGAACATGATTGAGGCGTGTCTGCAGATAGGTCTGTCATGCATGTGCAGCAAAAGCCGTGACTTATTGTATGATGTGACCGAGGCTTTATCCTCACATATTTATTGTTCGCATTAACATGGATAAAAGCGTGGCCGCGAGGCTCTACACTGATTGGTTAACGGGAGGAAGAGGAGACAGGAGGTGCTCGACGCTGATTGGCTAGCGGGGAGGTCATGTGACCAGGGGTGGAGTGAAGAGGAGAGGCAGGCGAGGTGGGAGAGGAGAAGCGGGTTACAAGTTTCTGCAAGATCATTAGGTTCATCATTTCAAAAGTGTACAAGCGCCACGCGTTAGATTATCCGATAAAGAGCGCCGTGAACGTAGGCGTCTGGCTGAACTGGCTAGACGTGCTGCCAAACGATTATATAAGCATTTGTGATGCTAAAACGTGTTACGTATGCAACACAAGTGCTTATACTCGGTGACAACTTTTCTTGGCAATGCAGTGGAGAGGAGGAGAGCCCGCGCACAGCTTTATTCAGCGCTCAAAATGGGAGAGGGGATCGCGTGCCTGTACCCTCCGCTGCATTGCCAAGAAAAGTCGCCGAGTATAGCAATTTGCCATACTTCTTTTTTTTTTCTTTTCACACTCCTTGAATAATGGTTCCGTTTCAAATACCATAACCTCCAGTGACTTCGATGGAAGCCCCCGTCATGAAGGAACTGTCCGGGCCGCAAAGGAACGTAACCACTCGGGCGACTTCCTCCGGCAGGGCCGCCCTTCCGAGCGGTGTGTTAGCGATGTCCTTCGCCTTGGCTTCTTCGCTGTTGTTGGCAGTCATTGGCGTGTCCGTGTAGCCCGGAAGCACGGCGTTGCAGCGGATTCCATCTCCGCCCAGCTCGAGCGCCAGAGATCTCGTGAATCCTTCGATGGCCGACTTGGACGCTGAGTAGGCGCTGTGCTGCGCAGAGCCCGTCTTGCCCCAGATGCTGGCAATGTTCACTACGGTGCCTCCACCGGGGACCTTGTTGGCGAGCATTTCGCGCACGGCGGATTTCGTCACCAGGAACGTACCCTGAGTAATTAGAAATGGTGCGTTTGTTTGGTAAAGTACAAAAACGGGTTCGGTAAAGTACAAAAACGAGCTCACGCTCATAGGCTGCTAAGGCCGGCAATCTTGATGTAAAATGCACGTTGCACGAAGCATCGTGGAAGCTCCTCGTCAGCTCGCGCCCGGCCGCGGCTCACTCAGCTATGGCCGCCAATTGAATACCCCCCATGCGGGTAGAAATCGTGGGAGAGGAGAAGATCAGAGAGCTGAGCTCTGACTGAAATGACTAGTGGGTAGACGTAAAACTCGCTGCCTTTGTCTCCACTCACAGGTCGAACGCGAACGCCAAAACCTGAATCGCCGAACGTCAGTGTTCGGCGTTCTGACACGTTCGAAGATTGAGTAGAGACAAAGGAAGCGAGCTTTGCTTCTACCCACTAGTCATTTCAGTCAGACACCGTGTCTCCGGCGTCACGGCGCGCTCTCTGATCTCCTCCTCTCCCTCGGTTTCAATCCACATACACCTTCCCAACGCATTTCACACAGGCGGAAAGAAGAAATGCCGAGTCACTGGACTGGGGATGCACGCGCGGCGTCTGATATCCCGCAGAAGAGCGTGACTGCACATGCTCAGAACGCTCTCCACGGCCCAGTAGACAAAGATGGCCGCGCGCAGAAGGCGATTGCGCAGCGACCGAAGGTTACCCTGCATTCATTTCAAGCTCATACACCACAAGAGTTCGTGGGGTTACCAAAGCAACTATGCAGCGAAACACAAAACACGGCGAATCCTGAGCGTCTTATTATCGTTCCACAGCCAATAGTAGAGAGTCTTAGGGAACCGTTTTTGCACGTCCCATACGGTACGATAGGCCCTCCGGTACGAACTGCGCATGCGCTACCACAGAAGACTCGCATGTGCGCAGTTCGTGTACCGGAGGGCCCATCGTACCGTATCGGATGTGCAATAACGGTTCCCTAAAACTCTCCGATATCTTCGATAACGATACGATGTAGGCCCAAAGGACTCGGAGGAGTATCGGGGATCGTTATCAAAGATATCGAAACGATAGACTAAAATGCCCTATTGACAGCAGCTTTCGAATCGTTCCTCGGACGCCTCAGCGTTGTAGTGGAGGGAAATTTATTATTGTTCCTTTTTAATTGCTAAGCCGAATCCGACTCCGCGTTTCCGACTTCAAATTTCTACATGCGAAGGAGGTGCCTATGTGTAGTATTTATTTGAAATATTTTTTTTTTTTTTTTTTCTGCGGTTGGACGGGATATTTTAACCGCTGAGAGAGAACTTTTTAGCGCAGATTCGTGGAAGAACCGTGGGTCTTACCTTGATGTTGACTCCCATGATTTCATCGAAGAATTCTTCCGACATGTCAACGAGAGGAGAGCGTTTCAGGATGCCAGCGCAGTTGACAACAGTGCTTACGGGGAGGGAGAAGGATGTCTTGATGTCGTCGAACAAGGCAGTCACAGACTGCGAGCGCGCTACGTCCACGGTGTATGCCCCATGACCACCTGGGTAGTCAAACCATATAGAATTTAAATCTGGATGCTTTCTCACTTTCACACTGACGAGGAGAGTCTAGATCATTTCGGTTTTAATTCTAAAGAGTGCAGTCGAGACTATGCAAGTGCCTATTGGCGACGTGAGCGATCGAAAGCGTCGCTGTGGTGGGCCCTCCACGATTTGGCCGAATGCTGAATATGGCGTCAGCAAATGATTTCTCATCGACAGAAATAAGAGTAATGGGAAGACTTCAATTTTGACGGTGTTGGCAGTGTTGGTTTTAGAGCGTAATGATTTCAAACTTACACCACGCTCATTACAATCACCATAGAACTTGTTGTTAGCAAGGTAATGACGTCACGAGAGGGAACCATAGGAGGGAGCCACCAAAACAACTCGCCGCCAGTTACTCCGTGACACTATAGTCCGTTGAAGCTCAGGAAGGTAAGGCGAGGGAAAGAAAGGCGGGAGGAAGAAGCAGACGGAACGCTGGAGAGGAGAGGGGGAAACCTCCTCCTCTCTCCAGCGAGCAACTGGGAAGGCGGGGCGGGAGAAGAGGGCGGGGCGGGAGAAGAGGGCAAGGCGAGAAAGGGAGAACACTGGGGGTCTGGGAACGCCGAGAGGAGAGGACGTTTCTTTCCTCCTCCCCAGCCTTTCTAGTGCTTGTCTTTTCTCCCCTTGCCTGGCGTTGTCTTCGCCTGTACTGCACGAAACTATAGTCGGTGACAGGTTAAAGGGACACTGACAACCCCCAAAATATTTTTTTCCTTTTTTGTCAGGAGATTCATTATGGTGTCGGAATACTACCCAATTAATATTTTGCTACAGAGTCACGTATTTTTTTAATAAAGCCAAAAAACGCAACTGCGCGAAACCGAAACGGAGAAGTGGAGAGGATAGCGTGAGTGGCGGAAGTCACGTGGCTACACCCGACCGTGCGGTATTTTTTTTTTTTTTTTTCCGCACGTAGCAGACGAAATGCGTTCGTTGTACAAAGAACCGGTTAGAGGAACACTCTCATGCGTAATTATGCAGCTGGTAGACTGTATGTCGGAAGTTTGCTGCCGATTTTCCTTTAATACATACACTCCCGGCTTGAAGTCGGGCAGCACCACGCATAGGGCACATTCGCACCTCGTAAAGTAACCGTACGCGTGAGTATTCAACTCGAAGTACGCACTTCGTGCTTGACGTTTGAGCGAGCGATGTCTTCAGCGAGGAGAAGGCTCGGCGACGTCTTCGTGCAATCGGCTTGCTGGTCGGGCGTGTCGTACGGGATGAATATCAGTTCTTTTGATCGGTCCGAAATTTCTCTTTCGAAGAAAGACAGAATTCGCCAGTACCGTGAACGACAGTTCTGAAGTAGAGGTCCAACGCCCGTCGTCCGTTGCCATCCGCTAGTGCTAGTCCCACGATACGCGAAACGACGCCATGTTGAGAATTATGCAGTGAACGCACAGAAAGCTTCCGGTTGTCTGTGCTACCTTTTTTTTTTTTTTCAATCAACGTATTTGCAGCTTTTTTGAAGCCACAAAAAATGGGTTTCATATTTTTTTTTTCTATTTTTAATATTGACTGTGTGCCTTCAATGACCCACGACTTTGATTAAATTTGGTGGTCGCATCGATACCTTAGAAAACGGCCCGTGACCACGGAAAAGAGAGTGAGCGAGACTCGAACCGGCCAGTTCTTGATCGGCGGTTTTGGGGCGGAAAGAAACCGAATTTCGAGCCGCAAATTCTGTTCTGAGTAGTTGGGCTCTCATATGTCACGTACAACTAAAAATCTCGGCGAGCATAAATACCCTGTCAGTGTCCCTTTAAGAGTGAAGTGGAAGCTCCTCCCACTTCTCTGCACTTGAACAGAGTGAACGCTGCCAAAGGGGAGAGCGGTGGTAGGAGCTTGTACTTCACTCCTCAGAGCTTGTACTTCACTCAGAAAGTGATAGCTGATTAGGTCATAATGTCCATTTTCCTGAAATCCTCAAGCATAACGCCGCCGCTCGGTTAGCCATATATTGATCAATTGCGAGCCTCTCAAGGCTAAATATGTCACTGCAAGATCTGAAAAATGTCGTCCTTAGGCTGGGTTGTGATAGAGAAGTCAAAAAGTCACCATGTAGTTCAACCGGTAGGTCGAGGAATAGCACAAGCACTGCCAAAAACGGACCATTTGTGGCGGCGATGTTTTCTTCGCTCTAATCTTGCGGGGGAGAGGGAGGGTGAATATAATACCAGGGAGCCGTGATTCGCACTTTTGGCCGGGTAGCCACAGTTTGGCTACCCGGTCACTCACCCTCTGTCAGCTCCGAGACGGTTTGTTTTGCCTTGTTCGAGTCAATGTCGCAGACGACGACCGTGGCTCCCTGCCTGGCGAGATCGTGGCAGATCGCTCGGCCGATGCCGCTTCCACCGCCGGTGACGACTGCGAGGCGGCCAGAAAGAGCCATTGCCCTCCAATGCGGCAGGCGCGAGCTGGGAGGAATGAGTGGCCGTGAGAGACCGCTGGCGCTGACAGCCCGTGAAGAGAACGTAGAGAGAACGCGCTCCCTTCCCCTCTGCGTGTTCCTTCTTTCTGGTACGCCGGCTTCGGTAATAAAAATAGATCTTCCTCAAACGCCTCTCACCAACTGATATGAGGTCACGAGACCTACGAGGGCTGGAGACTATCGCGATACGAATGCGTCGCGATAAGCCACGGTCGCGCCGCTGACACATCATCGTACAAAAGACAGTCTGCAGTCATTGTCTGAGGTGTGTCGTACAAAAAACTACCAACAGACATGTTCTAACGTTGGCATATACGAAGCAGTCGTGCTTTTAACATCCGCGAGACGTGTCACGCAAATAATGCGGAGAGCAAGTTGTCTGCTTCTTGCGCTGGGGTTGAGGTGACGTCAGAACGACGCCGAGTTCTGATTGGCTTTGATTAGAAGGATAGTGGGTACACCTCAATGCTAGACGCCTTAAGGTCTACCCATTATTTTTTTTTTCAAACAGCCAATAAGAGGTCAGCGTTTCGACATCATCGCAACCCCTGTGCAAGAAGCAGACCAACTTGCGCATTCCGACATCGTGTCTGCAACGAGTGCCTTTTGTATGATGTACGAGAGCAGTGTTACAGCAGCCTTGTATCTCTGTATCGAGATATATTTTCAAAAGATGGATATGTATCTCAGTATACTGAAATACATTTGCGGTACATCGATTGTATCGGATCCTGCCCCTTTGCCTCGTTACATTCGCTGTCGAAAATGAACTGTCAGGATTTTACGTTTTAGTGCACGTGATGACTTCCTTTGGATCGTATACCGTCTGTTCCGCTCCATCGTAAGGTGGAATTTCGAGTACGCGCACAATATTGGCAGCTAGAAAGAAAAAAAAAACAGAAGGAAATCTTTTGAATGATGTATGTTTTCTGACTTTGTTTCTTTTAAGAAAGGGAGTTACGAGTCCTATACAAAAATGGTCTATGGTCGTCTATGAAAAATTATATGGCAGGCTATCACCCCTATGGCCCTCTATGGTCGGCCATAGAAATCCATAAAGACAGCTATAGCCAGCTATAGAAAAATCTATGGCCCTGTGCCTAAAGACAGGGAACCAATAAATTTTCTTTACCCGCCTATAGAAATTTCTATGGCCACAGGTCTAAAGACTGGGAAGCAATAAATTGTCTTTAATTGTCTATAGAAAATTTTATGGCCCCGAGTCTAAACACTGGGAACCAATAAAAGTTCTTTACCCGCCAATAGAAAATTCTTTGGCCCCGAGTTAAAAGACTGGAAACCAATAAATTGTTTTTATGCGTCTATAGAAAAATTTATGGCCCCGAGTCTAAAGACTAAGAACCAATAAATTTTCTTTCCACGCCTATAGACGATCACTACCGGCGCTTACTTTTTATTAAAAACACTCCACGTTAGAAAATTAAATTAACACTGAATTTTTGTAATGCCAGTGACAAACTATGGCCCGAGATAAGTTCTCTGCTGTTGCAACGAGTCGTGAAAACCAATAATATTGTTTGTTTGAAAAATCCATTGAAATACTTGTGCAACAATTAAAATGAATTATTACCCCCCAAATGTGAAAATAAATTACACTCGCGCCGAACACTGCAATCAAGCAATAGCTTGATTGCAATCTTCAGCACCAGTGTCCTGCATGTCATCACTGCATTGTCAAAGTGATTCATCAAACTTATTAAAAAGATAATTAATACATTTTAGGTAATTAGCCTAATGATCTACATTTGCTTTTTTCAGGGTTTTGAATTAAGAGATGGGGGCTATTCCCAGAGACAATTCAAATAATGTATTAAGTACGAACAATATTTGCTCCGCCTCTCCGTGTTTTTGCGACAAATAATGGGTCACCGGCAAAGTCGGATTCAAAAATGAGACTGCCATATATACAAGTAGTGCGAACATAGCATATATAGCAAAGCCCGGCGGCACTGCGTTGTCGCTGTTGTGTGGGGTAGTGTTCTGCTTGTGTTCTGTGTATTCTGTGTGTTCAGAGATGTATGTATATCTACCATGTAGCGTTCACAAGTCGAAGGAACTTACAGAAAAAATTTTTTTTAGAGTTTGCTGGCTAAAGAGAGCCATAGGGAAAGCCATAGAAGAGTCTTTAGCCAACCATTAGACAAGCTAAAGAGCGCTATGGCTGCACAGCGATAGGGCCATAGACAAAGCTAAAGAGGCCCATAAAGGCGACCATAAAAAATGCTAAAGACAGCCATAGAAAATTCTTTAGCTAATTGGGCCAAATAGCTAAAGCCGACCATACAAAGAATTTTCTATAGCCGACCATAGGACATTTTTGTATGGGGTACGAGCTATTTCTGTACCGTACTGCACGACTAGAATCTGCATTAAACAATTCTCATGTACAGCACATCTTAGAGGTACACTGACGGGGTATTTATGCTCGTAAAGGTTTTTATTTGTACGTGACACATGAGTTTATGCTCGTCAAGGTTTTTATTTGTACGTGACTACCCAGAACACCATTCCCGGCTCGAATTTTGTTTTCTTTCCGCCCGAGAACCACCGATCGAGAACCGGCCTGTTTGAGTCGCGCTCACTCTATTCTCCGTGGTGACGTGCCGTTAACTTTAGACACAATTACCAAATATAATCAAAGTCGTGAGTAATCGAAAGCACGCATTCGATATTAAAACAAACAAAAAAAAATGACCGCATCTCCACGTGGTGAATGATGTTGATTGGGGCGAAGCTCTGGTGGTGCTGATGATACTGATTTTATTCTTCATAGGTAGTGCTGATGGTGCTAATTTTTTTTTATTGCTCATTGGTAGTGCTGAGTTCCGGGTTGCGTTTCGACTTCATTATTACTGCTTTATGGTCGGTGAAATGCAGAGCCAGTGGTTCTTTTAGCGGATCAGCTTGAATCCGCTAGAAGCCGTGGGAACACATCTCCACCGCTCAAGTCAACGGTCCAGGTCAGAAAGGGAACTACCGCATCTCAGAGCCCCTACTCGTCCCGCGGTCGTGGCCCAGTGGTTAAGGCGATGGACTAGAAATCCATTGGGGTCTCCCCGCACAGGATCGAATCCTGTCGACTGCGCAAACATTTTTTTTTTTTTTTTTTTAAGAAGACAGATGGGATGGCAATCGATGTGAGCACGAACGCCGGACGAATGGACAAGGCTAGACCCTAAGGAGCTTCGCCCCTAAAAGTACCCTTGAGGGTGCAAATTGTTTTACAGTGTAGGTCATACACACAGGTTGACACAAAGTGCAAGGGTATTCTGACCGTCACTTTTCTTATTACCTCGTAAACTTTGAATTACTTTAATTAGGGTATGTGTTTATATCGGTAACTTTATTGCGGCCGTATTGCAGGACTGCAATTTTGTAGAATTTTCAGCAACTAGCTCCTGTTCCGAAATGTCTGTCTTCAAATTCGCGATCTCGCTAATTATGCATACAAAACCGCAAAGGTCGGCGCAAAAGCCCTAGATAGCGTGACACAGGTCGGTCCGTACCTCTGATGCACACACTCCTTGTATACTGATGTTCTAAACGCGTCATAGTTTTTGTACTTCGTCGTAGCTATTTAATATACAGCCCAGAGTCTCGCCAAGCTGCTTTTCTGCAGATTTTCAAATCCACTCACAATCAAGAAATGAGTTCCAATTAGTGTGAGTGAGTGAGCTTGTGAGTGAGTTGGCCGAGGTATGCCTGCCAGAGGACACGGTGAAGAAGGCCTTGTAACCATACGGCAAAGTGGAAGAGGTTACCAGGGAGAAACATGGCGCGTCAGCGGGCTTGAAGGAGTCCAGTCTACCACGAGAGTGGCAAAGCTAACCCTAAAGGAGGGCTCACCGTAGAACAGCTGCCACACCAAATCCGCCTGCCAGGCTTCACGTCGCTGGTTCTCGCCCCAGGTAGGACCCCGCTCTAGATCAGGTGCCGACAAACCGGCCATATCCGAAAAGAGTGCCACGTACCTTGATGTGACTGCTGTCGACGGTTCGGGCACACAAAAAAAGACGGCAAGAAGACGTACGCCGACGTGGCTAATGCTGAAACGGTCGACGAAGCCTCAGAGCTTGTCATGAACCAGGAGGAAGCTGAAGAGGCGGTGGAGGAAAGCGCCGTGAACTGGACCCAGAAGGGAAGGGAAGAGAGAAAATCCAGAACACTGATGAAGAAATAGAGGCGTTGAGCAGCACTTATAAACGACCCCTGGAAGAGACACCAACCCAGGACCTCGGACAGACGGACGGGCTTCGGGAGAGGATGCTCCAGAGGTTCCACGCGGCGACAGCCAAGCGGGGCATACACCACGAAGCCCCTCGGGGTTTACCCGGGGTTCCAGCAACGAAAGACCCAGAGAGAAGCGAACTGGGAGTGAACGGCTCCCCAACCCAGTTGCTCGACTACGGGTCATTTGTGGCGAACTTTCCCGCGTGGCGGCGGAGCCAAGTCGGCCACAAGCACATCGCGCGCGCCTCCTTGATGAGGGGGATCAGAGGTGGCGCTCAGAGAGTCGCTGGCTGGACTCAAGCGCCGCCGGTGCTCGTAGGTTTTCTGTCAGTATTCTTCATCGTCTCGTCCATGTCCAATTAAATGTAGTTTCTTGTTATTGAAGCCGTTTCCGCGTTATTTCTCTGGGTCGGGTATGCAGCAAGACAAACCGAACACAACCTTAAATGTTCAGGGGTTGACCTCGAGAAAGAAGCAGTACCAGCTGGAATGCCTTTTAACTGACAAGCAGCTAGATTTTCTTGTGGTGCAAGAGACGAAGATGGAGGTAGTTGTTAGTATCGCCAGAGCGCTGATCTTGGGCGGTACGAGGTAGCTGTGAGTCATGCAGAGGGTTTTTTTTTTGTTTTTTTTTGTGCTCTTTGTTTGTTTTTTTTCTAAAAAAGTCGTTAAGATACGAGAGTGTGCAGGTTATTGTAGACGAATGCGGAGTTTTATTTCTTGCAATTTCACGCTGTAGGGAGCACAATGGCGTTTGATGTGTACTCCCCAAAGAACGCGAAAGTAAAAAAAAAAAAAAAAACTTTTTTTTTTTTTTTGCGAAGTTATGCGGAGTGCGACAGAATAGTTGTTTTTATGGGTGATTTTTATTTTGTTTGTGACGGAAGGGATAGAAATGCGCGGGCAGCGGATAGCGAGAACATTTGGAACGCTCTGAACGAAATCGTTTATTTGTGTGGGCACGGTGCGTTGTGCGCAACACGGAAAGTTCTTAATTACACTCAATTTCAAAACACCTCACACTCCCGGTTAGACCGCGTTTATGTTTAAGTCGACGTTCTGCAAGAATTACACGACTATTGTGTCCGACCCATATTTTTTTTACGAACCACTGCTTCGACAGTGTCAAGATCGGAAAGAAAGAAAGACCAGCCTCGTGATCTAATTGGTGATCTGAATTGACGACTCTAAATGATAAAACGTTTGTAGACACTGCCAGTGAGATGCTGTTTGCAATGCCCGACAGTGAAGCAGCAATCAGGGAAGCCTGGGAGGTGTTCAAAAAAGACGTGAAACTGACTGTGGTGGAAAGGGCATGCACATCACCTTCCGAAATCGAGCACGTGAAAGGCAACTGCAACGAGATCTGGATGCACTCTGCCGAGTAGAATGTGTAGAATGTGAACACCCGGGTGCGGGTAGCGAAGATATTCGGTATATTAAATCGGAGCTAGACAAGCTACGTCTCAAAAAGTATAAGGGGGAAGTAATACGCGCACGCTTTGACAAGTTTTTGTTAGAGACAAGCCCACCAAGCAAGTGCCGGCCAATCAGCTCCCGAGATGATTGCCGGTAGTTACTCGAGGATCGGCTTGCCTAGCTATGAGGCCGGCTGGCTGGCTTGACTCGGCCGCCGAAATGGGAGATCGCTTGGCGCGTTCGACGGTTTATTGGTGAACTGTACGATATCGCTATATCCCTTTAGAACGAGCGATTAACGACTGATATAGAAGAAAATACCATATATGTTGCGTGCGACGTGAAAAATCATTATAAAAGGACAGGTTTTCAGCGGATATCGCGGCCGTCCTCCTGCCGGGACTTGTTGGCAACTTGGCGATCGCAAGGAACATTTATAAAACAGGCGTTAGCAAATTAGGCTTTCGTGGTTGAATAACATTTAGCTATTTCTGTCTCCTTGAGGAACGCAATAATATATCAGCCGATCTACATTTTACCTCCTTTCACGAAAAGCGCGAGTCGGGCTACACACCAAACACCGAGGAAACGTCCACAAAAAGCGCCGTGTGTGGTTTGGCGACTTTCCCCTCTTCCACTTTGTGGAAAACACCCTCCAAATGCCGTGATTACGCCCGCTGGAACGCGCGTAAATATGTTGAGAATACGTCCTATGTGGGTCGGCCTTTACGGGTTTCTCGCTTCCCGGCAGTGTACCAGTGCGTAAGGTAAACCGCACTTACAGGTTTCTCGCATTTCCGCAATGCACCATATCCTAGGATGAAGCGAACTTACGGATTTCTCGCTTTCCCGCAGTTGAGCATCTTGTAAAGTGAAGCATATTTTCTATTTTCTCGCTTTAACGCAAAGCCCATAACCACTAGGAGATGCGCGTTTGCGGATAACTCAGTCGATCGCTCCACCCCTATATAAACGCGTTTTGAATTTCTCGCTCTTCCGCAAGGAGAGTTGTGCTGAGGAGAAGTGTTGTTACAGATATCGCCATTAGACAAAGCACATTTTCGCAGAGACAAGCGTCCTTGTGGACTTTTCGCTACACAACAGTCGTAGAGAGAAGCGCTCGTCCACTTCCTACGAAACCTGTGAAGCGAAAAACAAAAAAGAAGTCATTTCTTATGTTGCTTTTAAAACTTGCGGGCTTTAAGCTTAAAGTTTTAATATTTTCTTGTGTACCACCGAACTTACGACCTACTACAAGTCCCTATTAGCGACTTTCGTCGTTCGTACACAAAAGCTTTGCGTTGCTAGCGGGCGCTCGTGCCGTCACTTTGAGCGCAGATCGAGCACGCACGCGCAAAGCCCACAATCCTCAGCGTGTGATCTACACAAAGTCGTTCATTTTTCTGTGCGACGTTGTCAAGAACAGAGTAGTTTGCATAGCGCTGCAGCTCTACACTGCCGCGTGAGCACGTCTTGAGTCTCGTTCACACACGTGGGCGAAAGAGGCGGAGCCAAGAAACGCGACTCGTTTCGATTCTTTTTTTTTTTTTTAATAATAAAGAGTTCGAGGCTCCGTTAGATTATTCCAGCGCCTGCTTTTCCTAATAGTATCAGTTTGCACTACAAAAACAAAAAAAAAAACTGTTTTGATGGTGTTGCAAAATAATTTAAAAAAAAAAAAAACTTATACTCAGGACTCAGCTCCCGAATAATTTTCAAATTTTCAGAGTATAGAATATTAATCGGCATTACATTGCAGTGTTATTTCAGTGTGTTTTATTTCAAGGTTTTTCCCCCTGATGACCAACTTTTAATGAATTCCTTAGCAACTTAGAACTTTGGTGTGATACACGAAATGTGAGGGTAAATATTTAAAAAAAACAGTATCTTCAAATTGCCAACAAGAAAAAGCCTTTTGTTTGTTATAATAAAATTAATAATGTTACACTTTCTCAAGTTGATGAGTACAGATACCTCGGATTTACTATTAATAAAATCTTAAATCGGTTGAGTCGTACAAACAATATTTCTTGGAGGCGTTCAAAAAGCTGGGATTGATAAGGCACAAGTTGAAGCATGCCACTACAAGTGTCAAACTAGCATATTGCCGCGCGCAGGGCCGAGAAAGCAACGCTCGGTCACGGACCTCTAGAAAGTTCTTGTTTATTCTTGTTCCGGACGTAACTTATATAATTTATTCCTGCTTTTTGTTGTTCTAGAAAGTGCTCGTTCATTCTCGCCCCAAGCGCGCTACGCTCGAACCTTCTCCGCCGAATCTTCGAGATAGTGACTCACTCTAGATAAGAGGCCGCCCGCGACCTTGTCGAGTCAGTCTCGCTCCAGCGATCGACCCTGCTGTTTCGCCGACATCGACGCCTGCGACGCTACCTTACTTTTATTTTGTTTGGGCACAAGTTCGCCTCATTAAACGTTTAGTTTCTTTAGTTATTCTCGCCTCATCATTTGTCATTCGTGGCATTTTGGTGGAGGTGCGAGGTAATTGCATTTTATGCCCGTTAAGCGTACCCCTCCGAAGACATCCCGGCCAAGCGACGTGCTCAGCCCCGGAAGGCTACCCTTCGCCGAAGAAGCCGAATCCAGAAGAAGCTGTCGTACCAGAGGTCAGTCTCCCGAATTCGGTCTCTTGCCCGAGAACCGGAAGAAGATCCCGACCATGACCACCCCGCCTGTCGTCGTCCTGCCAGTCGCAACCCGAAATCCGACGCCTTTCCACGGGGAGGCCCACGAGGACATTGAAGACTGGCTGCGACACTACGAACGGGTAGCCCGCCACAACGGATGGACGGCTGAGCAGTGCCTCCACAACCTCTACTTTTCGCTTGAGGGCACTGCGAGGCACTGGTTTGAAAACCACGAAGCGTCCTTCACTACATGGGAGTCCTGCGCCGCCGAGTTGAAGCAAACGTTCCTCAACCACCACCGTCGGCAGCGAGCGGAGGACCTTCTCCAAACAAGGGTGCAGGGCCCCAACGAAAGCGTAACCAGCTTCGTAGAGGATGTCATGCGCCTATGCGCCCGAGCCGATCCGGAGGCAGCCGAGGAGAAGAAGCTTCGCGTCCTCATGCGTGGCGTGAAGGCTGAAATTTTCGGGGGCCTTGTCCGCAATCCCCCGACAACCGTCGACGGTTTTGTGGCTGAAGCCACTAACATCGAGCGCGCGCTGTCGGCCCGAGCAAGCCATTACCATCGACTCGCCGGCGTGCCTGCTCCTCCAACCGCCGCATCTTGCCGACTGGACCTGAATACCAGCGGTGTCGACAGCCTCCGGGAGATCGTCCGGGATATCGTCCGGGAAGAGCTCCGCAAGATCCTGCCTGCTGCCAACCAGCCGGCTTCGCTGTCGATAGCCGAAGTGGTACGCGAAGAAGTTCAGCGGGCAATTCAACCGAAGCTCCTGCCAGCGTAGCAGAACCCAAGGAGCCCACCCTGACCTACGCCGCAGTGGCCCGACGGCCACCGCCTCCTCCTCAAGCCTATGCCGCGCCGCCCCGACGTCAGTCTCCTACGCCGCAGCACGACCGCCGCCACGACGTCCAAGTCCAGTACGCCTGCCAGGAGCCCAGCGCACCCCGGAAGACTGACGTGTGGCGAACGACCGACCGACGCCCGCTGTGTTACCACTGCGGGGAAGCTGACCATGTGTACCGCCGATGCCCATACCGACGACTCGGGCTGCGCGGATTCCACCCAAACGACCCGCGCCCCCGTTATGGTGAACACCCTCGGGAGATCGACGAGTACCTGCGACGACCTCAGTCCCCCGAGCCTGCGTCCCGCCGAGAGTTCCGGTCGCCGTCGCCACGACGTCCAGCTTCGCCGATGCACCGACCCCGACGTGAAAGCCTGTCACCCCTCGCTCCTCGCCGGGGAAACTAGGCGCGGCAACCCCTGGAGGTGGAGTTGCCGAAGACGACCGACGCCAAGATCCTCCACGAACGTCGGAGAGCCCCCACTCGAACCCTACCAGAGACCGAAACGACGCCCCTGCAACGGTGTCCAATAACCTAAACGTCGTCATTGACGGCCACGACGCATCAGCACTCGTGGACACCGGAGCAGACTACTCGGTCTTGAGTGGAGGGCTCTCCCGCCGCCTTCGAAAAGTCACGACGCCGTGGGATGGACCTCAAATACGAACCGCCGGAGGGCACCTCATCACACCGGTCGGGAGATGCACTGCTCGCGTCGAGATCCACCGTGAGACGTGCCCTGTCAAGTTCGTCATTCTGCAAGACTGTTCGAGGGACGTTATCCTCGGAATGGACTTTCTCTGCGAGTATGGCGCCGTCATCGACCTCGGAGCAAACCGGCTGACGCTACGAAAACCTGCTCCACCACCAGAGGAACCCAAAGCGACGTCATCCACGGTACGAGTCCTCGCAAACCACGTGAACCTACCGCCGCGGTCAAGTGTTTTCGTACCCGTCGGAGTCGATGAGACTTTCTGCGGCGACGTTTTGCTCGAAGAAAGCCTCCAGTTGCTTCTAGGAAGAGGGATCGGCATCGCAAGAGGCGTCGCGGAGCTCCAAGAGGGACACACTGTCGCCGCACTCGTAACGAATTTCCGACAGGAGGCCCAGCACCTTACGAAAGGCACCGCCGTGGGTCACGCCGAGGAACTCCCGGACTCAAAATCGCCGGAATATCAGAAGACCTCTCTTCGTGGCCACCCAAGACAACGCCGCCTTCGCAGTTTGACATCGACCCAACCCTGCCCACCCCACAACGACGACAACTCAGTGACCTGCTCGCCAAGTTCAATGAGTGCTTCTCCACGTCGTCAAAGGTGCGCCAAACAACCGTTGCGAAACACCGAATTGTCACTAAAGACAACGCGCTCCCTGTTCATCGGTCACCGTACCGTGTCTCTGTGAAAGAGAGAGAAGTCATCCAGAAGCAGGTCCAAGAAATGCTCGATGACGACATTGTCCAGCCCTCAAGCAGTCCGTGGGCTTCACCGGTAGTCTTGGTGAAAAAGAAAGACGGGACTCTTCGGTTCTGCGTGGACTATCGCCGATTGAACGCCGTAACAAAAAAGGACGTCTACCCGCTGCCACGTATCGACGACACCCTAGACCGGCTGCGCCACGCCCAATACTTTTCGTCGATAGACCTGAAGAGTGGGTACTGGCAGATCGAGGTCGACGAACGAGATCGTGAAAAGACTGCCTTCGTCACGCCGGACGGGCTGTACGAATTTAAAGTGATGCCGTTCGGACTATGCACAGCACCGGCGACGTTCCGGCGCGTGATGGACAGCGTTTTTTCCGGCTTGAAATGGCAAAGTTGTCTCGTCTATCTCGACGACGTCGTGGTATTCGCCAGCGACTTTGACGAGCACCTGAGACGTTTGCGAGCCGTGCTACAGGCTATCAAGAAAGCCGGACTGACACTGAAGCCGTCGAAATGTCGGTTCGCTTACGGCGAGCTCAAATTCCTGGGCCATGTCGTCAGTGCTCAAGGTGTAAGTCCTGACCCTGCAAAGACATCCGCTGTCACCGAATTTCCGAAACCATCAGACAAGAAAGCCGTACGAAGATTTCTTGGGCTGTGCGCATACTACAGACGTTTCGTTCGCGATTTTGCCAAGATTTCTGCACCGCTCACGCATCTGACGAAGGACGACGTGAACTTCCAGTGGGGGGAGGAGCAAGAACAAGCGTTCAACGAACTGAAGGAAAGACTCCAGTCGCCCCCTATCCTCGGACACTTCGATCCATCAGCGGAAACGGAAGTTCACAGAGACGCCAGCAACGCCGGGCTAGGTGCGGTGCTCGTCCAAAGACAAGACGGAGCAGAGAGGGTGATCGCTTACGCAAGCCGAGCACTATCCAAGGCAGAGAAAAATTACTCAACAACCGACAAGGAATGTCTCGCTGTCGTCTGGGCGTTAACTAAGTTCCGCCCGTACCTGTACGGGATCCCGTTCCGCGTTGTCACGGACCACCACGCTCTCTGTTGGCTCGCCAACCTCAAGGACCCGTCAGGACTCCTCGCTCACTGGAGCCTTCGACTGCAAGAATTCGACGTGACCATTGTGCACAAGTCTGGCCGCAAGCATAATGACGCCGATTGTTTGTCTAGGGCCCCAGTCGAATCTCCTCCCGACAGCACCGACGACGACGATGACGCCCGTTTTCTCGGAGCAATTACAGACACCGATATGGGAGCACTTCAACGAGACGACCCCGAACTTCGCGCCGTGATCGACCAACTCGAAGGTCAAGGAAGTTCAGTTCCGCGAGTTTTGGCCCGAGACTTGCCAAGCTTCGTTCTGCGGCGAGGCGTGCTCTTCAAGAAGAACTTCGGAACGAGCAACCCTGCCTGGCTGCTGGTTGTTCCGGCCAGCTTGCAAGAAGAAATCTTTCAAGCATGCCATGACGACCCGACGGCTGGACACCTTCGCTACAGCAGGACGCTCGCCCGGATTCGTGACAAGTACTACTGGCCGAGACTCCCGAAAACAGTCCACCTGTACTGCCTTAATCACAGTTAGCGGGAACACGGGAGCGCGTGGCATCGGGTACTATCAGAGCACTCTAACGGCCACGCGCGCAAGTGCAACTGCAGCGTTGCGTAGGCGCTGCAGTGGAACGCCTGGCCGTTAGAGTGCTCTGATAGTACCCGATGCCACGCGCTCCCGTGTTCCCGCTAACTGTGATTAAGGTAGTACACACGGTCATGGCACGAGTGCCAACGGCGTAAGAAACCTCCGACGAGACCTGCGGGATTCCTGCAACCGATATTGACCCCTACTACGCCTTTCCAACAAATTGGAATGGATTTGCTTGGGCCCTTCCCGCCATCGACGTCGGGGAACCGATGGATAATCGTTGCCACGGATTACCTTACCCGATACGCGGAGACGAAAGCCCTTCCGTCGGGAACTGCGGTGGAAGTCGCCAAGTTTTTCGTCGAGTCTATTCTCCTTCGACATGGTGCCCCCGAAGTCTTGATAATCGACCGAGGGTCATCGTTCTTGGCACAGCTCACGCAAGAGATCCTTCGGCTCAGCCACACCAGCCATCGTCGGACCACCGCGTATCATCCGCAGACCAACGGGCTAACGGAGCGGCTCAACAAGACGATCGCCGACATGATCTCCATGTACGTCGACGTAGAGCACAAGACGTGGGACGAGGTATTACCATACATCACGTTCGCCTACAACACCGCAGCTCAAGAAACAACCGGGTTTACACCATTCGAGCTGGTGCATGGAAGAAAAGTGACGACCATGTTGGACGCGATGCTGCCCCATGAGCCTGTGGATGACGGATGCGACGATGCCCATGTGGTCAGCCAGAGAGCAGAAGAAGCACGCCAACTAGCCCGCGTTCGAATCCACGATCAACAGCGTGTTGACGCTCGCCGGTACAATCTTCGTCGCCGCGCCGTCCACTTCCAGCCCGGAGACAGAGTATGGGTGTGGACACCAATACGGCGCCGCGGTCTCAGCGAGAAGCTTCTCAAGCGCTACTTTGGACCCTACAAGGTTCTTCGCCGTCTCGGGGACTTAAACTACGAAGTGCTTTCCGACGGAACTAGACCATCAAGACGACGCCAACCACGACCCGAAGTAGTTCACGTCGTGCGGCTCAAGCCGTATTACGAACGATAGAACTTTGAACACTCGTCAAACTGTGAACTGTGGCTCATGATTCTGCTGTCCTTTAGTTGTGGATTTGTTTTTTTTTTAGTTTTGTGCTGCATCGGGACGATGCACTTTTAAAGGGGGGGGGGGGGGGGGGGGGGGGGGTGGATAATGCCGCGCGCAGGGCCGAGAAAGCAACGCTCGGTCACGGACCTCTAGAAAGTTCTTGTTTATTCTTGTTCCGGACGTAACTTCTACCATTTATTCCTGCTTTTTGTTGTTCTAGAAAGTGCTCGTTCATTCTCGCCCAAGCGCGCTACGCTCGAACCTTCTCCGCCGAATCTTCGAGATAGTGACTCACTCTAGATAAGAGGCCGCCCGCGACCTTGTCGAGTCAGTCTCGCTCCAGCGATCGACCCTGCTGTTTCGCCGACATCGACGCCTGCGACGCTACCTTACTTTTATTTTGTTTGGGCACAAGTTCGCCTCATTAAACGTTTAGTTTTTTTAGTTATTCTCGCCTCATCATTTGTCATTCGTGACATTTTCATCATTCGTGACATTATGTTATTAGACCAAAACTAAAATATAATAAAATTGTTTGGGACCCATACAAAAAAAATTTTGAAACACAAGAAAAAGTTTGGAGATGTTCCGTAAAGTTTATTTATGGTAAATAAAAAAAATAAAAGAACTCTTCTTCTCTACTAATGAAAGCGAACAAAATATTGACTCCGGAGCGCCGCCGTAAAATAGTTTGTCTTAAATTTTTGCATTCTTTGTATATCCAAAGGTGATGCAAAATCTTATTTGCAACCGCTTCTCACACGACATAGTAGACACCATCATAAGCATTCTATACAACCCTTGTTGCACGCGTTAATTTGTTTAAAAACTTCTTTTTCCCTGGCACAATTGAGGGCGGGACTTTTCTTCCTTTCGATCTTATTTCATCGACTGATTTTGTCTCATCACTAGATAACGTACTTTAAACTTCTTTAAAGGCATTCCTTTCAGTCCTGTCATGCCTTCATTTTGCTAACTGCGGTGCTTGTCATTGTAAGTGATCGAATTTTACTTACATTTCCATCACTGCACTGTTTTCTAAACTTTTTTATTTATTTTCTTTTTAGTGTTTCTGCTTGTTGAATTCGCCTTGGGACAGTGCGCCTTTTGTTGCTTATTTTTTCCTATTTTTGCAGTGTCGCGTTTTTCCAGTGTTGATGCGTACTACTCGCTTTTTCTGTGTACCGTTATATCCCGAGACATGCCCCACCCACGAAAGAAAACCCACCCCTACCTTTCGTAGGGTTTACTATATTTCAGAAACACTGAAATACAGCCCACTCCTAATAATTGCAGGGCCCTGGCCAATGGTGACCTCGGCAGAAATAGTATTACTTAGCCACGGCGGGAGATAAGCGAACATTGCTGACTGAGAAGGACAGTCGTCGTTGGTTCTTTGCCCCTCCCTGCAATCACAAGTTTCGCAGTTCACAAAATCTAAAACTAGCATTTCGTTTTTACTTTTTTTAATCGCACACCGAAAGTTAGCTTACTACATATTTGCACCCGATTTGCTTTCGATTTTAGGTGGGCTATCTCTCGGGATATTACAGAATCTGCTCAATAAGAATGCACATTTTTACTTTTTTTTTGCTTTTTGTTATGCTTGTTTTGTGAATTTAAATGCAATTGCTGTATTTGTCTTTTCTGCCCTTCCTGCTATTCAATTGGTCCGCAGTATGTAATAAAAAAATGTTACCTTATAAACATTACTAAAGCTGGGTAGCTCTCTAAGGAAATTGCAAAATAATAAAGTAATTGCACTACTTTCTGAAAGTAATGAGTAATTGTAATACATTACTCTTTGTGTGCAAGTAATTCTAATTGTGATTAACTACCTTTCAAGCTAAGAGCTGTAATTGCAAGTAAATTACATTTTGAAAGAAATTTAGCCCGTCATGCTGAAAGCCCGGAACCCCCGGATGGATGGATGGATGGATGAATACGGCTGAGCCCTTTGGATCGGGCGGTAGCTTACGCCACCTAGCCATTTTGTCTTACCCTTTAAGCTTAGAATATTTAAATGTGAAAACTATATTCACTCCGTACTGAAAAGAAAGTGAGGCTATAAATCCCCCTTGCCATCAGTTAATAAGAAAATGCCTAGTTTTCTCTCGCTTTCTGCCACCATTCACTTAATCTTTGCTTGGTAATCTCTACTGTCTTGAAATCCACTTTTCCTTCGCTGTCTCTAAAACCCAATGACCTTATAAAATCTATGTTGTCTTCCGTATGCATAGGGTGAAGCCCTTTACAGTAGAGTATCAAGTGCTCAGCCGTCTCGTCCTCCTCTCCACAAGCAGCGCACACTGTGTCCATTTCCTGGTACTTCGCTCTGTATGTTCTGGTTCGCAAAACACCTGTCCTTGCCTCAAACAACAATGAGCTTCCCCTAGAATTGTCATAAATGCTTTCTTTGGCAATAACTGTTTTGTTTAATCTATAGCCTTCCAGAGCCTTCTTTGTCTGCATTCCCTCTAGCCACCGATCTCTTTCTGTGGCCTTAACTTTCTTCTTAACTGAGACCTGCTCTTCCGTAACCCCACTATAGCCTAAAAACTTTCCTCTTAATTTCCTAGTGCGCTGTCTCCATTTTGTGTCTATACTCCTCATGTATAAATAGCTGAAAATCTTTCGTGCCCATTGCTCCCCACCCATTTGCCTCAACCGATCCTCAAATTCTATCTTGCTCACAGCTTCCCTGCCCTCAAATGACGCCCATCCCATGTCTCCTTGTACTCCCTGGTTTGGTGTTTTGCAATGTGCCCCCAAAGCCAGCCTACCTACTCCACGCTGTTTTATTTCTAGTCTTGCATGCACTTCGGATTTCATGCATAGCACTGCGTTTCCAAAAGTCAAGCCAGGCACCATGACCCCTTTCCAAATCTCTCTCACCACCTCATACCTGTTGTAATTCCAAAGTGCTCTATTTTTCATTACAGCCGCATTTCTGTTGCCCTTACCTATTATATACTTTTCATGCTCACTGAGATATTCTGCACCACCCCATATCCATACTCCTAGATACTTGTATTTACTAGCTCTCTCAACTGTAATATTCTGTATCTTCAGTCTCTCAACATCATCATTGTTAAAAATCATGACTGCTGATTTTTCACTACTGAATTCTAAACCTAATTCCTCTCCTTCCCTACCACAGATGCTCATTAATTCCTGCAAATCTATCCTGTTGTTAGCCATTAGTACGATATCATCCGCATATATCAGTCCCGGTAAGGATTGCTGAATTGTTTGTCCTAGCTTACTGTACGAAAGGTCAAATCCAAGCCCACTCTTCTCTAGTCTATCCTCCAATCCTCTCAGATACAACATAAACAGCAAAGGCGATAACGGGCACCCCTGCCTAAGGCCTCGTCCTATCTCTATTTTCCCTGTTGCCTTTCCTTCCCATGTTATAATCACCTTATTATCTTTGTAAATGTTCCTTAATATTGCTGTTAGTCCTTCATCTGGGTTTAAGCTCTCCACTATGTCCCACAGAGTTTTTTGGTTCACATTGTCATAGGCACCCTTGATATCCAGAAATGCCAGCCAGAGCTGTCTGTTTTCTTTTTGCGCTATTTCTATACACTGTGTTAGAGAAAATATATTGTCTTCCAACATTCTTTGTTTCCGAAACCCGTTCTGCAACTCGCCCAGTATGCCCTCGCAATCTACCCATTCCTCCAGTCTGTTCTTTATAATCTGCATTACCAACCTGTAAATAACTGGAGTCACGGTTATGGGACGATAATTCCTAATGTCAGACTTATCTCCCTTTCCCTTATATATCATACTCATCCTACTAAGCCTCCATTCATCTGGAATATTTCCTTTTGTTACCATAGTGCTCACTACCTCCCTTAGTTTTGCCTTAGATTTAGGACCCAAATTCTTCACCAGCTTGATTGGGATACCATCTGTGCCTGTCGACGTGCCACTAGGGACTCTTCGTTCCGCCTTTTCCCATTCTCTTTGTGAAAAATCCGCGATGTCAAAAGCTGGACTGATACTGCCTTCGGTTCTCCTATCTTCCACATGTACCCGTTCCCGAAATTTCTCCTCCATCACTGCTCCTATATATTGTATCGCATCATCTCCCTCTAATTGATCTCCCTGATGCGAGAGTATGAACCTCTGTCTAGCTTGCGTCGTTTCACCGAGTGAGTTCAAGTGCTCCCAAAACTTCTTGGCTGCGTTTCTATCTTTCTTGCTTACATTACTCATCCATTCTTCACCCTTTCTCTGAATTTTCGCATTGATCAAACTGGATTCCTCTCGGCGACATGTTATAAAAGTGTCCCTTCTTCTTTTTACTTCCGTTTCCGACTCCCCACTACGCTTGGAATGCCTGTGTTCTCTAGAGGCTTCCTGACGTTTTTGTATCGCTTGCTTCACTTCTTTGTCCCACCAGCTTTTTGGTCTATGTCTTCGCTTCCCCTTTCGTTTACTCTGAACTTTGTCTAGTTCCAGAACAAAAAGCCCAGTTAGGCTCTCATAGGTCCAATCTGTATACCGTTGCCCTGAAACTGCTTCCTCTATTCTTTCAGCAACTATTTCCAACTCTTTGTCGCTGCAGAAAGTCTGCTTTGAATTATGTTGTCTAGTTTCAGCATTTACTTCTCTGGCAAAATTCAGCTTAATACGTTTATGATCACTACCAAGACTTTTGGAACCTTCTTCATCTATTTTCATTACTTGTAACTTACCCCGAGAAGATGGAGTGGCGCCACCTGGCGACTTCTTGACGTAGTAGCAAGGATCACGTGACCCCTTCTGTACTTCGTTGGTATCATGATGTTGAGGTGTATCGTTCACAAATCATAGTTGATTCGTTAATTTAAACGAGAGTTCAGAGTCGCTTTTCATAAAAAATTGGGGTCTGGTCTCCGAGCTGTAGATGAGAAATTTAGCTAGTGCAGTACAAACCGCTCGCCTGGAGTCTTTAACGTGCACCACGCAGTAGTGATACACAACCGTACGCCGGTACGATGAAAATCCAGATCAAAACTGGCAGAAATGGGGATTAAGGTGCAACCCCACCCTTTGTTAGTGTGATTCTGAACCAACAGATGGCGGTGGGATCGCCTTCCAGGTCAGTACATCAAGGCGAGAAATCGTGTGTGGTAGCGCATCCCTAGTCCTTCGCCTGTTTTTTTTTTTTTTTTTTTTTCTGCGCGAGCTTGTTTTGGAACGCGCATGCAAAAAACTATATGTATAAAGATATAAGAGATAGCGTATTTTCTGTCCCGATGTATAGAGCGATATATTGTGAAGGCCCAGGGCAGGATGTTCTGAAAAGAGTGAAGAGGATGCCAGTTAAGCCGGGGGTTAAGACTTTCTTTTTTAAACTTCACACTGGCACATTGTCAGTAAGAACATATTTAGAAGCAAAAGAGATTTTTGTCCCTTGGGGAACGATCTGTTCCACTTGCAAAGTCCCTGAGACAATCGAGCATGTGTTCTTGCATTGTTGGGAGGTGGTCTTCTTTTGGGATGTGCTTCAAAGAACTATACGCAAAGATTTTTCTTTAAATCAGTCTGGTATTCGCTTCTTGGGCTTCTTGGTATTCGCTCCTGGGCCTTCACAGTCTATGGCGCTCCCGCTCGGCGAGGCTCCATAATGATGCCGATGCCCGGCCTGCGAGGATGTACTTTCGTGAAAGTGTTGTGGCGTACGTCGAAGGCGTTAAAACACAAGTAACCGCACCTGATTGGTTATCAAGAATTGAACCGCTAGAAATGTTAAAAGAGTTGTGATGTGTCAATGTCAGCCAATGAATGGATGACGGCTTCATTTTATTTTTATTTGTATATATCTGTCATGTAAACATGTTTGTGTAATGTAAATATGTTTGTGTCGTGTCAAAAGCAGGTAATAAAAAAGAAATCGGTGGCCGAGTGGGCTAGCGCACACCAGCTCGGAGCACGTGGAGCGAAAGCTCGCGCTGCAGAACCCAGGGATCCTGGGTTCAATCCCCACCCCTGCCCGTTTCCATCTGGATAAGCATCGTACCGGCGTGCGGTCGTGTATCACTACTGCGTGGTGCACGTTAAAGACCCCAGGCTAGCAGTCGTACTGCACTGGTTAAATTGCTTCTACAGTGGATAACAATGTCGCCATGTCCTGGCAGACTAACCTCCTGCTGTATAAACAACTAACGACCAATTTGACCTTTTTTTGTTGCCTGTGCGCCGTTCGCACCCCGCGGCGATTTCGGAAACCAGTTACACATACTTCAATGTGATCAGATTTATATGACGGGCCGGCCCTTTTGTCGTGCACATGTGTTTGGCTCTTTGTGGATTTCCAGGAAAACCTGATAACGTGATAGACTTGGGTTTCCAAAATTCTAGCTTGAGTAATTAAATACCTCTAAAATCAAAACGAATGAACTATTTTTTGGGCGGTCAGGTGTCTGATTCAGTTAGCTGGGTGTTTATTTTGACCAAAACCACGAGACTGAAAAACACAAAAAATGACACTCAGGTTTAGATATTGAGTTTGGTTTACCCAAAGTAGGACTGGTGCGGGAGTCATAATAAAAAAAATTAAGGCTAAAAATTAACTCGCAGCAATAAATGATAAGAACTATTTTAATACGAGTTCAGTGATAAATTCAATGACTGGCCAAGCAAAGATTCTGTGTCTGTGTATAGCTGTTGCACGGAGTTTAAGCAATTTACCAGTCTTAATTTTGTGCTTTATGCGCGCAAGTAGTGGTGTGCAAAAATGAAAAAAGATGCAAACGGGTAGAGTTTGACGTTGTCTAAAATATATAGTGTAAGCAGGCACATGGTACGCCGATTAAGGCTGAAACAGCGCTACATATTACACTAGCGTTGGGTGTATCGAAAGCTAAAGCTTCTACACATATACTGCTCAGGCAGTTATGTTTGAATGTTCATAGTACTTTATTACTCTCAGATTTGGTGTAAGTTTTCTCCTGATTGCTTACAACACAAAGAAGGAAACATTCTAACTCTGGGTTGACAAGAAAACTCCACCTGCTGACAGCTACCAATCATCTCGGCGCCGTTTAAGAGGTGTTGTGTGTGTGTGTGTGTGCGTTCGTGCGTGCGTGCGTGCGTGCGTGCGGGCGTGCGCTCTCAACGGTCGCGTGCTTAAAACGAGTTTTTCACACGTGATTTCATACAATCGCAATTTTTCTTGAAAAACAACATTGTTTATTCACGCAAGGGGCCACATGTGAAGTTTAGAACATTTTGTATTGATTGTGGCACAAGTAAAAAGTAGCATAAGCTTCTTTTTTTATTATTATTATTATTATTATCAGCGAAATAGAGTGCTCCGGGTTACTTTGGTCTCTAATGCATGTAGCACACGAAAGAGCACGAGCTGAATCACAATGGGAAACGAAAACAATAATGATAAACAAGTGTGTAATCATGTGAAAACTGAGGGATCTGCACATATGCAGAAGGGAAGCCTTGTTTCACTGGATACATTACCAGTAAAGTATTTGGTTTTATCGTGCGTGCGAAGCGGAACGAACAAGCGCGAGCATGCTGCCCTCAACTACGCTTCCAGTGAACAAGCGCACCGTTCAAAGCATAGAGCTCGCTTTTATGGCTTTTGGTGCGCTCAAACCTTTTAAAACACAATTATAATCAATTCTAGTATTTCATTTCTTTTTATTAGGTGCGTGTATGTTTTTTTTTTTTTTGTCTTTTGCGTTTACGTGTAATGTTCTTAGTTATATAATATTTTTCCAGAAGTCCATAAGAGCCGCATAAACAAAACTTTAGACGAAAAAAAGAACGCCAACACACGAGCACACATTAAAAATGCAATGTAACGGCGCAAGCAAAATTAGTCGTCAGTTTCTTAGAAAGCAGGGGCCCTAATCTGGACATTTGGCGAGAAAGCCGGCGAGAAATCTGGCGTCCGTGATTTGCCGACGCCGCACTTGACCTTGGCGCCGGCCAATCATAGCCGCCAGATTTCTCGCCGACTTTTCCGCCAACTGTCCAGATTAGGGCCCCAGGAGTTTCGTAGGGCGACATTGTTACCCGTTGAAGATTATGTTAGCTCGGGACATTTAACGTGCATTACGGAGTATACTTATGTGATACACGATCGCATGACGGTAGGATGAAGATGGGCGACTGAACCCACGGCACTTCTAAATCCCCTTGATAAAGGCATTTTTTACAAGTACCGCCAAACATTGTTGTGGAAACGTGCAGGAACCTGCCACGAGCGGGTGCTCTGCCGCCATTCGCTTTCAAGGGCCAGTCATTTTAGTTCTGCGCCGCCATTTGCCTCCAAGGGCCGCTCGAGACACGGGCCTCGTGCACTGGTACATTTGACGTTACTTGAAAGACCAACGCAAACACATCGAGGGGCTTTAGAGGGATACTGACCCAAGGAATTTAGTGTCCATAATAAGTGGCGTACGTTCTTTCCACGAGCCAGTGCCGCCGGTGTGCGCGAGCACACGCAACAAAAATGATGTCAAAGACCTCGATTCGCGGTTAAGATGACAGTGAAATGTATGGGCTTCGGGCCAAAGGAGAATAAAGACAAGTTTTTTTATCTACACAGTGGTGTCTGGTGTAAAAGGTAAGTGATTAATTGGTCTAACAAGCACGTAGCTTTCACTAGTAGAGATGAAAATCCTGTCTTTATTCTCCTTTGGCCCGAAGCCCATGCATTTCACCGTCCTCTTAGGCGCGAATGGAGGTCTTTGACGTCATTTTCGTTGCGTGTGCTCGCGCATACCGGCAGCTGCTGCCTCGTGAAAAGAACGTGCGCCACTTATTATGGACACTAAATTCTTTGGTTCAGTTAAAAGTGTTCCTTTAAGAGCGCAATGATTTCAAGCTTCCACCATGCTAATAACAAACACCATCTAACTTGTTGTTTGCAAGGTAATGACGTCACAAAGGGGAACCACAGGAGGGCGCCACCAAAACTTCTCGCCGCTAATACCTTGTGGGGATTCATGTGGTCTCCCTTTCCCGATGGCTGTGATAACGGCCGCGGGTCGGAACGCTCGGCCTTCTTCGCCGTGAGCTCCGACCTGTTCGTGAGGCGGAGGGCCGTCTAGCTTGGGGGGCCCTCCCCTCACTCTCTCCCGGGGGGACCGATTTCCGTTCCCCCGCTCGGATGCGATCACTGCCGACAGGCGAGGAGGTTTCACCTCTTGTTTTCCCGCTTTCGGGAAAGGGACTCGTCCGGCGACCGCGAAAGAGATAGGACGTGTGTCGGCGACTTCTCCGACGCTTCCCCCGTCTTGGCTCTCCGGAACTCCGCGTCTGGCAGGTAAGGACCTTTTCTTACCTTGCCGGCGCCTTTAGCCTTTAGCCCCTACACATTCTGCAGCGTGAGCTCTGTGCTTCGAACGGAGCTCGCACTCGCGCATTTCTCCACGTGCTCTGATCTGCGGTGCCGCAACACACTCGGCCAACGATCCCCCACCGCACTTGGTTTAGCCTGTGGGCTAAACCAAATCAGCTACGCTTAGAGTATCAGCACTCTTTTCCCCGATACTGTTGTGCGCACCGCCATCTTGGTGGTTAGAACAAATCAAACGCAACTGCCGATCGTCATGAATCAAAAGTGCGACTTCCTCAGCATTAGTTTCGGTGTTAGGAAGCTCACGTAATATTGCTTTGCTTTGTCGCGAACTGTTTAAACATTTGTGGAGGACGGAAAACCGTTTCCGGTGATTTAAGATAAAACTTCGGATAACAGACAACCATCATTTTAAGCACCCAGATGTGTATAAAGCGTAGCTTATTTAGTGGCTCTAGTTTAGCCCGACCGCACAGGCACAGAAAGAGAACGAACTGCTTGACCTCGCGCTTTTGGCGCTGCTTCAGTGACTTCATCACACCGTAGCGCTGGCTGCGCTCCGAACTAAAGTAAAGCAAAGCAAATATTCAGATCTTAGGGTTTTACAAGCCAAACCAACAAAAATCACTTAATTCGCCCCAATAAAAAGAAATGGCGGGTTTATTTTGACTAACTGGAGATCTTTTGACGTGCAACCGAAATCTCAGATTGGCCTCCGTCAAGTTGCGGGCACCTCGGCCGATATTTAAACCCGACAAATATGAGTTCATGGGCCAGCGCGGTGACTCAGAGACACTGAGACGGTTTGCAAGTAATAAAAACATACAAATGTTTTCGCATATACGTTGCGGAATCCCGAAAGGCGGAATCCCTTTCATGGAGCCCATTTCATTTGGATCGCGTCAGGCATGTGTACCGACCGTGCACCGTGCTACCGACAACGGTAGAACGCGCGCAAAAGCAGCTGTGGTGCACCCGCACCCTCGCGCTTGTTGTTCTGACATCTCTGGCTCGCTCACTGCGGGTAGAGTTCCTGTATAGGGGGTATTCACTGGCCGCCATATTTGAGGTCACTGTTTAGAGCGCATGCTCAGAACGAGCTCGCATTAATAGGCTGCCAAGACCAGCAATCTTGATGGTGCGGGGTGCACGTTGCAAAATAACTGTGGAAGCTCGCCATCAGCACGTGCTCAGCATCAGCGCACACGGATATGGCCGCCAGTGAATACACCCTATAGACGCTTTCAGCGCACGCCAAATTGAGCCGCCATAGCCGACCTTCTCTTGTCTTACCGAGATGCCGAGCCACTGAAGCGGGCGTTGACGAGTCTCCACAAGGGCCTATGATGGGGAGAAGGACGCGGTAGAATCTAAAATGGCAATGACCTGACCTACTGTGGTAATGATGCAGTGGAGCGAACGGAATAAGAAGAAACAAAAACTGAAGGTCGGTTATGGCGGCGCCCATGCACAGCTGCCTGAAAGCGTCTATAGACGCTTTCAGCGCGCGCCAGATTGAGCCGCCATAGCCGTCCTTCTCTTGTCTTACCGAGATGCCAAGCCACTGAAGCGGGCGTTGACGAGAAGGGCCTATGCTGGGGAGAAGGGCACAGTGACACTTAACATGGTAATAACCTGTCCTGCTGTGATAATGATGAAGTTGCGCGTTCATGCCATGCATGAACGCGCAACTCTGGCTCCCGTAGGGAGCCTATACAGGAACTCTAACTGCGGGCATCCAGGCACTGAGTGCCTTCATACTCACGCGCGCTTTTGCTTCAGTGGTGACAACCGTGGTGGTGACATCGCAGCCATTTTTCCGCCCAATCGTTTATTTATGCATTTTGAAGTGCGCGCTATCCGGTGTCACTCAGCTCGAGCGCGTAGCTTTTGCTACACTTTTGCTAATGCATAGACGCCATTTTACCGCCCAAGTCACGCACCGGGTGCGCGAGAGCGTCACGCGCCGGCACATTCAGGGCAACAATGGATGTCTTCACCCTGAAACAGACAGACATGTAGGCACCCTATCCAGGCATCGGACACCCTGACATCTGGCGCTTTTTCTGTCTCACGTGGCGTTTCAAGTGGCACACGACGGAAAATACACATCAAGCTATTCTTGAAGACGTGTCGCCATCTGTATTTTATATTAAGAAACTGCAATTTTCCGTAACTGAATGGGAAAAGTTTTGGGTCTAACAATATTCTTAACGTGTAATATATCAATATAGAAGATCTAGAAAATGTAATATCGAAGGATGCTTAATAACTTAATGTCTCGTAAGTTTGATTAGTTGACGTGATTCCGTTTTTATAGCATTATAAAATAATACCATTTTAAACTTAATTTTTTTATTTTAAAATATACATTATTTGTACAGTTTGTTGCTAACTTTTTAATTCACTATATCCAACCGAACGCTCACGTAAAGTATCGTGTACGATGGGACGTTATAACTCGAGAAATATTTTTTTTTTCAATATTAGAGACTGTGGTCTATTAAAGGCTGAATAATTAACTAACAACTAAAAATAATCGTAATATCGAGACATTAGAGTATTGTCGAAAAACAGCTCTTTAATTTGACATTAACTTTATAATTGTAGGATACATAAAAAGAAACTTATAAACCGTCAAAAAAGCACCAAAACGTCATGCACGGTCAGTGGCGTACCAACTTGTTTTTGAGTGGAGGGGCAAACCTGATTCAAACCAGATCCTCCCGCCTCCGCCACCCCCCCCCCCCCCCCTTCTCCCCAGGGCCAGGGGCGGTGCCCTAGGTATTCGTTGGGCGCCGCCGGCCAGTGTTTGCCCTGCCCAGTTGCGGCTGTTTCAGGGGGGCAAAACACATACCTTGCCCCCCCACTCTGAGAACTGGGGGGGCAAGCGCCCCCCTTGCCCCCCCGGTTGGTACGCCCATGTGCACGGTGGGGATCCCCGAGTTCTGCAGCGCGAGCTTTCGCTCCACGTGCTCCGAGCTCGTGTGTGCTAGTACACTCGGCCAGCGATTAGCCCCGAGAGCGAACACAAGCGTCGCTGTGGTCGGCCTTCCACGATTGGCCGAACGCTGACTATGACGTAAGAAAGGGGATTATCATCGACGGAAATAAGAGGAATGAAAGAACTTTAATTTTGACGGTGTTGGCAGTGTTCCTTTAAGAGCGCAATGATTTCAAGCTTCCACCATGCTATTTACAAACACCATCGAACTTGTTGTTTGCAAGGTAATGACGTAACAAGGGGGAACCATAAGAGGGCGCCACCACAACTTCTCGCCGCTAATAGCCCCTCGATCCTTGCAGCGCTTGCAGCAGAGAAGACTGCCTCTGTAAAAAAGGGAGTAAAAGAAACCGAGGGAAAGATGTGGGAGGAAAGAACTGAGGGAAAATCAGCTTTAACTATCTACAGGGGACCAAAACATGAAATAAGGAAGGATCATTGGTATGATAATTCACGGTGGAGCTCGTTATTATTTGAGGCTAGAACAGGAGTATTGAGGAATAGGACATATAAGACAAAGTATGAGGAAATGGGTATGTACTGTGCCGTATGCCGAGAGGAAGACGAGACAATAGAACATGTGGTGTTGAGGTGCACAGGGCTTGCTCCCGCCCTCCCGGATAGGGTGACGGATTTATCCGGAGCAATGCGGGGTTTGCAGACGAGAATGGACGTATGGATAAGTGCATTTTCATAACAAAGGGGAGATTAGAAGATTAGACGATCGGTATCCAAGCGTGCGAAGGCACAGAAACACAGAACTTCGGCGTGCCAAGGAAGCTTTGAACACGACGCGAGACCGGCGAAACTTGCTTTCGACGAGTTGTGCCTTTTTCCTGCGGCACTGCGCCTTTGTAAAAATTTCCACGTGTTCTCAACGGCAAGTACCACACCTGACACAGGGTTTTAAAAAACTTCTTTGGTGAGTGACGACGAACGTGTAGAAAACCTGTCTTTAGCACGCTGCCGCCGGCCTCTGCAACGCTAGCGAAACGAAAAAAAAAACAAAAAAAACGGCATGCAAGATGGCCGTTTGGTGGCCGCACTCGCGCTGCAGCAAACAAGCGGGAATGCGCGATCCAGCAATTGTCATAGAAATCGTAGATAGATCAGTGTCCTACACTAATATCGATGGAATCGAAAGGTTCCTTGACACTCACCAATAGTAAGCAAAATCCACGGCACCATGGCGGCTCCCAGCGACAGCGCCGAAGTGTTTGATCTTGGGACAATGCCGCTGGATTCCCCGACATTTTGTCGAACTTGAACATCGCAGCCTTGGGAAAACCAGTCCCCACCGCTCCCCAAAACGAAAAAGCAAGCACTGCGAGCGGAGAACCGGATACGTCTCGCCGAGTCGGCCGAGTGGTGCGAGCGGACACGTCACGTTACTCAACTCACAGGTTCGGGATGAGGTTTCGACTTTACAAACTCATCACAAAAACCCGCGCATACTCTTCCTGCCTGATTCCCCACGGAGCCCTGGCAGTTGTTGGCTGCTGTTTCAGTCGTGAACCCAGTCTTTTTTTCTTTTTTTTTTTTTTTAAGACACACAAATTGTGAAAGGGCGGTATGTAGGTGGACGAAGATAAAAGTCTAGGACTGTTTCAAAATGTCAATTCAAAACTATTTTCACGTCCATCACTAGTATTATTCGCAGCAACGAGTTTGACATCAACCATCAAAAATAATATTCACAAAGTTTATAATGAACACTTTTACATATTTTTTTCACATTTCCACAGCCAGAACACATGCCCACAGCCAGAAAAGTCTAATTACAATCTGTTTGCTTTTGCCTCAGATGGTCTTGTGGAATCAGGGATACATACAGAAAAATTGCGTACTTTGACATAGAGCAACTTTAGGATATACAAGTTAAGTATCTACAGCAAATAATCAGATTTATGATGTACGAATCATTCATAAACTCACTAAAACAATTTTAGACAAAATATAAAATTACTCTCCCAGACTAGCGTAATATATATAGTCAGCTACGCTATAGTGGCAGCTGAAGCTTCTAAGGCAAGTTTTCTGCCTTCCTGAGCAAAAGGCAACTTGCCAAAAATGTCGTTAGGACTTAGTCCTCGGAGCGAATACACGCGGCTTGCGGTGCGACGGACCAGATTGAAAAATTTATAGAAAAATAAATATAGGTAATATCAAAATTTTCTCCCGGAATATATAACTAGGTATAAGAGGTACGTGCTAGGAGAAAAATTAATCTTGTCAGATGATTTGTGTGGCTTCCTGAGCGAGGGGCAACTGCCCAAAAAACTCGTTCGGACTTAGTCTCCACAGCGAAGAGTGCCGACGTTTGTTCCGAGAGACCAGATTAAAAACTTTACAGAAAAATAATTATAGGTAATATCAAAATGCTCTCCCGGAATATACAAATAGGCATACAGAGGTACGTGATAGGAGAAAATGTAATATTGTCAGATGATTTGTGTGGCGTCCTCCTGAGCAAGGGGCAACTGCCCAAAAAACTCGTTCGGACTTAGTCTCCACAGCGAAGAGAGCCGACTTATTGTACAAGAGACGAGAGTAAAAAAATCACAAAAAAAAAAACAATTCTAATAATCATCAAAATTGTCTCCTGGAATGTGATGCTATACATACCGAGCTATGCATTGAAATGCGAAAGCATTATAGTCCCGCGGGAGAAATGTTTTCTAGTAATGCTTCTACACGTATTAAAGTTGAGGACGACGTATGAGACGACGTCGAGGACGACGTCCCAGAGATCGACGCCAAGTAAGACATATAAGTAGACCCGTCCTTGACGTCGAGAGCGACGTCAAGGACGTCATCTAGGGCGACGCGGAGGACGACCTCGACGACGACGTCTAGGATGACGTCGAGAACGACGCCTAGATGACGACGTCTAGGATGACGTCGAGAATGACGCATAGGTGACGACGTCTAGGAAGACATCGAGAACGACGCCTAGAGGACGACGTCTAGGACGACCTCAAGGACGACTCCAAAGACGACGTCTAGGACGACCTCAAAGTACGGGTTGACGACGTTAGACCTTAAAGCGTAATGGTAGACCTAACGTCAGGCCATTGCATACCCGCTTCCCACCTTCACGTAATACATCTGCGCGTACCGGTTGACGACGTTAGACCTCAAAGCGTGACGTGAGCCCAGCGCATAACCGCCCCACCCCCTCCCCCTTACCCCTGCGCCGCCAGCAGTTTGGCTGGCTCCTCGGCAACGATGACCCCGTTGCTATGGAGCCACATGACGCGTCGCACCCATTGGGAATTTAGGTCTCGTTACACTCAGCCAATGGGAATTTAGGTGGCGTATTTCGCCGGCTTCACTCCACGGGACAGTTAATGCTTTCGCATTAATACATATTTAATATCTTGAAATAGTAAATATTCGCAAAAAGGTTTGAGCGGGAAGTCCGTGCTGGCCCATCCATGTTTTCACGCTATTGCAAGCTCTCGATTATCACGGAACTTTAGACCTCCATAACTCAAGATTAAACGTGAATTTCAATATGCTCTCCTGGAATAAATTAAAGCTAAGATTAATCAAATAATCGTATTCGACTTCAAGTGTCTGTGGCGCCAAGATTTTCTTCCTGGGAAGTGAATGTCATGGTCTCTTTTTCAATGGGGGTCTGTGGGAACCGGTTCATTAATTCAGGAAGAAAATATAATGGTCGTGTGGCATTGAATTTCTTAAAATAGGCGGGCCATTAGGTCAATATTATAATTCTCCGAGTGCAAAAAAATCGGCGGGTTCTTTACTGAATTACAAAAATATCTATATATCTATATATATTTTTTTTTTTTTGCCCATTGAGTTAAGCTGGGCCGCTGACGTGACTGCCGAGAGATGGCGCAAGTTGTAAGCAGCGGCGTGTCCCGGATTCTTGAGGATGTTAACATTATGTTTAGCCACTGGGTACTGTATAATCGCGTTGTTTTATAACTTTTTTTTCGGCTACTACGTTCTACCGAATAGAGAGAAACAGGACACAACTGACGAGACGACGGCGCACGCGCGGCGTGTCGCCGGACTATGTCTTCTCTGCTCCGCACGCCGCAGCACGCCGCCTCACAGCCACGCCATCCGCGCCTCCGGGGCTCCTGCAGAAGCGACGGTCGCTTCCCGCAGTGCGGCCTTGGATCCAACATGGCCGCCCTGGGAGCACCATTGCGATACTCTGCTCCGCAAGCCAGATTACCCGGATGAGGAGCCAGTGAAGCGGGTGTTGACGAGCATCCACAAAAGTCAATGCTGGGGAGGACACAGGTATCTAAAATGGCAATAACCTGCCCTGCTGTGCTCATGATGAAGTGATGTAAATTTAATAAAATGGAACAAAATTTGAAGGTCCATTATGGCGGCGCCCGTGCACAGATGCTGCAAAGCGTCTATATAGTTCCTCTACATAGGCATCTGCGTGCGGAGCCTCAGGGGGAGCATATACACTTACTCTAGTCCACACTGGAGATGAACAACTTCATTCTTGACAGGCAGGTTGATTGACCCACAAAATGCGCCAAACATGGCTACACAAGGATACCTTTCGTCGCATTTTCTCGGTCTAAAACCAACGTGCCACCAGGGTAGCTGCAAACTGAGGTTTATTCCCCGCAGAGATGCGTTTCTGGGGTCGAAATGTTGGTCAAAATACTTGCAATATGTGAACATTAAAAAAAAAAAGTCGATATAGTGAGAAAGAGCTATTGAGAGAGAGAGAGAGAGAGAGAGAGAGAGATGAGAAAATAAAACGAGGGCATAGAAAAATTTGCACCCAAAATAAACACTTTTTTTTTTAATATTCAGTCTACTTTTTCCGGCATGCTATATATTGCCTCTAAATTCGAAATAGCTATTGAGAAAACGGGAAAAAAAAATTATGCCAATACCAACATTCAAATTTTCCCGCACGTCAGGCAGTCCAAAAACGCAATATTTTGTGCCTTTTTTTTTTCTTTTGTTTTATGTGCTGGTGTGGGTTTTTCTAGCATTTATTTCCCACCATCAAACTTCTCGAGACCCGTCAAGAACGATTACTGTACTGTAAAATTTAAAATGTAAAATGATCGCCAGAGCCACAGTGTGGCCAGAGCTTGAATGGATGGATGGATAGATGCGCAACAGAGCCGTATATGTAGAGAGTTTGGTCAATGGGAGGCGCGGGCAGAGCCAGGGCGTGAGGTGCTCTAGTGGGCGCATAGAGTTATTATAATGTACGCTAGAGGTTCAACTGGTGCTAGTGTCTATGCGACTTCCGGGAGGCAAATTGAAGCAGACAGCAACCAGTCTACTTTTGCGGTGCGCCTGTGCATTCCTATGGGAAAACGCGCATGGATTTTGTCTTTTCGCCGGAAAATAACATGAATAACTTTTATTATTTCGGTTGTACCGGATAGTACGTACCTTTAATGATATTGTAAAAGTGTAATTGCTTTAATTACAGCTTTTTTTCTTTACCATTGAACGATGTTACTTCGCTATATTTCAGGCCCCAACCTCTGTTCCATGGTAGGTATGTAAAAACGAGAGACGATTCTGAGCTAAATAACGATCGAAAGGGATGTAGAGTGTGTTCAAGGTTCGCTAGCATTCCGGTGGCGCTTATATATTTGTAATATGCCCGTCCTGTCACTCATGAATACGACTCCGTCGTGCATTTCCACGATCGGTTAAAGAACATTCGAATGTAAAAAAATAAAGTACGTGGGCTACGAAAGGTGTGTCTTTTTGTTATTTCCTATGTCAGGCAGTTTTTATCGGGCACCTGTTTTTGGCTTCTCCCTATTTGCAAAGATTTGGAGCGTGCGGGTAATGCTTAAATTTGAACCCAGAAGAAGCATCTTCGCACATATTCATGAGTAGAAACAATCAAGCAGTACTTATTTATTGAAAATCGGACTATATTACGTGGCTTTCAATTTATTTTGATCGTCTGCATGCACAAGGAGTCACTTATCCTGTGTTACTGCGTAGTTCTTGCCTTCTCTCTTAGTTTTCCAGATGCCTCTCGTTCGTTTGGCACGTATATCCTCCATGCTAGAAAGCGCCGACACCGTGTTCGCGCTATCAGTGTCCGACAGTGCACATAAATACATGTATGAAGCCGTTTTAGCACCGTTTTTCATGCCACGAATTTAAAATAAAAACGCCGTAACTGACCAATTATTTCGTCCGCGTGACTGAGAAATGTTCCAATGTGTCTAATACGCACGAATAATTCGTAATATGTGCTCTTATAATCGAGCGCAGAGAGAAAATGCACTCGCTTTTTCCCATAGAAATGCATTACCGGAAGTCAATTTCGGACTGGTTGCTGTCTGCTTCAATTTGCAGCAGCACACTAGCGCCAGTTGAACCTCTAGCGTACATTATAATAACTCTATGAGTGGGCGCGGCCGAGGAATACGAAACCGCGCAAGCACCGGACTTCCGAGATTTCGTCAGAAGGGAAGTTAATGCAACGTAATGAGTATATTGGTTTTTATAAGCATTAGAATATCTCAGAATTTAGTTTACAACGTTAAATTATCACTGTTTATATTGCTGAGGGTTTTCAGTCTTCGCTATTACCATTGCGACTGTCGTCCTTCAGCTGGCAACATTGGTTTCTTTCTCTTGTGTTCTGTCGCTCTCTTTCGTGATCTTTCACTCGGGACCCCGGGTGTCGGCGCACGGGATTTGCCACTCCTCCTCACCCACCTTTACCCCCCTGGTCCCGACGAACTACAGGAAGTTTGATAGTGCAAAATTAAAACGTAAGCACCCCCCCCCCCCCAAAAAAAAAAAGAAAAAAAAGAAAAGAAATTGTTTGTTTGATTTGGGGAACAACATGTGATGTCATCCTACTAAAGCGTGCGAAACAAAAACAAAAAAAAGCCGGGAAGTGTAAAACTGTTATTCTGAAAATGTGTTGATTTGGGTAGTCCCCAAAAAATGCCGGCTACTTTACAACTTGAAACTGAAAAGATGGAAGATTACGATGGTATAAAAGGGGAGAGCTGAGAGGAAGGAATTAGAAAAAGGGAGAATCATGGATGTGACACAGTCACACATACGCAAAGACGAAAAGGGGGGGGGGGGGGGGTATACACTATACACTTTATTGTGTACTATACCCACCCATTTACAGTATCATAAAACCCTCGCCAAAATGTACAGAAAAGGTGAAGTGAAATTAACAGCTAGTAATTCTTCGGCACTGTAGACTTGTTGGTTGATTGTCTGTTGCGAAGAGACCGATCAGTGAGACAGATCACTTGCATGTTCACTGTTGTGCTCACTCACACGCACTCACGAACATTCGCAAGCAGCAAGGGGGATATTTGGGCCACATAGTTTTGAAATGTAAAAGCGCCGAAAAAAATACAAGGACTGAAAGACGAAGAGATACAACACAAGGCGCGCCTTGTGTTGTATCTCTTCGCCTTAGTCCTTGCCTTTTTTCGGCGCTTTTACAATTCAAAACTATGCACAAGCGTATACAGGGTGGCACAAACGGATATATCTTTCGCCGTAAAACGAGCCGGAAAAATTGGTTCCGGCGCATAGAAAGCTTAAATATTCACCGAATGTACAATGAGAAGGTCAGCTTTTCCGTGTAAAATTAAAAAAAAAAAAAAAATTCTCTTTCTGTAAAAAGAAAAAAAAAAAAATGAGATTAACACTTTTGTTAAACTTAAAACGCTTTCCCCGGTCGTCTGTGAACGCGCTCATTGTTGATTTTGGCAAGCTTGTTGCTCTCATTTGCTTGAAAAAAGTTAATATAATGTGGACTGAAAATCCACGACGGAAGATCGAGCGAAACATCCGACCCACGATGGATGTGAAAAACACTGCTTTCCGCCGCGGCCTCTTTTAAAATTCGTAAGTCGAGATTCAAAAAATCCGGCGAACTTGCGGTTTGTGGCTACTGCGTTTTTAGAGAATACGCCAAAACATATATTTTTTTCAGCGAAATTAAAAATTCGACCCTTTTCGCCTGCACGATTTGAGATGAAACCACTCATATATATATATTTAACACAAAACTTTGTGTTAAAAAAACCCTCAAATAAAAAATTATATATATATATATATATATATATATATATATATATATATATATATATATATATATATATATATATATATATATATATATTATATGATCAGTTGGGGATCTCTCGGCTCTGCACGTTCTCATACCCCCGTAAAATAGTACACCAGTTCACTGCCTTCTAAAAAAAAAAAAAAAAAAAAAAACGCAAATAATGAAGTTCTTTTTTTTTTTTTTTTAACACAAATAATAATAATAATAATAATAATCTTTATTTGCACAGTGAACGAGCTGCGTTTTGCCTACAATATCTTTGGATCCAGGACATGAACGTGAATACTTTTTTCAAGGTTCAATTCTTCATAAATCAAGGAGTGCAAAAAGACTACTATATTTCCCGAAAATGTCATGTTTTTGCAGTTCAACCAAAAACCCAGTAATAAAAAAATGAGAGAGAGAGAGAGAGAGAGAGAGAGAGAGAGAGAGAGAGGGGGGGGAAGGAAAAGAGAAAAAGTTTGAAATAAAGGTTTGTTTGTTTTCCGGTCATAATACGTGAAACGAAAAATAAAATCTTGCAGCTTCAGCCTTCACGAGCTTGTTAACATAAACTTGTAATTTAATATTGAAATCATTTTAAACTTTTATACCTTTGTGAATGTTAATCTCAAGTTTGCTGTTTCCGTCCGTTGTCCGCCAGGCTACCAGACTCCCGAGATAAATTGAGCTTTTCATTTTTAAACTTAAGCATTTAAAGATCATTCGAAGAATATGTATTGTTTCGCGCGTTTGATTTGTGCGGTGAGAGCGATCATAAAATGAGAATATGTTGAGGTCAGTCGTTTGGACAGTGCTCTTTCTCTACCTCCCACGAATTTGTGCCGAGTTTCCAAAAGTTGTTGCTCGTTCTAAAGAACCATCGTGATGAAATACTGGCGTCTAGTGCCAGTTGGACGTGGGCCACAACTTTGCAGCATTAAAATTTTTTCCTCGTAAACTCTTTTTTTTTTTTTTTAATTTACAGTTTTTGTATTTTTGTGACAGGACAGGGCAGATGCCGTTAATACCGTTAATTAACACTGGTCAGTCAAAACTATTATAATAACTCTATGGTCAAAACGGTGTGCCTTACAAGCTTGGACAAGCTTGCATGTGACGTCATTCACGGCCATGACAGTATTTTATGCGCCGCGAGCGTTCGGTTCGACGTATTAGTTTCACACTGCAAAATTTGTAGTTCGAAGAAACCAGTAAGTAGAAATAACCGTCAGTGCCCAGCGATTGCGACGTGTTTCGTTTTGCGTACTTTCCAGTTTCCTGCGCATTTGGCGACACCGGCGCCGTTAGATGGCAGCACCCATTTTCCAAATTGGCCAAACTTGGCGGCGCTGGCGTCGCACATTTCGCTACCGTGACTTGCGGATGAACTTTCGCGAGAGTTTTGTCGTTTTGTATCGCCAACATGGCCGCTGCTGCAGTAGTTGAGAGGTCTCGGGTCATGTTAAATTTAGACAAACAGAAAGAGCCGCCCCTTTTGAAGAACCCAGGTGAGTGTAACTAATTCTTGCAACTTCGCGGAGGCTATCCGATCTATGGCCATTTTGTTCGAGCCTAATCCAGGTAGGTACAATTGTGGCGAAACGATAGGTTGCTAGGCCTAGCGCTGCTGTTTCTCCGCTGGCGGGTCACCCGTCGCACGAGTCCGAGAGCCGATCGCTGCTTGCGGAGTTACTACGCGCCCGACGGTGAATTGGGACGGCTCAGTACATATTTAGGGACTCCGGGGTCGTTCAGGGACGAAATGTATGGTTTGGCAGGGTCGTCTGCTTGCAGTCAACGCATTCCAAGCGCTTCGGGCCTAGCATGAATTGCTCTTTTCTGTGGTGCGGTATGTCCCGCAGCGAACAGCCCTGTGAGTTCTTGTCTGGCGATGTTCCGCGCTTTCTAAATGAACCTTTTGAGTTTTAAATGAAAATTTAGTCGTGTACGGTGGTTTTATTTGTTTTTCTGCGTGTTTCGGGACGGCGGAGCGGCACGGTCCGAAGTGGCAACCTCATCACGGCCCGGCTGCGAAAGCGGTGTCGTATCAGCCGATTGACGGCTCGATCGCCCGAGCGTTTTCGTTGGCGTACTTTTCGCACTTTTTCAAGCTGTGCACAGGTCGCCAACGGAAGTGTAGAATGACGCGCATTCTCCCTTCTGTCCTCCGGTTTATTGTCCCTTTAATATTCGCTATTCAGACGCGTCTCTTATCGCGTTTTCTCGAGAAAAAAAAAAAGACATTATTACGCTTTTTTTGTAGCCCACTGACTGGTTTTGTTCAGATTATATCTGCAATGAGGTGTGACTGAAAGTAGGTAGTAATCATATTGCCACTCCCAGTTGCTTTCGTTACAAACGACCTGCGTTATGATTTCGCAACTTCCCTTCTGGGCTCAATCGCAGTGAAGCAGTTAATTGCGTTTCAGATGGGTCGTATAACAAGCACATCCTGCTTACTACGCTATTACTGATTTACTATTTGAAAAAAAGCGGTCATATATTCATTTTTTTTTTTTTTTTACACCTAGTAACACGGGAGTTATTGGAGTGGTGCTGCATGCCAAAAAAAGGAAATGTAAAGTTTTTTGTGCGATAAGTATAGCGAATATAAACTGCATTTCATACGTAGTATACAATGCTGTCAAGGCCACTGGTGTGAATCTGACCTTATGGAACATCTCGTACGACAAAACATGGGCAAGGGAAATGTTGCACTTGCACCAGCAATGTTGAGGACATCATGTGCAAGGGAAATGTCGCACTTGCACCAGCAATGTTGAGGACATACGCCCGTGATAAAAACGTGGCTGACATGTATTTTTTGCTCTATAACCCGCCATCCACTCGTTTCTGTAATGTTTCCTCTTATTTGGTTCTTCTCGGTCTTGTATAAGTCAAATGTTTTGCCACAAGTTTGTCGACTAGTTTGGGGAAGTTTCTCTTTCCCATAATCACCGTCACAGCACTTTTTTTTTTTTTTTTTTTTCGTGGGAAGTTTGGCGGGTTGAATTCTAGTCTAACCTCCTTGATTGCAAACAAAGCACTAAGGGTTGAGAGATGTTTTGTGACGGCCTCCCCCCCCCTTTTCCAGCGGCTTTGGAGGAATCGATCGACAATGAAGAGGACATCCAGACAAAGGTTCAAAACATACTTGAGGTGGGACAGCAGCTTAGCAAAGAGGGCAAGGCGAAAGGTGAGAACCGACCGCATGTGTTTGTGTCACGTGCTTGCAGTTTTCTAGTCTGAAAGCGGACCTTGTTTGCACATAACAAGAATTTGTCCATTGCACCGTGAGTGAGCTAGGTAGTTTATTAAAAAAGAGAGAAAAAGATAAGGATGTCAACCTGCATTGATGTGCTGGTTTGCTACCTTGTGACCGGAATGCTAGGTCAACTTTGCTTAGAAGTATAGCTAAGTGATGTATCAAAGGGGGCTTTTCTGAAGCAACATACCGTATCACGAGAAACCAGCAAGAATTGTTGGAAATTTATTTCTGTAGCTCAGGGGCCTCAAAGGCTGTTTAAGCTTCGTTTCATTATTTTGGTTGGCATTACAGTCCATGAAAAGGCAACTGGCAGTGGGGAACTCGTTATCTTTTTAATGGATGGTTGTCCAAGCTGTTGTTAAATGGATGGATGGATAGATTGACGGATGCATACTGTCAAACCCTTTAAATCGGCTTGTGACCTGTGCCACCTAGCCAGTGTTTTTGATAGTATCACTAGGGTTAAGCCATTCGCAGTGTGGGAACAGTGCCCCACTTTGTTGCATCCGCGTTTTCCTTGGGGGTCTCCCGAGCTGGGTGTTGGGTCTGCTGCCCGTGTGCAGAGCTCGGCAGCCTGATCAAGTCGACGCGTCCCTTCCTGAACCTGATCAGCAAAGCCAAGGCGGCCAAGCTGGTGCGCGCCCTGGTGGACATGTTCCTCGACATGGAGGCCGCCACCGGGATGGAGGTGAGGCCACGCTCATCGTTGTCAGGGGCGCCATTTTCGTCTCTTGTAATACGGCGACAAACCAGTGTCGTGTCGGCTTTTATTGGTAACTTTAGCTTGTCCGAAGAATGTTTCCGCTGCAACGGCAGCAAAACGTGCGACCGAAGCTGCTGAGCAATGTTGCAAATTGTTGCGTTCCTGTTGGATAGTTGTAGAAGTGACATCATAACAGACAAAAATGGGTATCGCTGGCATGGTGGCAGTCCAATACATGGCTGCCTGGTTTACTGTCGACTTTTTGAACATGTTGTTAGTGGCAAACCAGTGTTTGTTGTTAATCGTGTCAACTTTTATTGGGGACTTTACTCTATTTGGAACGTGGCTCTGCCGCAGTGTCAACAAAACTGGTAACAAAAGCTGCCGAGGAAAGTTGTAAGTCGTTGCAGCCCTGGTGGTTTGTTGTAGAAGCAACGACATGGCAGGCGAGCTGGTGTTGCTGGCATCATGGCAGCCGAATTCATAGCTTCCTGGACTTCTCTCGATTGTTTGAATGGGGAGCTGTTTACAGCAGCACATACGTCCGTCACATCCCTAGTTAGGGACGTCGCAAAGTTGAAATCAATGGGCAGTATCAAGATGCCATAAAATGCAACCCAGAGAATTGTTCGAAGCACTGTAGTCAATTAGAATTATTGACTCATTTGGCAACAAAAAAACAACCCTAAAAAAAGGAAAAAGAAATTTACAGCACTTTTTTTTTACTCCCATTTTGGGTGTATAGAACTTTCGTTAGCCCTCGCAGTCTGTTAACAGGCCGGAGTGATGTGTGCAGCAAGTTTATTTTTTGTTTAGCAGAATTGAGACTGCCAAAACTAATGGAATGCAATGTTGTTTTTTAAAGGACACATGCAAAGGAAAAAACGTTTTTTTTAAACAGCTTAGATGGAAAAAGGATGTCATAAAACGATTTTACAACAAAGAAAAAAAAAATTTTAGAGCTATATTTACGGCGCTATACGATTTTGTAGTTGGCGCCCGCGGGCACCGTGGAAAGTGGCCCTTATTTATCACATGACAGGCCCATGTTTGTCACGTGGTGTTTGCGCTCTTTTGGAAGCTTCCTATGGCCTCTAAAAGTAACGTATTCATGTTTGTTTGAAGTATAACAAAAAGACAAAGATTAATAAGTAACTTTTAGAGCCCAAAGGAAACTCCTGAAAAAGCGCAAGCAGACGTGATAGACCTGTGTGCCAGTCAGATGACGGCGGCGGCGCCCCGAACCAGACGAACTTGTGCGGTGGCGGCGACGGCGGCGTGGAGAAACGCATTAAAGCGGCGTTCGCACAACGCTCAGCGTGCGGCGGCGGCGTCACTTTGCGGTGGCGGCGACGCTGCGCGGCGGCGTATAGGCCTACCACGTGACCAGCAGTGGCTCCCGCGGGCGCAACTACAAATTCATTTTGCGCAGTAAATATAGCTCTAAATTTTTTTTTTCCTCGTTGTAAATTCGTTTTATAATATTCTTTTTCCATCTAGCCTGTTTAAAAAAAAAGTTTTTTTCCTTTGCATGTGTCCTTTAAGGCTTCTTAGTAATTTCACAATACCTCCAAGTTATATGCTTTGTAAAAAGACTTCAGTCAGTTGCATTACCTATCTGTGGATGTCCAGTAATGGTTTGTGACCTGTTATAAGCCTGTGAGTGTAATGAGTGTCTCGATACAGCTTTCCTAGTGGCAGCAGTAGCGTAGGCTGAAGCAGAATTCCAAGGTCAACCCCCCCCCCCCCCCCCGAAAAATATTCCTGGACAGTGGTGTGCCACGGTAAGGGTCTGCCCAAGGAGCACTCGGCAAGTTTCTGACTGTGCAGGTGGAGCTGTGCAAGGAGTGCATCGACTGGGCCCAGCAGGAGAAGCGGACGTTTCTACGGCAGTCCCTGGAGGTGGGTACTCTACCCCCCCCCCCCCCCTGTGGCGGGTTTGCCCACCGAGCTTTGTTGGCTCGCGGTTGCAACCAAGCCCGGCCATGCAGGGCGCTTTACCTCTTTCAGCCATCTTGAGCGCTACAGTCGTGTCATTTCAGAGTTTCACACTCCATAGCATGTCCTCGCAGCGAAGATCTGAAAATCCGTCTTTCTGATTGGATGTTTTCAGCCGTCTTGAAGCCAGTAGAAAAATAAAGTTTATGCGGGAGCTGTGATTTGCTGGTGAATTACCGCTGTTCAGATAGGTGCGGGGTTTGACGGGGCACCGATGTGCACGTTTTTCCCCGGGAGTTATGGGTCGGCCTTGAATTCTTGCATATTGTGTGCGGAAAAGAATGGAATTATGGGTGCATACCTCGTGAACTGTACGAAGCCTTCGAGTTGGCTATAGGAAAACATTGGAAGCAAACTCTCGTGGCAGTTCTCTTTGTACCACAGTGTTCCGCATTGCTTTTTCAAACTTCCTTTGTTGCAAGTATAAACCATAAACTGCATGCTCTTCTTGTGAATTTACTCTTGTTTCTGAACCCCTTTGTAATCTTAGGTATCGTGTAGGAAATTTGGTGTGTATACCTCACAAGCTGTACGAGGGTCCGGATTGAGCAAATCTTATTGCAAGTGTTTTTGTGCTGCGCTGTGTGCTGTGCTAATTTTCCTATGTACAACGAAAAAAATGTGTCGTTACTAACACTACGGAGACTTGTCAGTTCGATTCGCGAGAGTTTGACAGCACAGCCGTGTTGCCTTAAGCCCCGATTTCCTTTTGGCAGGCGAGGCTCATTGCTCTCAACTACGACACCGGTCGATACACGGAAGCACTTGCTCTTGGTGAGTCGCCACTTGGTTTTCTTTTGGTCGTTCCATTCCAAGTTTGTGTACTGGGGTGCGATGGCAACTGCAGTCATTTTTGTGCCGTGAAAATTGGTGCTGCCGCTGAGACCAGTCAGCCTCATGTAAGCCAGGCAGGCTGCATCGCAGTTGGGATAGGCTACTTTAGTAGCCGTCTCGATCTCTCCAATCATGTCACGAAACATAACTGGGTAGAAAACACGATTGAATTTCACGTAAAGCGGTAATGCCAAGTTACGACATTACGCGTGTTTATTGGAAGCATGCGATAAAACACTGGGCCACGGCCGCTAGCAGAAGCGTTTCACGTACACGTCGTGTGTAGCGGGCAACAGACGCCAAGCGTTTCGTCCATTGTACGTAGTTTCTACACTTTGCTTCCCCTTAGAACGGACTGCAGTGGATGCTATGAGCCAATTTGAGCCAATTCAGCACCGTGAATGTATCTTGTGACTATGCGACCCCTGCATTGCGACCGCTCTCCCAAATTTCGTGCAACACTCGCACGGCATTGGAATGGCTTCAGTGGCTTGTAGCATCCTCTGCAGTTCATCGTCAGATGAAATGGATTATAAATAGGGTTCTGTATTTCCGGATAAATTCGAACATATCTGAAAAACACTTCCCGGTAAATTTTATGTCAATTCAGATTTATTTATCCTCAGGGCCAGAGGCAATACAAAAAAGAAGTAAGTTAAAAAAAAAAAAAATACTTAGAAAAAGCACTCAGCAGCATGTAGAACTACTAATATAGCTGCTCATCGAAGCAATACAGGTTAATACAGATTAATCGTTTCATTTCTAAAACTGTTAAGGCCCGTTCATACACTTGCGACTTCTTAAGATTGAGTTCCTTGGAACCTTTTAGAATCTCTTAAGACGAGAGGGCACACTGGTGCCATCTATTGGGTAGCTGTGGAAGCTTGGCGGTCCTGCATATTTTCTATTTATCTCGCGCATCTTCCTTTCTTTCTTGGCTCGATAAAACTTTGGTCAACTTTATAAACGAGCCTTTCTCATGGGTATTACGGACATTTGACCTTGGAAATTCCACAAAACCTTCGCTCCTGTGAAATGCCGTTCCAGGGCCACCGCACAGATGGCGCCAGCGTGCCAGTGTGTTCTCTAGGGAGGCTCTAGTTAGGGTGGGCGCAACTCAAATCCTGGAGAGCGTTTGCAATTTAATGGTGGCGCCTGAGGGAGAGGATTAGGAAAAGATATGCGCCAATGTTGCTTGCACGAGAGCAGGCACCCTCTCTGTTGCCCCATGTGCCTTTCCTCCATTCACCTCCCATTGCAAGCAACGACCGCCTTGGCGTAGCCTTTCTCGCTTCCTTCTCGCTCCGGGAATTGCAAACGTTGAGAGAAAGCAGGGTTGTCAGACATGCAGCAGTGTCCAAGATGGCAGAATTTACCATTTTTCGCGTTAAACAAATACTTCACCTATCGGAAGAAAACTGATGGCTATAGAAAGATAATCATTTAAACCTCGCGTAAATTATTCAAGCACATTAATGGGCTCTTATGATCCGAGTTAATAAAACTACCCTTTGCCCCGTAGACTCCCTGCAAAATTTAGCAATTAAGTGGTGTCCATATCCCGTGATCCCCGATCTAGCATTTGCACCCACCCTTTCTCTTGTCCTAAAAAATTTTAAGAGGCTTCAAGGCACTCGGTTCTAAGGAGTCACAAGTGTGTGAACGGGCCTTAAGTGTCAATAATTTCGGCAACAGAAATGGGAAGGTGATTCCAATCCAAAGTGGTGTTGAGAATAAAAGATTGATAATATGTGTTTGTCCTGCATGATAGAATGCCAACTTTGTACCTATGACTGTTGCACGCTGATAGGTAATGGGGTTATATTAGTAACCTTTGCTTAAAAGATGAGTTGTAAGGATATATCTTATGGAACAAACATATGTGGGACTTGCTTTTCTACAAAGGGAAAGAATTGATAACGATAAGCTGGTTTTCATTGCGGTTACGCTGGTGGTACGATGCTAATAGAAAGGATGAAGTGGCATACACAATTCTGGATGGATTCAAATTCTACAATGAGAGAGTCGAGACGGGCGTCCCAGATAGATGCAGCATATTCCAGCTTACTGAGAACAAGGGTTTTGTACAGGAGTATAGTAAAACCTCGTTATAACGAAGTTGAAGGGGGAGCCGTAATTACTTCGTTATAACGATTAGTTCGTTAAAGCCATTGTTCCACTTCTACCGCAAGTCAGCAAGCTAGGAAGCGACTTTTAGCCATTTTAGCGCACGGGAGTTCGCGGCTTCTACCGCGCGGGAGTTTTGAATTACCGCCTCGTTATAAGGAAGTTGAAGGGGGGCCGTAATTAGTACTTCGTTATAACCATTTAGTTCTAGAAAAGAATGGTTCGTTATACCCATAGCAAGGAAATGTTTGCTTCGTTAAAACAAGGTTTTCAATACATGGGCTTCTATGGGAGTTTCAAGGGGAATTACGATTACTTCTTTATATCCATTAGTTTGTTATATCCCATTTCATTATGACGAGGTTTTACTGTAGTTTCAACGATGTAGGTTCAAGGACAAGGTTTTCCTTAAGGTAACCAAGTATTCGATTAGCATTGTTAACGACATATTCTACACGAGTTTTCTAGGCCGAATCACATGTTATATGTACACCTAGAAACTTGTAAGAAGACACACATTAAATAGGAATCTTATCAATGAAATAAATAGGATGTGACGTGTTCCGACGGGACACACGGATGTATTTGCATTTGGCAATATTTAATTTTATGCTTCACGTATTACGCCATTCAGAGATGGAGTTAGCTTCAGGCTGAATTAGAAAAACTGAATTTCGAAGTCGCAATAATAACATAAAAAGCAATAAAGACGGTGTTTTACAAATAAATTTCACAAGAGCACAAGGTCGTAATCTTGAAATGCCAAGTTCCCTTTCGAATCTCGGAACTACTGACAATAGGTGTTTTGCCTTTTAGCTCGTCAAGGTTCTTTCGGGACAGCAAGTCATAATACCCAAACTTTACTTATTTTGCTTTTGAATTTTTAAAAATTGGAAATGCAGTAAAATAAATTAAGAATTTCAGAAAATTGGGAATCTAACAAATAAAAACTTCGATAAACCCCGTATTTTCAGCGAAAAATAAACTCGGAAAAACACCCTCCGAATTTGACGAGAAATAAACTCAGAAAACATGTAATCCCAAGTATAATCAATGTCTGCTTCCCGAGCACTGTGCTTTAAAAAAATGCTCGGGGCCACAGTCGTTCGGGATCTCTGTCACCGATAGCCCACGAGTCGCCGCCGCATGCCAATGCACTGCTCGTGTCTGACCTGCGCCCCCCCGCACAGTAGGCGATGCAAAAGATACAGTGCTACGACATCATTATCTAGAACGTGGATTCTCAAAGGCCCCCTTGGGTTCTAGGGACCCCGTGGGGGCCCCTTGAACCACGTGGACGTCTCTGCAACCCCGTGGTTCCCTGAAGTACCTAGATGGGTTCCTGAAGCTCCCAAATTTTGTTGGGCATCCCTGCCGCTTCGTGCACTACTTTAGCAGATCCGAGCCACCCGTTGATGTTCAACTACGAGCCAAACACTCCCTGGCGTGTTCTTTGTCTACAAGGTCTGTAGACCTCACACTACTTTACTGCATTGACCTCGGAACTGAGAGGGGTTCCTCGAGAGCTGGAAGGCTGGTTGACACACTTGCGTTTGCTTACGACGGAGTTCTTGCGATTTAACACGCTGACACCATCTATGAGGTGGCCTGTAACTGCATTTCACTAGAGCGAAGGTTTTTGCAGTAACGCTAGTGGGTAAAGTGGCGATGCGGGCTAGTTCATGACCAAAGAAAATAATATGTAGCCCGCAGAGTAGAAGTAGCCGGGACGAGCGCATGTCCCGTCTATTTCTTCCACCTTGGTCCTTGTGTTTTGCGCGCCACATAATATTATTTGCACCATCTACGAGAATTGGTCATTTCTAACATTGTCAAAAGTTTTTTTGAGTCAATAGGGAGTTTTAGAATAGCGCACGCTAAAGCTTTGCATACTCAAAGAATAGCGTCGTCGCCACTGCGCATGCTCCAAATGCAAACCAGGTTTTGCGCTTTGCGTGCGGAATTTTAGCGTGCGCTATTTTTCGGAAATAGCGTGCGTACGCAAAGAGTCTTTGCACTTCTTCAAGGAGGATTCGTGATGAAAAGTGGGCTAAAGCCAAGACGAGCAGAGTTAAAAACATGGCGGCTTCCAGGATTGTGTCGGCGGCTGCTTTGGCGGCGTCGTGAGTGCGACGTCGGCGGCTTCTCGCGACTGCGATTTTCAATACGGGACGACATTGCACTCGGTTTGGCAACGATCACCGGCAACTTGATGCTTGTGACGCGCTAACATTTCTCGGCGAAGGTACGATGTGCAAAGTGGACACGACAGGTCAACTGCTCGCGCCGCATTCTCATGTTTAAACAAATCTAAAATGCTACTCTGGACCAAAAATCTTGTTTATTTTTTTCTGAAGTTATAGCATTTCGTGTGTGAAATAAAAATTGTGACTTTATCTTGGATCTTGGTGGCGTCGCAAGCGCAAGATGCTTGGGCTTTTGCGTCGCGACGGAGAAACGCTGTTCTAAAACTCTCTTGCGTCGCATGTGCTAATACAAGCGCTAAATTTAGCGCTAGCGTGCGCTAAAATTGCGTACGTTATTCTAAAACTCCCTAATGGCGAAAGGGTGATGGTGCATAAGAAACGGGAAATATATGGAAATCCCGAGCACTCCACGGCTACCGAATAGACGGTGCCGGTGCCTCGTCCCGTTGTAGGAGGTCCCAAGAGGTATTAAAGCACGCGGTCGTGAGCAGTAGCAGGTGTGCGAACCGGTCTTTAGGACGTCCGATCTGGGAGTTGTCGGTTCTCCCTCGCGGGGGGGGTGCAGTGGGCATAGACTGGGATTCAGTGGCGCTTTCTCGCACAGGGAGTACCTTGCTAAAGGAGCTGAAGAAGCTGGATGACAAGAACCTGTTGGTGGAGGTGCAGCTGCTGGAGAGCAAGACATACCACGCCCTGAGCAACCTGCCCAAGGCCCGGGCGGCCCTGACCTCGGCCCGCACCACAGCCAACGCCATCTACTGCCCGCCCAAGCTGCAGGCGGCCCTGGACCTCCAGAGCGGGGTGCTGCACGCCGCCGACGAGCGCGACTTCAAGACCGCCTTCTCCTACTTCTACGAGGCCTTCGAGTGCTACGACTCTATAGACCACCCCAAGGTGAGCTCCGACCTCGGTTCCCTCCTTGTTGTTTCTCTTGCTTTGAAGTTTTTTTTTGCAAATTATTTCTCGCGCAGGTTTTTGTGCTGCAGTCTTGTCTCCCTAATATGGACATGCGTCTGTTCCCTCTAGAATTGTCCATCGTGTGATAAGACTCCGTAGACTACCCCAAGGTGGTCTCCAATCTTGGTTCCCTCCTTGTTCTTACTGCAGTGCTGTTAATTTTAGACGGCCAGCAGCTGCAATCATTGAACCCAATTTGGGCTCGAATCTCGGTGGTATCCTGCCGAATTCTCACGCAGTGCTCGTGTTCATTTGTTCTGCGATTAGGCATGCCAAAGTTGCCCTTTTTGGCCAACTGCCGCACTGAGCGTGCCATATTTGCACGAGTACAACGCGAGGGCATTTTTTTTTATGACCTCAAAAAGTGTGGTGACGTTGTCTGGTACCCCCCCAGAAAAACCGATACCGAATGCATAGAACGCGTACAGAGGTAGGCGCTTCATTTCATTTGTCATGCCTATGGTCTCCGTGACTGAACTTCTGAATCGTCCTGGGCTCCTCCCGCCGCAAGCTTCATCGACTAAAGCTCCTTTTTAACGTAGTCAATAACCAGACAGAACTAAATTTTCCTGACTATGTGCGGTTTAACACAGTGCCACCGACTCGGAATAAACACAATAAAACATTACTGATGCCTCAATGCAGGACAAATACATATCGGTTTTCTTTTTTTTCCGAGAAAGATAACCGAATGGAACGATCTTCCGTGTGACGGGGTTGGTACAACATCCCAGGATGTCTTTTTATCTTCTATTGGTACCTACTTGCGAGTGAAGTGTGCTTACTTTGCTTGTATTTTTCATTATCTCTTGAAGAATTTCACAGCAACACCCTGCTATTTTTGTCATATCTTACCCGCGATTGTGGCGCCTTATGTTTATGTTTATGTCCACTGCTAAAACTTTGTTTGATCTTATAGTTATCTTCACTGCTGAGTGTAGCAGTTTTATTTTTTACACATACTATCAACTGTATGTACTATATATATATATTTGGTTTCTTGTTCTAATGCTTTTGTTCATGTCAAGAGATGTCACATGTATTAAAAAAAAACTGAATGTAACCACTCCTGCCCTGGCTGCCAAAAGGCAGTATTGAATAAATAAAAATAAAATAAATAAACGCGAGCCGAGGTTGCCGAAATTTACCGCACTCGGGGGCATAGCAGAAGTGAAAAACCAATGGAAATTGAAGAAATATCCATTCATGTTTTGACTGCACTCGTCCTCACTGCTCAGGTCCTTTCGTTTGCAATCCACTTGGCAACTAGGCAGATATGCAGCATCACAGCTCCGCTTGTCTGGTAGTTCCTTTTTCTTCAGCGTGAGCTCCTCCTCGACATCCCACAAGCAAAGCAAGGCACGAAGCAGAAGCACCAACACACACACACCAGACCACTATGGAGCACAAACTAAAATATGCGCAGGCAGAAAAAGACTGGACCCGATATACGATCACAATCATTTTTGTTCTGGTCCCTCTGCATAAACAAACACCTCGTGTTGCACGATTGTGTAAACACTGTTGGTGGTCTTGGCTTGGCTTGACTTGGCTTGACTTGGCCAGTGCACGTATACCTGCATTGGGACGCCTTTTTTGGAGGTCGATACGGGGCAGTGACGTCCGTGACGTCACTGCCGAAAACATTAAACAAGCAAACATTTTTTTTTTTTTTTCAACGTTTGGCAAAGAGCTTGTTGCAGGTTGTTCGGTTGTTGTCTAGTTGGGGCGGGGGAGGCGGCGGTCGCGGCGTGTTATTGTTGCAGTGCCATACGCTAAAGAACAGAGGTCAGATACACGAAACGATCTTGCGCCAAGAATGTATGTACGACAACAGCTCCAGAGCCGTCTTTCCACGATCAAATCAACATGACCGACAACGTTGCTCAGTTACTTGGTCGCGACGACCAACGGACATTTATTTTTCTACGTGCTCTTCTCGCGAGTCCAGATTTCAAGCCTTGGCCAAGACCGTCTGACCACGATCGACCGGCTGGCTTGCTGAATGGAACACGCGTCCGCGCGACCCTTGTGGACCCTTCCGTATTATAGTTCGATTGCCGACTTCAGTTTCAAATTAAGGGGTCATTTTCTTCCCCTTGTCATCTCCTTTTCCGAGGCAGCAGTGGCGAACGCTGTCGTCGATTCTATCTCCTTGTTTTGTGTGATATGGAGCTCAAATAAACGCCGTATGGATTACTTTCGCAACACGGTATGTACACTTTTTTATTAGTGGGCCATTTTTATTCTGACACGCTTGTTGCCGCGGAGGCGCGTTCACGCTCAATTGTTTCCGATAGTACATTACTGTCGAGCTATAACAGTTCGTGGGAGCTACGCAATGCCGGTCCCACCATTCTTTGCCGAGTGCCACGTCAGTAACGACTGGTACTCGTAAAAGATTGATCCCGAAGCACTTCGATTACACGTGCGCGTCTGCTCCGAGTGTGCACAGGTATTTACGTGCCTCTTGCTGACACTCTCGTAGTTGAAGCGTATCTTTTTTAACGTCGGCTCACTCCTGCATCTCAGAGGCCGCGAAAAACGCCGCGGCGATTTGTTTCCACCTACGTCGCTTTGCAAACGACTGGCACGGGCCGTTTTTTACCAACTATGACAGTTGTGTTGACTTCGGAGGACCGAGCCTGACCGAGCTGGGAGCCTACTCCGGAGGAGTACGCGAAGTGAAGATGTCAAAGTAAATGACTAAAACAGGACATGACGTCACAGACGTCAAACTACTACTCTGCTACTTCGCTCTGCCCCGTATCGACCTCCGAAAAAGGCGTCCCACCTGCATTTTTGCTCCATTTCTGCAGCGTGATTTTTCGGCATGCGTTGTACAAACACAAAAGCGATAGAAATGCTTTTTGTGTTTTCTATTCCCCCATTCACGGGGCCCAATAACTAATAAGTTCCCTCCCACACCCCCACTTCTTTTCCCACCCGATCTCCTGCATTGATCCGAAGGGATGGATTTCTCCAGACTCGTGCGCCTCAAGGCTAAACTAAAGTCCGAATATAACGCAAACGCAAGGTGCGTTTTGGAGTGCGTAATTTCGAAAAAAAACTCACATTATATTTGTGCAAATACGGTACCATGTTTCACCTTAGGGTGGAAAGTACTCAGTGCATTCATTGCTGAACATATCACGTGACTATTTGCCCTATGCGTTGTTGCACCCCTCTTAGGTCACATGACATTCACATGGCATTTGATTGGCTCCGATGGAGCACAGCGTCTATTGCAATGTGTCATAAGGCGAATGGAAGTATAGAATCTGGGCCAAAGTACCTCCTGTCCACTAACTAGGGCTTATATACACAAACGTATATTTTTTACATCACACTTTATGGCAATGGTACTTTTCCAACATTTCACAGCCAAGTTGCGAGCACTGGAAACCCCTCCCCTCCTCCGTCACTTAAAGTTGGAGCATGACGGAAGCTACGAGAATGAGCTCCGTGTTTAGAGTGGGCCAGCCGAACATGTGTGCTTGTGCAGTGCAAGTGTAGTTCAGGGCAGCATGCTTGCACTTTTTGGTTCAGCTTCACTCGCACTTATGGCAAAAAACAGAGTCGTCTTCTGCACGTGTACGGTGCCCACAGTTTTCACGTGACCTTGCGCTTGTTTACCTACAGTGACACAATATACGAGTAGCTCACATACCTGTTCAGCACTGCAAGCGTACCATAACTTTACCTTTTTTTTTGCGAAGTTGCGGTGTGCTCGATAAAGACGTGAGGCTCTAATCACCATGAAATGATTTTTACACCTCGACTATCGTCCTTTGCAACCCAAGAAGGTAGGGCGAGGGAAAAGAAGGCCGGGGAGGAGGAAGCAGACGGAACGATGGAGAAGAGGAAATTTCCCCCTCTCCTCTCCAGCATTCTGTCAGCTTCGCCCTCGCCGGCCTTCCTTTTCCTCGCCCTACCTGCTTGAGCTGCAACGGACTATAGCTGGGGCTCGGAATAAGCATCTCTTATTCGTAAAGAAAGGGACGGATGTCGGTTTCCGTATACGTGGACTGGTTTTCCAAAAACGTTAATTCAGATCTTGGTGTAGGGTAATCCACTTATCGGAAAATCGAGAATTAATACCCGGCCCCGAAAGATAGTCCGTTCTGTTTTTCTGACTAATTTATACGTGGTGGAAAAATACCAGAATATCACTTGCCCCATCAAATTTGCGCAACTTCCGACGGAACTCCCTCCAGCGGCTGTGCCATGCGTAGCTTACAGGAACGTTGTACCGGCTGCCATTGTGGTGGCCGCGCTGCCGAGCCCATACCCTCTCCATGCGCACACTCGGCACCGCCGAATTTGTTTTCTCGTCAAGAACGAGTGGCGCGACGACACGACGTGCAAGCCACATATTGGTTCAATATGTTGAAGTGTGCCCGCGCACGTTGCAGGCCCTGATTGCCCTCAAGTACATGCTCCTGTCAAAGATCATGCTCAACCTGCCAGAGGAGGTGCAGTCCCTGGTAGTGGGCAAGCTGGCGCTGCGCCATGCGGGACCCCAGCTGGAGGCCATGAAGAGCGTGGCCAGGGCAAGCCACAGGCGGTCTCTTGCCGACTTTGAGCAGGCAAGCCCTTACGCATTACGCTTCACCAGTCCACAGGTCAAGTTCATACGAGCAATAGAGGCCCATAGGGCTACCTTGCTTAGCATTTGGGTGTCAGGTGACCCCTTTACAGTGTCGCATGACCATGCCATCATGTGACCCTGTGACGTCTTATTCGTCACTCATTCGATGCGTCTACGAGTTGATGAGACATGATCAAGACGCGCTTAATTTTTTATTTTGCTCGCGCTATTATTTTTAATGTTGTTGGTTGTGCTGCTGTGGCAATGTTGCAATTTCTTATTCGAGTGTAGCCGTTTGGAAAGCAGCACTTCCTGGAAATTTTGCCAAATGATTGAAGCAGTGGGGACAGGCACGTATCCAGGGGGGGGGGCCCATGGGGCCCGGGCCCCCCCCCCCCCCCCGAAATCTTCCATTTTGCTGGGACCTCCTCTCCCCCTCATACAGCATTTTGTCATGGGCGGCCCCCCCCCCCCCCCGAAACAAAATCCTGGCTACGTGCCTGAGTGGGGAATTTTCAAATTGACCTCGTTTCATTTTTACTCGTGTATAGTTTCGTTTGGGCCTTTTTTTTTTCTTTTTTAGGGGGAGGCTATTTAGGAATAAAACACATTTCTGCACAAAAAAGTCAAATTGAAAAATGCTATATTTACATCTGTCAACATCTATAGCAGGGGTGGCCAAGCTGCGGCTCGCGAGCCGCATGCGGCTCTTCGCGTGTTAAAGTGCGGCTCACGGCTCCCTCCTTTACACCCCCTCCCCCCTCCTCCTCCTCCTCCTCGGAACGCGTTTTAAATCGAAAGACAGGTTGCGGTTTGGTAGTCTTGTGCTGCTGCTACTTTACGTACAGCTGAACTCCTTTTGACTCGGATAGATTGAAAGTAGTTCGAGTTTCGTTTCTTGCTCTGGAGACAACACTTTGCTTGGGAGATGGAGACGGTTCAGAAGATTTCGATGCTTTTAGAGCCACTGAGAGTCCTCCGAGGGACACTTGTTTCCTAGGGGCCGAGTTGTGGAGCTAATTCTCTGCACAGAGCAACGTTCCCTTTCCCCGTCTCGAACCTTATATTTTTATGCATAACTTCCGTGTGGTTGACTACAGGCCCTGAAGGAATACCACAAGGAGCTTGTGGAAGACCCAATCATCCAGGCCCACCTGGACACCCTGTACGACACCATGTTGGAGCAAAACCTGTGCCGCATCGTGGAGCCTTACTCCAGGGTCCAGGTGCGCACTCCCTTCGAACACTTGTAGTTCCCCGATGCAATTTGCTCGCACACAATGAGTAGTGCTGGGGGACTCGTTTGGTTGCGGTGCCACGAGACCTTTTGCCAAATCACCCAAGCAAACCCATCCTCCGGACTCAGAGTTTCATACATTTTTTTTTTTTAACTAACCGTTTTGTTAAATTTAGTTTTCGATGATGCTTGACATTCCTTATTGGTGTGTCTCTATGGCTGTGTATTAATGAGCTGGTATTGTTTCAGGTGGATCACATTGCCAGCACCATCAAGCTGCCCATGGTAAGTCCACTTGTTTTGAGAGTTCTCTCTAGTTGGGACAACTATATTTTGTAGTCTTGTGCAAATAGTGGATTTTTAGTTCGAAGCGAATAGTCGTTTTGGCCGAATATTTTCGATTCGAATATTGAATAGTTTTTCCACGCCTTTTACTACCATTGCATCGTGCTTAGACGAAAACCCAGCTAAACTCGTGAAGGTTGTTACACTTGTTCATTTATAAGTTAAGTTTAATCTATCTATATTTATGAACTGTGACTTCAGAAGGTCTGATGCCTTGGGATGGCATGTAAACGACGGATTTGACATAAATGAATCCTATAGAGATGGCCAACTATACCCAATTGAGTGAATTTACAAATCTTGCTAAATAAAATATTCTTTCTTTAATCTCGAGTTAAAAAGAAGGAATTGTGCATGCTGAAGCAGGTTATAAGGGCATCTCTGCCTAACATATTATACCCTTGCATAAGTCAATTTAATTTTGAAACTTTACTACAATATAGATATACACATTCACAAATTTCAATTTAATTGAAAATACAGCCGGCACGTGTGCACCATCCCACTTTGAATGTATGTTTTTCTTCCAAGCACGCAATTGCGATATTTATACTTTTCCAAGTGTTTATCGCAGGCAGGTTACCCCGTTGAGGGCGCTTCTTACCAAACGCCGATGCAATGCAGAGAAGCAATACCTGCGGAGCTCGCTTCTGCGGGTATTGCTTCTCTGCAGTGCACCGGTGCTCGGTAAGAAGCGCACTTAACGGAGCTAACCCGCAGCAATCAAGACTTCGAAAAACGCGAATAGTGCAGTTCTTCTCGAAGTGAATCCCGAATAGTGTCTTATTCGAAATTTCGGATATTCGCTCAACCCTAATACTTAGTTTTCAACGCAAGAACCGTAGTAGAAAAAATTATTAATTTCCCCCTTTATGTAGAGAATTAAGATATACGTAAGAACATTTTGGATTAGACGGATGTTATCTTGTCAACACGTACACACTTCAGACGCCATAAGTATCGCCTCTAACTTTGACAGCCAAGTCTTGTAAGAACTACTTGGCGTGGTATATGAACAATGCATAAAACATACTTTTTTATTGAGATGAAAACAAGTATAAGCAGGTAAACTCTTCGATGCGGACATCCCTTTCATCACCTTGTTCTGCAGCATGGTGCTTTTGGGGATGAATTTGCTGCGTAGTTTGTGTCACTTGTGGCTTGATATTTGCAATGCTATTGTGAGTGTAAATTGTAGTCAACTTGCATTACTACACCTACCGTAAAATACCGGGCAAGCTCCCTCTCAAACTTTGGAGATAATTGCAAAAAAATGGGGGATGGGCGCTTGTCCGGTCATCAATTTCACATATAAATGTACTGTGCGTATTTTCTCAGATCTTACAGATTTGGGGAATGGGCGCTTAATGTGGAATGGGCGGATGCGCGGTATTCTACGGTAGGAGCTAAAATGCCGCACGCAAATTCAAATGGAGTTACTCCAGTCTTGTTGGCAAGGTTGACACCAGCCCCTTTCCAAAGCTTCTAATCTAAGGAATCAGTTTGTAGGAGTAGAGAAGATAAGGCTCTTTTCTTTTTTTTTTTTTGCCTGCCTTGACGTACACTAGTGCAGAAGAGCGTGGGACAGTGTACTCCCACTTTTCGAATACCTAAAAAAGAAGTGTCTCAAGCACAGTGCTTCTAACGACAGGATCCACAATACTCTTGGATCTGGAGCATGGGGCTGCAGTTGTATAAATTTATTAAGGTGCTGTCCAGCGAGTGTAGACGAACACAGAAAGTGTAGGTCAATCGAACAGCAACCTTGTGCAATTTTATTTCCGCGCTCGTCTAAAGCTTTTAATGATTGTCCCATTTTGGCAAGACGGTCCCATCTCGAGGCTGCTATATATCAATGCCGAGTTAAAAAGCAGCTGTTAGTGAGCTGAGGCTGATCTTGCTGACATAAACTACTGCGTGGTGGTTACAGTATGTGAAATTCACCCGCAGTTGTTACCAGGTTGCTTATTAAAGATCTAATTGTACATAATGTAGGGGGGTGCCAACATTAAAAAGGAAAAACCTCCAGTGACTAGTCAGAAATTTAAGTTGAGGTCAGGTTGCAGAGTGTTGATTCTCAGAATGATCCTCATCTTTTTCCTCTCCCTCTTTGCTGTTGCAGGAAAAAGTGGAGAAGAAGCTTTCTCAAATGATTCTGGATAAAAAATTCAATGGTGAGACCCTCTTTGCAGACTTGGCAGGACCCTGCCAAGAGCCGTTTGATGGCTTAACATAAAGAAAAATTTTATAAAAAAAAAATGTTAATTTTGATGAATGCTATGTTTGAATTCACCAACATCTTTAAAATGTTTTCACGAAGTTCCATTGATTTCTCCTACATAGTTAACTTCACTCGTCTCTACTGCATATACAGTCGACTCTCATTAATTCATACCCCAATTTGTGGATAATTCAAACTAACATGCAGGTCCCATCCTATGTGTCTCTATGGGAGGAAACTCCCGGTAGTTCAAACTTCGCTTTATTCAAACAAATTTTTGGTCCCCCTCAAGTTTGAATTAACGAGATTTGACTATATTTAACTTGCTATCAAAGAGATCCAAACACTTTGCAATTTTCTCCAATCCATTTTTTTTTTTTTTTTTTCAGTGTACACTCAACTCCTGATACTAATTAAAAATTCACAGATGAAATATAATGCTTTACACCAAACAAACTTTTAAAAAAATTTTATTTCGTGTTTTCTTTTAGGAGTTGATTTTTGCATTGCCTCTTCTAACAGACACACTCTGCAAATTGCAAACCTTTCTTAGGACACCTTCGGCTGTTTCCTTGCCAGGGAAAATGCGAAAAAGTACTCAGTGGTGGCTCAAACAGTTTCTGCGTCAGCGGCACTCTGCTGCTAGGCACAAAAGGCAACGTAATCACTCCCAGGCCTAACCACTTGTACAATTTCACTCTCCGAAAGCGGACCACACACCACGGCATGTTTATTGACATCAATATATTCTTTGGGCAAAACATCTCGTAGAGTTCGGAAATGCCTCAAAACCAGGCTTTGTTGGCCATGCGCACCGCGCGGCCACGCTTGTTTTCGTAATTTCTGTGTGGACGGGGCCACGATGTGCCTTCCCCGCAGATTTTTTTGTCTGAGAGTGAAATTGTAACACCGAATAAATCTGCAGCTTTTTGCCACAGTGGGCAAAGAGGTGACAGCAATAGCTGTTATTGCACGCAGTTACCCCACTTTTATGCATACTCTTGAATTACTCGATCGCGCACAACACAGCCTTGTGGCCACCGAAGTATCTAGGAAGGGACACACTGCGCACATGCGTCATCATCCCTGCCCAAGACTAAACTGAGACAGGTACCATTACGAGTGGTACATTGTTTCACATCCGATTGTACACACAAATGGAGTTCTAAGGTGAGGAATGTGTAGCAGCGTCCCCTGCCAACCGTACAAGACATTTTCTGCCTGGCACAACGCCAACGCCGCACATACAGCTGTAAAACATACTTTGTGGGAAAACGTAAACCCCCCCCTCCCTCAAATTGGAATAAAAATTACACAAACTTGATCATGCTGACAAAGACCAAGGAGCACAGAAAGTGTCCCGCACAAATGACTCTTATTTTTATTAATGCATTTTTGTTATTTTTATTTTTAAAGCTTTATATATAATGTGAACATTGTGTAATGCTCCCAACGTGTTGCTCATTAACGATCTTCATCTATGACGCTCGTTCATAATGCTCTTTCCTGACAGTCCTTTCTGATGGTTCTTCGTGACAATTTACGTATAAAAAACGACCCACGAAACACATTTTGCTTTAAAATAGACCCGCAGAACCCTACCCATAGTCGGTGACAGGTTAAAAATTCAGGGGAAGCTCATCGCTCCCCTTTCCACTTTAGCAGAGCGAACACTGGGGAGAAGGTCGCCTCCTCTCCAGCCTTCCCTCGGCTAAAGTGGAAAGGGATGGGAGGAGATTTACCCAGACTCTAAACTTGTTACTGACTACTGCCACCTGCATGCAACCTGCTGCCAGAGCCGTAACAAGGCGCCCGTTCCACGCAGGAATCCTGGACCAAGGTTCGGGCGTGCTGGTGATCTTCGAGAAGACTAGCGTGGACAAGACCTTTGAGGCGGCCCTGGAGACCATTCAGAGCATGGGCAGGGTGGTGGACTCGCTGTACCACAAGGCCAAGAAACTCTCCTAGGGCATGCCCCCGTTCTGACGTGTGCTGCCAGTTTCCCCCTCTCTCTCTCCGAGGCCCCCTCCCGTGTACATAACTCCTCCCGAGCAACCACTGACACCCGTTTCTGAAAGAATGAAGAGAATAAATCCTGCTGCTTGGAGAAAATGCCAACTGGCTTCTGGTGTCTCGTGCTTGCAGCGGCGGGAGTGCAAAAGTAAATTTTGTTTTTGGCTGCCGGTACAGACTTAAATGTCAGTTTGTTTGTATGCTGCCTTGGGGCAGTTGCACAAACTCTGAGTAGGATGACGGAGAATATGCAGGTCAGCTGGTGGACTTTCATTGTCTTGACAAGTTGAGATGAGGGAACAAAAAGTGAGGACGACGCACACACCAATGTTTGTGTGTCTTGCCTCTTTCTTTTCCTTGGTCTCGGGTTGTTGAGATGTTTGGACTCTGCATGTTTTCGTGCTCCGTGTACCGTTTACGAGCCTTGGTGATGGCTGCAGCATCTTTTGAGTGTTAGCATTATTCTTCTGGAGAATATATCTCAACTTTTTCTCCGCAGATGGTGCAGCAGGAGAGTAAAGGCTGGTTCACGCAGACTTGTTTTCTTGCGCTATGTTGCATTACGAATTGTGGTTGTGGGGATATATACAGCGTGTAGTTGGTCAGCCATTTAAAGTTGCGACGAGTCACTCGCTGTAGAGGAGCAATTTAGCCAGTGCAGTACAACCGCTAGCCTGGGGTCTTTAACGTGCATCACGCAGTAGTGATACACGACCGCACGCTCATCCAGATCGAAACGGGCAGGGGTGGGGATTGAATTGATTGAACCCAGGATCCCTGGGTTCTGCAGCGCGAGCTTTCGCTCCACGTGCTCCGAGCTGGTGTGCGCTAGCCTAGAGCCCCTTCATGTTTCAAAAGTAGTGCAATGTTCGTAGATACACGAGGCACGTGCAGCCCTTGGGAAGATCATGGCGGCACAGCGCACCACTGAGCTAGATTTCAGACGCCATGAATTTCCCAGAAGTGTCCCGCGGCACGTGTCGTGAGCATTTCTACAACAATGAATGGCGCCACTTTTCCCAGGATAGAGGGACTTTACGCTAGCCTACTCGGCCACCGATCCCCCCATTGACTCTGTAAGTGTGACGTCATGGGTCCAAACAAACCGTTGCTAGGGTCGTTGTTATGGACGAATACATGTGGCTCGGTTTCGCTACGAAAACCCGACCGTTCAAAAATCAGGAGTAGGATTTAAACTTCTAAAAATCACAGATGTAGAAAGCTTGAATGTCATATATGTTTCGACAGAAGTTTGCCGGTAATCGCTTGTTTCTGAAATAATTACGACTGCAACTTCCGGTTCTCAAGATGCCTGCAGCAGACGACGAATGCAAGAAGTATGCCGTCTGCCGCACGCCGGCCGGCCAAACCGGGGCCGTCGTTTGAATCGTGTGAATAATTACGATATTCTGACATCGCGTTTGTTTGAAATATAATGAGTTTCAGACACATATAAGAATTCATAGTGGGGCGCGATGCAAAATATGGTTTATCGAAAGTCCGGGCGTCGATCGAGATGATCGTCTGCTAAAAGATCGCATTGCACCCGTGAGAAAAGCATTTCAGGCGATCGGTAGAGATCCCAAATTTTGACGCTCATCCAGATCGAAACGGGCAGGGGTGGGGATTGAACCAATACCACCTAGAATACAAGGCCTGCGCATGACGTTTCGTTAGTAGATCCCCGACCCGCCCCAAGCGGCAAACAGGCTGAAGCTTGACGAGAGTATGGGCCGCGTCGCAACTACGTCGCATTCACCTGTGGCCACAGCTGTGTGCGTGACTGCTGAGCGCGAGCTGATTGCGAGCTTCCAGTTCATTTGCAACGCGCACGCGAACACTCCCTCGGCCACAAGCGCGAGCTAGGACGCGCTCCTTGCTTTGAGACGAGCATTTCTAGCGCGCGCGCTCGTTCTGCGGAAGAACGCTTCAAAGCAGCGACCCGGAGTATAAACAGCGCCCTCGAAAATGGCGTCCAGTGCCAGCGTCCAGCGTCCAGCGAAGGGCTTTGCAGCCCTTCGCACAGCAGTAAGGCATTTTCACTCATGCATTTGACGCTCCACGTGAACGTCTAACTTCATCGTATGCTATTGCAACAGACACTTGGCGTGAGCATCTGTTTCATTATCTGCTACACAAACCACTGAAGCAGGCGATGGAGCAGACGATGTCCCAGATGATGTAGCAGACGACGGTGCTCATCCGGGCTACCTAGGGGGCGCTGAGGGGATCTACTAGTGATGACGTTTAGAGGAGGAAACGCGCAGGCCTTGTGTTCTAGGTGGTATTGATTGAACCCAGGATCCCTGGGTTCTGCAGCGCGAGCTTTCGCTCCACGTGCTCCGAGCTGGTGTGCGCTAGCCTAGAGCCCCTTCATGTTTCAAAAGTAGTGCAATGTTCGTAGATACACGAGGCACGTGCAGCCCTTGGGAAGATCATGGCGGCACAGCGCACCACTGAGCTAGATTTCAGACGCCATGAATTTCCCAGAAGTGTCCCGCGGCACGTGTCGTGAGCATTTCTACAACAATGAATGGCGCCACTTTTCCCAGGATAGAGTGGCTTTACGCTAGCCTACTCGGCCACCGATCCCCCCATTGCATTACGAAAACTTATGTACAAGTCAGCGTTGAAGCTGTTTGCCACAGTGGCTAGGTGGCGCAAAATACCAATAATAAACTTGTACCGCTTGCTTTTTTTCTTTCTTTTCTATTTAGTCTATTAAATGTATTCTTAACATAACTCTTTCGATAACAAAAATAATTTAAGACGTGGGACCATAAGAGCATTGCAAACTAGGCTATCATCCCTATCCATATCTCTATGGTCCCATCATACATTTTTCAGGATCAAATTGCGTGATCATCATCATCAAACGTTCATCACATGACTCGGAATTTAATTTTTCGGCGGCTTGCACCAGCTTGCACAGTCAATCGACAATGCTCTGTCGATTTGTTTGGTGATCTTCATCGTCTCATTATCATCTCTCATCGTTCTGCCGTCAAAGTGTATTAATTTAAACTCACGTACTGCCCCTGACGCAACCGAAAGGACTGCCGAGGGTCTCCACTCCATCAGCACTTTGAAAACCCTCCGCACCCCCATCAGTCGTACCGCGAGCTTCCAACGGTCGTTGGCAGCAGCAAGAGGTCTGTACCAGTCATTATGAACCACGACATAACACACCTCAGCTTTTGCATTGACGAGGATGATGACGAGGTGATCATCAACGAAAACAAGCTCAAGGCATCCGCGGTGTCTTATGTCATTCGACGGATTCGCGCTGGCGTCTCCGAACCCGAGGACAATGGCGGTGAGGTTTGTGTCGGCGGAGCTGCATCGGAGCATTTGGCCCGTAAAAAAGAAAACCCTTATTTTCCGAAAGAAACGAGTTGTCTAGTCTCGAAAGACAACTCTCGGGGATCTTTAGACCTCTTCGAAGACTGCGAAACGGCGGAGGTAGCAACCCACCCGACGCCTGATCAGACCGACCGACAAGATCCTTCCGTCGACTGCAGCACGCTCGCGTGCTCGCCGAAGAAGCAGGCGGCGCTGAAAGATCGAACGTCCCTAGGAGAACAGACAACTTCGGGACCGCCGCAACCGCCGTGCAGCCAAACCGTGCCTCCCGCAAAAGTGCCTACTTTGGAGGATATTTCGCTTGGAACATTGTTTTGTCGCAGCATCGACCTCGCTCGGGACGAGGAAATACAGCAGGAGCAACCCGTCGTTAGCTTGGATGAAGACAAAAGCGGCTCTGCGAGTTCTTTGGAGGATCCCAGCAGGGAAGTAAAAGCTCACCAGTGGATCGAGCAGAGCTGTCAGACGTCCTTCTGTTACGCGGAACCGCCGGCGCAGACATCGGCGCCCGCCCCTGGATCGACACGTAAAGTCGCCATGTCAGCTAGTCCGCGGCGTTTCGCCAGGACTCCAACGCTGAGGTCGCCGTTCGGGCCTGTCGAGAACCTTCCCTGCAGTGAGGGAGGCGCGGCTTCTCCGTGTCGGCGCCCGTTACCCGGTAGCTCACCGTCTCGGATTCCGGCACGCGGTGCAGTCAAGGCTCGGGGCTCGCCTCGTCAAACGGCTAAGTCCAAGGAGTCACCGAGTCCCTTTAAGTTGCCGCGCAACAGAACGCCGTCCTCGGTGCCTCGGTCTGCCGGACGGATCAACTCTCCTTGGGCGGTTGAGAGTCCGGTTGCCAGAGTGAGTAAGCTCTGTTCGTAACACCTTCAGGTTAAGGACGAGCTCTTTCCACTTTAGTGGAATGAACGCTGGAGAGAAAGCGAGTGAAATGGAGGAACCCACCAATCACAGTGACCAGGGGCGGATTTGGAGGGGGGGTCCAGATGTCCTGACCCCCCTCTTGATTTCTGCATGTGTAAAATTTAGGGCGTGAAGCGAGGGAGAGAGGGAGGGGGTTCCTAAACAAATGGTACGCTGACCAACACCTGACCCCCCCCTCAGGAAATTCCTGCATCCGCCCCTGACAGTGACCATAGAGCTTTGTGGGTGGGACTTGTGGGTTTACTTGAGTGAGAGGAGAGAGGAAAAGGGAGTGGCAACGTTTGGGCAGTTCCTGTGGTACGGCCCACCAGAACTGCCCAAACGTTGTGAACGACCGGTTCATTGTCTCCTGCCGGGCTCAGGCGCGTGCCCTTTTCCTCTTATTCCACCGATTCTGTTGGAACGCCCGGATGTACGAAGATGGCGCTGATGTCAAACAAAATGGCGCCGCTCAGAGCCGTATATAGAGAGTTTGGCCATTCATTGGGAAGTATAGGAGGCAAATGAAGAGGTGCCATTGGCCGAAAGTGGCCAACCAGAAGCCAGAAATATCTTGGTGGGGGTCGCGAGAAACAAAATTATTAAGTGCGTCAGAGTTACTCTCGTTCACTGAAAATATGGTGCACGTGATGTATCAATCACGGTCATCCAACATCATTGAGGAAGAACGCGACTTGCGGGAGGATCAACATAATCCGTACGCCAGGCGTCGAAGGCCAGGAATCTGCCGTCGGAGCGGTCACACACTGCCCGAGCAAAACAGAGTTTGAGCGGCACTTTCGATTCTTACATCTTTTTGCCCAATCATAATCGAAACATCACGTGCAGCATATTTTCAACCATGAAGGGTTACTACATTTAACTCTTACAGGGTTATTTCTCGCTACCACCGGTAGGTGAATCTTTTGGCTTCTGGTTGGCCAAGAGAGCATGTCAAGCCCTCTTTCTGCGTCTGATGCACCATTGAGCAAACTCTCCCAATACTGTAAAACTCTTTATTTTCGCTGCCCCTATATTTCGCGAATCGGTCACAGAGGACATAATCGCAGCCATTAAATTTCGCGAGTTACATACGCCTGCATTGAAACTCTTAAGAACCGAAATTTTCGCGTGCCCTTAAATTTCGCGCCAAGATCGGGGACATTCTCTGTAAGTTGATGTCAGATTGGTCGCGGTTGAGTTGCAAGCCTGCGTCAGTTAACTTTTGGATTGCACTGTGTACATACCCTCCGATGTAGTGAGGCGAACAGCACGAAACCAGGGCGAAGGAAATTTTAACATTGCATGTATTTGCGGAAAAGTGGGCAGTGTGACTCAAAACATTTGCCTTTCGTTTCATGGTGCCAAGTGTAGGGAGTCGCCGACAGCCTAAGGGGGCACTCAAGTGGATTCTGAGATTGTTTATTTATGGTGATAACTCCGTCAGGGGGTGGACTCTAAGCATCCTAAAAAACCCGAAATTAGACTCGTGGACGGCCGATTTCCTCATTATAAATCTGATACGAGATTGTGACACGCCCCACTTTCTGCACCTCTGACCAGACACCAGGGGGCGCTGTCGGGCAGCGTTTTCCAGAGCCGTATATGGGGAGAGTTTGGCTAGTCTATGATCTCGCCGCCGCAAATCCCCCCCCTCCCGAGTGAGCCAGTCAGCCCGCGGCGCGGAGCGAGAGGTGTGTGCGCATACGCGTGAACTCCCGGCTGCTCCCAGCTGAGTGAGGAGGGCCGCCATTTTCATTCATTCGCCCGTTGGAATGCATGGGATCGGCATCTAAATTTCTATTATTTCCTTTTATATCGCAGGCTCTGACCAAAAAATGATATACTGTGACTCCTTGGTGGGTTAACAAGCTAACAAATGAAGTTTTCTTGACGTTTGACCGCAAACCTTTATTCAGGCGAAAAAGAAGTCGACCCGTAGCAGATGACGCGTAGATTCAACAGTGCTCTATACAGAAAGCAGGTTGCGTCAAAATGGCGGTCGTCTCCTCTTTGCTCCCTCCTTTTTCTCTCGCTCCTTCGGTGCTCTCCTCCCTCTCCTGCAATTTTCTCCTCTCCAGCGCCTTCGTCGCCACACCCACTGGCCAGACTCTCCCCATATACGGCTCTGGGCATTTTCAAACAATAATTGCTGTATTACGTCTCCCATACCCAAAAGATCTGGTGTTTTTGTCAAGATATAATGCACATTGCACCTAAAAGGAGCAAAAGAATTTTTCCAGGCAATTCATTATGGTGTGAGAAGACAATCCAATCAATATTTTGCTACAGTGCCATGAATATTTTTATTATAGTAAAAAGCCTCAACTGCTCGAGACCAAAACTTGACTAGGGAGGAAGAAGAAATATAGAGGAGGAGAAAGATACAAAAGTCACGTGGCTGTGCACCTTTTTTTTCAGTCAACATATTTGCAGGAGAAGCCACAAAAAATGTGTATCACATTTTTTTTATCATCATCTTTGGAGGTTGTGTCTAAACCGTAAAAAAATGCCACGTGACCACGAAGAAGAGAGTGTGCGTGACTCAAACTGGCCAGTTCCCGATTGGCGTTTTTCGGGCGGAAAGAAAACGAATTTCGAGCCGGCAAATTCTGTTCTGGGTAGTTGGGCGCTCATAGGTCATGTACAAATAAAAACGTTGGCAAGCAAAAATGCTTTGTCAGTGACCCTTTAAAGGAGCTGTGCAACAGTTATAGTGATTTGCTTAAATAATTTGGGAGTTGGTGTCTCGACCTTCTGAGTAAAGAACAAAAAACCGCTTTTGCCTGCATGTCCTAGTTTTTATTTTAAAAATGGACAAAGATTGAGGTTTTCGGCGCCTCTCAACTCCTTCACGAACTTCCGAGTCACGTGCGCTGTGACGTCAATGGGGAAGGCGCGGGGTTCCGGTGAAGCTCTCTCTTTAGAGCCAACAGTAAGCAGCGAGAACTCATCCGCTCGCGACAGCGTGACCACGTGCTGGCGGGCGCAGCGCGGACAATATGGTGAAAGGAGGAAAGTCTCATCCGGGTCCGGCCATACCCGTCCGGCCCTGTCCCCCCTCCCCCTCCGGCTTCTGGCGAAGTTACCTTTTATCGAGCAGGTATTTGCACAACTTGCTATCTTTCTACAAGATTCCCCATTGACGTCATGCCTTCTGTTTCTCATGGCCGCCGCTCGCGGCTGCAGGTCGAGGATTATTCTAATTTTTGCTTCGCGATTACGCGGCAGAATCGCAACGTTTCCAAAGAAGGAGGTGTGTTTTCTGTCCTTTGTGACAAGGTGAACCATGTCAAAAGTAGAAAACGCCAATTCTTTCAACGTTAAAATCGTTGCACAGCTCCTTTAACAAATGCAGGCCATGGCGAGTCCTGGGTGTCTTATGGCTTCACAGCCAATGAGATTACGGCATTAGCAGGTAATAATAGGCCATACCCCACATTCCTTTGCTATCAGTGACTGTAGCGACATCTCCCAGACAATATTTACTTCATTGTTATGTTTTTACAATATTTTCAGTACATTCACGAGAAGCCGGCACCCCCCCTTGTCCAGATAGTGAAACCCAAAAAGTCGCCTTCTGCTAAGGTAAGTTGGCTGGGCCAGAGCGGGAGGTTCCTAACTTGCCAAGTTTCCCTAAATGCTTAGCATTTGTAGGGCCAGCTCTTAGTGTTTTCGGGTCTTGGGGATGTATCCTCGATGGCGACGTCGCGGCGTTCGCACAATGTCATCGGCATCTTAAAAGATTCGCCGCGACAGTCATCGTGTGACATCACATCACGTGATGTCACATGATGTGTGACATCACATCACTTGACGTCATGTCATGTTGCACCGTGAGGTCGTGATGTCACATGACCTTACCTGACCTGACATCAAAGCGGACCTATAAATGCTATGCACTTAGAGCACATTTGGTATGTGCCAAAGAGACAGGCTGTCTTTTTACCGCATTACATGGAACAATGTAAATTATGCAGTCCCTATGTGCCATGGCATCAGCCGGGGTGACCACAGCCAGACCCAGGGTACCGATGGCGCCACTTTCGGCCAAGAAGTACCAGTCGTCGAATATGGGCATCCTTTCCAAGGTACTGTATTTTTTTTACTGCTTTCACAGTTCTAGAAGTTGTTTCTGTTAAGTATACTAGTATGTTGATGCAGCTGCTTGTGTGCAAATGTATATAAGTCGCTTACCAAGTGCATAGTTCCTTGAAAGATTGTTCACTTTACTCTCTTGTGTAGTGTAAGGAGATGTCGTGAACCTCCCGAGGTTCAAGTTCAAAAGGTGTAGAAAATTTTGAACCTTTCCAAGGTGCGAATTCACAAAGTTTTTGCAAGTTTAGAAGTTTGCAAACCTCAAAGCTTTTGAGCTTTCCGAAAGTTTGAGTTCAAGGGTTTCAAATGTCTTTCTAGTACAAGTTCTCGAATTTCATGAAAGCCCAAGTTCCATAGTTTTTAATTCATGTTTTTGTTTTATTTACATTTTCTATCCTATGCGGAGGGCAAGTTCGTCTGCTTCTCGCGCAGGGGGTACCGGTGACGTCAGAATGCCGTGCCCTGATTGGCTGATCGCGGCCCCCCTATCTGAGCGTCGTCTGCTCCTTTGCAACGTCGTCTGCGTCTGTCTTACCTTTCCTGCGACTTTCGGAAGTGCAGAGGCCAGATTCACAAAACCATGTTACGCCGAAAGAGTGCGTAAGACAAAACGTGAGAACAAATTCGTATTCACGAAACGAAATTATCGTAAGTTTTGCTCAGGTTACGACGGAATCCTACGACGATCAACTCAGCATGGCCGACAGCGTCGCTCAGTTACTTGGTCGCGACGACCAACGGACGTTTATTTTTGTACGTGCTCTTTTCACGCGTCACGACTACAAGCAGCAAGAAAAAAAGTAAAAAGCACTTGAAATAAATCACGACGAACAAGAACGCTGGATCCACAAACACCCGGGAAATGCTCCAACGGCCACGATTCCACTGACCCCGTCCAAGCGAGCTCGGCAGATAGGCCTAGCAGCAGCGCAGCGGTGCTCCGACGGTCCTTGGCCAAGACCGTCTGCCCACGACCGGCTGGCGTGCTGAATGGAATATGCCCGCGCGACCCTTGTGAACCCTTCAATCTCTTCCTCTTGTCATTGCCTCGTCTTCCGAGGCAGCGGCGACTCTCGCCGGTGAAAAAGCGGTGAATCTCCGACAGACGCAGGAAAGGTAAAGCAGCCATCGCTTTGACCAGCAGACGTAAAGCAGACGACGTTAACTGCACCAACCCGCCGACGCCGTTTAAGGGTGAGGAGTCTCGCCGCACACGCAAGGAGGGAAAAAGTATTTGGGAGGGAACTTGCGGACACTCTCGCTTCTTAGCAGACAAACCTCGGCGCCTCGGGACACCTCGCCAGCGAGTCCCTTGACTTCCCCCCTTGATGCACGTCTGCTAGTTTTTCGACAAAAACAACGTACCGCTCGAGTTATTTCGTCTCCCCTCTCTGAAAGGCGAAGTCGAGCTCGCTCGTAAAGACCTGCACTTCCGAAAGTCGCAGGAAAGGAAGACAGACGCAGACGACGTTGCGAGCAGACGACGTTGCAAAGGAGCAGACGACGCTCAGATAGGGGGGTCGCGATCAGCCAATCAGGGCTCGGCGTTCTGACGTCACCACTACCTCCTTTCTCATGCGCAGAAGACGAAAATGAGCCCACTTGCGAGGCGTATATCTTTGGGTTGGGTGTGTCTTGACATACAACAGTATACATATTTTTCTTTCTTAAGCTGATTAAAGTTGGAACATCTGTTTTAGCGTGAATTTTTGCCAAACAGTTCATTCAGACAACTAATGGGTGTCTGTGTACAAATAACCCAGGCAACAGTTGTGGTAGTGGTATTAGTAGCAGTAGTGGTAATAGTAGTAGTAGGGTACTCTATTTAATTGTCTTATTCAAGGACAAACTTAAAGGGCAACTCCGGCCAAAGCTCAAAATGAAATAAATTACTGGTATCGCTGTAGTGACACAAAATACGACCTCAGCCAAAAAATTACGTCCGGGGGACGCCGCATTCTCAACTGATGCCGATAATAAAAATGCGACCCGCCGCGAGCCGCTGCTCCTTAGCGGGCAGCCAGTGGGTCGCCGATCGCTGAAGCAACATTGGGTCGTAACGTCAGTATCGTTCTCTTTTTTTTCCTCCGGTTTGGGCGTTGCGTGGAGTGCGCTTCTTTGAGCCGCTACCACCGCTTTTTCGGCTTGTGATTGGCGTGTTTAGCCGTTGCTTTTATCTGTAGCCCGTGTAGCTTTGATATAGCCTTTTGCTTATTTGCTTGTGAGGACTCCAAGACTCGTTTTAGCGAGCAACTCGGTGCGCCCGTGACTGCCCAGCTGTTCCTCGAAAGATGGCGAGTACAAATTGTAGCGCTGTGGGCTGCTCAAACAACCCGCTGCGCAACTCGGAGGTGCGTTTTCACAAGTTTCCAACGGACCGGAAATTGGAGAAGGTGTGGGTGAACGCTGTTCGACGAGTGGACTTTGGACTTCGGCGTTTACGCGCCCGAGGAAAAAAGAACAAAAAAACAGACGTGTACAGCACAGCACACGTGTGTTCGGGCGCCGCGGCCCACGCCGGAGAGCCTCAAAGCTTCGTGTCGGGGACTGACCCGCAGCACGAAAGCGAGAGGGCCCCCAGTACTGTACGTCACTGGCAGCGCGGCGTAGAGCAACGCCGCTCCATCCACGGAGCCCCAATGACAATTTAGACCTAGCGACGAGTACGGAAGACCCCACGCACGGCGACAGCCCCGAACACCGCACCGAACGAGTTCACAGGTTTTCCAGTTGCTAGCTTTTGGGTATACAAGCGACGAGTACGGCATAGTGCATGCACGGCACCGAACGAGTTCACGGGTTTTCCAGTCGCTAGCTTTTGGGTATACGCACTAACTCTTGCTACATATGCTGGATAACTACCACGTATACAGAATTAAAACAAAATCGGCTTACCTCCTATCTTTAGACGGCTAGCGCAACAGAGGTAGGTGCCGCTCGGCTTGCGTACACGTTGAACGAGAATGATCCTGATGTCACGTTCACATAGCGGCTGATTTCCAGTGTTGCCGGGGCCTCGAGCGGCTAGTTTCGGTTTTGTTGGCCGCGCCCCAAACAAAACTTTGAGGCGTCGATACCTTTAAAGCTACGCACAATAACGAGAAAAAAATTACACCTTGCAATTCAGGGACGCTGAGTGCGCTAAAAACAGTCATAATCCCAAAATCGAAAGTATGGACCAGAGTTGCCCTTTAATAAATAACTTCTTGTAGTTGCATGTTATTTAGATATATAGGGTGTCTCAAGTCACCAGGCTCGATCTAAAATGGACCGTAAAAATTGACGCCTTCACGTAGCAATCTAAACTTTTCGTCAAAGGTGTATTCACAGGTCGGTTTTTTCTTGTGAAATTACAAAGCATAGCTTTCTTTCTGTAAAACATAGGGCCAAGAAACGTGCCAGGGTCAATGGCGGGCAGCGACACAGACGACCAAGTCGGGTAGCGGGGCGAATTTGGTGCTTGTATTGATAAATGGCGCTACCTCCCTAACGAGTCCACTTGCGACCACCATGGTTTATTCAAATGAACATAATCGTTTTGTAATGTACCTTTGGTTAAAAAATAAATGCAGAAAATAAAAGCAAAACGAAGGGAAAAAAAAAGTGTTTGCATAACGACAGTGCTTTTGCTGCCAGCGGATTTCGTCTGCATGTCGTCTGCTTTCTTTCGCTGGTCGGCTACATCTTCGGACGCTGCTCCAGACGCCATCTATCCATACGTGCACCAAATGCACCCGGCAACTCGACTTGGTCGTCTGCGTCGCCGCCCCCCGTTGAGCATGGCAAGTTTCTTGGCCCATATATTTTTACGCGAAGAGGGCTACGCTTTGTAATTTTACAAGAAAAACCGACCTGTGAAATACACCTTTGACGAAAAGTTTAGATTGCTACGTGCAGGCGTCAATTTTTAAGGTCGATTTTAGATCGACCCTAGTGACTTGGGACACCCTATACAATGTGTCAAGACTAAGGGCAAAGCAGGCAATGGGGACGTTTTTTATGACAGTGATTTAAAGTTGGAAAATTCAAAGATTTTAAACCTTTTGGTTGGATCTTGAAACCTCAGGTTCGAAAAAGGTTTGAGCATCTCTAATTAGTAAGTAATGTAAAATACTGGCATTGCAGTGCAATTACCAACACACTGGTTGTTAATCATCCTTGACACCACTGCTTAAATGCAGTGATTAGTTAATCAAACTTCACTTAGGGCCAATCCTCCCAATCATATTTTGGAATGAAGACAGGAGCGCGATTTGAAGGAGCTTGTCCATTGAACATTGAACTTTCTAAACCGTCTGCTTTAACTCTCTACCTCAAAAAATATGTTTCAACATGAAATTTTACCAGCTTGTTCAGACAACTAACGGTTGTCTGTTGACAAATAAGCCCAGGTAACAATTGTGGTAGTGGTAGTAGTAGTAGTAGTAGAACATGTTCAAGAAATCGGTTTATTCTTTGTTTCACTGTCACGTGAATCTGCTTGTGCTCAGGTGCTTTAAAAGCTATCAGTTTTCCACGCACAAAAAAAAAAAAAGTCTGGTAAAATGCATTTTTTGTTAAAGTTATATTTGTGTTGCTTTCCAATGTTAGGCTGGAGTGAACCAGTACGGTCCCCTGGAGCCCTTTGTCATCAAGCACACTGGTAAAATAAGAATTTTATAATTTCATTATTTACGTTAGCGCAGTCGGCCACTTTGTACGAATATCTCCAACCTCATTTCATTTTCAGTGCCCGAAGCATCCCTGTGCGAAACCGCCAGTGTAAGATTTCACTTTCACCAACTTTTTTTCTTTCTTTTTTTTTTAGCAGTTTGGAATTAATTTCTCCGAGTTTGTTTCTACATTTATTTTATTATTATTTTTTTCTTTTGCAGGGAATTGAGGCATCCGTCATTCAAGTCATTCGGAAATGAACAACCGAAAACTACTATGGCCTCCGTCGTTTTTTATAGCGCCCTTTCCTGGCTTTTATTGGCCGTTTTAGCCTTGTCGGATTAGTTGTCTGGCTACTTTGGGCCAATTGAAGAATTCCGCCTTTTTCTGCTACGGACGACATCGACGATAATATTATATGATAGCAGCCGCCGCTTCTGTGCGAGCGGGACTGTCTGCGCTAGTAGTGTAGAGAAGTTTGTTCTTAACTTAAACTCAAAAGTGCATGATCGTAGTTGGTTGCTCCAATTTTGAGCAAGATGGCGGCACCCAAAATGATCGACGGCGCCCGTGTGCTGGTTGAAGCACTGCGGAAACAGGTTTGTCTAATTTTCCGGGTTTCGGTTGTGTTAGCGACGCACGTAAATTCGCCCGTGTCCATTTTTTTTAAATTCTTTTTCACCGTTTCTTTTGTTTGTGCACTTGGATTTTATTTCTATCGTTCGCATATTTAGCCTTTCTAATGCAGCGGTTGAATTGCCGGCTCGAGTTGCTAAAAGTTTGGCGGGCGCTCGCTTGCTGTGACAACCACTTTGAGCACTTTAATATAATCGTCAAGTCTGTATTTATGGTAATATGCTTAGACAAAGGCAAATCAGTGTGCCGCTCGACATTGGATTTTGTTGAACGCTAAGTACACTGTAAACGGGTCAACACACTTGGACCCAAGGACTGTTTGTTGCTCCAATCTCCCCTATCGCGCGCTTGCGTTGACCGATAGCCGCTGCAGCCATCACTCGACCTGTTTGTATTTATAAATTTTGCATGCGGCGATTTTGCAGTTGCGACATCGCTCGTGCGGCAGAAAAGGCATGCTGGAGGCTTCGGTGCTCAATGCCGCAGCTGCGAAATCGCAAGCAAAATCGCATCATGTGAATCAGGACTAGTCGGGCAGTTACAAGACTCACGCTATGTGGCATTTCTTTGTATCTGTTTTATTTCCAATCGCCTGATCAGATAAACGCCTGTGTAATGACATCAACGTAAAAGATAGGCCAGTACAAATTGCGTACGGTAGTATGGTGTCATTGCAAGCTGCAGCGTTTAAATGGTAAGCCAATAATCATGATTGCTGCACGATTTGTGAAGGGAGAGTAACACCATCTTAGTCATATTTTAATCTTATACTCCCTGTGTGTTCACTACATGATCTCTATTTTTGCACATCATTCTATGCTCTAATAAAACTGAAATGCTTGAAACGTCCCTTGCTTATCACTTGTTCATGATGGCATTAAAGCAGGGAACAGTGAATTTGAGTGTCTTGTAAGCCTCGCCATTATTCATACATATATGAAACGTCGCACAAGTAAACCATGTTTTCTTATTTGCTCTTTCTTTTCTAAAACATGTTATGCCACAAACTGGCAAATTTTACTCAAAGCATGTTTGGGCTAGGAAGTAAACCTGGCAGGTGACTTGTTGACTTGGTCTAGATTACGTTCCAGGACGGAGGCCATTGCCTGCGGGCGTGAATTACAGGGGGCGCCTCTCGAGCTATCATCGTCATTGTGACGTCGTGGGTAGGACAGTCTAGGACAGACCGCGCAGATCCTTGGATCCCTTGGCTCGTCAGCTCGCTTCATGTGCTGTTTGGGTAACGCGCGGCAAAGCCTGTTTCATGCACTCTGTTTATGTAGTGAAGTGATATTCGTAGTAGGACCTTGAAACCGTGGCACGCATAGTCATGCTAACAAACACTTTTGGTGCTAAGGTGTCGAAGCGCTTGGAGGGTGGTGTGCTGTTCTGTACACCAGTACAAAAAGCTGGATGAAGAAAAGAGAATATCCAGTGCTTTACGCCACTACAACATCTACCACGGCGATTAGGGTGTATGTTTTATTATGATTCAGACAAAATAATACTGAGAAAGGAATGTCTCATCAGATGAAAAATGGGAAAGCGAAATTCGAGAACCTCTCGAGGGCATAGTAAACACTTCAGTGAAAGTGACTTTGTGTATCCTGTTGGCTCCAATGTGTTCTGCGAGCGCTGGTCTCTTATTAGTTTCAAGTTGATTCCTTTTTGAATTTTGTAAACCAGTAAACAAACATTTTCTCAAAAGAACTGGCATGAAGAGGCAGTGACTGGCTTCCGGAGTATTTTAATTACATCCCTGCTTAATCACCCAGTTGACGCGAAACGTGCGAGACCCCCTCGCAATCGAAGTCTTAAATATAGTAAGTTGGCGACACTTAATGTCCCAAGAAATGAGGTATATACTTGCTATGAATTACTACCGTATGTTTAATTTTGTGGGCCAAAATGCACATAATGCGTAACATGCTTTTCAGCAAGCGATTTTTAATTTGTCAACAATTCTTAGTAAAGATTAGAATAAATGAATCAATTGCCTCAATTTGCCGGGGCATATGTCTGACAATTTAAGAATTCATGAAAATTTATAATTTTCTTTTGAGCAAAAGTTGCGGTGAAGCAAACTTTGCCACATATTTGATGCGGAAGCAGCTATGCGTCAGTTGCTGACGAGCATTTGCTCGTCAGCAACTGTTGAGTCACACTTGGATACAAGCGTCTGTATCGGCAGGCTCATTGTAGCTAAAACAAGTGTGCGACGCTTTGCAACCCAACTGTGCGCACTTGCACAGCTAAGAGGACTGCACGTCGTTTACTTTAGTGAATGCAAAACCCTTTTCTATAGAAACTTTCACGGATTCGAAAAAACAACAGTCGGAGGCTGTGAATAGCCCTGATCAGAGTGTCCAACCGGAACCGAACCGTTATTTTTAGCTGAAGCGGAACTGAACCAAACCGAAGTCTTTGCCGCCATCTTGGAACTGAACCAGAACTGAACTGGAAAAAAAATATAACAGTAAATGGTTCACGGTAATTTTTTTTTTCTTCCAAAATAAGCGTTTGGGAAATGAAAATTTTGCAGCTGTATTTTTATGTAGTGATCAAATTGTCATATACTGAATTGCAATGCATAAGAAATTGTATTTTGGTGGCGCTTTTATTGGCACAACGATTAATCATGTGTCACGTGACGTCTTGGTGTAAAAAAATGATGTCAAATAATGTCGCGTCATGTGGCATTGTGATGTAGTCGCGTGACTCACTGCATCAAGTCGACTTACATTGAGAGCGTCACTATATTTATGAGCGTTGTCGAAACCATGAGGTCACATGGCATCCCGACTTCTAACCGTCAGTAACATAACACCGTGACGTACTCAATAGTCATGAACCTGAGTCAAGTGCTCGGGTTTTTGACAGTCAGCATTGCCAAACATTCGTGTTGGCTCATGTTCAATCAAAGATGAAAATAACGGAACTCTAACAATGGTCTAAAGCTCAACCCATGCTTTATTCTTTGCCAACCCCAGTGCATGACTATAATGAACACTGATGGTAAATAATTAGCATCAGATCATGTTGCCGCTTGTTCTTATTGCGAGCTGGAGGGAAAAGCTGTTTCTTTCATTTATTTTGTCTGCGTCTGCCATTGAACGGGGAGGAAAACTAATGGGTGTTTTTGCAAGTTATCAACGTCTGGGATTAGTTCTTATTAGTATTTACTGAAGGTACAAAAATTGTTGCACGACCCATGTTACAAAACACATCATTGAGGCACCCAAACATGTTTTCGTTGTTGCTGTACTCTGTCAAAAAGTTGTCCCCAAGAATAGAAGCATTGAAAGGACTAAATATGACTTATTAATCTGACGATAAATAGAACTACAATTGTGTACGGGAGGGATACCAGAAAAGAAGGATCCTGGTGGCCTCGGAGGGACAGCCGAACGCTGGTAGCCACTCAGTCTCACAGGAGTTTCGTTCTCAAGTCCTTCCCCAAGCTTTGACCACCTCCGTATTTTGTTTGAACTTTTGGGCGCAAAATAAAAGAAATGGAGAATTACTGTAAACAAATGACACAAATATGTTTGCCGATTTGACACCGTGCAACGGAGGATAAAGTCCCTCAGAAAAACAAATCCGGAGAAGCTACGAAAAAAGAAAGGGGGGGGGGGGGGTTGAAAACATACTGTGTTGTAAAAACTCCTCTGCTCCGCAACTTCGGTACAGACCAGACAGCGTGATCCCGGCCGTAAACTACTTTGTTTGCAAAATCACTCCTGCCAGAAAGCGCGCTTTCATTCCTCCCGACGCTCCACCACACCAAGCAAGAATAATTTTTGTCTCTCGAATACATGACTTGCACTGAGCGCGAAATGGTGTACCAACTTGTTTTTGAGGGGGGGGGGGGCAAACCAGACTCTCTCTTCCCCCCCCCCCCCCAGGCCCAGGGGGCGGTGCCCTTGGTATCCCTTGGGCGCCACTGGCCAGTGTTTGACTTGCCCAGTGGTGGCTGTTTCAGGGGGGGGGGGGGGGCAAGAGACATGTCTTTCCCCCCCGCTCTGAGAACTGGGGAGGCAAGCGCTCCCCTTGCCCCCCCGGTTGGTACGTCAATGCTGAGCGCGAACTTTTTTCAGCATGCATTCACACCACTGAATTTTATTTTCTCAGCAAGAACAAGTTGCAATAACCTCCAGCATATAGTGCAATGATGTCAAGTGCAAACAACGTTAAGCAGGTTAGTTTTCTGGTGAAATGCTATGTTCTCAACGCTAGAAAAAGTGGGTGCCCAAAGTGTAAAGTTGTGCAGTATATATAGCAGTCTCGCGATGATACGTGGCAGCCTAGTAACATGTTAGAACGTGCGTGACTGATAAACACAGTTGTAAAGTGAGGCCCTAAAACAAGTGCACATAAAACCAAACATAACATTAGCCTCTCGAGACAGTATCTTGCGAAGTTTCGAGCTAGTGCAAACCGATGTCCAAATGTAATTTATATTAGAAATATATTGTCTGTCCTTAGTGCATTTTATGTTGTGGGATGGTCACAGGTGGTGGTAACCGAAGGGTTCAGTGGCGGTCTCGAATCAGGAGACGCCAAGCCTACTCCCACACCCCGCAGCTTTCTCTCGAGAACACCGCTACGGGCGGGTCCGAACGTCAGCCGCACAGCTGATCGCTTCTCTAAAAAGGAGGAGCACGTACCACAATAGGACTGGGTCCAACGGTGTTTATTGGAACACCAAAAGACACACTGTCCCAAAACCCCCGCGCCGACAAGGTCAGATGAAAGGCTCACCCTGTCGACACTGTCCCGAGAGCGAAGTCCAGAGCGGGCAAAGGAGGCCCTTCGCAACACGTCCGACCTCTAGTCGCATCCGCGGGAGGAGTCCCCCACGTTCCCGAAGTCAGGCACACGCGTCGACCTCCTTCCCCCGCGGGCGTCGTCCTCACCCAAAACAACTAGGTTCCCGGATGAGCGGGGGGACGGAAAAAGGTCCCCCCGGGAGAGAGTGAGGAGGAGAGCCCCTCAAGCCAGGCGGCTCTCCTACGCTTCACGAACAGGTTGGAACTCACGGCAGCCAGGACGAGCGTTCCGAACCACGGCCGTTCCGAACCAGGGCGACCAACGGTCCCCACTATCGTGTAATTGGGATTATCATTGCATGCATCTGCATGTATTTCTCTGTGCATTTCATGCATTTGCCTTCAGGTCTTTTATGTGAGCACACAGTCCTTTCTGGCATACCCCGCGACCCGGTGTTTCACACTGCAAAACGGCAAACAAAAAAAAAAAAAAAAGCTAGTTTCCGTAGACTCAACAGCTGGCGTATTTTCGAATATCGTCCTCCTGTGTCGGTCTCGAGCTGTTATGTGAACTTCATACACTCAAAGTTATTGATGATAATAAAAGTTCCTGCCTGAAGATTTGACACCATAAATAAAGGCCCAATCATTCTAAAGATATTCGCCATTTTTTTTTTTTTGTTCGGCAACAAACTCGGTGCCGCCATCTACTGGGTAGCACCGGCACACTTCCGGTTCACATATTTTTTCTAATTTTTTACTCGTCATTCTTTTATCGTAATAGTGAACTAAGTCTGACAGCGCTATAAGTGACCATTTCCAGGAGATAGCGTGTATATTTGATTTCACAAATACTGTGAAACCCGCCGTTTAGTTCATAACCGGAAGTGATAGGGGTCTATTTGCACACTGGCATCACCACGTTTCAACTCGTGCGAGAAAGAGCGAAAGAGCACCTCTAAATTATCTGAAATATGTTTGCAAATCTTTCCCGGCGTTTTTATCTTCGATAAGCACATCTATAAGTGATTCGGGAGAACCTTCAACAAATTTTTGGTTATGAAGTTAATTTAAATAACTGTGTTTCTGACAGATATTTAATTTCTCATGACATACAGAATAGAGCACTGCACGGGCCGAAATTTCTAAGCCCGGCCTGACCCGGTCCGGTACAGAAATTACTTGAACCCGACAGAATATTTAATTATTAGGCCCGACCCGGCTGAGTAGAGACTAGAGCACTGCACGGGCCCGGGCCAGGTAGCACATATTTTCTCGGGCCCGGGCCGGGCTCTGGCTTGAACAAAAAAGTTTTCGGGCCGCGGCGGCCCGGGCCGTGCCTGGCCAATCTTGTGCCGTAAATCATAAATTGTTGATAGCAAAAAATTTGCTCATTAATCTTTTAGGTTTATTGAAAACAAAAAAAAACGAAGTGCAGAGTCACTACAAAGTCGTTAAAAATAATAACAAAAAGGCGTCTTGCAGTTAAAAAGCCTTCAAGCTTTTTCCGTGTGAGCGAGGGTTCAGTGTTAGAAATTGTAAACAAAATAAAGTCGCAGTCATATGCTTGTCAACCTGTCTGATTTATCGCTCTCAAAAATATCTAGTTCACTATTAGGAAGATTTAGAAAAACGTACGCTAGCGCTTTGGGTACCCTAAAAATAGCCGTCGCGAAGTAAAACTTGTGGCGATGCTAATTTTAGCTTGCCCAGAGTGCTTGAGTACATTATTCTAAGACTCTGTTATTGTACAGAGCGCGACACTATATTAGCCCGAACTAGCGATCGTCGGTTTTTTATATTTATCTCATTGAATCAAAAGGCTCTCATCAAAACTATTACCGTCTTTGGAAGTGCCCATCTGGGCCACAAACCTGAGCGTATACTTTGGTACCTACTAACAGCATTTTGGAGTAAAATTCGGAAAGAGCCAACGTCGTGGTCGCGGTATCAGTGTCGCGCAGTGTACATAGTCCGTTTCGCGCTTGCACATTTGGGGACCATCCTTGGAAAAAAAAAAGAAAACCGTTTTAAGCGGTTAAGTAGGAATATATTACGTTTAATCTTGTCTTAAGGGGTTGTATTGTAAGAATATGTTGACATGTAAAGCTATCTCTCAACATATTCTTAAACAGAAAAGGTGCTGCGCAGACCAGGGTTAGAACGATGGAGACTTTTTGCGAAGAGGTTGCAATGTGCAGGGCCTTATAAAAATAGATTGAAACGGGAAGCGTTCAAACGCAAAGGGTGTTTCGGAAACTGGTTCAGACAAGAAGGGCGTTTAGGGAATGGTCGAAACAGGACACATTCAAACGGGAAGGGCGTTTCGGGAACTGGACGGGTTCAAACAGGAATGGGTTGTTTCGGGCTGCACCCACCGTGCCGGGTCGGGCCGGGCCACGAAACTAAAAATTCTGTCGGGCTTGGGCCGGGCCCTGGCTGTGTCTCTACCGGGCCGGGTTGGGCCGGGCCTAGAAATTCCAGCCCGTGCAGTGCTCTAATAGAGACACTGTCGGGGACCGGCTCGAGTCCGACAGAATTTTTAGACAGATGTCCGGCCCGAGCCCTACAGTCTTTTTTTTAAATACAGGCCTGAGCCCGGCCCGAGCTCGACAGATTATAAACGTGAGTCCCAAAAAGTTTTCAGGATTTAACCTAAAAGCTTTCTACATTTTCTTTTATCCTCTTGAAGGCTTTCCAAGTGCAATATGTTTTTTTTTTTTTTGTGAACGGCACTGTAGGGATTTTGCACTCTGTTTTCAACAACGGTTGTATGTGTCTGTGGTCTGGACAAAAACAAAGTACAGAGGGTGGCATGGTGGAACTAAGACGATTGCCCACACAGGCAGTCAGAAAGTGACCAATTAAGTAGCTGGAATGTCGAGTAGAGTATGAAATAGTACTTCGTTCTATCTAACGAAAAATCACCAATCGGCAACAGATGCTTATTTGCATATTGAATTGACCGCCATCTTGTAAAGCTCGGACTTCAAACGCCAAGCTATGTCGAAAATGTTCACTTGGGTACGCGCTATTTTAGGCGAGATTCTTGGAGTATGAAGGTTCGGTATGGATTAGAGTGAACAATTTTGATTACTCGTTTCAGTGTGATTATTTGCTTGCATCACGGTGGTGAGTGTAAACAATTTGGTCAGGAAAACAAGCGTTGTGATGGCCGCTCAGTGTTTCTATAAAAGGTAGACTGAAAGAGCTTGTCCTAAAAGTTTGTTGACATTTTCAAAATAATATTGCTTTTAGCCCAGCTGTGTTGTCATGATATATATTGTGAAATGTATTTCGTAAACTAGATTCACGATATATATGATGAGAACGTGCCCCCTTTATGATTGTATGCAGGCACTGTAATTAATTCCTACATTCAAGAGCACAACCAGAATTCAACCTTCAATGCTGCGACGCAAGGTTGTACCAATCATGAGTATTTTAGGTGACCTACCAGACTGATCACCTTTCCATTCAGGCAAAATATATGCAACTGAGATAAGCAAATATATGTTTACTCGTATAAACATGACATTTTGTGTGTTAATCTAGCTTTTCTTTTGCTGTTTCGTCGAAATTAGATAATGCAATTTCTTATTTTTGCTACCTGAAAATAAATGAGGATTGTGTGAATGATAAAAAGCTGTGCGGACAGCAAGTAGTCTGCTTTTTGCGATAGAGTTACGATGGTGTCAGAACGACGCCGAGCTCTGATTTGCTTTGATCGAAAGGATAGTGGGTACACCTCAATGCTAGATGCCTTGAGGTCTACCCACTATTTTTTTTTTTCAATCAGCCAATAAAAGCTTTGCATTCTGACTTCATCGCAACCCCTGTGCAAGAAGCAGACAAACTCGCGCTCCGCATATGGTTACTCGTCTCACGGTTGAAATAGTGCCTATTGCCAAAACATTGTGGATAATACATTCTTAATTTAGCGGTTCAAACTGTTTCCAACTATTATTTTTGCTCCCCGGAACTGAACCGAATGCCGTGAGCCCGAACCAGAACCGATAAAAATGGCTGTTCGACACTCTGGCCCTGATGCATGCCGCGCAAGCTGCAATGTGAAGCACCAGGCTTGTTTTTGAACATTCTAAAGTTTTTTTTATTATAAAAAGCAACTTTGAGGCACTGTTATTGATTAGAAAGATCACCCACAAAAGTGTCATACACATTTCTTTAATAATAACTAAACCGTTTTTAATCGGCATAGATGCGAACTAACAAGGCCACTCCGTGCTTTGACTCAACACGTCTGCTCGCATCCTACCAGCTCCATTGCAGGAGGGTGCCTGCGAGGTGGCGCCACTACAGTTCCTATATAGGCTTCCTACGGGGGCCAGAGTTGCGTGTTCAGCCATCTTGAAATCCCAAGTTATGCTGGAAACCCACTCCTCGCACTTTGCGGCCGGTCATGTGACTGAATTCGGCAAATAGCGGTGCCGTGAGCGGTGCCCCGTGTGCACCCCTGCGCGTGAAAAACAGGAAGGAGGAGGAGGAAGCAAAAGCAGAGGAACATACGCCGGGACACATGGAACGTCAGCAAAGCGACCGTATCGGTAACTTTCCTGCATGGCATAGGAGTCTTTGCTCTTCACGTGATCGATCTCGGTGAATAGTGGTGCGGTGACACGTGGAAAACGGACGCACAACTCCGTCTCTCGTAGGGAGCCCATACAGGAACTTCAGGCGCCACCAAAACATCTCGTCGCCAATAGTTCTTATTCTGATCCACAATGTAGGTGACACGCTGTAAAAGAAGCCATCACTTCCTAATGTCAATTCGTGAGAACACTTCAACAGTTCTTTCGTGGAAAGATTTATCTTTTGTAGAGTTTCGGGGATCCTACGACTGCTGCCTTGGGCTGCTCTGAGGCAAAGGTCCGGCCTTTGGATCCCCAGGTGGTGGGTTAGAATCCTGGCCAGGGGCCCACAATTTGACGGAAGGCTTATTGCGGAGAAGGCAACCAAGATTTCAGTTGCGCATCAAAATACCTCCTGGTGGCTGAAATGTGTTCTCAGTCCTCTGCTGGGGCATGCCAGATGCCCTACATTGTTTTGCCACGTAAATCCCTCAAATTCGTTCTTTGGGGATTCAACGACTTCCGGCGAGTTATAACTATTCAAGTTATATGCAATTTCAGTTGCACGATACCTGATGGTAGGCTACATTAAATGTTTTTGGGTGCCTCCTGATGGTCCTCGATGCAAATGGAGCATTAATTCACTGTTTTCCTACTTTGTCTGTTAAGTGACTTCATGGCTGCAACAAGTCCTCTATACTTGGTGCCACTTTTTTTGGGCTACGTTGTGAAAGCTAGCCTAGCTTCCACAGTGCTCCAAATCTGTCAAAGCTAGTTGCACGAGCGCATGCAAATGAGATGCAAAGGAAAAAGGCGCTTGCTCTGGAAGCAGTGTGGGCCGGCTGCACAGTGGAAGCTATGCTAGCTTTGACAATGTAGCACAAAGTAGTTGAGGCAAAATATAATTGTCTGCACAGCTCTATAAAACAGAGGGCTTTTGTTGAGACAGAAATAATTGGTGTTCATACAACACAGGTCAAATGTAGCAGCTGGAATCCTTGCTTGATAGAGCGACATAGTATTTTTGTGCTACCCAGCTGCCGTCCGATTTAAAGCTGCAGAAAAACTCGTTCATATAAAGGAGGACTTGCCGTAGCGTTTTGTTAATCTGCTATGCTAAACGCTAGGTTTTCCAATGCATATTGGAGAACCTCTCCTTGCATTCGCACCTTTAATTCTGAAGAAAATCGGCTCTTTTTTTGGTGGAGTTCTGCACCTTGAACAAGCGATTCACATTCACTTGGCATGAACTTTCTTGTGCAACAGTGTTGAAACTAGTGTAGCTTCCACGGTGCTGCATTAGCCCCATGTGCAGCAGCCGCTGCGCGTCATGTGACTTTGCCTCTCGTCTCCTTCGCGCACACTCCCACGCAAAGGAGATGCCAAACAAAGCGCTCGCACAAGTAGCCTTGACAACGTTGTACAAGAAAAATTGACGCCGAGTATAGCTACAGATGTGATAGGAGGTTTTATATAGGTAGTCGTGTTTGCTTTGGTCCTTGGTCCCATGAGGAGCCTTGTTTGTCCACAAATGTTGCCTGTTTGCACTTCTCCAGACCTGTAAAGTAGAAAAAGCTATATACTAAAAGGCTACCCATTGAGTAGCTTTGGACAAGAAGCCTTGATCAAGAGTGCATGACTTCCACTGTACAAATGCATCTGTGGAGAGCTATCGACCCCTCTGGTCTTTGCAGCCCATGTACCAAAAGTTTCGTCTCGCTCTAGACTGAGGGGTTCCTAATTTTGTGTTTTGTAACTCTCCTGTAAACAGTATTGCTTTACCTGTGCTATCATCTGGCAATACACCATTTTCCGAAGAAGTGGTGCCCCCTGTCGGAGTCTTGGTTCGATGATGTCTTGGTAGGAAACTCCAGGAAACAAAAGGGTGCCATTGGAAGGAGATGGGAGAAGCTTTTTTGGTGCAAACTTGGGGGCAAAAGATAAGCCCCAATGGGCACAAAAGTGATGTTTTGGGAACTCAATCTAGGTCACCCTGACTGAATGGACCCAACAGGATTTAGCTTCGTTGATGTTTGTGCTTGCTCGTTCCACACCCAGCAATTTCATACCGAAAAATTCTCAAACTAGGTATTCGGAAAACAGTGGATTAGACCTGATCTACCTACCATAGTAAATCAAACCTACCTTAAGTAAAGTTGGTAATCTTGCTGTAGACTGCCCAATTAATGGTAGTTATCTCAAAAAGTTGAGATAACTACCATTGATTTGGGTAGTGAAAAGCTCAATTAATACTCAAATGATGACCACTAATCTTTATTAAGAAAAAGGGCTGATATTTTAATGCTGGTCTTGTTTCCGCACATATCGCAGCTGTCCCTCCCCAGACAAACTAGCGGCTTTGTCTTGGAACTCTGGGAAATTGTTTTCAATTGAAATTTATAGCTTGTATCCAGATTGCACTGGATTCATCTGCTACATCAACTTCTTTGTGCATTGCTAGCAAGGCAAGCAAGCAGGCACAGGTTTGTAGCCCGCACCTGCAGAAAATAAACATATATTGTGAATTTTTTTTTCTTGGGCTTACTTTTTTATTCAGCATTGGGAAAGCTTGCCCTGCGAGGTACAAAATGTGTGCATAGTATCACTCATTAAATGTAAGATTATATTTAGGGTACCTTTCTCTTCTCAGTACCATTGTCAGCAGAAAGCTACATTAGAAGAAACTAATAAAAAAAAACAAAAAGTCTCCATATTATAAACTGAACACAAAAGTGTTTCAGGACTAGAACCCCACAGAATTCCGGATGTGGCCTCTACATACACAGAGCATTCACCATTCAAGACTTCCTGTTGACACCGCCATTGAATAGTCAAGGATTGGCTAAGGTGACGAGATTGCAGGTGCCTGAAACCATGTTTTAGGGCTCCATTACATTTGCATGGAAGGTGCGGGCTGCTCCTCCTGGTCAAGGGGAGGAATCATACTTTTGGTTTCTGGGCTAAGTGGCATAAGCTACCGTCCGTTGTAAAGGGTACAGCCATTGGCATTCATTCATCCGGTTCAGCTGCTGTCTGTCCATACAGATTAGTGGTCGATGGATGGTTCTGCCAGCACACCCTTTAAACAATGTATTCTGATCTGTTGGATCACTACCATGCTTTGTGGGTAGACCGGCTGTGCTATTACTAACGGTGCCCTTGTGGTGGCTGATAAAGGAAGAAGTTGGAAGATGTGCACTTCAGTCGTTGGCAGAATGCCCAGGGGTTTAATTAAGATGTCATTACAATTGGAGGCACAAACTGGACATCAACTTTTGCCGTGAACTTGAGTCCAGTCAATCGTTCAGCGTGCATTCGAGTTGGTGCGCCTATTGCAGGTTCTTTTTGTGCAATAGCCTGTTTGTATCGGAGAAACTAGGATGAAGCGTGTGAAAATATGATGGCAAGTGAAGAATAAACTTCCATCTGCCATAAACCTACCAAGTTGGCAATGTCCAGTTCTAATAATGCAGCATTTTCATTCCTGCTGTGAAAAATTTGTCCAAAGCCTGAGTGTACTTCTTTGTGTTGTAGAGTCATGTATTATGCAGTCATGTATAATATTTGTTAATTTCTCTTTTTTCTTTTTTTCTTTTTCTTTCTTTTCTTCGCTTTTTTTACCTATTTTCACATACTTTCTTTGCTTCGTTTTCTTTTGTGCACCACGCTGAAGGCGTCATGCTGTTTGTGGGCACGTATCAAATAAATAAATAAATAAATTATTGTAACAATTAATGGGATACTCCGGCGATTTCTTCATCGTCTCGGATTTGCCTGAAAATTTGCTTAACACCAACGTACAACACTGAAATAGTATCCCAAATATTTTTGGGATACTAGTTCTAATTAAAATATTTCTCGGATTTTTTTTTTTTTTTTTTTTTACCGTTATTGATCTAACAATTTTGGTCCTGACAGTATTTTCACACTGAAAGTCTCTATGGAAACAGCGAAAAAGTGATGCCAGCGGAAGGCAGGGGTTCACTCTTTGGAGGGCAGAATTTGTTCCCCACTGATTCCAAGCTGTTTTATGGTGTCAAATGAATCTTTGGAAGCTTGCTCCAGGTACCCGCGCACCAGCACTGAACAAATGCTTGGCATAGTCTATTTTTTAGACTGCTTGCTCTACCGGCAAGCCTGCCTTCTACTAACACTGAAAAGTGCAAGTATATATTTGAATGTTGGTTTTTGCAACATTTTCATTTGCCAGTTTCACAATAACTATTATAAATTTCGCAATACTAAATAGCGTACCAAAAAGGGTAAATGCTGGGGGATTGAAAAAATATAGTTAGTAAGGGTAGCTAAAAAAAAAAACGCAGGAGTACCGCCACTAGATATGGCAACAATATTTTAAAAGGGTCTGTTATTGCAGTCTGCCGAGGGTCACCAATCATTATTTCTGCCATCCCTGGCAATTTAAAGTTACTGTTTCACTGCATCTGTGGTAGCCAAATAAGAAGCAGAAGTTGGCACGAGGGATTTGAAAACAAACCTGGGAAGCCTCAAAACAGCAGCCAACCATTTCCTACGGGACTTGTCTCCGGGGGTCTCATCTACATTAGACAGTAAGTGTTAATCGAATCATTGACTGGAAGTTAGGGTTGCTGGATTCTTGCCGACTGTTGGAGCTTTCAAACTCCTCTTTTTGAGCTCCCTGTGGTATGGATCGAGCCTGGTGTCGGAATACAACCTGGGTATGCAGCTCGTGTACACTACGTAAACTCCTTGCATTCTTGGGGTCTCTGAACCGATCTAGAAAGCTTTATAAGTAAAGTTGGAGATGCTAACGGCGAAGAGCATTGGTTGAATATGCATTGAAGTGCAGTGAAGCATGTAGCATTTCCAGGTAAAGTCACCGACAAGGTGAGGACAGCAGGAAGAAGCCTCTGTTGTCCCGACTCTAGTGCAAGCTTGCCGCCTTCAACAATGCTTCGGTGTATCGTGCACCTCGAGCGCGCTCGGGGGCAAAGCCCAGCAGAAGGCGTGGAATGCGTGCTGGAGGCCGGGCGTTTGAAAGTCACGCCCTGCCGTGCCTTCATAATGTCACGTGGCAGCACGGTATCATGTGACAGATGGACTTGGTGAGTGGGTCACTCTCCGAGCAATCATTGGCGATGGTTTCTCCCCGTAAGGGGCAAGGTACATAAGTATACATTATGATTCGATGTCCATATTGCAGCTCTCACTGTGACTTTACTGTGGATTCATACGGGACTGCTCATGTTTCATTACACTTGTGTCTCCATGCGAAAGGTGCAATAGGGAATCAATGTAGAGTTTGCAAAATGCTATAAAATGCGGGATTTTGCTTCCAGGGTGTGGAATACATGTTTGGCGTGGTGGGTGTTCCCGTGTTTGAAGTCGCCCTGGCAGCGCAGCAGGCCGGCATCAAGTTCATCGGCATGCGCAACGAACAGGCGGTGCGTGGCTCCTCTTTCTCCCAGTCCAGTGACTATCTCCTGTGCGTTTCAGCAAACCATGCTATTTCCGCAGCATTATTAAAATGCCAGTGAGCATTCATAAAAAAAGGCTAAAATTACAGGATTTCTAGAGACATAAAAGTTGTAGCAGGGATCGTTTCATCAAATCTTGCTATGCTTTGAGATAGTGTGCTTCAACTCTGTGCTTAGGCAACATAAAATGCAGGTTGAAGATGTATTCCATCTTGGTAGTTTCTATGCAGCTATAGGAAGCATTTCTGTCTCGTGGCAAGGTGAAGCCGAGAAAGGAGAAGCTCCAATAAAAATCTTAGTCGGCAACTTCGCTGTGCTTCCTGAAGCATAAAACTGGGAAGCAAGGCCAGAGAATGTTTGGTTAAAGTTGAAAGCGTATCCCATGTCTTGAAGCTTGGTGGGACGTTTTCTGCCAGTTCTACCGTCTTCTGGTGAGGTTCGATGGTATGAAGTGGGAATGAATAAACACATCTTTGTTTGTGCGTTTCCATTGCCTTTTCTGTTTCCGAGTCTTGTGCTCAGTTTGAGCCTCAGCAGCTTCTAATTTTGGCTTTTTACTCCCTGTCTGCGCTGGGGACAGGCTAGCTATGCTGCGGGAGCCATGGGATACCTTACTCGCAGGTAAGGGCTCTAAAGTTCAATTTTTGGCAGCTGAGGTTGTTAGGTTCATAGAACTACTGTTCAACAACTATTAGAATTATGGGCATAACATTTCGTGCTTTGCATATGGTGTAGAATGTTTGGTTTCATGGTGTAAGAATGGCGAGAAAGTGTGTGGGCATTTTATCTTGGGGTTGAAGGGCAAGGCCGATTACCTAAAAAGAGGGATGACGCGAGAAACAAATCAAGGCAGTGTCTCTAGGGAAAGGCATATTAAATAGATGCAGACATTGTAGCAGGAAAAGACTCACTAGTTGCGCACAGCATTGTCAAGGGTACAGGAGCAAGAGGTAACCCGAGTGCATGGAGAGGAGGGGAAGAGGAAATCTCTCACCTGGACCGTTTTATAAACCCCACATTGCTTTGCTCCCCTTCGGAGATTAGCTTGTTACTCAAAGTCCATACAAAAACAAGGATTTCTCTCTTTCTCTCGCCGTGGCTTTTGCAGTAAGGTGCCCAACTAGTGTGATATGAGTTACAGTGCATCTGTTGCAGGTTGTAAGTAGTAAAAGTTTACAGAGTTCTGCTCTGCATACATCAGCTGGTCATTGCAGAAAGCTGAAGCTTTGCCAGAAAATGATGCTAGCACATCATAGAAGTTTCAGGCTGTGTAATTTCACAATACCCCAATTTAAAAGTAGTTAAAGAAAAACACTTGTAATCAGAAATTGGCCAGGGCATTAATTGGCAGCAGACTCTATTCATCTCTGTATATTTGCGAGACCTGGAAACACTATTCTTTACTAGCCCGACACATCCATGCTTGAGAACCACTGTTCTAGGAAGGAGATGTTGTTACACAGTCCGCACCTAGAGAATGGTTGTTAAAAGTGAAAAGGTCATTAGAGGTAATATATACCATTCCAGCTCGTATCTAGTATTCACAAAAGCTTTTGTCACAACCGGTTGTCATAAAATTAAGGCTGCAAGGGTAGAAGCATGGTGCCTGAAATGTGTCTCCGACCGGTGTGTTTGCCTAGTCCTTAAAAGGGGTTAATTGATTTACGCCTGATGCGGTCGCAGAAGTGTTATGCTGCCGCCTGCCGCAATCCTGGCAGTGGCATAGCAGCCAGGATCGACAGCAGCCAACGTTACGATCCATTGGATCGTAACGTTGACTGTTGTCGAACTTAGTGTGAAACGGAGCATAGTGCGTTTTGCACCTTAAAATGTCCTGACAACATTTGGGGGCGTGTCTTCTGTCTTGCGCAGGCCCGGCGTCTGTGTCGTGGTGTCCGGTCCGGGCGTCATCCATGCCTTAGCTGGCCTTGCCAATGCCCAGGTCAACGGATGGCAAGTCGCACCCACCTTCCCCTTTGCGATGGTCTTTAAGAGAATTTAGCCGTACATCCCTCATTCCACAAGGGCTTCACATGGGTTCTGCTCCGAGCATTCCCTTAAAGAATAGAGGAGTTCGCAGGTGCTCCAGGGCTACCTCGTAGATTGTGCCAGTGTGTTCTCTTGTAAGCGGTTTTGCCATATGCGATGCTCCTCAGCTGAAAACATTGCACTCTGCGTTTGGCTCTGCGTCTTGTGCCTTAACCGACATTACAAATTGTATGCGTACGGCCCACTCCTAAAGTATGCCCTAACGGATGTTCTGTTTAAAGTCTGTGTAAATATATAAACTTCAAGCAGACATGGATCTTGAAGCTCTTGTTTCCATTGAGCTGTGCAACAGTGCCACAATCACCACAGAACTTTGGTGTGGAAGCCACTTGTACAACAAAAACATGCGTCGCATTGGTAAAGATTAATTGCTACGTTATTTCACGAAGAATATGTGCTAGCCAGACCAAAATGGGGTTTACTAGCTACTCTATATACATCTGAAAGCGTAGGGGCAAATCGCCAGTTGATGTTCCTACGCCTTCTGAAGGCACTGTCTGAATTGATTCTACGCCTCATAGTTTAGACGTGCATGCACATCATTAGGAGGCAAATGCTCTCACCTTTCTCTTTAATGCATTGAACCCTGTCAAGTGTTCATTTCTAGATGCTCTTGCTGTCAGTGGAATAATTGCTGCGAGAAGGAGGGGGAGAGGGGGTACTATTTCCCCAGAGTGGATAGGTCTGAGAGCCCCTGCCTTAGTATAGATGTGCCTAAAGAACACCATGTACTTATACAGGGTATTTCACAGAACACCGGCCGAATAATTCCTGCAAGAAGTATACGTCGTCAAGAAAAGAAGTTGATGTCTTATTGGTGTTAATTTCTTTCGAATAAAATACTTTCCGATTGGTAACTTTAAAGGTACAGCTTCATTTAGATTCCTTCTGGGCATTATATACAATGACTAAAATCAGCCCACTTTGCAAAAACACGAGTCACGCGCAATGTTTCACGGCGGTCCGAAAAATTACTAAATTCATGCATGTTTTGTCTCTGTGCCAGTGGTTCTGCTCTTAGTATCCAAAGTGCACCACTACCATCTTGACTCCTGTAGCAAAAAAGGCAGTGAAGTGCAAGCTGACAAAATGAAATGCTGTGCTGTTGAATGACATATTGCAAGAGTAAGCTTTGGTTCTTGGGTTCACCTTCATTATGCAAAAGAATCTGTGGCGGTGCATGTTAGTTTTTGCGCTTTGGCCACAAAGAGCAGGACCGCTGACATCAAGATGTGCTCTGATGGAAATCCGAAACCTAGAGATGTGCCTAAATTGGGCGTTTTTTTATTGGAATGCTGTAAAATCTGGTACATGCCTTATATCTTTCTTGAATGGGCTGATTTAGTTATTTTAAACGTTGCCTCAAAGTTATCTAGCTGCTAATTAAAAGTTAATCGCACCGAAATAATTAAAAGCCTAATTATTGCAAATGTTAATAATTTTCTTCTAGCAAAAATCAATACGGCGTCAACTTTTCATTTTCTCTGTGGTGCATCATTTTTATCAGCGACGATTTAGCCAAAGTTTGGTGAGACATAAGAGAACACAAAGCACACCCACAACTGTTTTTAATTCAGAAAGAAAATATAATATAGGCTCCCTCAGACTTCTGGTCATCATCATGGGGGTGCCAAGCTTGTTCGATATCAAAATCATTTTTGATAGCACTGATTGCATAACTCAGGTCATTAGATGCCTGAGTTATGCAATCTACTCCTCTGTGTCAAATTTCAAATGCTTCATAAACTTCTCTGCCTGTTCTTTTTTTTTTTTTTTGTATCTGGCTAGAATTTTAATATCATGCAACACAGGCGAATATTCAGATTTTTTTAATAGTATTCTCAAATAATATGCTATTTGATATTCGCTTTGAGGTGAACTGCGATACTCTCATTTTTCGAGGTGTTGATTGCGGTAAGTTCACCCCGTTGACTGCGCTTCTTACCGAGCACCGGTGCAGTGCAGAGTAGCAACACCTGCGGAGGTCGCTTCTGCGGGCGTGGCTTCTCCACAGCGCACCGGTGTTCGGTAAGAAACACACTCAATGGGGCTAGCCCTCCGAAAAGTGAAAACATTGCAGCCACGTGCTTAGGAGGAGGAAAGCACAGTTTCAAAGTGGGGTGGTGCGCACACACGCCTAGTGTATTTAAAAATAAATACATTTTGTGTGTGTTAATATCTACACTACACTAAAATTTTCTAAACTAAACTGGTTATTATGCGAGAGTATATGTTAGGGGCAGAGATAACCTGACAACCTCCGTTCATTACTCATAATTGTCCTTTTTATTTTGAAATTTAAGAAAAGATACTTGCTATAGCAAGAGGATTTATAAATCCTCTTGATTAGGTATAACTTGGCATTTAATAGTATGTCAAATGTGTTGTTTGCTCGCCATCCCAATGTAGGCTTTGGACTTTCTGAGTCCACAGTCCATAATTCTAGTTTGAGTAAAATTAACTAGCTTAGAAATGGACAAGTGAAAGTTTGGGAACAACCTTTACGTGTTCAACTGGGTTTTTGTTTAGGCAGGGTGCAGTAGTGAAAGGCTTGGAGAAAGTATTCAATTTGAAAATATTCAGCCAGAATTACTATTCGCTGCGCATTCACTTCGAACTCAAAATCCACTGTTCGCACATGCCTTGTTTTCTTACTTTATCTTGGTCCTTGTTGTTTTCGGCGCTTTTATACTTTTTAAACTATGAACAAACCAGCCCAATTAACCAGTTTGTTGTTCCGTGAAACATTTGGTATAGCCACCTCCAAAAGAGTTCTCTGTGCACTTCTGAGAAATGGCACATAAACAGCACTTTTCTGTTTGCTTGAGAGCAACGTTACTAAAACACTCAGTTGGGAAACTCACCCTTGAAACCCGGACCGCTCGCATCCGCCAAGACCAAACTAAATACAATAACAGCGCCGCCCTTTAGTGACAAGTCAAAACATAAAAGTGTATTTATATAGCTACTGCAAAAGAGCACTCCGAGATAACGCCACAGTCCCTCGCACGACTCGACCTGAGCCAACCTGAGTCAATACGTGCAGCCGTGCAGTTCCCAGAGTGGCCGCTGCAAGAGAAATGGCAGCGTTGCAATCGCCATTAGTTCGGTTCTCAAGTACGGGTCGGAGTCGCTTTTTTCAAAGCAGGCTGTATGGCAGTTGTCCCAACTGAGTTGTTCTAGTAACGTTGCTTGAAAGTGATAAGCTCCACTGCCTGACCGCAATTGGTCACCTAAGTCACGACGAGCCGATGACTTGGCAGCGAAGCGGTTTGTGCGAGACACGATGCTTCCTGCAGGCCTATGTTACTGGTGGGAGGTGCGTGCGACCAGGACGTCGAAGGCTTGGGGGCCTTCCAGGAGTGCCTGCAGGTGAGCCCTTGCATTGCAGCCAGGCCTTGAGCAATGTTTACAGCGATAGCCGTTATGGCCTCTTCACTTCACTCGAAATGATGATGAAGGTTGTGTTGACATTGTCATGTGCTTAAAAAGAAAATCCGCTACTGTTCCCTCAAGATTCGATCCCAGGTCCGCCGATTGTAAAACGAGCACGCTACCACAGAGCCATGCCAGCTGTTCCAAAGTGCTGCCTCAAATGTGTTGAAGACGGCTGTGCGTATCACTCACGCAGCGCCTGCTAGATGGCCCCGGTTGCGGTGGGATCGCATTGCATCACCCGAGTCACGCGTCGCGTTTGTCAGGGGGCTTCTGTGTGTATAAAATAAATGAGCGTGTCACTGTCCAAGCAGACGTTGGTGATTGCTCCTCCACGTAAGGTGCAGACCGCGGCAGAAGAAGCGGAGCGCATCATCGCAAGGTTGTCATAAAGTGAACGCAGATTAACTGCAAGATACATCGGGATACATTAGGGTCCGATGAGGTGTCGTAGTTATCCCTGTGACTATGCTGTAGATATTTTGTTCGGTGACCGTTAAAACCGGGATGCTTTCATGCTGCGACAGGTGGAGGCTTGCAGAAGCTACACCAAGTATGCCTGCCGTCCCAGCTCAATCCAGCTCATCCCAATGCACATCGAGAAGGTGAAACATTTTCTTCTTCTGTATTATACTTTTAAGGCCCGTTCACACATGTGCAACCGAGTAAGACCAGACCGGTTTTTAAGCCTCTTGCGACGTCTTAAGCGGATGCGCTGCAGCCGAGCTGGTCCTAAGACGTTGCAAGAGGCTTAAAAACCGGTCTGGTCTCTCTCGGTCTAACTCGATTGCATAAGTGTGAACGGCGCTTTATAGTTCATCTTCTAAAACTGGTTTCCTAGGAACCCAGGGATTCCCCAGAGTACCCCCGAGGGTTCCCAAAATTTCCTAGACCATTTCCGCCCCCGTGTAAAGCATTTTTTGTTTTTGTTTAAGCATTATTTTAGAAGATTTGAGCCACCCACTGATGCATGACTATGAGCCAATCACTCCCCATATTTCCTTCCCCCTTAAGCTGAGACTAGAAGCTCTGCCTTCAGCGCGAGCTTTCTGCCCTTGCTCACACAAGCGTGAACGCGCAGGCACGCGCAACCAAAGCACTGCGGAAGCCAGCGAGCTCGGGCTGAAGGCAGAGCTTTTAGTCTCAGCTTAAAGGCGAAGGGAGTATATTATGTGAATTATTGCATGCTTGGAGGGCCTGCAGGCCTTTGTTCTGCTTTATTGTATCAATGACGAAACTGGGAAGGTTTCCTTGGCCTTCAGTCGAGAGGGATGGGGATTCCTCGGGATCGAAGAGTTTCAGAACACATGTGGTAGATCCTGAAAAATTGTGGTGGACGCTCACTGGTAGCCATTTCTATGGCTTTGGTCTTTGCGGGAAAACTCTAGACATTTTGATATTCTGACTTTCCTAAAAAGTAGGGGACCAACATTTTGATCACATTAGCTGAAGAGCGTGTTGGTAACAATGACTGGCAACAGAAAGAATAAAACAAACTCCGGACAAGGGACAACGAACATTTCTTTCAACTGGCAACAACATGAATGAGCCCAAAAGGACTCCCCGCTATTCAGACCCGCCAAGAAAAAAATGAGAGAAAGGGTGTGAATGAGGTATGTACGTGTTCGCCACCTATAGCGAGCTGCTGTTGTTTGCTCAATAGGTCATGCTCACTATAAGTGGCGAACACGCACATACCTCATTCGCACCCTTTCTCTCATTTTTTTCTTGGCGGGTCTGAATTGCGGGGAGTCCTTTTGGGCTCGTTCATGTTGTTGCCAGTTGAAAGAAATGTTTGTTGTTCTTTGTCCGGAGTTTGTTTTATTAGGGGCGAAGCTCCTTAGGGGCTAGCCATGTCCGTCCGCCGTAGGCCCGGCGTCGGGTGCTCGTGCTTCTGCTCGTGAGATCACGTGCTCGTGAGCACGTGAACGTGAGCACATGCTCACGCTCGTGTAGGGAAAAAAAAAAAAATTGGAAAAAAAAAAAAAATTATGAAAAAAGAAAAAGAAGAAAAAAAAAAAGTAGGGGGTTCCGAGATGCCATCCTATCTGTCTGCTTAAAAAAAGAACATTCTCCTACTGACATGAATAAAAGGCTCAAAGAAAAAGAAGAAAAAAAAGAGTAGGGGGTTCTGAGATGCCATCCCATCTGTCTGCTTAAAAAAAGTAAAAGAAGAAAACCACGCATTCTCCTACTGACATGAATGAAAAGGCTCAAAGAAAAAGAAGAAAAAAAAGAGTAGGGGGTTCTGAGATGCCATCCCATCTGTCTGCTTAAAAAAAGTAAAAGAAGAAAACCACGCATTCTCCTACTGACATGAATGAAAAGGCTCAAAGAAAAAGAAGAAAAAAAAGAGTAGGGGGTTCTGAGATGCCATCCCATCTGTCTGCTTCAAAAAAGAAAAAGAAGAAAACCACACATTCTCCTACTGACATGAATGAAAAGGCTCGGCATGCTGCGGCTCGGCGTCTACGCAGACAAGCACCACCAGAGCTTCGCCCCAAGCAACATCATTCACCACGTGGAGATGCGGTAAATTTTTCTTTCTGTTGCCAGTCAACATTTTGATCTTCCCGGATTCCTTGACCTCCTTGATCGAGCTTCCTATAATTCCCCCTGTTCCTTCATCTGCTCCCCACACATCCCGAGAAATCGAAAACCTGAAAAAGAGCATTGTGAACTGAAAGCTTGTGTTATTTGTCTGACTTTTTTACTCTGCAGTTTTAATTCCTCGAGATACTTTTCGTATTGAACTCTTCCCACAAGTATTCTATGTCCTATAGGGTTTCTTGTTTCCGATATACACCGAACAACTCTGAAGTGTATAATTGCCTAGCCAGTTTTATCAAAATGAGAAAAAAAAAACCCCACAAATTGGGCTGTTGTCGAATAAGGAATGCCCAAGCTTGATGAAAATAATCTTTATCTACATCTATATCTTGTGTTGACCTGGAACACGACATGGAAAGTATTAGGCATGTGCGAATTATGGATTTTGAGATCTAAGCAAATTCAAAGCGAATACTGTAAAATCCTGTAAAGGCACCTACCCAAAATGAAAAGATAAATGGTGAAAAACCTGAAGTGGGCTGTCTTTGGATATGAGATTTCAAAGCTTTATAAAAAGATAGTGATAAACACAAGGGAACCCGCTGCAAATTAGATGACACTGGAACTGATATCGCAGATACAGCAAATACCGTATTTTCTCGCGTATTACCCGCATCAAAACTTTAAAAAAATCCAAGGCAAAGTAGGGGTGCGGATAATACGTTAATTTGGACGCAAGTGTGGCTTCACGGCAGTATGCGCCGAGCCGCATGGTCGGTAAAGACGTGAATTCCACAGAATTTCTCTTAGCCGTTGCTTCCTAGGTACTTTCTCTCGTCTCTCTTTAGTTTATCTTTTTTGGAGTTGCCATCTTTGCATTGTCTGCGCGTCAAAACGCTACAAGCTATCTGTACGTCAATCTTGCCATCTTGGTCGTCCCGTTCCGTTCGACCTGAGCTGTGCTCGGCGACAGTCTTTTACGGTGGAGCAGAAGCTCAAAATAAATCAGCGTTGCCGAAGAGATCGGGAACCTGTGCGGCAGGCCGAAAGTACAATGTCGATGAATCCTGTATACGGGAGTGGAGAGCAAAGAAGCAGAATCTTCAAAGTGCAAGCCGTGACCAGCAGGTCCTTCCGTGGTCCTAAGACTGGAGTCTACCCCCAGATCGAAGCCAAACTGGCGGTGTTCATTGAGGAGAAAAGAGACCGCGGCCACGCCGTATCAACAAAGATGGCCGAGATCGAAGCTCTGAGGCTGGCAAGAGAAGACGGCATACCACACGACCAGTTTCGTGCCAGCCGCGGGTAGTTTCACCGATTCATGAAACGCCAAGGATTTTCCATCCGGAGGCAGACGACCTTATGCGAACGACTTCCTGACGCCTACAAGGAGAAGTTAGTGAACTTCCAGCGCTACGTGATCGGGCTCCGAAAGCGACACGAGTGCTTGTACTCGCAGATTGGTAACACGGACCAAACTCTCGTGTACTTTGAAATGCCACTGGACACAACTCTTTAGAAAAAGGGCTTCAAGTCGGTGAGCATTTTGACGGCAGACGGCACGAAGCTACGGCCGTACGTGATCTTTAAGCACAAGACGCTTCCCACTGATTTTTCCTCCGGGATAGTTGTGCGTGCAAAGGACAACTCCTGGATGAACAGTCATCTTGTTGTCGACTGGTAGAAAACCGTGTGGGAGAGCAGGCCGGACACGATGTTAGCGCGGAGGTCCATGCTAGGGCTGGACACGTTCCGGGGCCACAACACCGGGGAAGTGAAGACCCGTCTCGCGGATGACAAGACGGACCTCGTCATGATCCCAGGCGGGATGACGTCCGTGCTTCAGCCGATGGATGTTTGCTTGAACAAGCCTTTTAAGGGGGGACACTGGCTAGAGGTTGAACTTCTGAACTACTCAAGGTGACAGGAATGAAATTCGCAGGGCAGATTTAACTTTAGATGTAGGTGTACTGTGCAAACTTACAGCTCTCTAGGACAAATTTACATACCTGCATAAGAAGATGTGTCACTCTCTGTTAAGAAATTTATGATATGCAAATGTGATTCAGCAGATTCATGTTTCATGGTGTGATAAACACACGGAAACCGGCCACAAACCTGCGCATTTAGGGAACCGTTATCGCGCGTGTGGATTGCGGACAAAAAATGCAGGAACTCGCTACGAACTCTCATGTTACGGGAACCTATCTGGCACGCACAGATTGCGGACAAAAAGGTGGGAACCTGCCGTGACCTCGCTTGTCACTTGTAGTGGTACCGCAGATTGCATGATTGATGTGATTCCCATCAGGCATCGCGTGATGTCTGACGGAAATTGGGATGTGGACAATGTTCCGGAATCTTTATGTTACAAATATTTGACCAGCAAAACGGGATGGGTGATCTCTCAAGGGAGGGTGCCCTTATGGGATTTTATGGTAGTGGTTTGAGCCTTATATTTTATAATAGGATATTAAATATTTTTCCAAGCCTTTCACTACTTTTGCACCATGTTTAAGCAAAAACCCAGTGGAACTTGTGAAGGCTGCTCCCAGGCTTCCACTTGTCTACTTCTAAGCTAACTTAATTTTAATCTAACTAGCATTTATGAACTGTGACCTCAGAAAGTCCAATGTCTACATTGGGGTGGCAAGCAAACAATGGGTTTGACATAAGATTAAACCTATAGAGAGGCCCAGCTATACCTAATTGATGGGATAGATCACTTTGCCATACACAAGTGTGGTTATGTCAGTCTCAAATATTAAAAAAAGAAAGAAAAAGATAGTAACAAATGATGAATGCAGCTTGCCAGGAGATGCCTGCCTAACACTCTTGCATAATAGCCACAGTTTAATTTATTTTTTAATGTACTGCAATGTAGATATTATAGATAACATTAACAAAGTTCTCGTTTCTTTTTTAAAAATACCTAACGCATGCACAGTCTTGTTTTGAAAGTATGCTTTTCTCTTAAGCGTATTGATCGCAACTCGTTGGCCCCATTGAGCGTGCATCTAACAGAACACCGGTGTTCAATAAGAAGCGCGCTCACTGGAGCTATCCCGCTGTGATCAACACCTTGAAGCCTTGAAGGGTATGAATATCGTAGTTCATCTCGGAGTGAATATCGAATAGCGTAGGGTAATATTCGAAACCACTATTTGAATATTCACGCAGTCCTAAAAATATCAATCGATCAGCTGATCAAACACTATTTTATATCATACCAGATATCATCCCACTGATGTAGGCTGCTGGGCAACAAGTCAAAATGTTTCACTTGATGAGGCCTCTGCAGCCTTACAATTGCGGATGGTGACCGGCCCACAACAACCTAGAAATGATAAACAGAACACGCATATGTGAATATTTCATATGAAGTGTGAATGGTTGCAGTTGCAGGCTTATATATTACAGCAAACAAATCCAAAAGTAACATTAATTAGCCACAGTAGTATGTATTATAGCAAAGATAGTACTACTTTTTTTTGTGTTAGCATATGCAACAGCAATACACCAAAAAAAAAAACACAAAATTTCTGGAAAAAAAAAAAACCCAGTAACACGGAACTCTATCCATGACCACCTTAACATCTCTACGGCTTAGCCGTGTGTCCTTAGTTAAATCATGCGACAGTTTGTTTAGTCCGCAGAATTTCCGGTGTTTCTAACGAAAATCTGCAACGGTTTTGCGGTGTTTATTCATTTCTTAAATACCGGGTTATTTCGGTGATTTGTATTGGACAGACGCTAAAACAGTGATTATCAATCAAAAAGGAAATCTCAGACAAAATTAAAAGTTCAAGTTTGAAAGGGGAGGGTTTAGACAAACGCAGTCCTAGCTGGAGCAAAGATTTTCAGAAATCGGCTTTGTATTTTGTATTTGTATTTTTTGTAAAAAAACCGATAAACACCGACGGATGTTTATCGGTGTTTTTTTGTTTTAACACGGACCAATATTTATGGGTGTTTTCTTCGTAAAAAGAAGGCTCGAGGTATACCTAAGCACTTCTTATGAGTTGTGAATGCAAAAGCATGTACATCATTCTTCCGCTCCACTCTGCCGGCGAGGGCTCTGATCTTGGATGTTTCGTGTTGGCGCGCTGACGGACAGGCAGCGCCATAAAGTGGCCGGTCGTTGAAACTGACGCGCAGCGTCAGTTTCAACTACCGGCCACTTTATGGTGCTGCGTGTCCGGCCATTGCGAGCCTCGTCGACGCGCGCCAGCCAATGGGACCGAAGCTGAAAATTCATCAGCTTTACTTTGCTGCTTTGGGATCTGGGAAGTTTGGTGCCGTTGGCTAGCTTTGCGCGTGGTTTTATAGCTGGGAGCTGGCTTCATTTGGAGAAACAATTTAAGGTACTGTTTGGTGCGGTTTCAAAGCTGAGGACGTCGGCTCGCTCCATGAGACAGTTAATGCTTTCGCATTAAAACTGGAAAGTCTATGGCCTAGTTATGATGCATCAGATTGGGCTTTGTCGTGCATCGCTGGTGGTGTAGGCCGTTCGAGCGAGCCTGTACGGCCGTCCTGGTGCCACATACTTGGACCTTCCCGGCAACATGATCTTGGGCGAGGTGGCGTCGGAGGCGTTGACGGACCCCCCCTGCTGTCCCGATCCCCCGAGGGTCCTGGCCGAACCGCCGACGGTGGCCCAAGCCCTAAACCTTCTTAGGGAAGCCAAGAGGCCACTGGTCATCGTGGGGAAAGGTGGGGACGCACATTTTCTCGAGGTTCTTTCTATCGAGGCACGTAACAGATTCCTCTCCAGGTCAAGTGGACCTTGGAGAACAATGTTTCGGACTCAGAAGCTCTCTCTACAGCTTTTTGTTAAAAGAAGTGTTAAAACGGGATGTACACTGCGCAACACTTTGAGCTTGAACAGGCGATTTCCAGTTCTTTGTGTTCTTTCCGTAACTATCTTTTCTTACCGCAGGAAAAAAAAAGGCTGTTATAGGGAGGTCTTAGCAAAAACATTCTTTTGCTAAAAGTTGCGCTACTAGGTGTAAACAGCATACCAAAATGTAGCTAAAGGAATTCTGAACATTGTGAGGCAACCTGAGACTGAGGAAATACGAAAGTTGACACCAAGAGAAAAGCATTTCTGAAAAGAGGAATTCTCTTTTCAGAAATATATGTCAAACAAAATATTTATTATATAGCACAAGAGAAAAAAAAAAAATGTAATGTAAAGTTTTGTGTAACCAACTTAGAAGTCTTTATTTTAATTCAATGTGCCTCGAAAAATATTACGAGTAAAAAAAAATTAAAAAAATATAAATTATGTTTTTTAATCTTCTAGAAACAAATCCTGCATGTTTGAAAAGCCTCCGCGATGACTGTACCCCTCCCCGAAGCCCCGACCAAAGCGCTTCATGCTACCCCGTAGCATTAAGCCCAGGTCGGGACGGGGCCGCCCTTTGGAAGAAAGCTACGCTTGCATTGCTGCTGATGGCATAGAATCATGTCTATATGAGGTTGACACCCTTCGGAAGAAAAATAATGCGTTTGGAACACACCCGGTATGTCCATAGACGCTCATGGGGTTCAATTCAATAAACATGCTTGGAATGCAAAACGAAACATACCGACAGGCACCTGTGGATAATCCCGGCTGGTATGACCCACTGCCACGATTGGAACCGACATCCGATGAATGAACGTCATCTTCTGACTTACTGCTGACACTTTCATCCACAAAATAACTTGCATATGCACCAGATTCACGAGTCAGATAATGTTTTTGAGGTGCGTCGGCGCATGGCGAGCCTCACGGTCGTCGCTCATAATTATGGAACTCCAAAGTCGCGCGAAAAATTGTTCCTTTGCACAAGAGCAAAAACTGAAACTCAAAATAGAGTATCTCCGTAACATCTTAGATGTCTCCACATGTCTTGAAATGGCTCTGAATCCGTCAAAATAGGGGTTTGAAATTCATCGGTCAAATTGCTCAATTTTAATATGCACGGTAAGGAAAGGATTAAAGTTATAAGAACCTCATCAACACTAGTAGTTTGGTGGAAAGTGCTCATTGAGGGCTTTCACTCAAGTGGTAACGAATATTGTTCTTCAGTCCCATGTCTGAGTAAAATGCAAGAAAGTGCCAATGTCGTGTTGTGCTATCTTTGTTGCAGAGTGTGCATTGCACTAACTGCGAAACCTTGAAATAAAGAGGGGTATATATACACTAATGCTCAGGCTCAACTGTTTCATGTTTATGATCTCCAGCATATTTGCGGGGTGGAAGGGGAAGGTGTGCTTGCGAAGTTGCAGATATTGGCGATTTTTGTGAACCCTAGGTATGGTACGTCGAACTCAAGAGTCTATTATATTTAAGAGAAAAACAAGGAAGTCTATTATATTTACCGAAAAAACGGGGAGTTTGTTATATTTATGAGAAAAATAAGGATTGTTGTAGGATACTGATGCAAGCACTACTGGTTTTTCCTTTCGAAGCGGTGATGCCATATTCATTAACATATGTCATTCAATCCAAAAATGCTTCGATAAAAATCACCTCTCTTTCTTACAATATTGTTGAATAAAGTGAAACAATAGCATATGAATTAAAAAAAAAAATTTAGTGAGTTATATTTTTTTGTTTTACAACAAATCCAGAGAGGTATAAGGCCAACATAATATAAACAAGAATATACTAATCAATTCAAGGACAGGATGCCATGTATAGATCAGAAGCACCCATGATTGTAGTTATTAAAATTCTTCAGTGACCATAGAAAATTGGATGTGGTACCTTGTGCTATGCAGCTGCTAAAATTCTCTTTTCGTAAGTTTTTTTTTTTTTTTCAAAAGCTTCTTTCTGGCTGAAATTTTCATACATCATTGAAAGAAAACAGTCATCTAGTTCAACTGACGAAGGGTGTGCCAGGCCCGAAACATTTCCTTATTCTGTGATTGCCACAGACGATGCTAATCATCTAATAATAATAATAAATGTCTTTATTTTTCCAACAGTTTACAGTTGGAAGGTGAAAAGGGAAAAAAAAACGGTAACACAGCTTGACTAGTCCCGATCCACCTAAATAGCAGTTGAGACGGGGGCACCAAATTATTTACATATGATTAGGACATAGTAAATGAAAACATGAAGAAATCCTTTACACGAGAGGAAAATTGATTAGTGTCATTATATAATGCAAATTCAATTTGAACAGACTAGCGATAGTAGACAAAAGGCGACAAAAAAAAACAACTTCAACCCCCAAAAATTAACACTTTTCTTCTATTCTTTCTGGTTTGAGATGAGTATATCAACACTTTGCTTCTACTAGGTTTGGTTTGAGATGAGTATGATTAATTCCCGTAAGCTGCTCGCTCACTGACAAATTGTTAAGTTCTATGTTTCCCTACTGAACTGATTCAATGTAGTCGGAAGGGTGTATGATGTAGTGTATTGTCCGTAATTAGTTCTAAAACATGGTACTTCCCATGGTTCTACAGTTTGCGTTGTATATGCATATACCTTTTTCGTTAGATTTGCTAAGTCTTCAAGATAATGTTGAGATTTATTTTTTCTACCATATATTTCGAACATAAACAATATTTGTATAAATCAAAAATTTTCATGACTCTAAGCTGATTGAAAACAATTTTCATGCGATAATCCAGCGTAACATGAGAAATGCTTCTTAATATCTTTTGAAGATTGGTATATGTAGTGGTTCCCCATATAAGATGGCCATAATTTATATGCGAGTAAAATAATGAATTATATAATAATAACTTTGTTTTAAGAGGCAAGATGTGTTTATGACGATATAAAATACCAGCGACGCTGGATAATTTAGATTATCAAGTGGTCGTTGGTATTTTATACCAACGACGCTTGGTAATCTAAATTATCGGCAATATTGTTTTCATTTCATAATAAATAAAATATTGAGAATATAATACCACTGATTCACCATTTTGTTGCATACTAACCGCAACCACCTCTCATTTCCCAAAAATGGCAAAGTCAGTGGTGCAAACAAGAATGCCACGGAAGCGGGCCGTCAAACATTATTTTCATCCGCGTGGAACAAGAGCATGGAGCACAAAACAGTATTGGCAAAGACTCCACTTTCTGATAGAGGTGGGAAGCAACATTTTCGTTCCCCAAGCCCCAAAATTGGAATCTCGAGAGAAATTTCAGTCCAGTGACATTATAAGGACCTTTCTATGCGCACTTCACACTTCTCTGGCTTCGTGAGAGTTTCAGGGACCTGACGTTTATCAGGTTCTATGGTGCGGGCCGGAGTCTTGAAGCCCGACATCATGCCACATCTCTTTCATGCGTCAAAAACCCAGGTGCCTCGTATGCACGCGCTGAGAAGAGTGTGCGCGAGTTTCCTGGAGTCTACGGGGCTGCCGTACCTGCCGACGCCCATGGGGAAGGGGCTGCTGCCCGACGACCACCCCCAGTGCATCTCTCCGGCCAGGTCAAAGTGAGTGCTCTCTTCTAATGCAGATGTCGCATCCTTACTGAAGCTAACTGATTTGGCCTTGAAAAGTGAAGCATGCGAGGACAAGCCACTGCCGAAGAGATTTGGCCAGCTGCCAAACGGCAGCGCCGCGAGCTCGACGAGCCACACGGTGCTACTGTAAGGGGAAAAAGGAAAGAAAATGGAAAAGGCTAGAAAGAGGACTCCGAGAAGGTTTAAAAAGACTACCCCAGCTGCGCATGCTTCAAAAACAACAAGACGAAAAAACAAAGTGGTGCAGTCGACTGGCGTTAATTCGACCCTGACAGGACATGTGAAATCTGGTCGAATTATCCGAAAATCGAATTAAAAGATGCGCGCGAAATTCGGAATATCCAGCACTTTAGATCAGGTGGCCTAACATTTTTATAATGAGCACGGCGGCTGAACTAGCAACTGATTCTATTGAAAGTAAAATACATACGATGCTGCTGCTGCTGGTGCAGGCATGCCCCTCTGTGGCCCTGGCGCTTCTTCTTTCACTCAACACGAAACCGGCCAAGTTATCCGAGATCCAAAAAGCCGATCTCGCTCTTCATCAAAGTCACTGGCTCACACACAAGGGTCCGTTTTGTGTTATGTGGTACGTCTCCATCATTTCTCGGGGTAGTTTGTGGTTCTGTTGGAACATCACTATCGTGTTGTTAAAAAAGGGGTTGGCATCCGCAATCCCGGCAATGCATTGCGAGATGTGTGTGAGCGGTTCCTTTCATAGAACTCTTGTGTTCTCGATGCAGGGTTACGGTAGAAGACTTTCTCAAACTCCTGTCCGTTTATTTGAAGTCCACACTCATCGGATGGCAGGACAAGGTGTACATAAAGAAGTCCGGAGTATGCATAGGGTCTAGGGTAGCCCCTGTGCTCAGTAACATCTTCCTAGGCAAGATCAATCGGAATCTGGAACTCTGCTTGGAGAAAAACACCAAAAAAGTGTTTAGGTACGTAGACGATTATTTGGTGTTCGTTGAGAGGGCTCATTTTTATCAGAAGCTTGACGATGTGCTGAAGATCTTCGCGGAAAAAGGGCTAGGACTTCGATTCACCTATGAAGCCCCAAAAAAGAACCTCATTCATTTCTGGATCTCCGCATCGAAGTGGGGGACGATCATGTTTGCTGGTGTTACAGTCCCAGAACAGCGAAGGCTCTTCTAAACTTTCAATCAGCCCACTCCAAACTCGTCAAACAAGGCATCGCATTTTCCTGTCTGAGGACTGCTTTAACAAGCACATGCATCTACAAATTGAGTTCCAGCTTCATGTCCCAAATTCAATGGCTCAAGGATTCAAGGTATCCTAATTCTGTCATTTCTTCAGCTTGCGAAAAAATCGTGAAATACCTTAAAACAGATCCAGAGATCGAGCAACGTGACCTCATGCAGAAAGAGAAGAAGAAAACTTCAGTCATACTGTACATCCACCGCCTTTCCCACGGACTCAAGAAAGTCGCCTCGAGATACAATGTGAATGTTGTTTTTTCCGCCCGCCACAAGCTCAGCTCTGTGTGCTTCGCAGTCAACGAACACGCGAGAAATGACGATCCTACGTCTCACAGTGGCTGCAGCATCAAACACGGAATGTAGTTTGTCGCCTGCATAGAAGGCGTGGTCTACAAGATTCCGTTTTTCTGCGGGCGTGCCTACATAGGACAGACTGGGCGTTGCCTCAACATAAGACTACGAGAACACCACAGTTCTATGAAAGGAACCGCTCACACACATCTCGCAATGCATTGCCGGGATTGCGGATGCCAACCCCTTTTTAACAACACGACAGTGATGTTCCGACACAACCACAAATTACCCCGAGAAATGATGGAGACATACTACATAACACAAAACGGATCCTTGTGTGTGAGCCAGCCCACAGTGACTTTGATGAAGAGCGAGATCGGCTTTTTGAGTCTCGGATAACTTGGCCGATTTCGTGTTGAGTGAAAGAAGAAGCGCCAGGGCCACGGAGGGGCATGCCTGCACGAGCAGCAGCAGCATCATATGCATTTTCTTTTCAATAGAATCAGTTGCTATTTCAGCGCTTGTCCTGTGTTTTCTCTTCTGTCTGTCCTTGTCCTAGTCGCGCTGTAAGTTATAATGAACTCTTACCAACTCGCCCAATTGTCCATTCTGCAGTGGCTTTGTATGTTCTTCGTGCATTCAGTGCTGCGGCAACACCACTACGGAGCGGCGCTCGCTGCTCCGGAGCGGTGTTGCAATGGTTGATTTGTGTTGATACCCGACCGTGTTCTACAGTGTCTCAACATGTGCTCTCTCTTTCTCTTTCTTCACAATGTGGCGCCGCTTCTAAATTTGAAAGCGGGTTTTTTTCGCCGACAGGCGCGGCCGATCGCAGCTTGTAATTTGCGCACCGCGTAATTTGTAAAAAAAAAAAGCCAGTTTTTGTGCGTCACGCATAGCCAGTCGTGTCTGTAATTTGCCCACCACCGGTTCTCTCCAGGTCGAATTAACCAATTTATTTCAAGATCGAAATAAAGGTGTTTTTTTTTTTTTTTCTATAGAAATGTATTGGCTTCTGCCACCTTTCAATAGGGTCGATATAAATGATGAGTCGAATTAACGCGAGTCGACTGTACTAATGGAGGAAGTAGCGATGCCATACACGGCGTAGCACGCTTGGAAGGCTGAGACTAGTTTGCACCCGCTACATTTCCCGTAAAACACAATTCTGCATGTCTCGGCTTGATTACCAAAATACAATTGCAATTTTCTTTCCGGTTATGTTTTAGCAGTATTAGCTAGAACTCTCTCTAATTCATTGGTTTGATGCATAAGGCTGAGCTTGGATAGATTGGGTACAAAGTGAAAACAGAATTTGAGGAAAAACTTGCTTTGGCACGTAACCGTGACGCGAAGAGCTTGCCTTCTTGAGCTTTCTTTCAGTGAGGAGGTAAAGGGGGGGGGGGAGATCACTGGCCAAGTGTGTCAGTGCACCGCATTTCGGAGCCCTTGGAGCAAAAGCTTGCAGTGCAGAACCCAGTGATCTCGGATTCAACCCCACCCCTGCCCATTTTGACCTGGATGAGCATTGTACCTACGGGGGGTTGTGTATATATTGCTACTGCGTGGTGCACGTTAAAGACCCCAGGCTAGCGGTTGTACTGCACAGACTAAATTATTATACAGCTAAGAGGCTAGTTGTCCATTGGGGCAGACTAACTTCCGGCTGTCTAAACATACACACGACACAATTACTAGGTAAAGCCCATAAAACGGAGGGGACATGTTTTTTTTTGTTGTAGCTTCTCATATCTAGTTCACCGTAAAACCCCATAAGAACGCCCACCCAAAATGAAGAGATGAATGGTGAAAAAAAAAATGGGGCGGGCTATCTTTGAATATGCAGCAGGTAAACTTGATAAATAATTAGTGATAAACACCTGGGCACCCGCTGCAAACAAACCGCGTGACACGAGAACTGATACCGCAGGTGGCGGGCACGGCACATTCGCGTTTCACGATACGATAAACACGCGGGAATTCACTATGAACTCCTGTGTCACAATAAAGGATACCTCTGGTTGCGGACATATCAAATTCGCGTTTCATGGTGCGAAGGACCCACCGGAATCTGCCACAAACTCTCATCTCACGGGAATAGATACCGCAGATCGCAGACGCAGCAGATTTAAGTTTTACGGTGCAAAGAAACATGCGGGAACCAGATACAAACTTGCCTGTCACGGGAACTGATATCGCGCTTGCAGATCGCGGACAAAAACGCGGGAATCCACTACAGACTTGCATGTCACCGGAATGGATACCGCAGATCGCGGATGCAGCAGATTCACATCTCGCGATGCAGTACACACCCGGGAACAATTTGCATGTTACGGAAACCAATATAGCCTGCGCAGATCGTAGACAAAAAATGACACCATCTTCCCGAGGGGAACCATGGGGTGATGCGGAGCATCGCGGAGTTTCCAACAATGTTCACGCGATGTATGGTAACCAACGTAAGTTAACAACGTAATAACACGCAAGTTAACAACGTTACTAACACCGTTAATAACACCGTTAATAATGATCCGCGATGCTCCGCATCACCCCATGGTTCCCCTCGGGAAGATGGTGTAATTTTTTTAATTGCGTAGACGAAGGTGAAACGGTTAACGAAGGTCTTTATTGAGCAGCATCTAGTACTTGAGGTGTGCACTTTGCTTTGATGAGGATGGCTTTGTGGTCGCTGAAGTGAACCGTGAGGGGATCTTGGTGCAGTGGGTGGATCTTGAAATTGGTGAAGACGTGATCAATGCATGTGCCGTGAATGGTAGTTGGCTGTTGTTTGCGGTCGTCGTATGATATGTGTTGCAGCGAGTGGTGTGATGACATGTACTCAACTATCCAATGGCTCTTCATGACGTTGACATTAAAGTCGCCAATGAGCATGAAAGGATGTGTGTCTGCGTATTGCTTTTGGTAGTCACCCATGGCCTCGTCGATGTACTGCTCCACGGCTGTGCGTGAGAGGTTGGGTGCGAGGTACATGGTCATGACGTTAAGGCCGTAGACGCTAGCGGCACAATGCTCGCTGTTGCTACGTTGGTCAGCAGTGGGGCGCAGTTGTAGGTCCAGCGCGTTGACGGAACGTTTGTCGGAACGCTTGACGTAGATTTCCACACCGCCCGCAGGTCGTCCAAACCCCTGCGTACGCGCGACCGTAGCGTAGCCCGCAATGTCAACGTTCATCCGCCAACCCACTAACTGACGGGACTGTTGCTTCCATCACACTTCATCGGAAGAACAGAGTGAAGTGGAGTCAACAGCGCTAAACTGAACGCGCGCAGCGCGCTACCTCTGCTTATATTCACACTTGAAGGAGAGGAGACTAGAGGAGGAGAGTTGCGCATGATCGCGCGGTGTGAGTAGAAGCGAACGCATGCGAAGTGCACGCAGCTGGTAGAGAGAGAGAGCGGAGAGAGTAACGCGCAGCTGTTGGAGAGAGGGAAGGAGGAGAGTTGCGCATCCGTAGTGTGAGTGCGGACTACGACGCCGCGGGACATAGACCCGAGCAAGAGATGCTCCGCATCTAAAACTCGGAAACCCGCTAAGACCTCGCTTGTCAGATGTACCGGGACTGCAGATCGCGCGGTTGATGCGATTCCCGTCGGACATCGCGTGGCGTTTGACGGGAATAGACCATATACGAAATGCAGAGCGTCATGTAGTAGCGCGCGCCGAGAACTACGTCCGCCATCTTAGTAGGGGCGAGAAAACAAAACCATGCAGTGACCCGACCGGCAAAGACCCCATGTAAACGAGCGACTGCGCTTCGTGCGAGAGATGCGATAAATTGCATCGAGAGATGCGATTTATCACCTTCGATTTGTGCCTGATGTGAACGCAGACAGGGTTGGCAATATTTCTTATTTTTATTTGGTGCTCGAGACGCAGCTTTTGACAAAAACAATCGGTGACAACGCAAAGAAAAATGCGGACGTTATCGCGCAGCAAGAAGCCATTTACAACTATTGAACTGGGCCCTAATCTATTCACCAAGTTGTGCCAAATTTGTTTCTGAACATTTTTCTTCTTTTGTGCAAGTTGTAGTGTCGGCCTGCGTTTTTCTTGATGCACAAGCAGCTCAATGCATGCGGAGTGACACCAAGGCTTGTTAAGCGAGGCAAAAAGATGGCAGTCTTATTAATCTATGCCACCAACTATAATTGAAGATGCGTATGATTCACAGTAAACAACAAAAGCTGAAAGCACCAGAGGTCCCTCATTTTAAAGACATATTTAAAAAAAGAAAAAGCAATTACTTTGGAAAGCCAGGAAACAATCTCAATCTCATTGCTTTGCGGCGATTTCTATACACTTGATCTGGCGTCGGTAAACGAGGTTTGTAAAACATACCTAAAACTTAGCAGGAGAGTTTGTTGATATAATATACTTGAATACTTAAAGCGCGGTCATGTAGAATAGAGAACACAACAGACACGGATGACGTGTCTGTTTGCTCAGCAGAGTTTTTTAAAATGGACATCCAACTAGCCCGCCTTAATATTTGAGTACAGTTTCTTTCTCCTGCAATTGGCCCCTTTCCGTGTGTACCCTATCCAGACCCAGTTTCTTATTAGGGTATATTGATTTAATCGCCATTTCAACCTGCCGAGCAAGATTCTTAGCGCTTGTTCCGTCAGTGAGTACTTCACCTTCGCGCTATTTATTTCTAAAATGCTCAACACTCATAGAGACGGGATTTTCCTGTCTTTTTTTGTCGAACACCACTTCGACAAAACTCCGATGTGGGCGGCGGCAAAAACGAAAACACAAGCACTGCCAACTTCATTTCACAATATCCTTTTCCTTTTTCTTTTTTTTTTTTTTTTCGCAGCCGAGGTAAAAATTTTGTTTAGTGCAAAGAAGCTTGGGGGGTATTTTTGAGAAAGTCAATGCAGTTATTCTGCCAGGGTTGAACAAATCTTCATTAATAGCGCAACATCCGTCAACTGTGCTTGAGGTCAATGCTATCTGAAACCAATTTGAGCTCTTTGCAATGACTGAAAAATAATTTTTAGGGCACAGTTTCCTTTAAAAAGACACAAAACTTTCCACAAAAAAAAGAAAAAGAAACCCTTTTGACAATAACTAAAAAAAAAAAAGAAAACTAACCTTGAGTTGCATGTATTGGCGTGGAGCAGTCTACCGTTAAACAGCACGACTTCATGCGTATTTGCATCGGAAAAAGAATTAAAAGTGTCCTCAGAGATGAAAGGCATGATTGCCTAGTCCTTTGTTCCAGTTAGGTGATCGGAAGTAAGAAAACAATAAAGTTTCCGTATCGCACTTAGTGGCAGAGCGTCCTTGTTCTGGAAATGCTGAGAAATCGAAACTCAAGATACTTGACGCTACCAAGATTACCGTGTGCACAGTGTTGCCAGACCACCAAGCAGTTTCGCATAGACCAACACACGGCCCTGACGTCGCGCAGCTGCCGTGGCGCTGTTGACGGTACGGCGCATGTGCGGACGCCTCACCTCGCGCCAGTCTGGTTTGTGCGCACGCGCAGTGCCCACACCTGGTGTGGGCAAATGCGGGCTTGTTTGTAAACAGCGTGCCGGTCTATAGGGGGGTGGGCAATGTTTCAGAATTTTTGTGTTGCAGATATTTAGCCAGCAATACGGGATGGGCGATCTCTCGGGCAAGGGCCTCCTTACCAGGGTATTGAACCGAACCCGAACCGTGAACCGAAAACCGGAAAAAAACGTTATTTTCGCGCGAACCGGAGTTGACCCGGAACGAAATATTTTTTTTCGCTCCGGAGCGGAACCGCTATGTTTTCCATGCGGTTTTCGGTTCATACACGAAGTCAGGTTGTGTGAAAAGTGCGTGGCGAAAAACAGAGTCACCTGAAAAGTAAACTAAAAAATGAAAGAAGAAAAAATTACTTTCGCGCAAATTGGAGTTGAATCGGACCGAAATCAATCTTTTTTCGTCCCTGGGCAAAACTGATCAATTCTTTTTGCGGTGTTTTGTTCATGTGGAAAGTCAAAAAGCGCAAAAAATTGGCAGCGGAAAGCTCTGTAACGTTCTAACTTCAGGTTCTCACATAACGGTCGTCTTCATAATTTATAAAGTTCGTCTTGAGAACTCAAACGAAGTGAGCACAGTAACTATAAATTCTCCGGGATTTCTGGTGTTACGTATATAGCGAATGCCCACATTCGTCCCAACCTTCTCTAGGGGACCGGAAATGGCTTATCAAAGAAAACATAACGCTAGGACATACCCAATTCGAACGTCAGCAAAAGTGACCAATTAATGAGCCTGTTTGGTGGCAAAACGGTGAGTTGGGCTAGTTGGTTTTTCATCTCAGACTTAACCCAAAAAAAAAAGACAAAAAGAGGTATAGACAACACACCTAGTGTTGTCTATACCTCTCTTTGTCTTCTCTTTTTGTTTGGCATTCAGTTTAAATTCTGTGTGGTGTTTCTTGTCTTTAATTTTGTAGAGCTGTGTGCAATTTACTTTAAACGACTTGATTTCGTTGTACAACTGATTGGATAAGAAAGTGATACAAAGGCCGAGGGATATTCTAAAACTTGCACTAGTTGCCATACTGTGGCGCATCTAATCTGCTTTCAAAATAACACAGGGGGTTTAATAATCTGTCCGTAAATAAAGTCTAGCACCGGGAAAGGGAGGGGGGATTCAATCAACAGTTACAGCTACAGAAAACAGCAAAACAGCTTCGATCTCTGGTAGCAGAGACTCCAAGGACCAAAGCGTTTTCTCCTCGGAAACACAAACATCAAGGCGCACAGCTCTTCTGAGCATTGCTAGACAAGGAGCCGCGGCTTTCAAGGGACGCTAACGTGTTACAGTTTTGGGAGGAGAGAAGGGGACGCCATCCAGAACTCTACCCATTGGCGCAAGTAGCCCTGGGAGTGCCTGCGATCCAGGTCAGCGTGCAGCGAGCCTTTTCTGCACTAAGTTCATTCTATTGTCTCAGAGGTGCCGTCTTGCCCCGGATATGCATTCTTCGGTCAGCTGCCTGACATTGAACTGCGCTTTCACCCACGTCCCGAGGTGCCCCAGCACTAGCTCATTCGTTCCACACAGTAATGTGAGCCTTTACTTTCTGTATGTAACAATATGCATAGCTTATCTTTTGCTGTCGTCAAATATTTTTGTAGCATATGAGTATGAACCGGTTCGAACCGGTTTGAACCTTTATTTTTTCACTCCGGGGTTGAACCGGAGCTGAACCGTTTTCCCTGAACCGGAACGAAAACCGGAACGAAAAACATTTCGGTTCGAAACCCTGCTCCTTACAGGATTTTACTGTAGTTACATTAGACGTAAGCACCTGTTTGTGGGTTCTGACCGTTCCCTTCCCCCCAAGGGCTCTGCAGGAGGCAGACGTCATTCTGCTGCTGGGTGCTCGACTAAACTGGATGCTACACTTTGGACGGCCACCACGGTTCAGTGCCGGAGTCAAGATCATCCAGGCAAGTTCTATTGATTGTTCCTAGGCGTACGACACAGGTAGTCCATCGGTCATCCGTAGGACATTTGTAGGATGTTGCGATGCCCCGGGGACGTCCTATAGGTCACGCCTATACCGTATTTGTACAAAAATAACACGAGTTTTTTTTCGGGATTACGCGCTGCAAAACGCATTTTGCATATTATATTCGGAATTGAGTTCAGCCACGAGGTGCACGAGTCTGGGGAAATCCATCCCTTCAGATCAATACAGGAGATCGGGTGGGAAAAGAAGTGGGGGTATGGGATGGAATTTATTATCTATTGGGCAGTGGCGTACCAACTTGTTTTTGAGTAAGGGAGCAAATCATACTCCCTCTGAGTGCCGGAAGGCGGTGCACCTGGTATCCCTTGGGCGCCGCCGGCCAGTGTTTGCCCTGCCCAGTGGCGGCTGTTAAGGGGGGGAAAAACACATGCCTTGACCCCCCACTCTGAAAACTAGGGGGGCAAGTGCCCCCTTTGCCCCCCCGGTTGGTACACCCATGCTATTGGGCCCCGTGAATGGGGGAATAGAAAACAAAAAAGCATTTTTATCGCTTTTGTGTCTCTGTACAACGCACGCCGAAAAGCACGCTGCTGAAATGCAGCGAAAATGCTGGAATACGTGCACTGGCCAATTCAAGCCAAGCCAAGTCAAGCCAGGCCAGATCAAGCCAAGACCACCCACCATGTTTACGCGATTGTGCCCAACACGAGGTGTTTGTTTATACGGAGGGACCATAACAAGAATGGTTGTGATCATATATCCCGTCCAGCAGTCTTTTTTTCTGCCTGCTCATTTTTTAGTTTCTGCTCCAGAGTGGTCTGGTGTTTGTGTGTTGGTGCTTCTGCTTCCTGCCTTGCTTTGCCTGTGGGCTGCCGAGGAGATGAAGAAAAAGGAACCACCAGACAAGGGGCACCCTGCTGCTGTATATCTGCGTAGTTGCCATGTGGATTGCAAACGGGAAGGACTTGAGCAGTGAGGACCAGTGCAGTCAAAACATAAACTGATATTACTTCTACTTCCATTGCCTTTTCACTTCTGCTATGCCCCGAGTGCGGGAAATTTACGCAACCTTGGCTCAAGTTATAATAGTAATAATTTTTTTTTTTTTGAGGTAACCAAAACCTGCCCTCGCGTTATATTCGTGCAAATACGGTGCTCTGTTTCACCATAACTTGGCAGCGAGCAAACGCCACGTCCCCCTCGAGTCAATCAGAGTGACGAAGGCGAACCACTTGACAGCCCTTATCAGAGGAAAAGGAAGAACTCCCCTCTTAGCCGGACCCTCTTATGCACATCCAAAGTGTCGCTTCTGTTCCCCTCTGGGACTAGTTTGTCACTCGAAATTCGTAAAAAAGCGACTTTCCTCTCTCCCGCCCATGGCTTCGACAGCACTGCGCGCAACTAGTGAGATAGAGCCACATGTATCCCTCCGACGTGCTGATTGGCTCATTGGGACCGAAGCCTTCACCATTTGCGAAGTTTGGATGAGACGGAGTATAGACGTCTGTGACGTACAGATGGCTAGACCCGCCCACCAGAAGCAACGTCTAAAACAAAAAAAAAAAAAAAGCAACTAGTTTTTTTTTTTTTTTTTTTTTTTTTTTTTTTCAGAGTTGGAAGGAAGAGCTCTCACAAATGGCTAGCTGTCCTGGTTATGCACTTCTCTTTACAGTTCACATGAATGACAGGGAAATACCTTCAACTGAAAGCCACAGAAACATTCAGAGTGATAGTAATCCTTGGGGTACCTTAAAAATACAGAGCATTCCAAAATCATATTTAAGAGTTTTTTTTTTTTTATTGCAAAACTAAACTATGCATCAACGAACGCACATTCTCTGCCCAAATGTAGCACTAGCGTTGCGAACCATATGCCAGAGTTTCAGAACAAACAGTTATCCTACTTCAAAAGTTATGAGTGGTTTTCTTGAATAAATACATAGAATATAGGGATGAACATAGAATATATGAATGTAAACTGATAGTAAAAATGGCTGGCTTAACAGCATCATAACAGAATCTCTCTAGATCACTGATGATAACGCAATGAATGCAAAGGTGCAAGCGAGCTGGACGAGAATAACGATAAAATCCCTGGAGAAGGGGAACAAGGGGGACAAAGGACAAACAGAAATCTCCAAAAGATTTGTGTTTGTCCTTTGTCCCCCTTGTTCCCCTTCTCCAGGGATTTTATCATTATATTAGATCAGTGGTTCTCAAATGGGGGTCCGCGAAGGCATTCTAGAGGTCCGCAAAGCGCAGCCTCATCAGTCAAGTCCGGCAATAAAAGTTGTCTTTTCTCAGATTGAGAAGAAACATTCCAATTTTCGGGCGAGTTTTCTCGTGTATATGTCAATAAGAGAAGTCTACTTCACACTAGCCATTAGTTATATCCAATTATTCAATCGCAATCATAATTAACCTATATCTTTCCCTTCCCCTCACCTCGAACGGGGTCCTCCATCATCTCCGCTGATCCAAAAGGGGTCCGCAAAATATCAATGGTTGAGAACCACTGTTGTAGATCATTCTTTATTCACAATGTAATGTTGTTCAAATTTTATTGAAATTTAATTTCAGATTTTTTCAGTACTACTTAAGTCAATATTGTTTTATTCGATAATAGCTAGTGTATGTTTGCTGCCTGTCACTTAACAATAAGAAATTGTGGAATTTTTTTTTAAGATTTTGTTTTTTTATTTATGATTATCCCACTGCATGAAACAGTGGGAATTTGTTTTTTTCTTTATGTTACTATAATTGAAGTTTTGTTTTAAATGCATACTCCTGTAGTGCCCCTACAACTCTTTTGTTCTAAGTGAACAGTGTAAGCAATATAAATATGTTTGTCGTATGTCTTTCAGTGGCAGACCAGTTTTTGTGGTAACTGGATGTCATATTGGTTCTCTAGATATGTATAAAGATAGCATGTATCTTGCTAATTAGGATAGGTTGTCTATTTTTGTGTCATGAAAAGAGGGAACAAAACCTTTCTGGTAAAAGGCAAGTTTATTTGCATCTCCTTCTTTTTTTGTGTGGGTTCAGTATATATGAGTGGCCGCAATGTTTTCTACGCTGTAAAATCAACCGGAAAAATCTGCATCTGAACATAGAAAGCTCAAACTTTCACCGAATGTGCATTGAGGAGGTGGATTTGTAATGTCAAGGTGTAGTTATCTTCCTGTAAAAAATGATACCAACAGACTTGCTAAAGCAGTGGCAGACATGTTCGCAAGCGACCGAGTTAGTGATGAATGTAACTTGTGGCGCAATCTCATGGTAGGTGCAGCGAGCAGACGGCATACTCTGTTGTGCGCTTTCACATTCGCTGGAAGTTTGAGCTTTTTATGTACAGGTGCCGATCTTTCCAGTTTGTTTTACGGCGTGGGGAACGCTGTGGCATCCCTCTATATACCGTGTTTGCACGACTGTAACGCGCCCCCGATTGTAGCGCAGGTATAGTTAGCGCTCATATTTTCGGAAATTAACTTGATGCCGATTGTACCGCGCAGGTAAAGAAAGAAAGGCTGAACACATACCTCATAGAACAGATTTTATGAAACGCACGCCAATACAAAATACCGTGTACTAGTCGCTGCTGCCAGAGTTCTTTGCTGTGCCCAAAGTAATCCTTGCTTTCATCTAAGGCATTTTAAATGCCGCGCTCTTCGAGCTTGTACGAGTGTGCGACCGTTGCCTCTGGGAAGGTCATCTTCTAAACCGCTTTGCAAGCTCGTCGGGTCGCTGGGATTGCGAGGCCACGCATTGCTGCTCTGTTGTTATCTTTTCCTGCCAACGTGATGGTCTTTTGCTTACATATTGCCTCCTAGTCGAATTTCTTTTCATTTTCCATCTTAGGACGGCAGACATGAGTCCTAGGTGCGAGGAAACATACGTGATACCACTGATCTCTATGTCTATTTGCTGGATCGCGTTTGACCAGCTCCGCCTATGAACGGGAATGCGGCCACGGTCGGCCATCTTTTTGGTAGAGTTATATTATCTCTAGCCATCATAGGTAATATGGCGGAGAGCGCAATGGCGGCAGGCTGCCATAAAATAGCCGTAGATCTAGTACACTGTACCGTGGGTGATATTTCGTGCTTGATTGAAGTTGTTCGACGAAGCAGATTCTTGAAACCCGGCGTGAACGGTAGCCTCATCTTTGAGGACCCGGCGAAAGTTCTACGAAAGCGAAGCACCGGGGGAAAGCAGCGCAGCTTGCATCGAAAGCAGACTCCGTACCGGCGTCTACTTTCGATGCTTCTTTCGATGCGACTTTCGATGCATGCTGTGCTGCTTTTCCCCGGTTCTACGATTTCGTGAAACTTTCACCGGGTCCTCAAAGATCGGGCTACCGTTCACGCCGGGTTTCAAAAACATGTTTCGTTGAACAATTTCAATCAAGCACGAAATATCACCCACCCTATTTTGACGGCAGCTTGCCACCACACCTGCCAAAACGCTGTCTGCCTTGGATGGATGATAGTGGCTGCAGGAGCTGTACTTTGGCTGGAGGTAATATAACTCTACCAAAAAGATGGCCGCCAGTGGTCGCATTCGCGGAGCGGGCAAACGCGATCCAGCAATTGTCATAGAGATCAGTGCGTGATACGGATACCAAAATGGCGAATGTAAACGGTCACGATGGCGATGGGGCTAGCCACCTTATACCGAGTATTGCGTTTTTCTTTTTGAGTTTCGGTTTTTGGTTTTGATTTTAACGCGCATGTATTTTTGGGCACTGATTTTGGCGAAAAAAGTGCCAGTTACAATCGTGCAAACACGGTATTTGCTCACCTAGCTGCAGCAGTTTCCTTCACACTGGCAGCGCTTCTCTAAGTTTGCCATAGTTCAAAAGACGTCACACCTTTGTGGCTGGCTGCTTACGGCAGTGGAATGAGGCCTTACTGCTTTTTAATGCAGGATTGCATTCTTACTGAGTCAAACTTTGACTTACCCTTGAAAAGCGAAGCATGCCAAAATCGAAGACACTTGGCTGGCTGCTAAATACCTTCGCCGCAAGCTCTGCCAATTACACAATGCAACTAAAAAATAAATAAATAAAAAAAAAACATGAAAAAAAAAAAAAAAAAAACGGAAGAGGCAGGGGAGAGGACTTTGAGGCACGTCGAGGAGACTTTACCAGCTGCAAAAGCTTCAAGAACTGCAACAAGAGAAAAAAAAAAAAGTGTCTAGAAGAAAATAAACGCTTTGCCAGGCACGGCATTGTGTGCCTGGACGGTTGAGACCGATCCTCATGAAACGCAATTCTGCATAGACGGCTTGATCAATTGATTGAAATGCTGCTGCAAATTGTTTTGGTTTTTGGTTTCTATATAGGTGGAGCTCCTGCAAGAAGAACTTCACAGCAGCATTCCTTCGGCTGTGGCACTCTGTGGGGATGTAGGTGCTGTTGCTGAACAGGTAAGCTCTTGGTGCACTATATAGTTGCAGCGGTTCAATCATAATTCTGGGACTATTAATACAGTGATTACCGTGTAATACTTAGAAAACCTCTGCCCCTTCAGTGCACTGGTATACAGTGCAGTCCACTTATAACGATGTACTGCTTAGAACAATCAGTTTCTAGTCCAGATACAACGATAATCGATTATAATGATGGAATTTTAGGGTTTTCCTCATTATCGTTACAAGTGGATTGCACCGTACTACTTTGCAAAGGTGCCCCCAAAGGCTGTAGTAACAATGTTTTCTCTGCCAGACAGATATTTGGATAGCAATATTGTAGTAAACAAAAGGAGGTCCCCCAAAGAAACCCTGAAATTAAAAAATAAAAGGTTTTTTTTTTATCCAGAAAGCACGGAAAAAACATTCTTTTTTTAAATTTTTCAAAAAGTAATTTTTATTTACACAAAATTTACATTGTTAGACGCAATTTAGGTGGAGGTAACGGCCCGCTCTAGGCCCCGCCCAGAAATCAGTTGCCCCGCCCATTACTGCTGGATTGGCTAGGTTGCTCGGTTGAACATGCTAGCAAGCCTAGTGTCCCTTTCGCGTCATCCGATGCATCTTGCCTGGTGTCCGATACCGCCTGCTAGTAGTGCGAGCAGACGTGCGACAGCCCCCAGCATCATCTGCTATTTCACAATCATCTATTGTCGTCTGCAGTGCCCGTAAGTTGCAGACATGAAAGCTGTGCGTCATCGTCCGTTTTCGCCTTCGTCTGCTTTTCTGCCCCCCATCTAAAAACTTCTGCAACTCTCACAAGATACAACCATGAAAGCGGCCCTCTAACGTTCCATCGTGCTAAGCCATGGTTCAATACAAGCGTCTGTCAGCATCTATGGTAAAAAGCGACTGAGGACTAAAAAGAAAAAGCAACAGTAAATATGCAGTCATTTCAGCTTTTCTGTTCTTATTATTTTTTTTGCATGGCATCTGCGAGCAAGGTGAGCGAGCGTCATAATGCACAATTTAAATGCGACCTAAAAATTGCTCCTCTGGCAAGCCGGGCGCACTGCAAAACCTGAGAGCTACTTGCCTTTTGAAGCGAAATGACGGGAACATACCTGGGCAAACTTGATGCGAGCTGAACACCCGATTGCCTCCAGCCAAATGGCTAGAAAATTCTTACCTGTGTAGGTATCTTCTTGGTATTGAAACCGTGGTTGCAGTCACAAGGGTTGCACTTGCACAATTCACAGAGCAGAGAGGCTGCTTTTACATGAACCCACATCTTTATTTAGCATCAACACGTGCAAACGAACAAATTAAGCCAGATCGAGCAACATAGTTCACGTGGGATGCTAGGCTTAGGTAAGTCCCAATACGAAAACAAATGCTTGCACAGTACTCCAAAGGTGCATACTTGCGACAATTTGTTGCAAACTATGTCGGCAGCAGCCATATTTGTAATCGTTTCACACCAATGCAGAAAAGGCGGTCTTGGGGAGGCGAGCAATGGAGCGTAGCTAACTATGTTTGTGGACGGGGCCCTAGGTTGGGCAACTTCCACCTAAATTGCGTCTAACAACAAAAATATTGCACAATGTTTTTGTTTTTTTTTATTAAAAAAATGTAATGTTTTAGTTTACTTTTTAATTTTTTATTATTTTTTTTTTATTTTATTGTTTCTTTAAGGTTGTTTCACTCACTTGTGTGTGACTTGAACCAACTGTACTGCAACCAGTTTTCAAGCTGCTTGGTTACAGCTGCTTACTTACTGCTTACAACTATTGGCTGCACTGCTGCACAGCTGGTTGTAAGGGCTTAAAAACCGGTTGCAGTGCAGTCAATCATAGCCATATGCAAGTGTGTGAACAGCAGCCTTTCCAGTTGCATTGCATGTAGTTGGGCTAGTTAGTACATTATAGAAATAACAAATGGCACAAAAAGCTCTTATGTACAAGTCGCAAAAGTACATAGTATATCTAAAACTGTATCTGAAACTGATTTTATGGATATTACCATTGCTTCTTTATGAATGTTTCAGACTAAGTTCACTGCCACTTCACGTAAAAAGCAAGTTTTGCACATGGTTTGTATGCCATGCAAGGTTGTGTTGCAATGTTTGGTTGTGAGAAAAAAAGGCAATGATTTTTGCAGTTGAAAGGGGTATAATCATTGAACAACAAATAACTGATCTTAAATGCACATAAAAGTAAAACCTTACTTCCCCCCATAATGAGGGAAATCGTTAACACTCCTTGAGAAGCCAGCTTTCTGGGGAAAACAGGTATAGGTATGGTAGTACATTACTTTTAGGTTTCTGTCAGCATATCACTGAAAAAAATCATTTCTTTTACATATCGACCGGCTTTGTGCCAACAACGGCAGCAATGACGGTCTGTCACCTTAACCCGCATTGCCACGCTACCTCGTGTCCCAGTACTCCTTCTTTGCGACAAATATTCTATCCCTTGAGGGGGGGATCAGTGGCCGAGCTTGTGTTTGTTTTCGCTCCATCGCTTGGTGCACGTGGAGTGAAAGCTTGTGCTACAGAACCCAAAAATCCTGGGTTCAATCCCTCACCCCGCCCATTTCAATCTGGATGAGCATTGTTGTTTGTATTTTTTGACCCGCCTAACAGATGGCGCCGCTGGTGCCAAGTGAGTATAGGAGCAATGTACGGAAAGTAAAGGTTGTTGGTTTTTCGGTCCACGCCCTTGTCACGTGGTCTGTCCCCGCTGAGCGCTACGGCACCGTGAACGCGGGTGTGAACAATATCCGGCGTGCAGTTGTGTATCACTACTGCATGGTGCACATTAAAGACATCAGTTTAGCAGTTGTAGCGCACTGGCAAAATTTCTCGTCTACAGTGTAAACCAGTGTCTCCGTAGCTCAAAGGCATTTTCCAGACCTTGCGTTGCCTAGACACCATCGTCAAATTCAGTTTGGTCTTGTCCCTTGAGAAATAGAATTCTTTCACCCGCCTTCTCGGCATGGAACAAAAAATAAGAATGCGGCTATCTGTGAAGGGCTACTGCACCCACTCCCGTGAAGCCTTATCTTTCAAGGTGTGACTTGAATTTTGAATGGCGTTACCAGGCTTGCACAAGCTTTATATGGTGTCGTACTGATTGCCATAGAGCAACTCGTAGTTTGCAAGGAGCGTATAAGAGCACTTCTTGAGAACTCTAGGACAGCAGGAATAAATCAAACCTATTTGGTTATTTTTAGCACTGTTCTGACAAGAGAAATGATCCCTGATAAGGGTATCAATTTGAAGGGTCCATACAAGTGTTTCTTGGAGAGGTTCTGTTCGTAGGAGGTTTTCAAAATGTCGTGCTCCGATTAGTGTAAGAGGTGTCTCATAGGCTAGCTATTGTATGGGTGCTTACTTGTGACTATCGAAGGATCAGTTTTTTTTTCCTGGTTTTAATAATCCTTGGTGACTATTTACAGATGTTGTAAGAATCACTTGTACTGTAAGTGGTTTGGGATGCAATCTGGTGGGTGCATTTGCTATGTAGACTTTAGCATACTGTGGTTAGTGCACGTTGCGAAATTGCAATTGTCCCGATAGGAGGGTATGAAGTGGGGTTGTCAGTCGCATGTGTTCCTCAAATTCCAAACTGTTTACGTAGCAGGCGAGCTGAAGTGCCATTAAAATATATGTATATATATATAAAAATATAAATGAATCACAAACATAAGATTTTTTAATGTAAATATTCAGAAAGCAACCTCGCTAAAAGGAGAGAAATTTGTGTAAAGTCGTACGACGACACGGAAGGCATAATTAACTTCTTTGTGAAGGTTTCATAAAGTTTGTAAAAGACATCTATTGTTCTGAAAAAAAAAATTTTTTTTTTTTCAGAGATTGTTTACAGGATCTAGCAGTGAATTTCTTTATGAATCTCATAGTTGTGGTGCGAGCAATAACTTGCCTGTGTAAGGCTTCCCTTATCGTCGGTGGTTGGACTCTGTTTTAATATTTTTTTATGTTTGGTGTTTTACATTGCCATAGTTTTATTTGTGTCTCCTCTTTTTATTTTTATTTTGCTCAGATCTCACGGGTGAGTGGTTTCGTCGTTCTGGAGGCACCCGACTTCTTTGGCTGGCTGACGTTGGGGGTTACCTCACTTGCCCAACGAATAACCTCCGGGGCTTGGTATTTTTCCCATCTGGGCTTCTGCTCTTCTACTGGCACGCTTTACTAACAGGGAAGGCTGTTCCCACAGCGTTAATAGACCACTGTGGGAAAGCCCAGGTAATACTGGGTCGTGCGAACGAGGTTTGCTCTGGGGTCTCGAGGATTCTTTACCAACTTCAATTTCTCTTACCCAAAGCTGATAGAAATCCCACCCGTCTCAAATTCTTTCGCCCAAAGCTTCAGCAAAACTAAAAGCCACACAAAGTTTGAAGCACTAGTGAGGATTGTAAACAGCGCACAAACTCTCTTCGAGTCTTTCATAGTGTTACAATAATACACTACTTCCTCTTGACCACTCTCTTTTAAAATGAAGGAATTTCAGGGCTTCTGGGGGCCTGAATAAGATCTGCCACGGAAAACCACCACTTTTCCTAAAAGTCTGTGGGAATTCCTCCTTTAGTGCCTCTGTGACGATTGCTTTCAACCATATGATATATGTAACCTCTCCGCACTATCTTATTTAAACTTGAAGATACCAAACGGGTCCACACTCAAATTCAGTAAATGATTGTGTCAAAATGGGGAGAGGGGAGGGGGTATGATGAACTGTACTATCTGCAGTTCCAGCAACTTTAAATGCTATTGGGGTTGCTTGAACCCTGCTGTTTATGATTGCTCTTGCCAAGCACAGAAAGTTAAATGGTAATGCAAAGAGTGAGCTCGTGCTCTGTACTTTGCGGCGTGCTTAGCCAACGCCTACCTTCAATTGTATTGTCGGATTTTTAAAGTGACCGCATTAATCAGTTTCTTATGCGGGACACTACCCAGAAGAAAAAAAATCTCTTCAAAAATCTTTGATTTTGAAAAATGCCATATTTACGTCCATCAACATTAGAGAGTATTTACAGAAAGTTTCCTTTGTTTACACAACATAGTTAATTTTTTATAATTTTTTTTCGGTTCACCGATGCTGAAGTAAAGGTAGAGGTTCGGGCACTTTGAACGCATATTTCTCTGCTCTAGTTTTTGGCATAAATTTTACTTTAGGAAAACTATTGTTTCAGTATGAAATTATATTGAGAGACTTATTATTTGCAGCAAATTTGCCGAAATTTTATGGAGATGATTACTATGAACTTAGATTTGGCATTTTCATGTTCTTATCAAGAATTGTAATTTGCAAAACTTGGTAAATGTAAAAAGAAAAATTTGTTGTTTTCTTTAATATGTTTTTTTACCCAAAAATGCATGTTTTCTGAAATTTATTTTTATTGTAAACGGCAACAGGTATTTCAGTATGCATTCCACCAGAAAACTATGTGGCTATCAACACCATTTCTCAATGATAGATTCATTGAGCAGATTCCATGCAAAGCAATGCTTTACTTTGTTTGGGGGTATAGTACATCGTGAAATGGGTTCACAGGGCTGAAACCTTGCATGCCCTCTTTCTAAATGGCTACAAACACCACTTGCAGATATTCATTCATTCATTCATTTATTTCACCTTAAGGGCCCGTTAAAGGGCATTACATAACATTGCATTACATTTAGTGGCGTCACAAGGGGGGGTGGGGGGGGGGGGGGCGGAGCGTCTCGGGTGCAGCGCTCAGGGGGGTGTCGCGGCGGGCCACGAGAGGGGGGGGGGGGGGGCGGGGGTCACTGCGGGCTACCGCCCCGGGTGCCGCTGACCCTCGTGACGCCTCTGATTACATTACATTCATGCCGATTGAGTGAGCAGTTGAAAAGTTTACATTCCCAGGTAGTGTCGCCCCCTAATGCATTGAGCTAAGATTCTGTACTACAGAGGTGATCGAAGATGGTGCATTTAGTGCATAAAAGTTTCCATGAACGAGCTTACCTGCATAAGGATTAAAAAAATTGAGAGCATGAATTTGCTACCTTTTGCGGCCGTCTGTTAACGAAAGGCGTCCGATTGGCGCAACAGCCGACACATGGAGGCATGAAAGATTGCAAGCAGCCACAGCAGGCATTTCTTTCAACCTCAGCAGTAGCGGACAGTATTTTGAGTCAAATCTGGTGCAAGTTCTTTCGGGCGAGAGCAGGATTTCGTTATTTCACTACCGTAAAATTCCGAGCGAACGCCCACCCAAAATGAAGAGATAAATGGTGAAAAACATGGGGTGGGCTATCTTTGGGGATGCCACAGCAAAATTTTATCAGAAATAATGATAAGAACCGGGGCACCCGCTACAAACCGCGTGACGCAGGAACTGATACTGCAGATCACGGACACGGCGAATTCGCGTTTCACGATTCGATAAACACGCCGGAATTCACTACGATCTCCTGTGTCACGGGAAAGGATACCGCAGGTTGCAGACGCAGCAGATTCGCGCGTTTCACAGCGCGATGGACCCGCGGAAACCCGCCGAGAACTCGCATCTCACGGGAACGGACACCGCGGAAACCGATATTGCGTGCGCAGATCGCGGACGAAAACGCGGGAATCCGCTGCAAACCCGCATGTCACGGAAACAAATCAAGCAGATCGCGGCCGCAGCAGAATCGCATTTCACGATGCAATAATACACGCGGAACAACTCGCGCGTGTTACAGCTAGGAATCGATATCGCGGGCAAAAACACGGGAATCCGCTAAAAACTCGGGAACGGATAGCGCAGATCGCAAACGCAGCAGATTTGCATTTCACGCATTTCACGCGCGCAGATCGCAGACGAAAACGCGGGACCGCAGATCGCGCCGTTGACACGCGATTCCCGTCGGACATCGCGTGACGTCCGGCGGGAATCGGGGGAAGGGCGATGTATCGGAATACCGTTCCCAACAGATGTTGGACAAAAAGGGGGGGTGGGCGATCCTTCAAACGTGGGCGTTCGCTCTGGAATTTTACGGTATAGTAACGCCGAATGCACCCGAAACCAAAAAGCAAGATTCTTCGTCAGGCTATTTTGGCTATATCAGCAGCCGCCGCCATCTCTCGGCCGTTGCGCAAACCAGACACCTTTCGTTGGCAGACGGCCGCCGTAGGTAACAAATTCACACCCTTCATTTGTTACCTTTACTCGGGTAATTGCCCATCCTTCGAAATATTTATACATAAAACGCACCGTTTTTGGCCGTCTCTGTACAAACTCTCAGCTCGATATGTTGAGAAACCAGTTTATGCGGTCGCTTCGGAGGGCCAGCGATCCCTCTGGCTCGTGCGGTAGACACAGGACCTCTGTGCTGGATTACCTGCCGTCCTCGCTTGCCAAATCCCGAACTTGGTTCCTGCTTGCCGAGTCCTTAACTCTGCCACTAACTGTGAGCCGTGCCACCCTACAGCTGGCGACGGAGAATGCCAAGGACCCGTGGCGCTACCCTTCGGACACCCCCTGGTGGCAGGCTCTGAGGGACAAGGTGGATGCCAACGCTAAGGCTGTCCAGGTAACAACCGCACTGTCTTCGGTGCACCTTTGCCCATTTTTTTTCTCTTTTGCCAAACGAGTGAACAGACTGACGTTCCACCAAATTGAAATCAACTGACAGGCTAGTTGGTTACAGATAATTGAAGAAAAACACAGTGCTAAATACGAGGACTGGTAGAAGAGGAACATGGGACAACACTTGTCCCGTCGTCTCCTTCTACTATACCATATTTACTCGCATAATGAACACACTTTTTTTCCCCGAAAAATTGACACATATTTAAGGGGGGCGCTCTTTACACGGGGTAAAATATTTGCATTTACACACTTCGTGCAAATGTCATATTAGGTGCCAATATGACATGGCAAGGTATTGTGGCACGTCTCCAGTGATGGAGGCCCACCCACGGCTGGTCGGGGGCGCGCCACAATAACCATGCTTTATAAATTGCAAACCTTTTTAGGGCGCTTTCGGGGTGCCTTTTGCCGAAGGAAAAGCGCCCTACAAAGCTCACTCAGCACGAAAAGCAACACAACCATTCTTAGGCGATATAATTTGCTAGTATCAGGCAGGCACACTCAAGTATAATCCCCGACTACGCACGAAGTCCAACCCCTAACCACTGAAGCCCGCTAGCATGGATCAAGTTTCGTTCAGGGAGACAAGAACTCGTACGAAGTCCAACCCCAACCGCCGACCCCCCAAGCCCGCTCGCACGGATCAAGTTTCGTTCAAGGAGAGGCTACCAGACACTCTCAGCCTACAGGGCAGCGTGCACCTCTCTGTGGCCTAACCACTTTCAGGATTTTCCTGTTTCCCTGTCCGAAAGTGGACCACAGACAACGGCTTGTTTGTTGACATCAATGCATCCGATGGGCGAAGAATGTCCGGGGCTCCACAGTTCCTCGACCCAAGCTTCGTCAAGTATGCACAACACTCGGTTTCACGGTTTATCACTTCTGTAACTTCCGCAACTACGCACTTCCGCCAATTACGTGAGCAGCCTGGCTTGGCTTGGCTTGACTTGACTTGGCCTGACTTGGCGCAATTTGATACTCGCGGATCCGAAAATTGGAGGTGCGTTGATTACGGGAGGGGAAAAAAAAAAAGTCAAAATATTGATGCCTGTTGGGGGGGGGGGGGGGGGTGCGTTTTTATGCGAGTGCGTTCATTATGCGAGTAAATACGGTATGCCGTATTTGCTCGAATGATGAACACACTTTTTTTTCTGAAAAACTGGCATATTTGAGGGGTGGGTTCATTACGGGAGGTAAATTTTTGCATTTTACACACTTTGCACTAATGTCATTTTAGGTACCAATATGGCACGGCAGGGTACTGTGGCATGTCTCCACCCACGGAGGCGCACCCTCGGCTGGTCTTGGGCGTGCCACAGTAACCGTGCATTATAAATTGCGAACCTTTTTTAGGGTGTTCTCAGCGTGCTGTTTGCCGATGGAAAAGCGCCTACGAAGCTTACTCAGCACGGAGAGCGACTCGACCGTTCTTACTGCCGAATTCACAAACCTTACTCAAATTGAGGGGCCCCTCCACTTCCTCGAGGAAGGCGTGAGGGCCGGCGTTGCCAATCGCGACGGCGGATCCGCCGTCGCGACTGGCCAACGCCGGCCCTCACGCCTTCCTCGAGGAAGTGGAGGGGCCCCTCAATTTGAATCAGGTTTGTGAATTCGGCGGTTAGGCCTAACCACTTTCACGATTTGACTGTCCGAAAGCGATCCACAGACGGCGGCGTGTTTGTTGACATCAATGCATCCGATGGGCAAAGCATGTCCGGGACTGGGCAATTCCTCGAACCCAGCTTTGTTTGGTGTGCGCGCCATTTGGTTTCACTACATGTTGATCACTTCTGCAACTACGCACTTGCAGCCATTAGGAGAGCATCTCTGCTTGGCTTGACTTGGCCTGGCCGCTTGGCAGCAAAATAAAATTGGCTTGGTGTGCTTGGTGGCTACCCGAGTTGGACGCAGTTTGAGACTCGCGGAGCCAAAAAATTGGAGGTGCGTTCATTACGCGAGGGAAAAAAAAAGTCCAAGTATTGATGTCCGCTGTGGGAGGTGCGTTTATTAATACACTCTCTGCCACTGTGCCCCTTCTCTAAAATCACGTAGCACTCGCACAGCCTTGAATAGGCTATGATGGTTCGTTGCATCCGCTGCGGTCGGTCTTAAGGTGAAACGGAGTATAGTCTTTTCCTTTTGCGCCGTGTTTTTTCTGTTGTGGAGCGTTCTACCGGGATCGATTAAGAAAAATGAAACCCGGTGTTTTAGCCCGCATTGAGAAACTATGCATTGCAGAAAAAGCTGGAACTTCGTGAGAATGTGACGCTAGCGGTGGTTATAAAATGCAAAAGTTTGAGCACACGATGTTGACTAGAACAAAAGATACAAAAGAAAAACAAAATTTCTCTACAAGCTGACGTTCACCTAAGCCTAATTAATATTCATTGAACTGAAATTTGATATTGCGGGTGCCCGTAACATTTATGTCGGTGAAAAAACCCGTCGGCAGGAGCAAAAACAATATCTTCTTGTCTGCTCACAATTTTTTTTTTTTTTTCACTAAAATAAATGCTAGAGGCAAGACCAGCTGATGTTTACAAAAAAACCAGAGCACCCCTGCCGGACGCCATCGGCGCCGCGCATGCGCGATGGAGTGTAGACAAGAAGCTCGATGTCGCCCATAAACAAACCTTTGGAAGGCGATGTTGTCAAAGTCTGTGCGAGTCCCCGTACACTTTTTCACGTTGGAATTGTTCATTCCACGTCTTCCTGGCAATGTCTGATTACTTTAGTGGCCTCAGCGAAATTATTGAGGTTCGTGACACTGCAGAACATCGCGTGAATTATGCGACATGCGGCAGTGGGCGCTGCGGAATAGGACGCTAAAGCCTGATTCGCATGATGAGATTCTGCTCGCTATTTTCAGTCGCGACGTTGCTTCGGCTGCAAAAGCGTGGACCGTAGCGGAGATGGTCGACGTCAATACTGAAAATTGCAAGCAGGATCGAACCAAGTGGATCAGGCATAGCAAGTCGATGATGGCCACTGCTAGTAACAATGATTAACATCTCCTTGTATCTACTGTTCACACTGAGCCTGCTTACCCCAGCCCACCTTCAAACTTGCAAGTCTTTTGAGGCCTGCACTTACTTCTTATCACAATTACCGGGCCAGTGTTTGGTCTACAGGCCACTGTCGTTTGAACGAGCAGACAACAACAAGCAGAAACGTTTGAAAGAGCAGACGACAGAGGAGACACACTGAACATAGTCCGCAGGTGGTCCGTACAACTTGGCGGTTTTTCGCGTTCATGTTGGAACAAAACAAATAAATGTGACGACCTTAAGTATCCTTGAAATCAACCTAAAGTGCTTCCCGCACAAGCAAGCATGGTCCGACGGTGTCTGGTTTTTATTTTTCACAGCACCTGTCAACATTCTCATACGAACCGAGCAGGCAGAAAACACATGAAAACTGACCTTCAAACCTTTCCCAACTCTTTTGGTACAGCCCCAGTTGCGGCGTTTTGACGAGAAGGCAGGTTTTTGTCCTGTTTCTTCCAAAACATCACAGGAATACGCGTCCCGCATGGTGACTTCTGCCCACAGCCCCAGACCGGAAGTGCGCCCGACGCGCCACTTCCGCGCCATGAGGTAACAGAGCTGAGTTTGTGTATAGGCACCTGCAATCTTATATTTCAGTTTGACGAATACTAGGCTTAGGTGGATGTCGGCTCATAGAGCAATTTTGTTTTCTTTTGTGTCTTTCGATTTAGTTTAATGTCGTATGGTCACATTTTCGCATTTTATCACCACCGCTAGCACCACATTCTCACGGACTTTCAGGTTTCTGCGATTCATAGTTTATTTATGTGGGCTGAAAAACCGGGTTTCATTTTCTCTGTTGATTCCTGTACTTTTGCACTCTAGATTAGGAGCTGCTTGATATCAAAAGCCCGAGCGTAGGCCAGCACGCCTATCAACTCCCAACTGACCTTAATTCCTGGCCCCTCGTAGCAGTATGTACACATACATACGTTTTAACTTTTTTTTTCTTCTTCCCGACATCAATGTGGTTGACAACCAATCGGAAAGTTTGATTGGCTCGATGCTTCTGCTCAAGTGGATTTTATGGAAAATAATATTTTGGGAGCGTTCAGCATGCATCTCTAGTGGTGCCAATGAAGTCCCCTAACTCGGTGGTACACTTGCAGCATGCCTGTGCTGTTTGGCTTAAAGAGGCATCCAGTCTGTAGTAACTTCGAGAGAAGAACTCGGTGAAGCGTGGTTTATTCTTTGCTTCCAAGAATACAAGTCCCAAATGTAGACACGCTTACGGCTGCTCTTATACTGATGGCAGCCGCGCTATAGATAGGAAAAAGTGACGATAAGGTTAACAGGCACACGTCACTCGACTCGGACACAATGACACAACAATCCTTACCCTCTACAAAGTTTGTGGTGTCTATGGCTTGTAGCGCTCCGGAGGTCGGCTTGGTCGTGTGGTGTGCCGAGGCAGGAGTGGAGAAGCCGGTGGAGCTTCTGGTCTGGAGACCCCATTGTCCGATGGTGGGGCACTGGGACCAACAGTCACAGTACTAGGGAGGCCGGAGTCTGGGTCAGGCGGCCGTGGTGTTGCGGCTCCGTTCCCTGCTTGTGCCACTTCATGGTCGTCCAGTGATTCATTGTCAGTTGTAGCCGTGTCGGTCTCGATGCCCGAAAACGGCTCCAGTCGGTTAGGTGTCCCCAGATCAGCTTGACATGATCTCGGCCGCAGGTTCTCAGCATGAATGTACCGCTCTTCCTCCCCGACACGAACCAGATAAGTAGCTGTACTCACGCGCTTGCTTACTTTGCCCGTCAGCCATTTGGTATCGCCGGCCCGTAGGCCCTTTACCATAACTTGGTCACCTTCAGAGAACTCCCGCCAGGCCCCTCGGTGCTGGTCCGCAGACTCTTTGGTTCGCTCGAGTTTCTTTTTCATTTGTTTTTCGATGTCGGGGTGCGGAAGACTCAGTCTTGTTCTGGGCCTCCATGACAGGAACCGCTGAGCAGGAGTTTCATCAGTTGTCCCGGTGGGGGTGTTCGTGTAACTAAACAGGAATTAATCTACGCGATGCTGCAGCGACTTTGCATGGCCGCTTCTCTGCTCGTCCATCACTTGCTTGAACAAAGACTTTTTTACGGTTTGTACACAGCGTTCCGCGCTTCCATTGGAGGCGGGATGGTAGGGCGGAGATTTGCTGTGTAGGACGCCATTCCTACTCAAAAACAGTTCAAACTCTGTTGATGCGAATTGGGGTCCGTTATCGGTCACTACCTCTTCCGGTAGCCCGTATGCCGCAAACACGCTGCGCAGTTTTTCCACAGTCTTCTCACTACTTGTGCTGTTCATCACAAACACTTCAATCCATTTAGAATGGGCGTCCACAAGCACAAGAAACCATTGTTGATTGCAATACGCACAGTCTAGATGCACTCTCTCCCATCTACGCGTAGGCCAACCCCACGACAACAAGGGTACCTTAAGCGCAGCATTTTGTGACAGCTGACACGTGGCACACTCTTTCACTGTTTGCTCCACATCTTCCGTTAAACGAGGCCACCAGACGTGACCCCTGGACAACATTTTCATTCGCGTCATCCCCGGATGACCTTCGTGCAACATTGTCAACACTTTACCTCTCAGTGACAATGGAACCACTACGCGATTGCCCCAAGTCACGCACTCTTGATCAACTGACAGTTCGTTGCGTCTAACAAAATAAGGTGCTAGCAAATCCTCTAACTTTCGAAGGCCAGCCGTTTTGTGTGTAGAACAGCACTTTCGACAACAACTGCTCCCTTCGCGTTTCCCGTCTTATCTCTCTTGCCGATAGCGGAGCTTCGTCCAGCGCCGAAAAAAACTGCACGCAATCTGCCTCCTCATCTTTGTTCGGCAGCGGTAGCCGTGAAAGCGCGTCGGCATTTCCAATATCACTGGATTTGCGATACACCCAAACATAGTCATAAGCGGCAAGCAATAAAGCCCAGCGCTGCATGCGTGCTGCTGACATTGCAGGAATCGGCTTACCATGGCCCAGAATTCACACCAGTGGTTGATGGTCAGAGTAGATACAAAATTTTCGGCCAAAGAGGAATTTGTGAAATTTCTTTAAGCCAAAAACCACTGCAAGCGCCAACTTTTCAAGGTGCGCGTAGCCTTGCTGTGCCTTGCTAAGTGTCCTAGACGCAAAAGCGATGGGCCTCTCCTCAGTACCCACTTTATGATAGAGTATCGCGCCTACGCCGTATGCCGACGCGTCACATACCAGACCGAGGTCCTTTTCAGGATCATAGTAAGTCAACACTCGTTCGCGCGTCAGCCACCGTTTTGTTTCCTGGAACACTTTTTCTTCCACTCCGGTCCAATCCCACCTGGTGCTTTCACTTAGTAGCTGGTGAAGTAGCTTCAGCTCTGCTGACATGTTCGGAACAAATTTCCCGTAGAAATTCAGCAACCCTAGGTATGCTCGCAGCTGTTGTTTGTTCTGAGGGTTTGGCGCCTCTTTGATTGCGCATAGGTTTTCCTCGGAAGGCTGAATTCCTTGCTTATCAATTACGTGACCCAAATAAGCCACCGACGTCTCAAGAAACTTGCATTTTTTTTTTTATTTGAAACCGCGATCCTTGAACCTTGTCAGCACGCTTTCCACTTTCCGGTAACATTCTTTAGACGTTTCTCCGGCTATCAACACATTGTGTAGGTAGCACGACGCTCTCTCAAGGCCCTTCAATTTCTCGTCCATTACAGCCTGAAAAATAAACGGTGCACTCGTGATTCCATATGGGAGGCGTGTATACTTAAACAAACCCATATGCGTGCTTACAGTTACCAGTGACTTAGAATCCGGGTGCAGTTGCAGCTGCTGGTACGCCGTAGAAAGTTCAAGTACCGTGAAATATTTACAACCGTGTAACGTTGCAAATACGTCTTCCATTACCGGCAAGGGATAATGGTCTGTTCTCAGGTTCGGGTTCAGCGTTACCTTATAGTCCCCGCATAACCTTACTTTGTTATTCGGTTTAGGAACGACGACCAACGGAGTTGTCCACTCACCCTGCTGAACAGGAGCAAGGACTCCGGTCTTTACGAGCGAATGCAACTCTTGCTCTACTGATTCTCTTAAAGTGAATGGCACAGTTCTTTGTTTACAGAAAACTGGTGTTGTGTCATCCTTCAACACTAATTTAACTTGACTGCTCGCGATTAATCCCAGCGCGGGCTCAAACACTTCCGAGAATCGTTCAATCAGCGCTGCCACTTTATGTAGACTAACGCCATGCACTCTCATCCAGTCTAGCCTTAACGCCTCTAGCCAATCGCGGCCCATTAACAATGTGTCACATTTCTGCGGCGTTCACACCACTACAAGCGACAACACCATGGTCTGCCCATTGTGCTCCACAGGTACAATCAACTTGCCCAATACCTCCAACGGCACGCCCCCATAAGTTCTCAACTTTAGGCGACAGTTTGCGAGAGCCAATCCCAGCCAGTACTGCTTATACACTTGTTCAGGCACAATGGAAACCGACGCTCCCGTATCCACCTGCATCGTCACCCTTCTACCCGCCAGACGAACTTCAGTAGTGTGAAGGCCCGTTCACAGTCTTGCGACCTCTTAAACCTGGGTTCCTTAAAACCTCTTACAACCAGAGGACACACTGGTGCCATCTATTGGGTAGCAGTGGAAACTTGGCGGTCCGGCATATTTTCAATTTCTCTCGTGCAATATCCTTTCTTTCTTGGCTCGAAAAACTTTTGTCAATGTTATAAACGCGCCGTTCTTATAGGTATTACGCACTTTTGACCTCGGAAATCCCGCAAAACCTTCGCTCTTGTGAAATGCAGTTCCAGGGTCACCGCATAGATGGCACCAGAATGCCAGTGTGTTCTTTGGTCCTAAGAAATTTTAAGAAGTTTTAACAGTTCTCGTCTCTCTCGGTCGTGCTCGGTCGCAAGAGTGTGAACGGGCCTTAACCCCCTTTGCTAGCATTGCAAGAGCCAATGTTGTACAGCCAAACGTTGTCCTCACCAGTACCGTCGTCCACGGCTTGGGCCAAACGGGACGTTGCTTTGCAGACCCTTGCCAGGTGTCCCACTCGTCTACAAACTCGGCACTTGTACTTCCGGAACGGGCAACTTGACTCGGCATGGGGTGCTCCGCAGCAGAAACTGCATGACGCCTCGGACGTCTCCGTGGTGACTGCCGTCGTCGCCTTCCTGGTAGCCGCTCCGACGTTCCTGTCTCGGACGAGACGTTGGACGACGTTCACCTCCACTTGTTCCGGGGCTGCTGGCTGAAATTTCTTGGTCTCTGCTCTTGCGAGTTCAATGCTTCTGGCAATGTCACACGCCACCGAGAAAGTTAGAGTTTTCTTTTTTAGAAGCTCTGCTTGGGCTGTCTGGTCCTTGAGTCCCGCGACAAAACGGTCCCGGAGTGCTTCATTCAGGAACTGCCCAAAATCGCAGGTGGCCGCGAGCCTTTTTAACTCCACCGTAAATGTCGCCACCGTTTCCTTTTCAAGCTGAGCCCTCCGGTTGAATCTGAATCGCTCGGCGATCACCATCGGCTTCAGAGCGTAATGCTCCCTCAGGACCATGACCAGATGCGCATAGTCCTTCTGTTCTGGCTTCACTGGGGTTAACAGCGTCTTCAACGTGCGGTATGCTTGCTTCCCGATGGCCGTTACGAAGACAGAGACCTTCAAATCGTCGCTCATATACGTCGCTCGAAAATAGTGCTCCAGCCGCTCGACGTACGACTCGAAGTCTTCGTTTCCATCCTCGGTGAACTGCTCAAACTGGCCGCCGCACGAAGCCATATCGTGGTCCTCCGTCAAGGCGCTTCCGTTGTTGAAGATGACAGTGCTTGCTTCTGTCTTCCCAGCCATCCCATATTCGTGCACTGTAGTAACTTCGAGGGAAGAACTCGGTGAAGCGTGGTTTATTCTTTGCTTCTAAGAATACAAGTCCCAAACATAGACACGCTCGCGGCTGCTCTTATACTGATAGCAGCCGCGCTATACCATAAAATCCCGTAAGAACGCCCACCAAAAATGAAAGGATAAATGGTGAAAAACATGGGGTGGGCTATCTTTGGGGATGACTCAGAAAAACTTTATCGAAAATTAGTGATAAGCACCGGTGCACCCACCATAAACCATATGACGCGGGAACTGATACCGCAGATCGTAGGACGGGGCAAATTCGCGTTTCACGATGCGATAAACACGCGGGAATTCACTACGAACTCCTGTGTCACGAGAAAGGATACCGCAGGTTGCGGATACGGCAGCTTCGCGTCTCACGGTGCGAAGGACCCGCGGAAACCCGCCGAGAACTCGCATCTCCCGGGAATGGATACCGCAGATCGCGGACGCAGCAGATTCAAGTATTATGGTGAAATAAACGCCCGAGGACCCGCTACAATCTTGTCTGTCACGGAAACCGATATCGCGCGCGCAGATCGCGGATAAAAACGCGGGAATCTGATAGAAACTCGCAAGTCACGGAAACAAATACCGCAGATCGCAAATGCAGCAGATTTGCATTTCACGATGCAATATACACGCGGGAACGACTCGCGTGATACAGGAGCTGATATCACACGTACCGGTGCCGCAGATCGCACCGCTGATGCGCAATTCCCTCCGGACATAGCTTGCCGTCCGACGGGAATCGGGGGGTGGGCGATGTTTCGCAATTTTTATGTCACAGATATTTAGCCAGAAAAACGGGATGGGCGATCTCTCGGGGGATGGCGTCCTTACGGGATTTTACGGTAGATAGGAAAGAGTGACGATAAGGTTAACAGACACACGGCACTCGACTCGGACACAATGACACAACACAGTTCATGATGGAATGTCATGCTGGAGCTTAATGAACCCTTCCTATGTTGTAAGAAGGTTCTAGCAGAGCTGCTAAAGTGTCAGGCTTGGGAGGTCTCCAATATTTCGTAAGCCTTCACCTTTTTTATTGTGAGTTAGTGAGGGTGACATTGCACAAACCGTGCCAAACTACTAATATCCTATATCAATATTATTTGAAATTGATCAGCTTCCACTTTTTTTTTTAGCAAGTTTGATGTACTAAGACCCTGCGTGACGTTAATGCCTTGAAAGTGCAGCAGGTAATCATCAATAATTTAAAAACAAAAATAAAGTATTGGAAACTACTTCATTGATTCAATAGAAATGGTACATCTGTTTGTTGCATGTTGCAGTCACTCTGTTTGCAATCGGGCATTTTAATGCCATATCATTCTTTAGCTCCCCCCTATTTCGTGGACCTTTCTGGCCTCCTAATGCACAGAGGTATGTGCAGTAGACGATTTCTGAGGGGACCGGTGGCCGAGTGGGCTAGTGCACACCAGCTCGGAGCACATGGAGCGAAAGCTTGCACTGCAGAACCCAGGATTCTGGGTTCAATCCTCACCCCTGACCGTTTCAATCTGAATAAGCATCGTACCAGCTTGCGGTCGTGTATCACTACTGCGTGATGCACACTAAAGATCCCAGGCTAGCGGTTGTACTGCACTCACTAAATTTCTTATCTACAGCTGAGAGACTCATTGTCCGTTAAGGCAGACCAAGTTCTAGGCTGTATAAACATACACACTCCAGTTTTTAGACCATTCCAGCTCACTGTGCTTGCACCCCATTGCACCGCACGTATGCAGAGTGGCAGTACGCACTCCTTCAGATTCACACCCTCCTCGAAGGACCGGACAATCTTGACATCGTCCTAGAGGTCGTCCTTGACGTTGTCAAAGACGTTGCCGTTGCCTAGGACATTGTCGTTGAGGTCGTCCTTGAGATCACCTTAGAGGTTGTCCTAGAGGTTGTCTTAGAGCTCGTTGTACATGTTGTCTTTGACGTCGTCCTCGACATCATCCTTGAGGTCATCTTAGAGGTCGTTCTTGAGGCCTCCTTAAAGGTTGTCCTAAAGGTCGTCCTTGAGGTCGTCCCAGACGTCGTTCTTAACGTCATCTTTGACGCCATCCTTGACGTTGTCCATGGCCTCGTCCATGGCCTCATAACAAAAGGGGGTAAACATGATGAATGCTATCGCAATTCATAGGCAACCAACAATAGTGGTTTCTGCAGCCAATTTTTATGCTTTGGCTGTCGCACTCCATGATATTATATTCAGGCTCGAGACTTCCACTCCTAATAGTTCCTCATTTTCAGCTTTTGCAAGCAAAAATGAGTTCCATGAATATAAAATATTTTTTTTATTTCTTCCTTTTTCTTAATTTTAACATTAACTATTGGTTTGCTAGTGACTTACCCAGCTCACAGCTGCAAGGCCCCTGCCAATGAAACAAGCTAAACTTTTTCCCAAATAATTTCAAGGTGCGTCTTCCATTCCTGAATTTGCTTCTGAATTGATCCACAGGTGATTGCTCCCTGCCAAACCAGTTAATCATTTTCATGCTCACATTAACCATGGTGATGAATTGACGTTGTGCTTCCGCCCCCTGCTCCCCTCGAGCGGCGCACAGATGCCTCGCGCAGCTCATCGTTTTCATGTCCGAAAGTGTCAGAAACTGCATTCAGATTCACATCCCCATTTCTTTGTTCCAGGCACTGTGTTCCTCAACCGAGGTCCCCATGAACTTCCACGTAGCTTACAAGCAGGTTTGTGGTCACCCGCTCCTCTATGTGTTGTCATACAAACTCTGTCTTCTGCAAGGCAGAACACCCTTTTGGCTTCCTCCTCTCCCCAAGTTTGAGGGAGAGAGGCAGAACACTAAAAGCATTACGAGTGGAACTAGAGCCACTAAGTAAGCTACGCTTAAAATATCAACACTCCGTTCAGCGACTGCCTTGTGTGTGTCGCCGTTTTGTTGCATTGTGGCAACAGAATGGCAGAATCGGCGATGGTCGCGATTACAAAACGCTACTTCTTGAGCTTTAAATTTAGATAGGGGGCCAGAAAGCTGGGGCAACGTTGTTGTGCTTTGTCGGGGTCTGTTTTTACATTTCTGGAGGACGAAAAATCATTTCCTGCAATTTCAAATAAAAGCTTCAGATAAATGGGAACAACGATTTTAAACTACAAGATGGTTAAAGCATTGGTACTCGAAAGGGTTGCTTGTTTACTGGCTTTGGATGGGACCTTGTAGTCTCTGGTGTAGTAAAATAGTCCTGAAGCTTCTAAATAGACCACACCTTGTACTTACAAGTACCAACATTTCTTGAAGTGTTAATTGGGTTTCATGGTGCAGGTTTTAGGAAGGTAATAGCGACATAAGGCAGCAGAATGAACTGAGAGATGCCACTTTGTTCCCGCAAAAAGTCCCTCGTCATCCACATGTTGGTTGCCGTTACTTGTAAAAGACTGGTTCGAAACTTTAACCACAGCCAATAGCAGCTTGGAGCAATAGGACGCATCCAGTGACGACGGCATTGCAACGATTCGAGGGAGAGAAGGACGATCCGGTTTCTCTCTGCCGGCGTCTGTTTCGCAGTCCCTAGGACACATGCAAAGGAAAAAAACATTTTTTTTAAACAGTCTAGTTGGAAAAAGAATGTTATAAAATGAATTTACAACGAAGAAAGAAAATTTTTAGAGCTATATTTACGGCACAAAACGAATTTGTAGTTGGCGCCTGCGGGAGCCGCCGCTGGTCACGTGGTAGACCTCTGCGCCTCCGCGCTGCGTCGCCGCCGCCGCAAAGTCACGCTGAGCGTGGTGCTCTGCCGCTTCAACGCGTTTCTACACGCTGCCATCGCCGCCGCCGCACAAGTTCGCCTGCTTCGGGGCGCCGCCGCTGTCATCTGACCGGCGCACAGGTCTATCACGTCTGCTTGCTCTTTTTCAGGAGCTTCATTTGGGCTCTAAAAGTTACTCGTTATTCTTTGTTTTTTCTTGCACTTCAAACGAAGATGAATAAGTAACTTTTCGAGACCATAGGAAGCTTCTGAAAGATTGCAAGTACCACGTGACAAATAAGGGCCAGTCACGTGATAAATATGGGCCACTTTTCTGCGGCGCCCGCGGGCGCCAACTGCAAATTCATATAGTGCCGTGAATATAGCTCTAAAAATTTTGATTTTTCGTTGTAAATTCGTTTTATGACTTGGTTTTCCCAAACCGGCTGTTTAAAAAAAAAGTTTTTTTCCTTTGCATGTGTCCTTTAAGAGTGGCCGTAAAGTCATCAGTTATTTGTATTGAAACATTCAATAGACCGTTACCAAAATTCAGTCTGGCCACTCTAATAACTATCATCACCTAAGTATAAATATATAATCTGTACATACTAATGGCAGCCTTTTGGTGGATACTGAAGAAAAAATTTGAAGACGGGCCCCTATGCGGAGATTGAACATTCCAGGCATTAGTTTGTTGTATAGCTACTCTTTGTCACCGTGATGAGACTTACAAGCTTCTGTGCGCTATGCATTTGAGGGTGTCGTGTAAATCCTTGGTACGCTCGGCTTCGGCCTTTGGCACACCCGAGACAGCTCATGACAATAAAATGTGGTGAATGTTATGGAGATTATTTACTAGACTAAGCGTTTCGTACATAGTGGTAGTTTCTTGACACCATGCAAGATGAAACAAATAGAGAAAACCCTGTACGGCGAAAGACATCTGCCGTTAATAGGCACTAGATTTTAACCGCCATTAGCATACAAAAATTGAGACTGATATTTGAGCCACTAGGTGGCACTGAATTTGTGAAAGGGTCTATAGTAGTTATGTTGTTTTACGGTGCTCTCACGCTAAAGAATTTTGTACGGTTGGTGTCGCATTGACACCTGACGGGATCACCCAAAAGCAGCTTTTCCTGTCCAGACACTTTGTACAGCGCATAGATGTTCCGCATGTTTCTTTAGCTGCTCGTTTTTGGTGCAATGCCCAGATAGCAGAGCTGATGCCCAAGGACGCTGTGATTGTCAACGAGGGCGCCAACACGATGGACATTGGACGCACCATGCTGCCTAACTACCTCCCACGTCACAGGCAAGGCCACATTTTGTTCATGGGCTGGTTTGATGCCCAGTTGTTGTTTTTATTCTCTTTGTAAGAAAAGTTAATAGTGTTGTATGAATATTCAAAACTTTAAATAGTGGTTTCGAATAATACACTATTCGATAATCGCTTCAAGAAGAACTGCACTATTTGTATTTTGTAGCGTTAGCTACACTGGCCGAGGTTGAGCAGTTTCACGTGGCCCTCATAATGAGCCGTGCTCATTATGCAAGCCGTACTCATTATGCGGAGTGTGCGGCGGCGGAGCTACACTGGCCGTGCCGCGCGCTCCGCATAATGAGCACGGCTCATTATGAGAGCCACGCAAAGCCGCCGCCGCGCTTGCCTCGCCCGCCTCACCGGTCTGCGCATTCCAGAGGAGTGACGTCATAGCCGCGGCAGGCGCACTGGCGCCGCCACGTGCCCAGCTGTGCGCCTCCGTTGCGCAGTAGCCAAGTCTGACGCTGGACCGGTGCCGCTTGATAGCGCCTGTCATTTTGTGCGCATAAGCTCACGCTACGTATATCCTGGCATAGCCTAGCTAAGCCACCGCAATTTTTTCGCAGTGTTTATCATGGCAGGTTAGCCCTGTTGAGTGCGCTTCTTGCCGAGCACCAGTGCACTGCGGAGAAGCAACACCCGCGGAAGCGAGCTCTGCGAATGTTGCTTCTCCGCAGTGTACCAGTGCTCGATTTGAAGCGCACTCAACGGGGTAACCCCACCACAATCAACACTGGCAAAAGTATGATTATCGCAATTGCGTGCTTTGGAAAGCACACCTTCAAACCGGGATACTGCACGCGGACGCCTGGTGTACATGAAAAAAAAAAAGGAAACTTTGTGAATGTTGATGTTTTCATTGCAGTAAAATTTTCAAAATTAAACTTGCTGTTATGCAAGAGCATATGTTAGGCAGAGATGCCCTGACAACCTGTGTTCATCATTTGCAATATTTTTTTTTTTAAATATAATTTTGAAGAAAGAATATTTGCATATACAGTTGAACCTCGATTTAACGAAACCACTACAGTGCAATCTGTTTATAATGATACCACATATATAATGATGTACTGCTTATAATGGTCAGTTTCTAGAATTTCTAGACTAGAAATGATCTGTTTCTTGTTCAGATACAACGAAAATCAGTTATAACGATTTAATTTTCGGGTTTTCTCAGTATCGTTATAAGTGTATTGCAATGTGTTCACTTTGAATTTACTTCGAACTCAAAATCCACTATTTGCACATGATTAGAAGCTGATGCTGTTTGGTTGGTTGAAACGAAAAATCGAGGCTTTCAAAATGCCTTGAGGATATTCAGAATGATGAAGTATAAATGCTTCAATTCAAAGCTGGAACTGGAGCAACTTAAGTAACAAAAGAATTAATAGAAAGTTATGGTTGAAAAACAAAATGATTTAACATGGTTTATTGTGTGTTAGTCAATGTCCTGCACAGCCTCGCTGCCCGCAGCTTTGGGATCATACGGTTGATCCGAAACTAATGCAGTACTCCATTGTTACAGCGGAAAGAAGACCTCTCTTTTCAATCTTCCAAATCGAATAGTGTGCAGTCATTCACAGCCCCATCTCGTTATTCGGCTCTTTTTGCCCTGTGTACAGACCAGTAGACACACGGTAATGTTCACTTCGCATTGCATCTGAAAAACTTGTCCAGTCGTTTTCAGTGTTTCACTTCTCAAAAATAGCCATGCTGCAAGATGCCAATGAAAGGACCTCTATTTACAGTTGTGTCTGCTGTCTTAGCTTTGAGCCTAGGTCCGTAAGCATGCGAATCCAGCAGTCTTCGCCATTTCTCTCTGCCCCCTCTCCTGTAGGCTGGATGCAGGTACCTACGGCACAATGGGTGTGGGCATGGGCTTTGCCCTGGCGGCTGCCCTCTGGTGCAAGGGGCAATCGCCGACCAAGCGCGTCGTCTGCATTCAGGGGGACAGCGCCTTCGGCTTCTCGGCCATGGAGATGGAGACCGCTGCCAGGTGGGGGCGCTGGGTCTGTTGGATGTTTGGATCGGAGAATCAAACAAGTCTATCGGACGTTTGTATCGGTGACGGAGTGTGTTAACGCACCACAGGTTGGAAGACGTGGAGCAAAATCTCGCGCTGCAGAATTCTGGGTTCACTTCCCACCTCTGTCTGTTTTGATCTAGATGAGCATCGTACCGTGTTGCGGTTGTGTCAATACTGCGTGGTGCACATGAAAGACCCCTGGCTAGCAGTGGTACTGCTCTAAGTTTCTTGTCTACAGCGGAGACACCAGACGGCCATTAGGGCCGACTAACGAATGCCCTGAAAAACCCAGAATTTCGGAACAAAAATAAACTCCGAAAAATACCCTCCAATTTTCCTAAAAAAAATAACCTCCAAAAACACAGAATCCCCACCCATAAACCACGTGGCCCCAATCGAACAGTTGCTACCTTTCTTAAATCTGGGCGCTCTATACCGACGAAACATGAACTTGAGCGCGAACTTGGTGCCGTGCGTGCTTGTTTGTGCGCTTTGTGTTCTGTGTCGGCGTTGCTGGTCGGCATGGTCGCTCTGCACGTAAAGTGTAACTTCGCTCAAGCACTGATTGAGCGAATCATCGCCACTCAACGATGGCGTGTCCTGGCACCGCCGGCACCTCGACGGAGAAGAGGAAGGCAACCTCCTTGAAACAAAGTCGTGCAATCCTCGACAGAGTAAGCATGAACGTAAAGAATGCCGTCCACTGCCGGTGTACTCTGCGAGGGCCATTGCAGCTATCGACACGGTCCGTATGTAGCTCGCAGGATCTTCCCTCAATCTGAGCTGCCTCTTGCAGTTGGCGAGAAGCATTTCCGATCTAGCAAAAAGCGCGTGCAGGGAAGCCTCGACCGCCTTCTGGGGGCACAACAAACATGCCGGAATATCCCGAGAGATAGTCCACCTAAAACCGAGAGCAAATTAGGCGAAAATACGGGGTGGGCTAACTTTCGGTGTGCAAAATTGAGTTCAGCTAAAGCCATTAGGATAATAGAAAATCATGCCGAAAATCAGGGTGGGATAGCTTTTGGGGATGGTCTTCCTCTCGGGATATTAAGTATCTGCTCGTGACAGCCCGTGTATCTTTTTTTGCATTACTTTTATGGAATCGAGATATAACTAACGAAGAAGTGGATGTAGCGAAGTAATTTTCGATCCCCAATGATTTCGTTATATAACAAAGAAGCAGATATAGCGAAGTTATTTTCGAGTCCCAATGATTTCGTTATAGCCGGTCTCGACAGTAGTCAAAGGCATGGGCGTACCAACCGGGGGGGGGCAAGCGGGGCGCTTGCCCCCCCCCCCCAGCTCTCAGAGTGGGGGGGGGCAAGGTATGTGTCTTGCCCCCCCCCCCTGAAACAGCCGCCACTGGGCAGGGACAACACTGGCCGGTGGCGCCCGAGGGATACCAAGGGCACCGCCGCCCGGCCCTGGGGGGGGGGGGGGGTCTGGTTTGCCCCCCCACTCAAAAACAAGTTGGTACGCCACTGGTCAAAGGTGGTAGAAGGAACTTATAAAAGAACCTCCCAAAAGCCTCGAAGCATCAGTCCAATGTCTTGCCAAGAAACTTGGAGGTTTTTGACTTTGTCTTTGATGACTAAACACAATGTATACAGTAGTGAACGATATGCGACAACACTCATCTGTCCTTTTGCTACGACCTCCACAGGTCTCCACAGTCCTCATTATCTCTCAATTTGTGGAAGTGTTAAGACCGAAACTAAACTTTGAGTTCCGGCCCTAGTTTGGATCAGGTCGTCCCGAATGACTGGCAGGTGCTCCAAATAGGCTTGACGGACTGTTCCCTTTCATATATCACACAACTGTATCTAAATACTTCCCAAAAAATTGTAGAGCCCTTCCACTTCACATGAAGATGGAGGACCAGCGAAGCTGTTATTTTTACATCTAGGACAATGCCTAGAGGACAACGTCTAGGACGGTGCCTAGAGGACAATGTTTAGGACAACCTCAAGGACGACTTCTAGGACGACCTCGAGGACAACTTTGAGGACTGCACCTAGAGGACGACTTCTAGGACGACGTCTAGGACAACCTCAAGGATGACTTTTAGGACGACCTTGAGGACGATGTCTAGAGGACAATGCCTAGGATGACCTCAAGGACGACTTCTAGGACGACCTCGAGGACAAGTTCTAGGACGACCTCGAGGGCAACGTCTAGGACGACCTCAAAAACGATGCTTAAGACGACCTCAAGGACGTCTTCTAGGACAACCTCAGATAACGGTGCCTAGAGATGATAATGAGGGATCAGGACCTCAGTATCTAATAATACCAAGGAAGGCTGACTTACGTTGGTTGCCCCCTCTTTTTATTCATTCATAGTTGCCACGACCAATGGGGAGGTTTCTGTCAACATCCGCGGACACATTTTTCCCAGATCCTAGCGCTAACAGCTTCGCTGTAAAAAAAAACAAAGAATAAAAAAAAGTCTTACTTTTCACCCACATTGTGCAAAGAAACGAAAGTGGTAGCTGTAGCACGGTCGTGCAATGCAGTTGGAATATGGTGCTGTCACGTACCTGACAACATAGGTGCGACATGGTTAATTCTCGTAATCGTCGTGGTTGGCGTCGTGGATGACACTGACGACTGCCAGCAGTGATCCGTGAAGTGAGTGGGTAAGCGTGGGAAAAGTTTTTATAGCCATCCAACATTGCATGTAGCAACTGGATACTGACAAAGTGGGATTTTGCATAACGTGACTAATGTTTGAAAAGAAGGCTTGCAAGCAGACGACATAATGATTCTTTCTTTGCTGCGCAATTCTTGGGGGGACGCCAGGCTGCCCTCTTTGCTCGCTTTGCCCGGCATGGCGGAGGAGAAGTCCCGACTTCCCTCCCGTCTCGGCAAGAGGGAGAGAGAAAAAGGGTTTTTCCAATTTTTCCATGCTTGGCGCGCGGCGACGACAAGGGACAAGGACAAAATCTCTGCAGAGTGTCGCCTATAAAGCTATCGCTTTAAAAAACATTTACTCGCATCCCCACCGCGAAGCTCGTTCCTATGTGAAATGTGCGATATTAGAGTCGCCCTCCTTTTCTCTTCATACTGAAGAAGCAGAAGGAAGGATGCATTGGCTCTTTTTCTTAGTGCAAGGAAGAGAAAGGGTGCAAAAATTTGGGCTCATGCTGGAGGCCGGGCGTTAGAAAGAGGCGCCCTGTTGTTGTCACCTTGTTGGTGATTATTTTGTCAGTCGCAAACTATTTTGCAGTTATTCGTTTTTGTCGCACAACGTTTCTAGTTCGTTATTTGTTATCCTTTGCGGTGCAGTTTAATCAAGGTGTAAAGACTATAGTGTTGTATTTGGGTATGGTTTCAATTATAAAATGCGCGAAGCGGCATGCCAAGAGGAAAGCACACGCCTGCAATGTGCGAGTTGATGCGTGAGCACGAGACAATAACGAAACAAAATTTGGCTATTGGGGCTACATCGGCTGCACCTCGTCTTGTCTTTTCACCGTAAGCCACAGCATATAGGATAGTGGTTCTCAACCACAGATGTTTTGGGAACCCCTTCTGGATAGGCGGAAGTGATGGGGGGCCCTATCCACCAGGAGGAAGGGGAGTTACGATTACAATGACAAAAATGTAAATGAAGGAAACTAAATGCATGCAAATCAACTTTGAAGTTCTGAAATGGAAAAGACCCTACCCTATTCACGCGGTGCACATAGTTTGGTTTATTTAGCTTTGTGGAACAACCTGCATCAATAAAAAACAAGATTTATTGCTTGGCTTGACAGACGGTCTAAAGCTTTGGGGACTCTAAAGGGTCCACGGACCCCTATTTGAAAGCCTCTGCTACAGGAGAGGTTTATTTAGTGAATGAGGCAACAACTTAATTAATCGAGAGAAGAATGCTGGAAATAGGACGAGACACTTTGGTAGCAGACTTTTCAGAAACTTTGGACAATTTGGTAACCAACTTTTCAGAACTTCTGAAAAGTCTGCTACACTGTACTTGCAATGCAAACAAGAAATCTGGCTGGATCATTTGGGGCTTGTGTGTCAGCTCTGAAAATCGGACAGGTGCATCCCTTGATGAACAATTGCCAAGCCACCTAAAATGCAGTCTTTTTCTGGAGTCGAGGGACTCGTATTGCATTGCTTCGTGAAGATTGTTCATTCGCGTTTCTTACATTTTGCGCTTGCAGGTACAAGCTTCCCGTAATTGTGATAATAATGAACAACGCGGGTATCTACAACGGCTTTGAAGAGGACACTTGGCAGACATTCTACCAGTCGGGCGAGGACCTTGGGCTGGCGTAAGTCCCGTCTTATTGTGTCGGTGCACACTGTGTTTGTAGCGATGCTGGAACCAATAGACCTTTTTTTTTTAAATTCAATTCCTTCTGTTGGCTCGAATATCAGTCTAGCTTTTGGCATGCTAGTGGCTGTAAGAATGTAGTATTTTATTGGGCACAGTCACTTTTGTATGTCAGCAGCAGACAATGATGTGATTTGGGCCTACCGGTGTTTCAGACTACCGGTGTTTATGAAGCACTTGCTGGAGACCAGACTTGTACACGTTACTGAAAAATAGTAAGGAATTACATTTACAATTACTCCAGGCTCAATTGCACTTTATTACAATTACAATTACCCTCCCATAAAAGTAAGTGACCATTACCCCAAAAAGTAATCCGTTACTTTCAACAATATTGTCTTCAATTAAGAAACAAAGGGAAGAGGGTTATTCAAGTTCTTATTGTTGCAACCTGTTCCATTTAATGACCTCGATTATTTTGAGTAACAGCTGGCCCTCGAGAGTCTCGTCAGACATTTTGCGCTATTTCTTACTGAAGATGTTGACTGCTGCGCTCAACGACCTCTGAACTGAGGCACTGGATGGAAGTGCCATATAGTGCCTGACGAATGCTTTATGCTCTGCATTGAGCTTCTTCAGCGAAGCAATGGAAGTACTATTTACCTCGAAGATAGAGCAAAGCGTTGTCGTTGGAGCCGTTGCCTGATATTCGAGAGTTTTGGTGGACCGTTCCGATACCCCAATAACGATACCGATAACGATATGACGCATGCGCAATGGCGGCGGCGGAGTATCGGGTATCGTTATCGGAGTCATCGGACCGATCCACTAAAATTCTGCATTGTCGAAATCGCGAAGCTGTAGAAGTCATCATACATCTAGCCGAAACTAGAATAAGAATTGATTTATGTCCATCTTACTATACCGGCATTTATTGCCGGGCAATAGCAAAACATAGTTGTAACAGTAAGGTGATAATTAAATAATAAATAAGGTTTGGCTCGATATTCTTCTTCCTTTATTTCTGAACAGGTCGAGCCTCGCTTGAGACGTTGGTGAATAAAAAAAAAGTTTCCAGTATATAAATATAAGTAATAGAAAAAAAAGGACATTTATAACAACAATTAATTAGAACGTTGGCTAAAACAAGGAAATGTAAACGCACGTTTGTCGTGTGTACCTTTCTTGGTGCCGTTCAAAAACGCACGGAGCACCAACCGACTGCCGTTTCCTCCGGTGTTCTCCAGATAGACGTCCGCTGATGCCACGAGCAGCGAAGGGCAGAGTATTAAGTAAGCCGCGCTATGGCCCCACTCACTAGTTTAACTCTCTCCTCAAGCCCAGAATATCAAGTCTACGTCAGCCACCATTATGTTTTATTTGTAAAAATATCTGCTTGAGATGAGATGCGTCCTGCTGGGGTAAAAACAGGAAGAAAAAAGGAAGACTATTACCATTTTCGGAGTCCTCGCAAAACGCTGACTCAAAAAAAAGGGTGACTGAGATGCAGATAACCTGGCTGGAATTCACAAATAAAGTGGGCCAACCCTAGAAGTATGGCTACAAAACAGCAAGTAGCAAGTAACAGGGTTAAATAAGGTGAAAGAAACAGAAAAGAATACATCCTGCTTTCTAAGAGAAGATAAGTGTGCAGCAACGAACGAGGATGCTTGTGGCAATAACACCTTCACATATTATCACATCTCTTTTAGTGGGTTTTAGGGTAGACGGCGCGTTGTCTCGTGTTGTGACATTATGAAAATGGTCGTAGTCATTACAACCGAGAAGGACATTGTTAATTCTTGTCTGTGCACTTACCGTCTCGAGCTTCTCGAAGAGGCACACAATCACTTGGTGTCTTCCTCTCCCCGTCTTCGATTGCAACGAAAAAACAAAAGGTCTAAAAAAAGCGAATATAACTTGCCCCCCCCCCCCCCCTTTTTTTTTTTAATTTTTGTAGAAATGGTCCTTTGGATTTTTTACATTGTTGTTAGGGTCTAAAAAAATAGATTTAGGGGCTTGGTGTTGCAAAAAAAGGCTTTGCGGAACTGAAGGGTGCCAAGCCTCCTTTTGCGCTGGTCGATTCGCGTGACAGTGTCACTACGCTCGACTTTACCAAAATAAAAACAACACTTCCTTTAAAAGGGGGGGGGGGGGCTGGTCCTGAAAAATAAAATTGTAACGGATTACGCGGAATCCGTTACGTAAAAAAATCTAAGGGAACTTTAAAATTACTCTAGAAAATATGTAATTATTCCGTTACTAAATTACTGATAAACGTAAGAGATTACAAGTAATTTCGTTACTTAGGACAGATTACGTACAAGTCTGCTTGAGACACCTGAGCAATTAGCCCTTGGCAGCAAGCCTAGGTGCTTGTGGGCCGAATGTGTGCCAACTATTCGATCGGACGCAAACTCGAAATGAATGCCGAAGGAGCGCCTGTATTCAATTTGTGCCTCATCGCATTATGTTGACACATAGAATGTGCAGGCTTTGTGTTATCCACTTGGGGGCCTGCCCTGAATTTCTTCATTCATCGGTCTCCAGAAAACCGTCATTATCATTCTACAGTTTTCATACACTTGGGATGAATAGATGGATGGATATTAACGGCTGTACCTTTTATAACGGGCAGTAGCTTGCACCACCTAGCAGATGAGGATAGGGGTTGCAGTTACCAGACCGAATTCCAGAAAGGGTCTATTGAATGGCTTTGTTGTGCTGCATCCAATGGCATCTATTGGGTTGAAAGTTGAGCTGGCTCCCATGCATCGTTTCTGTCATTTTGCGAGTTGGAGAGCTTGAAGCACATAATAAACTTGCCACAACAGTGGTGAAGAACATTAAGGTACTAATACGCTGGCCTTAAAAAATATTTGTGCCATTTTGTGTTCAATATAAATGAAATTTTCACAACTAGCTGTAATACAAAGGACTGATTGAGACTTATTGTTTGGCTATCCAAAGGCCTTTGTCACCTGCAGAATATTTCCCCAAGCAATCTATTTTTGGAGGGAATTGGTGGCGGAGCGTATTAGCACACCACAGCTCAAAGCACGTGGAGTGAAAACTCGTACTCCAGAAACCAGGTGTCCCGTGTTCAATCCCCGCTCCTGCCCGTTTCAATTGGGTTTAGTTTTGTGCCGGCGTGTGTCCGTGTGATCACTACCGCGTGGTGGACGTTAAAGACCCCAGGTTGGCAGTGATGCTGCACTAATTAAATTTTGTCATCTACAGCAAAGGCTCCAGACGCCGGATAGGGCTGACTAACCTCCCCCTGCCTAACCATACGGGCAGCACAATTTTTAGCCTAGTCTGGTGCCATGCTATTTCTACTATTGATTGATTGATTGATTGGGTGCAGTCTGCCCCCCAACTCGCTTCAGCCGTCCTGCCGCTACGACCGCATCGTATCCATGTTTGGAGGCAAGGGCTTCCACGTGGAGACAGTGGCGGAGCTGTGGGAGGCATTTACCGAAGCTTTGGCCACCCTGGACCAGCCGACCGTCATCGACGTCCGCATCAACGGCATGGCGCAGCGCAAGCCACAGGTAGGCTGCCGGAATCGAGTTGCAACAGGGTTTCATGCGGTCCAGTTGCATGCAACCTCAAGCCTGTACAGTTGAGAGATGCGGTGTCAGATAACTAAGTTGGTGATATTGAGGCACACTCAAAAAATCCTTCATAAACGGCACGCTTTCTTTTTTTTTTTTTTACAGTGACCGCCGTGATTGGCGACGTTTAGCAGCAGATCTGGTGTCTGTACGGTGTTAGCAAGGAATCGCAATGTCACGTGACACCGCGACGTCACGTGCAATGCCTCCCATTAAATTTAGCGGAAAAATTTCCAGCTAATTTTAGTGGGGAAGCTTTCCCGCCATGTTTAACAGAATTATTTCTACGCTGAATCTGGCGAGGAAATGTGACATCGCGTAATGATGCAATGTTTGCACCTTAGCAGAATTTTGAATAGTAGTGGAGAACGATAGTAACTAGTCCGTGTACAGCGGAGTGTGCAGAGCCTCTCCTGTTGCCTCGGTCCATTCTCAAGAATGGCGAGGAAGCAGCTATTTTTTGCTGAGGGTTGGTAGCCGGTGTTTTAGTAGAAGACTTTATTGACAACATGTATAACCTGTCGCGAGGTATCCGTGACCGACAGACAGAAAGTGCAAAGAGTAAGAAACTGGAAGAATGCAAAGGCAAGTGGAAAGACACAGACACTGGCTCTCTACCTTCGTGTTCTTTGCCGACTTGGCCAACCACGAACATCGCTACAGCCACCAACAGGACGAGAGCAGCGGGGAGGTCCTTTAGTTGTTCCGCCTCTGGCGCTCGCTCCTGATTGATTGATTTCAAAATTGTGGTGCGAGCCTCGAGCATGCACGCGCAGCTGCTCGCACATATGGTGGCACATGTGAGCACACTTGCACATGTGTTGGCAGTGCGTGCGAGAGGCAGGAGGGAAGAGAAAGATCACGTGCTTCGGAGGTAAGGGGGAGTCGCGAAATAGTGGGGTTAAAGCTGGGGTCCGAAACCACGCGTGGTGCAAACTTTGCATTCCTCTCCCACTGAAACACCAGCTTTGGCGGGGCTTCATTTCGGAGGTGCTACGCTATCAGCGTTTGATCTGTGAAAGCACAAAATGAGTACCAAGCTCTTCGGTACGGCGTGGCCCCAAAGGAACACTCTATGTTACCGCCGTCTTTGACACTCGTCGGGGGTACGACGCTCGAAACACGGAACCTCGACGCACGCTCTTTATTCTTCCACAACCGTTGTCCAACTGCTACCCCTTCACCGCACTAGTTTTTCCCGCTCCTCACTTCCCGGATCCGTGGCGCCTTCTCTTGACGCTCCCGGGACGTCGGGAGATTGGGAGAGCTGTCTTGCTGACATATCGTCTGCTGTTGCAGCGCTCGATCGCGTTCGCTGCCCCCTCCTCACACACCATGGTGTTGGAAAGGGACATGTTTTGCTTACTTTTCCTGGTCTCGTGTGTTTTATTGAGTTAGTTCACCAGCTTGCCTTTGTTTCTCCTTTCCTTTGTGATATTGACACTTGCTTTTTAATCTACTTTTTTGTTGTTTCTTAGGTGTATCCCTGGCTTAGCAAATTCCTGACATAAATTTGGACACTGAGACTGAACTGATAATTTCCCGGTACAGGGCAAAGATTAATGGTATTCAAGTTGGTAATGTACTAATATTAGAAATTATAGAACAAGCAGGCTTGCCTTGTCCTTGAAGGCTACTAATGGCCACTCATTACATGGATAAGTGAACTGGTGAGTTTGGTGTTGGAAGTCAGGAAAAAGAAAGAGCGGAATCAAGAAACCTGTAAATAGAGGAAAGTGTAACCACGTAAAGTGATCGAACGACGCAAGCACGTCTTTCAAAGGCTGGCTTTTGAGGGGTGTCTGTGTTGTCCCTCATGTTACATGTTTTTTTCTTTTATGTTAGACATGGAAGTTTGAAAGCACTCGTGTGTCACATCGCTTTGCCAACCATTTTGTTTATGTTTGTTTCCTTTCTCGCAGGACTTTGACTGGCTCACCAAGTCCAAGATGTAGTTGCGATTCTCAGAAAGGTTCTATTTTTGTAGACAGATACTACGGGTCACATTTAATAAAAAATGTGGTGGTACCTATTTTTTTTAATTACTTACACTGTTGTAGAGATTGTTAAATAAAAAACTTTGGGAGTCTTGCCTAATATGATGTGCTTTGCTTCAGCTCATTAGAATGTGCTCTTCATCTTCTGCAAGTTTCAGTATAGTTTGGTAAATAATCTCACCTGCAGCATTCATCTACAAGAAAGCTTGTTTGGTACCCTTTGCCCATTTATTCATATTTGATTTAGTGGTATGTTTCTAGTGCAGTCATGGGCATGTTACCACTAAAAAGTAACAGTGATTACAGTTACCTAGGGGGAAAAAGTAACTCTGTTACAGTTACTGGTTTCAAAAAGTAATGTTACAGTTACTGCAAAAACAGTAACGCCGTTACTTTCTCGTTACAGTACAAAAATTGGACACAAGGAATTACAAACCAAAACAATATTATTTTATTTGTTAAACTATCTATAGTGAGAAGAAAGGTAAACTGAGAAATTAGAAAAATTTAAATCCAAAGGGTGTTTCTTTTTTGCGTCAATCGCCCTTTCAGCAATTTGATGCGCATAATTTATTTGCAATAATTGTTATGAATTAGAATCAACCGTTTTTCAAAATTGTCATCGGCTCGTGTCAGTGAACGTTTTGGTTTATTTTTTTCACTCCGAAACGAATGAGGACAGAGATGGTCACATAATTACCTTATCGGATATACTCGGAAGCAGGGGCGGATTCAGAACTCCGTTTTGGGGGGGGGGGGGGGGGGGGGGGGAATTTGTAAGGATGCTATCTCCCATTCTTTTTTGTGTGCACCGGGGGGTCCACCCATGTCAATTTGCCCTCAGAGAAGGGGGGGAGGGGGGGGGTCGACTTTGTTTGGGGGGGGGGGGGGGGGGGCGGCCGCCCCCGTCGCCCCCCGCTTGGATCCGCCGCTGCTCGGAAGCAGCTAGGCCTCAACATAGCAAGTCAAACAGCTTCCAAAGAATAAAGGGGGAAAGGAGATAATTAGCTTCTGGTGCTTTACGAGTGTACGATGTAACGAACGACCTTCGCGGCCGCACCTGGACGCGGAGCGCCACCCCCCTCTCCAACATTCCCGAGGAGATGACTTTCGCTGACAACCTCGAGCCACGATTATCTGCCCCGCTGCCAGGGTGAACATCCGTACCGTCGACAAAAGAGGCAGACAAGCTGTCGTCGATACCGGCTCAACTAAGGTGCTGAAAAGGCAAGGCGATCTTCTCGAGGCGCCCAAGCAGGAACCAACGGCCACGCTGATCCCGGCTAAGCCGGAAGAGGGAGATAAGCCGTGAACGAGAACTGCCCGGTTATCGGCGTCCAAGGTCCTTTCCGTCCCGACTAAGGAGGGGGACCGTATCCTCCGCGCGTTCGTGTTTTTTTGGAGTAAACAAAGCGATTAACCCGTGTGTGCGTTTGTGCGCGCTCCTAAGCGGTGCCTGGACGTTTGGGGGTGACCTTCTCGGTGTCACCTCGACCTAGAATCCAGGGAGCAAGGCCAAATCGCAAGCGTCCCTGAGGAAACAGCTGCCACTACAAGCCTTGAGGAACCGGCGGAGCAATTATCCTCGGTGTGTGTATGTGCGTGCTAGTGGGCGGAGCCTGACCATTTGGGGAACGACGTCCTGGCCTAGGGACGTAGGGAAAGGGGATCTTATAAAAAGAGCGGTTTTACGCGCTCTCTTCGTGTTCTCATGTTGTTCTCATGCCGAACGGCAAACTGTACATAGTATGTAAATAAACAGTTTGAGACGAGACACCCTGGCTCGCTACCAACTCTGCCCGATGTCCTGGGCGACGCATGGCTCCAGCGGAGATCGAGCACCTGGACAAGCCCCGAGTCATTACAACGACGACCACCGCGGCGTCTATGTGCGAAACGCCAACTGTGGAAGTCGTGTTCACTCGAGCAGCTCCGAAGAGAATGAATAAGTTAAACAAGCGTCGGCTCTCTGCTCAATATGGGGACGGCTTCCTTGAAAACTAATAGGGATGAGAAAACGGCGAACGGCCGAGTGTAAAAACGACAGCACGGACATATCCCAGACACAGCCCAGACGGAACACTCGGAGACATTGCACGACCGAACACCGACGCCCGCAGATGGTCCCCACGAGAGAAGAGTGAGCCAAAGTCGGTGAAACAGACATTGTTTGCCGCCCCTACAAAGTGGCAGGCGCCGCTTTCTTTATCTCCCGGTTTCGTGCTGACTTGACCGTCGTTCATTCTCGGTCGCAGGCTAAACCAGGCAATTTTTTGTTTGTTTAATGTGCGGCCATGCTACTTACTATTTCCTTCTTTTTGTCAGTGATGAGATTGGAGAATAATACTTCAAGATGGCAATTTCTCCATGTCCGCGGCAGCGGGTTTTAATTTATATAGTAAAAAAAAGTAACTAACGGCCTAGACAGTTACAGTTACCCAATAAAAAAGTAACAGTGCTACAGTTACAAGTTACCAGTATTAAAGAGTAATGCGTTACAGTTAAAAGTTACCGAAAAAAGTAACTAGTTACCGGTGACGCATTACTAGTAACTAGTTGCTGCCCAAGACTGCTCTAGTCCAGTGAGTGTAAAATAGATTAAATGAAAAATGTATGACTAAGAAAACCGTACAACTTTGGCATTTGGGGTGAACTTGCTGGAGGTGGGGCCAGTAAAGATCTTGATTATGAACATGGGTAGCTATGTGCATTGTAGATAACATATGAAATGAAATAAGTGGCATGTCGTCCATTCCATAAGGCATTTAAACCTTGTGCGCCACTGCACATGTACTTTTTATATTCATTTTCTATGGTAATTGAGTGTGGTGCGCTGCACGGCACTGTTAGTGTGAGCACGACTTGGGCACTTTTTCATATTTTACTTCGAAAGGGTACTGGCGAGCATCAAAATTGCCCACTTAGGTTAGTACCCCTGTAACTGAGCACTTTCACCCTATTAGTAGTCTTGATGACAATCCTTCAATTCTGACAGAAATCCAGTAATGACGTGTTCGCTCTAACAGTGTCGCGGAGTGTACATTAGGTCATCCACAATAAAAATGACAAATGTTATGGGAAACCTTGTGAACAGGCAGGAGTGATGGTAGGTCACACCCACGGTGAGGGAAGAATGGTGGTTACGATGTTGATAAAATAGATGAATACAAATAATTGCTAATTCGAGATGGAATTGCTTTACTGTCATGTAGGGCGTTTTCACCGACGTTCTTTCGTCCGCCATTTTGTTGTCATGAGCTGTCTGGTGCATACTAAAGGCGAGTATTACGAAGATTCACTTAGCAGCCTCAAATGCATCATTTTCTCGCTAGCAGCAGAATGGCGGATCGATGTCGCCTCAAAACGCCCTATATAAAAGAAACATTGCACAAAAGGGTAATATCTTTTTTGTGTATCAAAAATTTAAATGTTTTTATTTCTTGGTTTGACTGATAAGTTAAGGCATTGCAGCCCCTCATTGCAGCCCCTTGAGCAGCCTCATTGCAGCCCCTTGAGCGCAATGCCCTCAAGGCATTGCGCTCCCACAGCATCCATCACGTGGCACTGAAGAGGGTAACGCAGCTTCACTGGGTGTTCCAAGGTCGCCCTTGGCCTGCCCAAGTTTAACTTTAGTTCTGCATAACTCGTTCCTTGGCAGAATCCTTTCAGCACGTCTACGCGTTCCAACGAGTGCCCAAAGAACCAAAACCTGGACGATGGAATAACGCACGAGCTGGGGGAGTGCGGATGCCGCTGGTTGGCTGAATTCCATTCGTTCACATTGAAGCTGCCACACACACGCACACCTACCGGGCCTGCCAAGCGAGGACTCTTGATCTTTTTTTTCATTTTCCCTTCCCTAAGTTGGCACGGTACTCGGAAGAGAGCCGCGGCTCGAGAGCCGAGAGGTTTCAAAAGGGGAAAGTGTCGTAAAAGTGTCTTCGCGCGCTCCCCTCCAAAGCGATGCAAATGCATCCTTAGCTCCAGCCGCGTCGCCACCGTGGCCAGAAACCCCCGAGTTCGTTGAAAGCTCCGGTCTTGGCGGTACGTGTCTCCGACAACGAGGCTAACCAAAACTTTTTTTAAAAAAGTAAAAAAAAAAAGAGAGGAAGGGTTGTTGTTGTGATCTCGCGAGTCAGCCCAGTCGACAGGCGACGTCGTCGAGAATGTCGAGCGGGATACGGAGTTGGCTGGAACGTCCGAAGGAGGACGGCGCCGGACGTCGGAGGATGTCCGCCGACGATGCTTTGCGCGTAAGTGACCGTGGCAATTGTTTTGTTTTAGCAATTCGTGCGACTGGCTGATTGGGCCCTTCGCGACTTGTTTTTGCCGCCGATATATCGCCGCGTCCGCGCCTCTTCCTCGTGCTATTTTTGGGTTCGAGCGCGATTTTTTTTTGTTTGCCTTTAACGCGCTCTCCTATTTGCTTTTTTTTTTGTTTTGTTTTGTCTTTTTAGCTTGACTCTAAGGGCGAGTTTGTTGTTGGATGCGACTCCTCGCACGTGTAGTTTGTTACCGTGTTGTTTATTTATACCTATTTTTTTTTTCTCAGTATTTTGCGGGTTAGGATGCGTTGGGTATTAATTTATGCAAGTCGGCGACATGGTTGTAATGCTTATCCCGCACTCGTTTATGCGTTTATCTCACAGAAACAGCCCTAAGCTTTGGTTTGGTGTGTGTGCTGTAAGATTTTCCAAATCTTTTTTTTTTTTTTTTTTGCTGTTTAGTTGCATTGACAAGCAGGCATATTGGGCTTGGTATTAGTTCGTGCTGTTTATAAGTAACGCTAAAACGTTAATTACAAACACCGAGTAAGCACGCCGAACACCCCAGTCGAGCGAGATTAGAATTAAATAAAATTTTTGAGCCGCCTCGGTTGCTCCGATTTAAAACGCCGGCCAACGGATCCTCAGTTGACGGGTTCGAATCTCGACCGAAGTACCTGCAATCTGTCAGGGTCTTATTGCAGAGAAGGCGCCGGGGAACCGATATCTCGGCTGCACGTTGAAAGGTACCCAGGCGGTCGAAAGGCATCATCAGCTCTCCGTTGGGGTGAGCCTGATGTCTTTCGTTGGCTTGGCACGCAAAATCCCTAAATTTGACTTTGGCATAGTCATTGATGTCACATAAGCAGGCATAACCTCTCAAGGGGCAGTGGTCGTAACGTATATTAAAATAAAACAAAACTGAGAAAGTACGAAGAACGGATGGATGACTTCGGCACGAACATCTTGCACTCATTACCGAAGGATACATCGTCTGCTGCCGGCAAGCAGTTTCGGTTTCGGAACCTCTGAAATAGCCTGTTTCGAGTTGTGTTTTGAAATGTAGGGATTTTAGGCTGGTTATTTTAAGCCGAATAACTGCGAACGTTTGAATATATTTAAACGTAAACAATCAAAACGTTTCATGTCCTCAATTTTAAGTTTATTTCGCAAATTGAGAGCTACGAAGCTGCGGCTCTATCGCAAACGGCCATGTTGTTCAGTGGGCGTGTTTGCATCACGTGACCAGCAACAACAAGCACGAAAAACCAAAAGTAAAAGCGAGACCGGCGAGACCACAGTTTATCATATACAGTTTGCCCACTGTAGAATAAGCCTGTGGTAATCGGGAGACATGGTGTTGAGAGTATTTTTGCATGCAGCGCCCCTCACCACATATCGCGAACTAAACCACTTTTTATGCTTCTGTTTTGTTGTTTTGCTTTCAAAGATGGCGGCCCCCATGGTATTTCGGTTTCCGTTCCTCGCGTTCTCGCGTTGCATATTGCTTTAGTTTGAAGCGCCCGTCACAGGTGACAGGACACCATTTCCAGGCGATCACATTCAGACAAGGAAGCATTTTTTCACGTAGGGGACTGTTTATTGGATCTCTACATGGTATAATTCAATCAAAAGAGTCACAAACATAGCACATAATACAGCCATAGAACAAAGTTTGCACGGAGGCCGGTCAATTTACAAACATAAAACAAAGCCGACAACTTTTTTTTTTTTTTTTTGCGGAGTATTGGCATGTTATGAGAGAAATATTGTGGATGGCAGCTTTTAGGGCAAGTGTGAAACGCGATGATCGAACATGATCGAACATTTTGACAGGTCACAAGGACATCAAGAGGCATGAAAAATAGAGCACATCAAATCATATTTGTACTGCACAAGTAAACAATACAAACTCAAAACTGCATGCGCACAGCATTATCTACAGCAATTAAGAAATTCTAGAGAATTGAAAGCGTCTGACTGTTCTCCGTGTCATAAGTTATGTTGCTTAAATAAAGCACCGGCTTTTTAGAGCGCTCGGAGCTCTTTTACTGATCAAGTAAATGGCGCATATGACGAGTCGTACAAGGTTTCTTAATAAAATTCTCTTTTTTAGTTTTGTGCGGACTAATACCATGAACAGAACAGAACATGTTAGAGTTTAAACTGCAACATCCCCATGTGCTTTTTTTTTCCGTTTTTTTTTTTTTAGCTGATGTGAACAATAATTTTTTTCCGAACACCGATTGACAAGGAGACGTGGTGCCGTTTTCAACGCAGCAATTCACCGAGGAATTATTTACTTTTTTCTAACACGATTTGAACTAGGGTTTGTACCTACCAGAACGATCGCATATGTTTGCACTAGTTGGGTGCCCTTATTTCAAGGGCACTACTTGAGAACAGTAAAAATGAACGCGATCAGTAAATTCTAAATCGAAACTTGCGACGCCGGAGTACGCTCAGCGATTTCTTCAGCTTCGTTTGGGCTGCATCAGTTTCGAGCCTCTCTCTACATGTGCAAAGCCGCGGTTACTTGTTGTTCATGATTCCGAATAGAAAGACGATTCGGCACTAGCTTCATTGATGCAAGGAGGAAAATCAGCACCTCACAAAACTGAATATACACACGTTTATAATTCACCACTATATGAGTCTGTGTAACGGCGAGTTCCTCAGCGATATTTGCCACGGAAACGTCAACTTTCAGAGAAGCGAAGTATAAAATATAACACAATGCTATTTGCAATAACAAAAATTTGAATATACAGCTTACCAGCTTCTCAGCGGGTGCTTTATTATCAGCTTCGAATGCTTCGAATTTAAACGCCAAAACGCAAGTGTACTCCGCAATCTCCGCAGCAGCCTGGCAGCACCCCGTCGCCCGGCGCCATGATGGCCTCGACTCCTCTCTGTCCTCTTATTGGATAACCGTGTAACGGTTTTCGGTCAAGCATTCTTTTATTCCTTCCCGAAAAAAATTGGGTCTCTTATGTTTTTAAAAATTAGCATTACTGGTGTAATTCCTTTGTTTTATAACGATTACTTTTACACGGCGTTCTCTAACAAAAAATCAGAAACATAAAAAGTGTTTAGTTCGCGATATGTGGTGAGGGGCGCTGCCTAACACCCGATTACCGGAAGGGGCCTTGAGTGGGACCACTGTATGCTTATTCACTGTGGGCGAGACGCCGGCCGCTGGACTCGCAGCCGCCGGTTTCGTAGCCCGCATGGCCGTGTTTGTGTAGCCAAGCCGAGCGAGCCGGACGACGAGTGAGGCATACGAAATAACGAGGCACCGCAAGGCTTGCGCTGCCGCTACCCTTCGAGAGGCGCGAAACGACGACGACGCGGATCGCTTCCCGTGTCAGCGAGCCGGCGACGGATTAAAAGGACCACGTCGCCGAATCCCAGCGATCCGATCAAGTCAAGAGCTCTGCAAACAGGCCAGTCTTTTCGCATTTAAAAAAGAAAAAAAAAGGAAAATTGTTTTTTTTTTTTGGGGGGAAGGGCGACATCGATTGATTGTTTCGCCGCCGCCGCCTCGACCAAAACAACCGACGGACCCACGTGCTACTGGCACACTGCTGACCACCGCGTTGCTTGCGAGCTTTGATGGTGTGGCTGCCTTCTCGGTAAAGCGGGGACAAGGTTAAGGTTGGGGAGTACATGTTTTTAACGCGAGCTTTCGCCCGACATCGGCTGCGGTGTGCGGGGCGTTTTTGTGACGAGCCAAGCCGCCGTCGTTTTTGTTGGCTCGTCAAGCACGGTGCAAAAGGACCCGGTCTCGGTGGCTGGCTGCGCACACGGTGTGTCTGGCGGCGTGCGTCTTGTGCCGCGGCTCGTGCAGAACTTGGCAGGCGTGCGTGGAGGAACCTTGCGGGAAAGTTCCTTTCTTCCGGCGACGTTAAAAAGCACGACGCACTTGGGCGCCGGTGCCCCCCCCCCCCCCCAGATCCCCCGAAAATATTGATCGTCCCAGCCCGGTCGGCGCTGGCCACCGCCTGATCCCTTCCGCGGCGCGGCACTCTCTTTTTCCCGATGCCCTTAGCCCCGAAAGCGTACTCGGAAGCGGAACGGTGTGTGTGTTTTTTTTAAAGCTTCGATTAATTTTGAGGTGTCGTAACTTCTTTTCCGCGCCGCCCCGGCCCCCTTTTTTTTCAGGCGTTACAAATGCGCCTTTGTTTTTCGAGCACTCAAGAAAGAGAGAGAAGTAGTCGCACGGCCTACGCGCTTTTAGCATCCCGTCGTTAGAAGACGACCGCATTCTTGTCTGTGATGCGCTCGCCTCTGTTTATCCTCGCTATCGGGGTCTCAATTTCCTTTCCCTTCTCGCGAAGCAAGTTTTTTTTTTTTTTTTTTCTTGTTATGATAAGTTTTACTCTTTGCTTTTTTTCTTCATTTTTTTCCTTTTCTGTCGCGTCGCGATTGCGTTTCATGATCGCATGCGGCTCGCCCGTTCCGTCAATCTCTGGCGTTGGAGGCGAGCCAAGCGGCGGTGTGGCATCGGGTAGAGGTGTCTCGTTTAGTCTACTTAGCGGTTTGAGCGTGCAACAGGAGGGAGGCTACGCATCTGGAAGTAGCTGGGGCTTCGTAACAAGCGGGAACATGTTTTCGTTAAAAAGAAATAATAATAATAATAATAAGAAATTAAAGGAGGTGTGTCTTTCCGGCGCCCTGGACAATGCGCTTCTCTGCGCAACACTACCACGACAACATCAACGAAAGACTGAGCCGGAAGAGGAGGAACAAACATGCGTACCCTTACAACAGATGCGACGCATGTGGAGGGGAAACCCGTTTTTCAGTTGATTTATTAGGACGCGCCTGGCAGCATTTACAACTGCGCGGCGTGGTTTGGGCAAGTTTATAGTCAGCTGTCCTGTCTAGTTAAACAGCGGCGCAGCGATAAACGTTTGCCGTCGAACTAAAATCGAGCCGGCGAGGCATGAAACCGGTCTCCAGGCTGGATACATTTCACGTGCCACGAAAAGATTGAGTCACCCTGGATTGGGAACTGAAACCGCGGAATGAAACCTTTATTTGGATGTCACGATAATCGAAACCGAAAGCAATTTACAGGTAACCGATGAACCGGAATAACATAGCATTCCGACCCCGAGGGATTGTACAATATGTATGACACAGCTAATGGACCATTTACAGTTGCACTTATTGCATAATCGTCGACTAGTAAATTGTCATGGTTACTCGTATAAATATTGCATTTACCTTGTTTATTTTATGTAACACAATATTGTAATGTTTCCTACGAGAATGGCTTTTTTTGTTTATGTGTTTGCATTTACTTTTATGTAATGATGTCTGGCAACCTCTCTCCTCTTGCCCTTAAGGTTTAGTAAATCGTGATGATGATAATATACGTTTATAGCGCTTCTGCGTTTTTAGAAGTAAAAAAAAAAAAAGAAGTTATTAAAACATTTTTCGTTTAAGTTCTAAATTCGTATTTGAGTTGCGAGCCGCAAAAATAGGGATTTCTACTATTAGGTCCTATGTCAAAAAGTACAGGTTGGTTTATCTCTAATGTTATTTCCATGGATGTATAAAAATGAAAAGACGCTGGCCGATTGACTATTCGACGTTTATTTTTATACAAGACTCTAGATGCCAAACGAAGGTGAATACGTGTTTTATTGAGGCTGGGCTTACAGCGACTTTCTATGTAAATCTCTGCCCTTTCACAGCAGTTTTTTTTTTTTTTTCGTTTTTACTTTTCTTTGATTTGGTTTTTGAGTCCACGCTAAATAACTATCATTAAATGTTGCCATGATCCTTGTGAAGCAAACGCTGCGTCATTACGCCAAATCGCGTTAGCGCTAACACAACCCGTTAAATTTGTTAGTTGTGTGCATCCTCCGAGTGTAAGGCGAAAAAGCCGGTGACACTATCAACTGTATTCGGATTTTTTAATACGCGTAGAGACTGGTTTCGAGTACAAAGGCAAAAATTTTCCGTGGCCCATCTACATGTTGTCCATCCTGCCCATAAAAAAAAAAAAAAGAAAACAAAATTGATTTGTTGATTTGGGAAACTGTCAAGCTTGTCTGAAAAGATTCCCTGGTTCCGCCTTGCAGCACGAGAGAAAAAAGCAGTCGATGTGGCACCGGCACACCACCGTTCAGTAGATTGCACGCTGATTTGTTTGCGTGCAAGACCCATTCAAGAAAGCTAACCTGCATGCGGCTTTCCAATCGAATCGCCTTTGCTCGCCGGGCTGAGAGTTTTTCGACTGAAAAAAGAGCAGCGCCCGGATTGTCCCCTCGACTCGACAATGTCTGGAATAAGTGATTTAAAAAAAAAAAAAAAAGGAAGGTACATGAGATTATGTGCATAGTACAGACTTTCTTTTTTTTTTATTTTTTTTTGTGCATGTGCAGGCGATATAGTAAGTAGGTCAGTATTTTATTAAAAATGATTGTGCCCTTTGGACAGGGTAGACTGAACTCATTCTATACTTCGTCTCACCTTAGTATGGACTATTGTTAGCCGCGCGTGCTAAAAGCGCGAGCTAGTCGCTTTGAATGAAGCCGCGGCGGCTGCACGAGCGCTCGTGCAGCAAGTGCTCTAGTCAAGGCAGTCAAGGCTGGCCGCTCGTGCTAGCACAGCCTTCGCGGTTAGTCCATGCTAGGGTGAGACGAAGTATAAATAAGAATCCGAAAATGGGTCTCATATTGTACATACTTTATTATTATTTAGACCACGCAAGTGACTGTATAGCATGCACGTAATTCAAGGAATTCGTGTGTGTACGCTTATACAGCCGGAGGTTAGTCTGCCTTAGTGAGCGTCTGGTGTCTCAGCCGTAGATAAGCAATTTAGCCAGTGCGATAATTCAAGGAAGGTGTCACGAAATTGATACTAAAAAATAACACTTTTTTTTTCTTTTTTTTTTTACTAATAATGCATTATATAAGTCTCACTATGACTGTCAGCACCGCTGCTCCTGCGCGAAAATCCCGCCACTTCTTCGCAAAGCACCGAATCCTACGAATCCCGCCCCTCAGCGCCCTCAATGACCACTAAAAAAGAAACAAAGTAATTACGTGACTTTGAACGCGCGAGATTCAGGTAGTTGAGATAGCGACTTGCTCAGTTAGAACACGCATAACATCACCATACTCGATCGTTGTGCTTAGCGGGGTCCCGGTGATCCGCCGTTCACATTGCGAAGCCCTATTATTACCCAGCTGCGGCAAGTAACCTACAGTGCTAGTCACCGCATCATTCGACCTTCCAGAAAGTGCTGCGAAAATT